>JANHMN010000023.1:16795291-16849645 GCA_030674055.1 Rhabdomys pumilio
ACACACACACACACACGCATGCACGAGAGCACACACATACACACACATACACACACGTACACACATGCACACGCATGCATGAGAGCAACACATACACACACATGTATGTGTTAGGGCACACACACATGCATACACGAGCACACACACACCATGCACACACGCACGTGCACACAGACACACACAGAGAATAGGCTGCTTGAGAGTGCAGAGGTGGGCCCCGCACTGGCACAGGGTAGCATGGGTTGTGAGAGACAGGGATGTGTTAGCCGATCTGTAGCTCAGCTTGGTTCCTTCCTCCCAACTCTGGAGAGGGTCCCAGCGTGTTCAGGATTCTGGGGCACACGGCAGCTTAACAAGGATAACAGATACTGTTATTGGATTCGGAGTTGCCTGGTCCTAGTGTGGGAGTCCTGGCACAATTGATAAGAAATGTCTTAGAGCCCACCACCGCAGGCTGACTGAGGCCAGAGACGGACACACACACACCACGAAGCAGACTCCCATGCAGAGGTGTCCACCTCTTAGCCACAGGCCTGAGCTAGCCACTCCCCTCCACCTCCCCATGGACTGTATCAACCCAGGCAGGGGCACCATCTCAGAAACCATCGAGCTGGCTCAGCTCCCTTCTGCCTGTGGCCCCTAGATGTTGAGAGGATAAACTGAGGAGACTTCCTGTTTTTGCAAAGTGGTTAGCCCTGTGGTTAGGCCTGTGGGTGGGGCATGGACCTGCCCCAGCCTAATATAGGCACATATTCCCTGTAATGAGGCTGGTCACCGGCAGAGAAGGGGAGACCTCAACACCCCATTGCTGGGCCTGCCAGGACTCTCCATGCAGGTCCCTGCCCCGTGTTTACACAGCTGTGCATGAGTCTGGCATTGTCACTATGGGCATCTGGCCACCCGGCTGGTGTTGTCATGCATACTCTGCCATAGAGCAGTGCTTACCCGTTTCTGTAATTTTACCTAGGGACCGGTGAGGTCTCTCACTCAGTATATGAATGGTCCCTGGGCTCCTGTGAGCACCACTTCCGTTTCTTACAGCTTTTCTCTGGAATCTGGATTTGATGCCTGTGGGATCCTGGAGGGCCCCACCCCCATCCCGAAGTCTCTGGAAATGGGACATACTGCTGAGCATAAACTTTAACATGCAGAGGCCCCTGGGGAGCCTTGTAAACTGTGACATCAGTGGACAACGCAGGACACAGTGTCCTGTGACTCCAGGGAAAACGCCCTCTGTCTTTCAAAGGTTGTAGGTTGTATCCTTCAGTACCCTCCACCCCTGCAGACATCCCCTTGAGTCTCAGACCTCTGTTTTTTGGGGGTCTTTTGAAAAGGCCAGCCTAGTTTGATTTATTTGTTTTGCTAAAAAATGCTAGAATATTGGGTGGACAAAGTGGGTAATGGCACTTGCCACCAAGCTTAGGGACCTGAGTTCAGTCCTGATCCTCTGACCCACAACCAATTAAATATAATAAGAAAAATATCCGGGCAGTGGTGGTGCACGCCTTTAATCCCAGCACTTGGGAGGCAGAGGCAGGCGGATTTCTGAGTTCGAGGCCAGCCTGGTCTACAGAGTGAGTTCCAGGACAGCCAAGGCTACACAGAGAAACCCTGTCTCGAAAAACCAAAAAAAAAAAAAAAAAAAAAAAAGAAAAGAAAAATAATTTCATATCAGAATCACTGTAAGATGGTGTGCAAGTAGGGAGAAGAGAGGATGACCTTTGGAATGAGCCGCTTCCTACTTTTGGTCACACTCTGAAACAGCATGCCGGGCTGAGGATGGGAGCCCAGTCGGTAGTGTGTTTGCCTAACATACATGATAACTAGCACCCTATAAACCAAACATGGCCAGGCACATCTGTAATCTAAGCATTCAGAAGGTGGAGGCAGGAGGATCAAGGTTGTAATGGGTTCCAGGCCAGCTTGGGCTGGACAGACTCTATCAGGGAAAAAAGGGGGGGATGCTGCAGACGGCCCCCGTAGTTAGGAGTGTTCACTGTTCTTACAGAGGACCAGAGTTCATTCCAGCATCTACACAGGGCAGCTCACAACTGCCTGTAACTCAAGTTCTAGAGGATCCAACACCCTCTCTGGCCTCTGCAGGCACCCACACAATGTACATATTTACACATACAAAATAAACAGGGATTCCTGTTGGACAGTGGGCCCATTCCTTCTACCCATTTTCTGAAGCCATTTGGTGCCTCGGCCCGCGGAGCACAGGCACTTAGTGCAGTGTGAGACTCTTGCCGTTCTTCATGTTCTCCCCTTAGTCTTCCTAGTGCTGAGCATGGGACAGCCATCTGCGTGTGAACAGAGGTGTCAGCCCATGTGGTCACCCACAGGCAGGAGTCACAGGGCCATCCCACAGTGTTGTCAGGAGCTGGAGGATAAGCCCTCACTGTGAACAGTGCCAGAAGCCAGCAGGCTCAAGGCTGGAAGTTCAGTTTCTGGAGGCATAACCTGATTTTGAATCTTGTTCTAACCGCAGCCACGTGGCCAGAACCACTGTGGGCCCCCTGGGGCCGGCACAGGCTTGCCCTAATTTCATCTATCCAAGATTCAGCCCTTCCTGGTGCTCAAGGGACCAGTGTCCTTAGACATACCAAGGTCCTTCCCAACATGGCTTCCCCACACCCTTGACCACAAAGTCTCCAAATTCAAGTGTTTCTACTTAAGAAACTTCAAAGGCAGAACACGATTGGTGTCCTTCGAGAAAGTCTACTGAAAAAACTACAGGAACCTGGAGGGTTCAAGACTGTGCCACTATTTCTGCAGGACACTGTAAATAACTCCTTTCCTGTGTGTGGATTTTTTTTTTTTAAGCAATTTCCCTGGATTGAGCTGAATAAACCGATACAGCTTTTCACACTGTGCTCTTGAGAAGTGTGCACCGTGGTTCAGGGGCTCTATCCCAATGCCTGCCACACTGCTGACCCCCAATCCTGGCACAGGACCTCTTTATCTCTTTTATTTCTAGTCTTTTACTTCTAGTCACTGCCCCACAGGGGCAGAATGAGCATGAGCTCCTCCAGGATGGCCGAACAGGCTGCTGGGACCCATGCATACCTTGAGTGAGGTCCCTATCAGATGGACCCCTGAGAGAACCTTGCCCTTGGCAGTGGGCGCCTCTTCCTGTCTTCCTTTCTGAAGGGCTGGGGGAAAGGCAGGCTCAATATGGGTGGCTGAGCTCACCAGAACCCATCTGGATAAGGTCGGGTAGACTTCCCAACCTTCTAGAGGAGGAGACTCTGAGGTGTTGTCCCTTGGGTCCCTGTGGCTCTTTAGGTGCTGTCCAGGTCATCTACTGGGGCCACCAACAAACAAGACACCCCAGACATAAACCCCTCCTGAAGACTTTCTTCTGTGTGTGTGTGTGTGTGTGTGTGTGTGTGTGTGTGTGTGTATACGTGTGTGTACCTGATGTGGAGGCCTGTGATGGTTTGTATGTGCTTGGCCCAGGGAGTGGCACTATTAGAAGGTGTGGCCCTGTTGGAGTAGCTGTGTCATTGTGGGTGTGGGCTTTAAGACCCTCATCCTAGCTGCCTAGAAGTCAGTCTTCCACTAGCAGCCTTCAGATGAAGATGCAGAACTCTCAGCTCCTCCTGCATCATGCCTGCCTGGATGCTGCCATGTTCCTACCTTGATGATAATGGACTGAACTTCTGAACCTGTAAGCCAGCCCCAATTAAATGTTGTCTTTATAAGAGCTGCCTTTAGCCGGGCAGTGGTGGCGCACACCTTTAATCCCAGCACTTGGGAGACAGAGGCAGGCGGATTTCTGAGTTCAAGGCCAGCTTGGTCTACAGAGTGAGTTCCAGGACAGCCAGGATTACACAGAGAAACCCTGTCTCGAAAAAAAGAAAGAGAGAGAGAGACAGAGAGAGAGAGAGAGACAGAGAGAGAGAGACAGAGAGAGGAAGAAAAAAAGAGTTGCCTTGGTCATGGTGTCTGTCCACAGCAATAAAACCCTAAGACAAGGCCAGAGGTCAACTTCAGGTGTCATTCTCCAGACACCATCTTTGGTTGAGACGTAGTGTCTCGCTTGCCTGGGAACTTGACAGTTGGGATGGTTTGTGTGGCCAGGGAAGCCCAGGGATCTTCCTGTCTCTGCCTCCCCAGCGCCAAGACAAGTATGTGCCAGCAACTAGGTTTTTGGTTTTGTTTAATGCAGACACACAATTCATGTCTTCATGTCACTTTACTGAAAGAGTCTCCTCCTAGGAGCGATTTCTATCCTTTAATGTCACTAACTGTAAAGCATTTCCACAATTAGTGACCAGTGGGTGAGGACCCAGACCATTGTGGGCCTGGGTTCTAGAAGAAGGCAGGCTGGGCAAGCCCGTCAGCAGCACCGTCCATGGCCTCTGCATCAGCTCCTGCCTCCAGGTTCCTGTCCTGACTTCCTTTGCTGATGAACTGTGATGTGGAAGTGTGAGCTGAATAAATTCTTTCCTCCCCGACTTGTTTTTTGGACATGGTGTTTTGTTGCTGCAATAGAGACCCCAGGACACATTGGTACTGGAATAGTGGGGTGCTGCTGTGACAACCTGACCATGTTTTAGGGGAGGATTGTGGAAGGACTTCTCAGAACTTTGGGCTAGAAGAGTCATTGGGATGTTAAGAGCTGTGTGGGATGTTCTGTAGGAGCTTGGAAGATAATGTTGAGAGCAGGAGTGATGAGATGTCTCAGCCATTAAGAGCACCGACTGCTCTTCAGGAGGTCATGAGTTCAAATCCCAGCAACCACATGGTAGCTCACAACCATCCATCATGAGACCTGATGCCCTCATATGGGTGTTTGAAGACAGCTACAGTATACTCTGGGCCAGAATGAGTAGGGGCCAGAGCAAGCAGGAACTGGATGGAGCAAGCGAGGCCTGAGCAAGAGGGAGAAGGGAAGGGGGAAAAATGTTGAGAGCAGTGGACATGAGCCTGGCTTGTGAAATCTCAGAGAGAAGATTAAAGACGATCAGGGCTGTTTGCTATTTTGACTTAAGATTCCGTGGTTCTCCTTAGCTGAGGCTGAAGAATCAGCTGTGGCTAACAAGATACCAGAACTATTAAAAATGTTACTGGTACAGTTAATGCCGGCCGGCTGGAGCTATGAAACTAGTGGTGATTAAGGGGGCAGGAGAGATGGGGTGGGGAGTTTTCGGAGAGGAAACTGGGAAGGAGGACAACATTTGAAATGTAAATAAATAAAATAAACAATTTTTTTTTTAAAAAAAAAAAAGAGAAGTAACCAGCATCACTGAGATGAAATCTTCTGGAAAGTATTTTCTGAGAGCACAGAGAAGCTGTGCTCCAGAGACAGACATCGTGCTGGCTGCCAGGCTTGGTAATATTTAAGATTCACCAGGTGGTACTGGGTTTTAAAGGCATGGCGGGGTCATGAAGAGCAGCTGAGGCTTGGCACTGTGAGAGGCAGGGGACGCCATTGGTAAATTGTCATTCATCAGTGACAGCTGAAGGCCCAGGACTGAAGAGGTCATGCTGAGAAGTTGAGACTTGGCACCAGGGAGCAAGCCCATGAGGGGGTAGTGCTGAAAGCCTCTCAGCGGAAGTTGCATCAGAAGACCCAACATTTTAAAGATGTCAGTGCCATGGGATGACCACCAAAACCAGCAGCAGCAGTGGAGTGGAGCCAGCCAGAGCCTAGAAGACAAGCTGTGTGTGCCGTAGAGGGCAGAGCCAGAGATGTGACCCAAGCCCTTTGGAAGAGCCCAGGAGGTTGTGGCTGAATCCCAGACACTGGACAGTTGGGGTTTGATTTGCTTTAAATGTGTCTATGTCCTGACTGTATCCTCTTGAATTAATAAAGTATTTTAAGTATTAGACCCACAGCTGAGAGCCTTTGGATTTTAAAAGAGATTGGGTTTAATGTGCTTGAACTTGTAAAAGCCATGGAACTTGTGTTTTGAATGTGAGATCTTAGGCAGGAATGAGAAAGGAAGGGTTGAGGCTTGATAGTGTTGTGTTTGTGTGTCAAGCTGACAAGGGGTCAGTTGTACTGGCTGGTCTTGTGTCAAGCTGACCCAAGCTAGAGTCATCAGAGAGCAAGGAGCCTCAGTTGAGGAAATGCCTCCATGAGATCCAGCTTTTAGGCCTTTTCTTAATTAATGATTAGTAGAGGAGGGCCCAGCCCATTGTCAATGTTGCCATCCCTGGGCCAGTGATCCTGGGTTCTATAAGAAAGCAGGCTGAGCAAGCCATGAGGAGCAAGCCAGTCAGCAGCACCCTCCATGGCCTCTGCATCAGCTCCTGCCTCCAGGTTCCTGCTGTGTTTGAGTTCCAGTCCTGACTTCCTTTGGTGATGAACAGCAATGTGGAAGTGTAAGCTGAATGAACCCTCTCCTCCCCAACTTGCTTCTTGGTCATGGTGTCTTGTTGCAGCAATAGAAACCTTAGGACACTAATGATCCACGCCTTCAGCCTAGAGGCTGCTGGGAGTCAGGTGTGCAAAGCATATGGAGAGTTGTGGGGAGTGGACCAACTGTGTTACCGGACAGAAAACTCGATAAGATGGAGCAGATTCAGAAACCCTGGTAATTCTCATAACTTAGACCAGTGGTAGGCGTTTAAATGTACTTCTGACCAGGTTCCTGTCCTGGAACATGTGACCACAACACCCCATGGAAAAGACTGTGACAATCAGTCACAGAGGCAACACTTGCCTGTCTGTGGTTTCGAGGTTGACCTCACAGCTGGGTGTGGGAACTCCACCAGGCAGATGAAACACAGAATGCCAGACTACATTTTCCCTGTGTCACCATTGGGTGTTGGGCTTGCAGGAAGTGCCCATACACCCTCAGGCAGTGGGAAAACGTAGCCTAAAACATGGGCCTGAGTGATAATCGACATAGGCTGAGGCCAAAGCTGGGGTTCCCTGACTCCTAGACATCTAGACACCACTGGAAACCGTGAGGAGGAATCAAACCTGCAGGCTGAGGATGTGGGGGTGGGGATGAACTCTGACTTAGCTTGGCAGCAATTGTCCTGCAGCACAGAGTCTGTGGGAGACTTATACAGCACAGCTCTGTAGAGGAAGACTTCCTCCGTGCTCCCCACGGGAGTTGTTGAGTGACACAGACCATGCTTATCCATACAGCATACCATACATTCGTGGAAAATGGGTGCATACCGCTTCCTCAGGGTGGACTAGAGATTAAGTACCTTTTGCAGGAAGGAATGTCCGGGAAGGGAAGCTTATTGGCCAAACCCTCCGGGCCTCTAGATACCTCATTAGCATGGAGAACTCTGTTCTCATCCACTTGACCATTGGTCATGTTCTTATGTAAGGAGTGTGGTCACGTGTTCCAAGCCAGGCATCTGGTAGGGAGCAGAGAAATGCCTACCGTCCTCGGGTGGGAGCTGGGGTCTCTGAACCCACTCAACTGTACCAAGTTTCCTGGCACAGTCCACTGCCCCACACCCCTCCACATGGAGATGAGGCATCCCTAACATCTCAGGGCAAGCCAATAGAAAACATTTGCCTTTAGAGCCCAACCCATCCCAAATGTATATAGGACCCTATCCACAAGGAATAAAGTGCAGGCGTTATGTCACCAAAGACCGGCTGTCTGTCTTATAGAGCTGTACCACCCTGGGGAAGAGTTCTCTCCCAAAAATTTCATCACTGGAAACCACTGGAGCCCACTGCAGTCACTTGCTCAGTGGCCCTGACCTTGGCTCCTAGCCTCCCACTGCAGAGTCCTGGTGGCCCACTTTGTCCAGTTGACTACCACTGACTTAGGGACAGCCACCCACCTGATACATCCCACCACCCACTAGCCCACCTTGCTCTAGCTCCCCACCCGTTACCCCTGCCCCCAGAGAGCTAGAACTCAGATCCCAGGACACAGACTGGCAGAGAGTAGTTCCACAGGCTGCAGGGCAGCCAGACAGGAACTGGGCTCAGTATATAGCCAGGCAGCAAGGACACAGTTTGCCAGCCTTGAGCAGGTCAGGACATAAAATGGAATCAGTAGTTTCTGAGTTTATGTCACTTAGCCTGGCCTGGAAGTCACAATCTTCCTGCTTCTGCCCTGCAAGTGTTGGGATCCTGTGTGTGTACTCCCTGGTAGCCAGTCCTTATTCTGAACAAGAAGCCACAGGAAGCTGCCCACCAAGCATCAGAATAGGCCACTCAGTCCACAGGGCCAGGACCAGGTCCTGAGCTTGAGAAATCTCCTGAAGGGACATATGAATGACAGTTTAGGGCACAAGCTGTCAGTTGTTCTCTGTGGTGGCTGATGGGGACATGGCGTTTTGCTGCCGCAATAAAAACCCTAAGACACTTTGGTACCAGAATAGTGGGGTGCTGCTATGATAGACCTGACCACGTTTTACAGATAAGAAAGGAAAAAGGATAGAGGAAAGAGATCCCTGAATAAAGCCGGGGGTCTGAAAGGGGTGACGTTATTCTTACTACTTCCTGATGACTGGGGTGTTAAGTTCCTTGGGGCAAGTTTGATCTCTGCCATTAGGAGATCTAACTACTACTTCCTCCTCCTCCTTCTCCAAGATTTATTTATTTACTATGTAGTGTTCTGGTTACACACCAGAAGAGGGCACCAGACCCCATTACAATTGTTTGTGAGCCACCCTATGGCTGCTGGGAACTGAACTCAGGACCTCTGCAAGAGCAGCCAATATGTGGAACCTAATTAACCCTGAGCCTTCTCCCCAGCCCACTAATTTCTTGTTTCTTCTCTGCACACTACTTAACACACCAGGACAAACAGCCAACCCTCTTGGGATCCTAGCATTTATATACCCTCTGAAAAGTCCCCAGAATTCCAAATGTCACACAATCACAGTATCTAAATCATATCCCTGCTAGAGCACGAGGCAAATCAGTCAGCTGCTGTGGACAGTCCAAAGCAGCCCCTTATCCCATATCTGGGATTAAAACAAAAACATATTCTTATATTTGTGTTTTCTAAAGAAACCAAAAATTGCAAAGTTATCACTACAGTTTTGCTCAGTCACCAATTGCTGGCCCTGCAAGCATGAATCCCTGAGCCCACTGAGCTGGGTAAGGGGCAGGTGTCATGCCAGGGCTGGAGGTGAGCATACAGGTGGATTCCTGTGCTTAGTTCCAGTCAGCCAGCCTACTTGGAGAGTTGCAGGCAGATTAGAGACCCTGTCTTAAAAAAAGGCAAAGCACCTGAACAATGAAGGCTGAGGGGCTGGTGACACAGCTCAGTGAGTAAAGGTCTTTGTTGCCAAGGCTAATGGAGTCCAATCCCCAGAACCAACATGAGGAAAGCAGAAACCAGACTCCCTCAAACGGTTCCGACCTTCTCATGGATACCACATACATACGAACTCAGCTGCTGACCTCTAGACCCAGACGCATGGTTAGAGCAAAGACACGTGTACTCACGTATGTATATAATCTGCACACAGAAGCACAAGCCTCCGAAAACTTAGTATCACAGCACCCAAGGCTGTGACTCTTTCCTGGGGCTGCAGGGCTGTCATGCAGGCCAGCCACACAACTCCGCCAGCCACTGAGGCCTGCACTGTCTTCTGTCCTCCGTACGTGGAGCTGTGCCTGCTCCATAACTAAATAAGTCAATGTAATGTAATTTTAAAAACTAAGTTAAATCCTGAGGATCTGCCTGGTCAAATTTTGAGGCCAGCCTGTGCTACAAATGGAGAATTTAACTTAAATAAAAAAGAAAGAAAGAAAGAAAGAAAGAAAGAAAGAAAGAAAGAAAGAAAGAAAGAAGGAAAGAGAGAGAGAGAGCTAGGCATGGTGGGTTGGTGCACATCTTTAAGCCCAGGACTTATTCAAGAGGTAGAGAGTTCTTATGAGTTAAGGGACAGCCTGGTCTACAAAGTGAGTTCCAAGACAGCCAAAGCTACACAGTGAGACCATCTTAAATTAAAAAATAAAATAACTACAACCACCTCACACAGAGATGAGGAAAGAAGAAATATTCATTTTACACGAGACCAAGGTTTTTCTTTTATTATGGATTTTATCGGAGGGCGTCACGTGCGTGTGGAGATCGGGGACACTCATTGCACCATGTGGATTCCAGGGACTGAACTCAGGTTGTCAGGCTTGGTGACAAGCACCTTCAGTCACTGAGCCATCCTGCTCATCCCAGGTACTAAAGTTTTAAAAGACCGAGTCCCTCTACACTGTGACATACTAAGTAACCTGAGGAGTGGCCACAGTCTAGGCCCAGCAGAACGGCTCACAGCAGGGTGCGAGATGTTCATGGCGTCAGGGGTCAGATGGCTCCTCATTAAACCTAACCAGTGCGCTGTCATCTCAGCCACTGGGAGGCTGAAGCAGGAGGATGGTGAGTTCAAAGCCAGGCTACATAGTGAGTTCCAGGCCAGTCTAGTCCACTGAGACCTTGTTGCAAAAAACCCCAACAGGGAAGGGGTACGGCTCAGTTGGCAGAACGCTTGCTGCCAACCCAGCATTCAAGAGGTAGAGGCAGGAGGATCAGGAGTCATGCTTGGCTGTATACAGAGTTTGAGGCCAATCTAGGCCAGAGACCCTGTCTCTGAGATTCTATTGTCTCAAAAAGAGAAACAAAACAAAACAAACCAGCCAGGCCTGTTCCGTAATCCCAGAGCTTGGGAAGTGGAGGTAGAAAAGTTAAGAGTCCAAGGTCAGCCTCAGCTACAGAATTAACTGGAGGCTAGCCTGGGCTACATGAGATCTTGTCTCAAATACCCATGAATCTACTGAGCTGTGGGGAGACCTCAGTGTTAGCTCCTCCAATGGCTGTGCTGCAGCTAAGCTTTCAGCAAGGCAAGCGACAGCTCCTGTGCCCTGGGAGGCATTCACACCGGTCTCCCCTGGAACGAGAGCGCAGCCTGCAGCAGGTCTCGGCCCAGTTCTTGGTGCTTCCCTCCAGGCAGGAACTCACTGGACAGCTCCCTGAAGGTGGCGCACACACGGCGGGCCTTGATGTGTCTGCGGTGGATGGCGTGTGTCCACTGGTGTCGTGCGGCCCCTGTAAGCACCAGCAGGGAGCGACGGGGTACTGAGATGGCCACCTCCACCTCTTGGCAGGGGACAGACCTGCTAGGGCCCATGAGGCTGCCCTCAAAAGCATCAGGTCCGACAGAGGGGGCCGAGCAGAGCAGCAGGTTGCCAGGAGCCTCTAGAGACATGGACACCACTGTGGCCGACAGAAGGTTGAGGCTCACCAACCGCTCACCCCACAGCCAGGCGTCATCCAGGTGGGGGTCGATGGCGGAGCCCCGCTCAGGGCTGTAGTCCAAATTACACTGCTCCACAGGCTGGAAGTCCTCCAGGGCCGGGTAAAGGCCCATTCTCTGGACTACCTTTTGGCTAAAGCCGGGGAGACCCTGGAAGCCCGCCATCTTCAGCTTCTGCTTCCGAAAATTGACTTTAGGGCCATAGTCCTGGAGTGGAGACAGGAAGGAGGAGAAGTGGCTCAGTCTAAGACACGCCAACCACAAACTGGCATGGCTGGCGTATGCACGTAATCCCAGGACCCAGGATGCTGAGGTAGGAGGACTGCATAGAGTTCACGGCCAGCCTGGGCTACAGAGTCCCTGTCTTGAAGGGAAAAATGCCAATGTAGTAGTGCCTACAATCCTAGCATTTGAGAAGTGGAGGCAGGAGGATTAAGAAGTTCACATTCGCCGGGCGGTGGTGGCGCACGCCTTTAATCCCAGCACTTGGGAGGCAGAGGCAGGTGAATTTCTGAGTTCGAGGCCAGCCTGGTCTACAGAGTGAGTTCCAGGACAGCCAGGGCTACACAGAGAAACCCTGTCTCAAAAAAAAAAAAAAAAAAAAAAAAAAAAAGAAGTTCACATTCATAGACCAGCTTGAGGTCTGAGACCCTAGTGGGGTGGGGGCTTCTTTGGGGGGAAGGGAAAGGTGGAGATGGAGGTGGGGTGAAGAAAGGAACAAGGTCCCCATGGAAGTTGCATGGGTCCATCTGTCTGGAGGATCAAGGACAGAGTGGGTGGCTACTGCAGGAACTGACTACATTGTGATGAGGGAAAGAGAACGAGGAAGGGGAGAAATAGGGGGGCACCAGGTCCCTCAGGGCACCTCAGGAGTCCTGGTATACAAGTGAGGGGCGAGAGTTACAATGAAAACAGGCGCTGCCCGGCAGGCTCTAGCCGCCATGCAGGATGGAGAGCCTATCTAGAACTTAGTGTCCCTTCACCAACAAGACAGCTGCAGAGAGATGGTGGCAGCCACACGATGACGAAGTCCACACCCCGTGACCAAAGATCCCTAGGGTACAGCTACAGGAGATAGCCAGGGGATGCTGACAAAGGAACCGTCCCTTGTCCCTTGTCTCAGCCACTACTGTACCTGCTTCCTCCTCCCCGACTGAGAGAGCTTCCAGGGGTCACAGTCCATGAGACGCACCATCTCAGCTTCTTCCTCTGGGGTCACAAAGTCCTGTATCAGTGTCACTCCTGGGAAGGGGAATGCCCAACCCTCGAAGTCAGAGCCCTGGGCCCCCATGGCCCAGCCTGTGTCCGGGCAGTAAAGGAAACAGCATTTTTTCTGTGAGAGATAGAGATGGGACAGAGTGGGTAGGCTGGTGACATGCTCACCTTGCAAGAAGCACAAAGACCTGAGCTCCATCCCCTAAAGCCAGATGTAGTAAGCTAGCTATAGTCAGATGCCTGTAGTCCCAGAGCTGGGAGGCGAAGGTCAGATCATGCAAGCTAGCCTGGCCTCTTGGAAAGTTCCAGGCCAGTGAGAGACCCTCTCTCAAAAAAACAAGATGGGCATCTGAGGCTATCCTCTGCCGCTACCTGTACACATGCACCTGTCCACACATACACCCCACACAGAAGCATCCTGGAACCAGCAAAGACCCACGATAGCCACATGTGCCCAGGACCCCCAGGAGCCTCTGGCTTCTGAGATTCCGATGCTCTCCTTGGAACTAAAGCAACTTGGAGACGAGTGTGGAGTCGCAGGGGTGATGCAGACTGAACCCAGCTCAGGCCTGCAGCCCTCTCAGGTAAGCACAGGTTTCTCAGTCTTCCGGTCAAGTCTTTGTTCTCTGAGGACCTAGCCTTGGGCTGGGGGATGTGAACACTATTCCTTTTGCATTGTGGGTAGTATCACCTGACCCCTCAGGAGCAAGAGGATAAAAGGTCAGGAGCCTGCATCAGGAGTCTGAGAAGTAGGGCTAACCCTAAGGTTGAGGTCTGGGTGGCCAGGGGCTGGGCGATGCTTATTGGAAGCCACAGATGTTCACCTTCCTCGGCCCTGCTCCTCCTCTGAGACTTGAGAGACGCAATAGTAGAAACGCCATCCTACGCGCTGGAGACACAGCTCAGTGAGTAAGAGCACCGGCTGCTCTTCCAGGCGCCTGGGAGAGCTCAGGACTGTCCATAATCTTGGTTCCAGGAGATCCAACACCCTCACACAGACATGCATGCAGGCAAAACACCAAGGTACATAAAATAAAGTTAAAATATATTATTTAAAAGAGGGGTAGGGGCATCATACACCTGAGGCTGGGGCTCAGATGGCACAGTGCCTGCCTAACATGCATGAAGCCGTGGGTTCCATCTCCAGCACCGGGAAAAACCTGTGTGGTGGTAGAGGTCTGTAACCCTGGTGTTCCGGAGGTAGAGGCAGGATGACCAAGAGTCCATGGTCATCTTTCATTCACTATATAGTGAGCTTAAGGGCAGCCTGGGCTACATGAGATTCCTGGAACCCAGGGCCTAGCATGTTAAGCAAACACTCTACCACCGAGTCACACCTCAAGCCCCTCACTAGGGCATTCTTCAAGGTCTTTTTTTTTTTTTTTTTAATTACATCTTATGTTTGTATCTGTATGTGGCAATGCACATGTGCTCTCCGGGGCCAGAAGAGGGTGCCAGATCCACCCCCCCCAATACACACACACACACACACACACCAGATCCCCCTGGGGCTGGCTGATGTGATCCACCCGACTTGGGTGTTGGGGAGCCAAACTTAGGTGTTCTTCAAGAGCAGTATGTGTTGAGCCATGTCTCCAGCCCCGCACCGGGGTGCTAGGCAGGTGCTCTACCTCCAAACCATGTTTCCAGCTAGTGGTTGGCTTCTCTTTTAGCATCAAGTCTTCAAGGCAAATCCATACGGAGCCCTTCCTTTCTAAGGTTCTATCTACTGTACGGATATCCAAGATTTTTTTTTTAATTCATTTATTAGTTTACTGTTTGCCTCTTTCTTTCCTTTGTTCTTTTGAGACAGGCTTTTCTTTCGCTTAGTCTGGTTTTACCCTTGTTTGCAGCTATCTCTGAACTCCCTCAGGCCAGCACCAGCACTGTTCCCCCTTCAACTCAGCAGTAGCTATAATAAACACCTGGGTGTCTGTTTGGTCTCTCTGAATCCTGCTATGACCCAGACATGGCAACATATGCCTGTAACCTTAGCATTTTTTTTTTGGGAGGGGGGGTGTTCTTGGGCCTCTAACTAAAGATAAGAACTAAAACAAAAAAACCTCTTTTTTGCATTATAGATCCAAGAACACACCAGATGACATGCTCATTCTGGTGGTGAGGCACCTCGAACCTTATTCCACAAGATGTTGGGCATTTTAGCTCCAACAGAGACTCCCCTTCCCCCCGCTGGCTCCCCAACTTCCTCGACAAGCATCCTTCTAAAACTTGAATTTAAAGTTCTTTTCATATCCTGCCTGTGCAGTGAACACACCCCAGCCACCCACAGCTCTATCTCGCGCCTCTACTCAAGCATTCCCCTGACTATGCACCCCAGCAACCTGCTACAGGGCTGCCAGGGCCAGACAAATGCTGTGAGGTTATTTTTCATTCATTCATTCATCCATCCATTGCCTTTTTTGATGGAAGGCGTTAGGCATGATCAAGAGAGAGCTAAAAGGGAAACACGTTAACATACTTCCTGGCCCACCCACCTGGTTTTGACAGATTTGTTTTTGTTTTTCAAGACGGGCTTTCCTGGAACTCCCTCGAACTCACAGATATCCGCCAGCCTCTGTATCCCTGAGTGCTGAGACTAAAGGCGTGTATCACCACTGCTTGGCTGTAAAGCTGATTCTTACAGGTTTGTTTTCCCAAAAAATTTCCTCCCAAATCAAAGCCTGTGCTGTCTTAAGTCGCTCATTCCCTGTCTGTCTTTCTTCCCTGGCTTTCAGAAGAATTTCCAATACAGACGGCCTAGTATTTAGCACTCCCTACCATTTCCAAGCGATTTCCCTTGTGCTCCGGAAGCTCACCCAGAACCAGACCCCAGTTATTAAGTCCCAGTTATCTGCCACTTCATCCCAGCAAAGTCACAGAGGTGATGTGTTACAGCCGTTTCTTACTTCCAAGACAACTCTTAAAACCTGCTGCGTGACTGAGGTTCGCTTCAACTTCTGCCTCTCCTGCCTCTCTGCCTTTCAAATGCAGAGATCTCGGGGTGCACCAGCATTTTCCCGCTCTTCCATTCATCAGCTGATGGCACTTGGGAAGCGTCCATCTTTTGGGTTTTGTGACTATTGAAGATATCAGCGCTTGTCCAAGCAACTCCGCTACCACGAGGCTTTGATCCCTGACTGTTTCACCAGCAAGCTGGGCCTCAGTTTCCCAATTAAGATGAATAGATTTTCTGGCTATGACTCTTCCTAGCCTGTACCTGAAGGGAGATCTGCCAGGACGGGTCCCTCTGACGTTGTCTCTCGCAGATAAGACAGGTCCGGATGCCCTTACAGCCGCACTCCTGTAAATGAGAAACGTCAGCCGCTGCCGCCGCCGCCGCCGCCATAGCGTCCTCCGAGCTGCTAGAGCGCAGGCGCGAGACCCAGAGACCGCTGGGAGTTGTAGTCCTTGCACGCAGAAGCAGGAGGTGGGGCGTGCGGCCGGCGTTTTGCTTCCTTCCGGTCGCCCCGAACTCGTAAAGGGTTTGTTGTGCGCCGCCTCGTGGGCTCCCCGGCAGCGGGCTTAGCGACCGGAATTCGTGGAGGCGCGAGTTCGGTTAAGCCCTCGGCCACCCATGGGCCCTCTCACGCCGCAGCTGCTCCTGCAACTTGGGCGACCCAAGACCAACAGGCTGGGGAAGATTAAGAGTTTGAAGTAAGAGCAGGCGGGGTTGAAGCGGATCGGGGCGTGGGGTTCATTTCCCGCGCGGGTGGTTTGGTGGGCGGAATGCAAGGCTCAGACCCCTCTTCTCCTGTCCCGGAGATCTCGCCCCTAACAGAGATGCGGGAGATGGGCAGCCAAAGCCCGGTGTCAGGTAAACCTGGAGCGAAGGCCCTTACTTAGCCTTGCGGAGAGTAGAGACTGTTGAGATATTGAGAGATCCTGGGTAGCACGGAAGGGGTCAGCAGGAACGACTAAAAACAATCAAGAAGAACTGGGAAGCCTCAGGTTCTAAAGTCGTTATGTGATCTGGTATTCGAAAGCCCGGCGCAAGACTAATGTCATGCGTTGGAAGCTAGCCTGGGCTACGGTATGAGACCTTGTCTCAAAATGAAAAAGAAAATCTTTCTCTCTCTCTCTCTCTCTCTCTCTCTCTCTCTCTCTCTCTCTCTCTCTCATTTTTTTTTTACGCGACAGGGTTTGCCTGTGTAAAAGTCTTGGCTGCCCTGAAACTTAGAGGGATCTGCCTGCTACTGCCTCTCAAGTGCTACGATTAAAGGCGACACGTGCCACCGTGCCCAGCAACAAAGTATTCTTTAAGGGAAGGAAGATGGGCCACAGTAATGATTCTTACAAGTAAAGGTGCCTGTCACCAAGCCTGAGTTCAGTCCCTTGGACCCAGACAGTGGAGAGAACCCACTCCCTAAAAACCCGACCTCCTTACACTTTGGACTGTGCTCATTCATACACACAGATACACAGACACTCTGTAATGAATAGAAATGTAATTTAGAAAGCCAGGAGCCAAGCCAGGCAGGTGGCGCACGCCTTTAATCCCAGCACTTGGGAGGCAGAGGCAGGCGGATTTGGATTTCTTTTTTTTTTTTTTTTTTTTTTTTCGAGACAGGGTTTCTCTGTGTAGCCCTGGCTGTCCTGGAACTCACTCTGTAGACCAACCAAGCTGGCCTCAAACTCAGAAATCCACCTGCCTGTGCCTCCCAAGTGCTGGGATTAAAGGCGTGCGCCACCACCGCCTGTCGGCAGGCTTCTGTAGCCTGGTCTACAGAGTGAGTTCCAGGACAGCCAGGGCTATACAGAGAAACCTTGTCTCGAAAAACAAACAAACAAACAAACAAAAAAAGCCAGGAGCCTAGAGCTGCTGGCATAGGTCAGTTGGTAACATTGCTTACTAGACATGCACAAAGGCTTCCATAGGGTTCCATCCCTATCAACACCTGAACGGCTGCCAAGGGGTGGCACATGCCTGTCATCCCAGCACTTGGAGATAGAGGCAGGAGAGTAAGTTCAAGGCTTTCCTGGACTACACAAATGAGTCCTTGAGGATCGGATCTCTTGTGTTTCGAGGCCAGCCTAGTCTACATAGTTCAGGCTAGCCAAGTCTAAAAAAATTAAGTAAGCCCATGCTTTCGTAAGAACTTTGTTGATGAGAATTCCTCTGGGACAGATGGGGTGATTAGCAGGAAGGTCTGGCGCACCCCCTGAGCTCTCTGGATCTCTGCCCTATCCCAGTCTGTCAGGGCTGGAGCTGCTTTCAGAACACTTGGACCCCAATCTCCTGGGGCGCCTGAAGAGACTGAAGGAACTTGACCTCTCTGACAACTTGCTGGAGACGCTGCCTGCTAACCTGGGCCTGTCCCATCTACGCACCCTTCGCTGTGCCAACAACCAGCTAGGGGATGTCACTACCTTGCACCAGTTCTCAGAACTTGAGGAGCTCAATCTGGAAGGCAACCCCTTCCTGACGGTGAGAGGGAGGGTTCTACCAGCAGCATGCTCGGGACCAGGACTCTGTGGGGCAGACTCAGGCTTCGCTCTTTTTTTTTATTTTTTTATTTCTGGTTTCGTTTTGTTTTGAGACGGGGTCTCATGTAGCATAGGCTGGTGAGATTACAGGTATGCGTTACTCCTGGCTTTCTGTTACCTCTCCTTCTGTTAGGTCAGTGACAACCTCAAAGTCTCCTTTCTCCTGCCCAAGCTACGTAAGGTCAATGGCAAGGACACAGCCTCCACCTGCTCACAGGTGGAGAACCTGGATCGGGAGCTGACCAGAAGGGTAAGGATGATGGGGTGGGGGTGGGGTCCTTGGTCATATCAGTTGGTTATTGATGGGGACAGAAGTGGATTTTTGGAAAATGAAACAGAGATCCTTGCTCAGACAGCCTCAAGTCTGAGGTGTTGAATCTTGTTTTTCTTCCTATGTTTGGAGACCCTGTCTCCATTGTATAAAGCAAGCATAGCAGGACACCAAGGAGGCTTGACTCTGCAGTGAGCTGTTTTTTGACTCGGGATTTTGCTTGTATAGCCCAGATGGCCTAGGACTCTTCTGCCTCAGCCTCCCAAGTGTTGGGATCACCACCATGCCCAGTTGAACCAGACTGGTTTCAAGTCATGTGACTTAATTTTATGCTAGTAGCAAAATAAGAGAAACTTCTGTGCCTGCAGAAGTTTCTAGAAGGTGGTATAGTCAATACACGGTGTGGGCAGGAGGAAGTGCTTTGTAAGCCAGAAGACCCAGGCTGGGCGGGCCTTGTTCTGGTCCTTCTTACGCAGGTCACAGCTTACTGGCAGAAGTTCAGAGCCACTGTGAGCCCTGAAGAGGAAGCCGACAAAGTACGGGCTGATTTCATGAGGTCTGCAGTCAGGGATGTGCGTTACGGCCCCGAGTCTCTCATAGAGTTCACACAATGGCGGGTATGTCATGGGGAGGGGAGCATTGTGCTGGGGGTTTGGTTTTCCTGACTCTAGAGTTGTCCTGGAGAAGTCCCTGGTTGTGAAGAAGGATTGGAGCACTGTGGGGAGTTGGCTGGGTCTGAGATGGTAGCCCTTGTGCCTGAGGAGGCCATTTCTTACCTCCAGAGGCACAAATTCCCTGTGACCAGGTATTTGGGGAAGGGGAAGGGCACCCAAGACTGTGTTCAGTCTGCTGATGGCCTGGCCTCACCCAGGTGCGGATGATTGCTGAGGAACTGGTGGCCTCAGGTGGGGCTCAGGTGCAAGACGCTGACACCCCAGTGGAGCATCCCAAGGCTGCAGGTGCCTCCAAGCTCAGGGTGAGTGTTTCCATCCATGTGGCTGTGAGTGCCCTGGGCCTTTCTGCACTAGAATTACATAAACTCGGGTGATACCCAAGTATGACAGTCAGCCTTCTCTTGCTGTGACAAAATACCTGGAGCTTACAAGGTTACAAGGAAGAAAGGTTGTTTTGGGTTTACAGTTTCAGTCCTTAGTTTCTTGGTTCTAAGGCTGTACCTATTGTGGCTCTTACAGAGATGAGCTGTGGATCTTGTGGTAGCCAAGAACTAAAGAGAGAAAGGGGAACCAGTGTCCCAATGTCCCCTTCAAAGGGATGCCTAAGTCCCTTCACCTCCGCTGTACTCCAGAGTAGCCCCATAGGCTGGTGACCCAGTCCTTTAACCTTTAGGCCCTTCGAGAACATTTTTTTGTTTTGTTGTGTTTTTTGTTTGTTTTTCAATACAGGGTTTCTCTGTGTAGCTCTGGCTGTCCTGGAACTCACTCTGTAGACCAGACTGGCCTCGAACTCTGAAATCCGCCTGCCTCTGCCTCCCAAGTGCTGGGATTAAAGGCATGCGCCACCCCTGCCCGCCCTTCAAGAACATTTTAAGTGCCCAGCCCTAACAGGAGCAAGGACCCCCTGTGGCTCAGTTCCTGCTTTCCATGGCTCTGAGAGGGCGTACAGTTCAGTGAGTAGTCAGGGACCTTGGAGCATGGTCACATGGTTAAAGTCCCCTTCCTTCCACAGGCCAGAAAGGTGGCTTCAAAACGGCCGGGTAATGACCCGGTCCAACTCCCTCCCAGCAAACAAGTGTGTCCCTTCCCACCAGCCCAGACTGAGGGCACTCCTTTGGATGCCAGTGAAGGCCAGGTAAGCTCTCCAGGTGCCAGGGGGAGCATGCCAGGGGGAGCATGCCAGGGGTCAGCTGTGACCACCTGTGTCCCACAGGCTGCCGTACATCTGGAGCCCCTGCACTTCCTGCAGTGTCACAGCAGAAACAACAGCCCCAAGGACCTGGAGACCCAGCTGTGGGCCTGTGCCTTTGAGCCGGCCCGGGAGGAGGGTGTGTGTTGGGCCAATGGGCATGGGCGGTTTGGGTCCCAGGGAAGGATACCTGGGAAATGAGATTGATCTCAAGATAGAAAGAAAGGGCTGGAGAGATGGCTCCTGGTTAAGAGTGCTTGCTGCTCTTGTAGAGGACTGGAGTTTGGTTGCTAGCGTCTACCATTGACTGTTGAGAGCTGCCAGTAATGCCAGCTCCGGGGATCTGATGCCCTCTTCCAGCCTCTGTGGACATCCACACTCACATAGGCATACCCCGACATGACACAGGCACAGAACCACATAACCACTGTTTGGTGTTTTTTAAGGTAAAAAGGAGGCCATGGATGTGGTAGACGCCTCGCCTAGCATGTGTGAGGCCCTGGATTCTATTACCTGTGCCACGCAAAAAAATAAAAATAAGTAATAATAATGATTGAGATGCAAGGAGTGCAGGAAGGAGGACAGTAGGGAGGAGCTTTATTAAAAAAAAATACATATATTTATGTGGCTAATCCCATAAAACAGGACACTCCAGGGCCACGTCCCAGACCGTGGCCACGTGTGGTGGAGAGGCTGTTTGTGTGATAGATTGCCAGACAGGCCTCGTACTCCATAAATACAAGGTACCAGGCGAGGTGAGTGCCAGGGCTCCCTTCCTGAAGATTGCCGGGTTCTGGGATGAGCCCTGGGGCAAGAGGTCCATGTGAAGCCATCTGTTTCCTATGCCTTTAATTATTTTGGTGGGGATGGAACCCAGAGTCTCCGGTCCCCCAGGTCCCCCAGCTCCTCACCCTGGGTTTCTAGGCAGGCACTAAGGTAGGGAGCGCTCAGCCCCCATAGCCTTCCTAGAAGCTTTTGTTTGTTCCGTGCCTCCCTGCCCCAGACCAGCCTCCAGGCAGGGGAACCTCCTGTTCCCACTCATGGCAGTTTCCTTCCTCCACCCTCCTCAGGAGTTCTTCTCAGTGGCCTGGACAGCCCTCTCGGTGGTCACCCAGGCGGGCCACAAGAAGCGCTGGCACATGCTGGCAGCCGCAGGCCTTCGGGGCGTGGTCCGGCTGCTCCATGTGCGTGCAGGCTTCTGCTGCAGCGTCATCCGGGCCCATAAGAAGGCCATTGCCACCCTCTGCTTCAGCCCCACCCGTGAGACTCATCTCTTCAGTAAGACCCTCACTTCTGGGTTTCCCAGCATTGTAGCCTTTTCTGCCCCGGTGGCCTACGGTCTCTTGTGAGGTGGTAGGGTTCAGGGTGCGAGGCCCAGAGAGCATTACTCAGAAGTGAGGTAGCCTCTTGGCCAATCAGAATTTCCATCCAGTTTTATTTCTAGCATGCTAAGTGGCCTTGAAGTTTCCTAGCAACTTGGGCTCCTTTGTGTCTCTGCCTGGGACCAGGGGATTTAAACCTGCCCCTTGGGTATGGTGAGCCCACTAGAGGAGACAGATGTGCTGTAAAGATAGCTGTGAAGCTGTATACAGTAGATTCAGGTAGGACTATGGGGATTGTGGGCCCAGGAGTTCTTATCGTAGCCATAGTCTGCCCTTTCTGCCTCTGATAAGCCAGCTGAGTGACCCACAGTCACAGTTTGCCAGGGGAGATGGCATTTTCTCAGGGCTACCTCTCTCCTCCACCCGCTCCCCAGCTGCCTCCTATGACAAACGGATCATCCTCTGGGACATCGGGGTGCCCGACCATGATTACAGGTTCCAGGCTAGGTGAGGCTGTGGACTGGCCTGGAGAGGAGAGGGCTGCTGGGGGTGAGCATGGCCCATGACTCATAGTTTTCCTTACATGTTGGCAGCCAGCTCCTCACGCTCACCTGCAGTTCTGTCCCCTTGCGTCTCTGTCCTGTTGCCACCTGCCCAGATGACTTCCTGCTGGCTGGCTGTGAGGGAGGCTGCTGCTGCTGGGATGTTCGGCTAGACCAGCCCCAGAAGCAAAGGTAGGTGAGGATGCTGGGGACGCCTGCAGAGCTGGGCCCCAAAGCTGGGTGTGCTGGGTGGACCCTGGGCACACCACAGAGCTGCCCGACAGGCTGCCCCCCAGAAGCTGCGTTCGGGGGTTGTTCTCTTCACCACCCTGTAGTCAATCACTTGAGCCCTAGTGCTGTCACTCAGTGTGTGACCCTCCTGCCCTAGCATGATGTCCAAGTCTGCAAGGAAGGGGCAAATGATGTATACCCCAGGGCTCAGTGAGAGTAGTGGAGACAGGATGTACCCAGAGGAGAAGCTTTGGTGATGAACTTCAGTGGCTCATCTGTCCATGTGGAAAGCCCTGAGCCAGCTCAGCATGGCGGTCCTGCCCACGTGGTGCGGACTAGGGTGCTTGACATTAAATATAACGGCTGAGGCTATAGCTCAGTCTGTGGAGGGCTGAGCCATGCACAGAGCTCCCAACGCCGCATAAACCAGGTGCAGTGGCACATGCCTGTTGCCTCAGCTCTGGAGAGGCTCAGGATCATCCTCAGCTTCATGAGAATTGGGGGCTGGCCTGGGCTACGTGAGTAGATCATGGCTGAAAACCAAGTAAGGCCCCAAGGGAAGGGCAGGTACTGAGGGTGCAGCCTGGTGTTTGAGAAGTGAGTCCTCAGAGAACTGTTCTGCAGAGAGGACAGTGGAATGAGGGCCAAGGTGGGAAAGCTAAGGGACCGCCTTGGCTCGGCAGGTAGAAGTGTCCCCGAGGAGTGAGGCTCTGGGGCAGTGGGCACTGAGGTCTGAGCTGTGCTGTCAGCAGAATTTGGTTTGTGCTACCTGTTACAGAGGGGATTTGAATATTTACTGTCCCTGATTCAGAGAGCCAGTGGTTGGAGAAGGCCGAGGGGAGTCTGCCTCCCCACACCTGAGTAATCTCCAGTCACCGTATTTCATCTTTTGTGTGTGTGCAGTGTGTGGGGCATTCGTGCCTTGATTTGCCCGTGGGATTGGGTCTCTCATCTTTCCGTGGGTTCCAGGGGTCCCAGCTCAGCTCACAACCATTGTGCAGCAGAGCTAACCTGAGACATCTCACCGCCCTCATTTAACAAGTGTTTGGTTCTCCAAGATAGGGAAGACAAGGATGCTCTATGTAGACCAGGCTGTCCTAGAACTCACCCTGTAGACCAGGCTGTCCTAGAACTCACTCTGTAGACCAGGCTGGCCTAGAACTCACTCTGTAGACCAGGCTGTCCTAGAACTCACTCTGTAGACCAGCTGGCCTTGAACTCACTCTGTTGATCAGGCTGTCCTAGAACTCACTCTTGTAGACCAGGCTAGCCTAGAACTCACTCTGTAGACCAGGCTGGCCTTGAACTCAGAGATCTACCTGTGTCTGTTTCCCAGTGCTTGGATTAAAGGCCCACTCAGCACTCATTTAGCAAATTGTATTCAATATGGCTATGTTAGGGAGAGCAAAACCATTCAGGGATACTTCCTGTCCCCCCACCCCACCCCAAGTCTGTCTTCATTAGCATTCTTTTTGAGACCAGTCTCAAACAGCAGTGTGAGGTGCAAGTTTCTTTCTGCAAAATGAAGCTTATTATGCTTATTTATATAACCTGACTTATTTATGGAAAAGGGCACACGTGACATGTAGTGGTTGGTTCTCTCCTTCCAACTCTATGGATCCCAGGGATTGAACTCTGGTCGTTAAGCTTAGCAACAAGCACCAATACCTTCTGAGCCATCTCGCCATTCCCTAGTGTGCTCTTATCATGTACTCGGCCTAGCCTGTCTCAGTAGGATTCTGAGCATAAGGAACAGCCCCAGAAGGATACAGAATGCGGACAGCAATAATTGCTTCCAGAGGGACAGTAGAAGTAGGGCAGGTGTGGCCATCCAGCCGCTTGGTGGACATAGGTTTCCCTGCTCGTCCATCATCCCTGGGGTTTGGCTTGTGTTTTTTTTTATTTTTTTATTTATTTTTTTGTTTTGTTTTGTTTTTGTCTTCTTTTTTTATTGTTTTGTCTACCTCCCCTCTCCAGATTCTGTGCACTCTCCGTGCCTCGTGGCCTCCCCTGCTCCATCCTCTCTGATGCTGCCCTAGCCTAAGTTGGTCCTCTGGGCAGATGCCAGGATGGCTCTGTAGTGTCTGGCCCATGTCTTCCCAGATGGGACCATCACCGGCTATTTAAGACAAGGTCTCACTGTGTAGCTCTGGCTGGCCTGAACTTCACTATGTAGATGGGTTTTTATCTTGTTATTTTGACCTGAGTGTGTGTATGTATTTTGGGGGGTGGGGGGTGGGGTTAACAAGGTTAGAGGGCTTCCTGGATTTCTCTTTCCACTTTTATGTGGGTTTGTTATGCCCAGTTCTCGGGAACCCCAGATGAACTCCAGGAATCACAAATCCAGTGTAAAAACAGCCTTTAGACCCCTAGAGTCAGACCCAGATCACAAGCCTTCCCCACTGTGCAGGTTAGGGATGGAATGCCCACGTCCAGGGCGGAGTATATATACATGCATATGCAGGGATCCTCTAACTTTGGGCTTACATGTGGGAGGTGACCAGGGAAAGCCATCCTTCAGACCTCATAACTTTGTTCAGACTGCAGGGTGGAACCTTGCAGCTGGGAGGGGACCTCCTGACCTGGGAAGTAACTTTATGGTGCTATTCTGGAGCTAGTGTGTTTTTACAAACTGGTCACAGCTGTCTGGGAACACTTAATTGCCCTTTTGTCATGGACCAAGAGTGGGCCTCTTACCGTTTCAAAGATGTTTGGTCCTTGTTCCCTTCAAGGGCAGGAGCCACCTGCTTGGAGAAATGTTGGTTATCTATCAGAGGGAGCTCAGATGTGATATGGTAAGAGGTGGGCATGGCTGAAAGCTAGGTGTTGTGTCTTCTACCAAGGCTACCTGAAGAGAGAGAACTTGGGAGTGGGTAGTGTTAGAGCCTTGTATGCCAGGAGGTGGACAGGAGGTGAGGCGAGAAGACTGTGAGAGGTGGTGACCCAGAGGCTAACTTCTTTGATTCACATATAAGCTTGCAGACAAGGTGCTCATCCTCGGATAGCACGGTCTAATTTTTTTGGTAAGTATGCCATGAGAGCAAAGGAGAAGCCCAAGTTGATGACACAGGACCCTGAGGGCATAACCCTCCTTTTCAGTAACTAGAGAGAAAGGTGCAAGTTAAGTTCAGAAAGACGTAAGGCTGGATCCTGCAGGAGGACCCGTAGGAGCTTACGAAATGGCTTGGGTAGTGGGCACACAAAGGGGCTCATGGAAGGGTCCGAGGCTGCCTTTTTAGGTAGAGGCAGTCGAGGAGAGAAAGGAGTCCAAGAGTATAGTAACCAGCTATCCCTAAGAAGGGTAGAGTTTAAGTAACTTGAGGAGTGACCAGCTGGAGCTTAGAGGGTGAGACCCTTTATCCCCAGCTGGGCAGAAAATTTAAAAGGTGGAGGTGTCTGCCTGGCTAGTTTGCGGGGATGGACTACAAAGGCAGAGGTCATCTACTTACTGCATAAGCTTGGATTTAGGGAGTGACAGAGAATAGGTCAGAAGCCAGAGCCTGGCTGAATAGATACGGACTGTCCCGGAAACCCCGGGGTAGGATGACCCGAGAGAGTTGGGTAGGAATGGTGACTGTCTGGGTCAGTCCAAGTAACGACAGAGATACTTTGTGGGGTCCAGAGGGATAGAAATCAAGGCATCCTTGTGGCCTGGACAGGAGTGGGAGGTCTCTGAGGGGGCAGTGGAGACTGTAGAGATGGGTACTTTGAGGTGGAGAGGAGGGACTGCTGAATTGATAAGTCAGAGACCCTGTAGCAAGCAGTAACTTCCATTGGGTTGTACGCGTGAGTAGGGGGGCATTAAAAGAAAGGCGAGGTTATGCAGAAGATTGTTTCCGGATAGGTCAGAGATGAGAGGCCTGTGTCCCCTGCAGCTTTAGAGAGGAAATGGGTATTGAGCCTGGGTTATATATCTGGTGGGTTTATAAGTGAATAAGAGGGGGTGTTTGGCTTTGGGTGCCCCATGCCTAGGGATCTCCCTGAGAGGCAGGTAAGGGAAAAGGTGTGTCAGGGTGGAGTTTGGAGAGGAGGAGGAAGGGAACGGCAGGCAAACCTGAGGTCAAGCAGATACGGGGAGCAAAAGAAATGGAGGCTCCCATTTTGGCTAGGAGGTCCCTTCCGAGAAAGGGGATGGGACTGGTTGGCACCACTAGGAAGGAATGGGTAAGGATAGGTGTAAACATAGGCAGTGGTGGGCAGTGGTGGCGCACGCCTTTAATCCCAGCACTTGGGAGGCAGAGGCAGGCGGATTTCTGAGTTCGAGGCCAGCCTGGTCTACAGAGTGAGTTCCAGGACAGCCAGGGCTACACAGAGAAACCCTGTCTCGAAAAGCCAAAAAAAAAAAAAAAAAAAAAAAAAAAAAAAAAAAAAAAAAAAAAAATCCATACAGCTAAGTCAGATGTGGGGTGTGCTGGGCCTAGCAAGGCTGACCCCCTACTGACAATAGAAGAACGAGGAGAGGTGGGTCTCCAGAACTTGATCAGAACCCTGGTGTCCAGAGGAAGGAAATTGATCGCTCTCTCTGATGACCAATGATGACCACCTAAGGCTCCCTGTCAGAGATGGTGGTCAGCCCAGGGGAGCTCAGGGCTCCTCAGTCATCCATAGCCAGACCAAGGAGGCCAGCCGAAGGGTGCTCTGGGCTTGATGTCCCCATGCCATGAGCGACATTTGAAGCAGGGGTACGGAGGTTTTCGGGCTCGCTTTGGCCAGCTGAGAGGTCTGAGCCATCATTGTGTATTGTGTTCAGGCCTTTTCATTTCTGCAAAAAATAAAACCATTTTTCCCTTTCCCACCCCTGCTCCTGGAAGGCCAACTCTGAGACTAAGTGCTTAGCACAGGCTTCTGGTCATTCCCTGACCTGCTTGTAACTTCATTAACCCATTAAATCACTCTGTCTTCCCCATGGTTAGTTTCCTCTCCACAGCTTCATGCTGTGTTCAGGGTGAGTCTCCTCCATTCTCTCCTGAGTTCAGCTGCTGCTATGCCCATCTCCTCAGCAGCCCGCGCAAATCTCCCTTTTATTCTGGTTTACAGCTGTCTCCTCAGTGTTCCTGGACAAATCTCCCATGCTTCTATTCCCAGAATCCTCTCTACTGGCAGTCTCCCCCCACCTATTTCCTGCCTCAGTCCATTGGCCATAGGCTTTTTTTATTGACAGGCATCGCTTATGAGAGATTCTTCTCTATACCTCTCCCATGGTACACCTTGAAGGCCACCAATAAGACTTTTGCTTGTGGAGTCAGGAGGTCCTTTCTGTAGACACTTAAGTTTGACCCAGTATCATGGAAACTCTGGGAGAAGTTGCAGCTCATAAGTTGTTTTCCAGTTGGGGTCTTGGGATCCAGATTGGCACATTGTAGGAGGGGTCAGGTGAAGAGGCCCAGCTGTGGCCTTACAGACCGTGGCTGGATGAACCTCCACTTCCAAGAGTACCACACAGTGGTTACTTCTCAGAGCCAGGGAAATGTTTTCACTGACCAAAGGGGAAACTTACTTAATTGCCACAGGTGTCTGAGATGGATGCTGAGTTATCTGTGAGCTAGGTGAGTCTTGCTGATGGACTGGAGATGAGGGATAGGGTCCCAGTGCGCTCAGACCACAAGGGGGAGCACAGGCACCAGGAGAACCCATGGAGTCATGGCACCAAAAGGGAAACTGGTATAACAGCTGTGCTCCAGTTCAGGACGGTTTTCCCAGTCTAAGTGTGAGAGCTCTACTCCAAGAGGCATCGTGGCCATCAGGAGCCAATAATACCACAAAGTCACACCCACAACAAACTTCATACAAGACATTAGCTAAGAGGGAAACCCGAGGAAGGTGACTGCCTCTGCACAGACCAGCAGCAGCAGAGAACTGGGCAGAACACAGGGTTGACATAGGGTTGGGAGATGGAATGTTTCCAGGGTGGTTGAAAATAGTAGGATTTTTTTTTTTCTTGTACAGTGGGGCCTGGCCACTTTCCTGCCTTGAGGGACGGGAAGGGCCCTTGTAGCAGTTGGGGGGGGGGGGGATTTTGTGTCTTGAGGGATTACAAAGGGACTCCACAGCAGGGAAAGCTAATAACCAACTCCAGTGAGCCTCTCCCTTCTCACAGCTGTTGTCCTTGGTCTTGGGGAGAGGGACACTGAAAGCACTTTCTGGCCTACACCCTGGATGTCCAGCCCCTGGTGACCCTGTGCTCCCATCCCTGTGACTCCCTTTAAGACAAAGGGGAGTCTCTGTGCTAAAACCCATGCCCCAAGCAGGACCGTGCATGGGTAAGGCTAGTGTCTTCTACAGGGTGTGTGAAGTGGACTTCGTCTTCTCTGAGGACTCCAAGGTGTCGGGACAAAGAGTGGATGGGCTGGCATTTGTAAATGAAGATGTGGTGGGTGAGTGAGCCCAGCTGGACGCCCTGGGTGGGCTGAGGCACCAGACAGCTGGCTTGGGCACACAGTCAGCCTGAGTTCATCTCTCCTCTCCCTGCAGCCTCCAAAGGGAGTGGACAGGGCACCATCTACCTGTGGAGCTGGAGCCAGACGTGGGCAGGCCGGGGCGGCCAGTCTGTGCTGCCTGTAGTCATCTTAGCCCGGCTGCAGTGGTCACCCACCAGCCTGGCCTACTTTTCACTCAGCACCTGTCCTGGTGAGCCTGCACACTTCATACACCCCCGTTTCCGTCCCTGCTCCTCCCCCACCCCATCTTAGGCTCCCACTTGTCCTAGCAGACAAAAACCTCGTGCTGTGTGGTGACGAGGAGGGCAGTGTGTGGATCTATGATGTTGAACATCTACTGAAGCAGCCGCCTCCACTGGCAACAACTCTGCAGCCCCCAACACAGGTACTGTGTTGTGACGTTGGCACCCTGCAGGTCCTGGTGTCCCTTGGGGCTGCTGTTGGGTAGGCAGGAGCCTAGCGCCTTCTTTTTCCCTCTTCAGATCCTGAAGTGGCCTCAGCCAACAGCATTGGACCAGCCAGTGACCAAGACCATGATAAACACAGTCGTGGCCAACGCAGCCTTTACCTACCTCACTGCTGTGACGGACTCCAACATCGTGTCCATCTGGAGGAGATGCTAGACGCCTGCACAAGGCAGTGTGTCAGGACATGCTTGTTAGCGTGGGGTTAGTGGGAGAGGGTTTGTACCGTGAGTAGTTTTTATTAAATTGTCTGTTGTGGGGTGGAGACCAGTGGGAAGTGAGTGCGCTCACACAGGCTCCACTGGGTTAGCCAGGCAGGCCCAGCAGCCCCAGGTTCTGCCTACCTGTCTGAGTGACAGGCCACACACGCTGCACGGTCCCTTCTTCTGCTCTACTTTATTAGGAAAATAACAGTCTATGTACAGAATGGGGCAGTCTGTGCTCAGCTAGAGAGCTGAAAGTGGCTGTCGCCATCGCAGTGAACAGAGAAGGGCCCTGAGGATGTATGCACAGCCACTAAGCAACGCTGCTTTCAGCTGCTACTCAATTCCTTCTTGCTTGTCCTTGATGGCCACCTGAGGAGGACAAAGGCAATGACTACACTGTAATGACCCCAGCATATCAGGATAGTGGGGCAGGCGGGCACCAAGACTGAGGCACACTCCAGAGAACATGGCAAGGGGCAGACCAGTCTCCAGGTACCTCAGCAGGCTTCACCAACCCTGCCCTGTGGCATCTGCTTGCTGAGGGCTGGGGATGGAGCCGCTGGGACAAGCCCAGTGTGGTGAAACCTCACTGCTTACCTTACACTGAGGGCCCCAACCAAGAGTTGTTGTCATCCCTACCCTGGGAAGAATGGCTAGGCTACTAGACAAGAGCCTAGAGTCTCTGGGACCTTATGACCCAGAGTAGCCAGGCACGGGGAGCGCTTCCCCCACCTCCACCCCACATGTACACCCCCAGCCCCTCATTGGGGATTCTAAGTGTGCCGGGGCAGCTCTACTACTAAATCATACATAACTCACAGCCATAACAGCAGGGGGCCCCAACCCCTGGCCCCCAACACTCCTCACCCGGAATCGCTCCTCTAGAAGGGAGAGCTCGCTGATGAGGTCTGTGATGGCGTTGGTGAAAGCCTCCTGGGGACTGTAGTCTGGGGTGGTCTGCACACGGATGATGATCTTGTGCTCCAAGGGGTGCGGGACTTTGTAGCCAGCGAACAGCACCTGTGGGTCCTTCAACAGCTGGCTGAGAAACAGAGTTCACAGTGAGGGAAGTCAAACCTGGCAGGCTTGCTGACCAGCGTAGCCCCCACCTGCAGTTGTGAATAAGCGAGTGTGGCTCCTTGGAGCCCTTGTACGCTCAAGGCCAGCCTCGGCAGCTGAGGGTGTTACTCAGTGAGGAGTACGCCCAACATTCACGAGGCCGATGTTCCCTCCCGGGAACTAGAGTTAAAGGAACCAAGACCATATGAGAATCTTGTACCTACAAGGGTGAAGGACCCTGGCTGGGAACCAGTTTGTGATGGCATCTTTCACCACAGAAGTTGAGACCCCATGACAGTGGCTGCAGGCTGCTCCTCAGCCACGACCTACAAGGCCCTGTCCCCAGGCAGAGCCAGCAGGTACAACTGGCCCTGCCAAGCATGTCTGAAGAGTTGTGGAACTGGGGGCTGCAGATGGCTCAGCAGGTTCCAGGACCCACATAGTGGGTGGCTCATACCTAACTCCAGTCTAAGATGCCTTACAGGAATCTAACACCCCGTAAGGCATCTTAGAAAACCGTATGGAGCTCGGCTGCTGTGTGTAGGTGCTGCAGACTGAACTGGAGAAATGGCACAGTGATGGAGCACCTATTGCTTTTGCAGAGAATCTGAGCGAGTGGCTCACAGCTGCCTGTAACTGGCTTCTGGGTTCCGACACCCTCTTTTGGCTGGTCAGATACTTACACGATATAGACTTGGTTCTTTTAAGCTGCAGGTTGAGCTGCAGAAATGGCTTAGCAGTTTGGAAGTTCCCAGCACCCATGTAGCAGCTGACAACCATCTGACCCTCCAGCTCTGGAGGGTCCAGTGCCTTCTGACATTCATGGGTAACAGGCACACAAGACAGACATACAAAGGCTAAACAGTCATTGAAAAGTTCTTGGGTTGGGGATTTAGCTCAGTGGTAGAGGGCTTGCCTAGCAAGCACAAGGCCCTGGGTTCAGTTCTTAGCTCTGAAAAAATAAATTAAGTTCCTTCTTAATGTGTGTGTGTGGAGAGGTTGTTTTTTGTTTTGTTTTAATTTACTGCTCTTGCAGAGGACCCAAGTTCAATCTCCAGCACCCATGTCCCTTCCTGTTCCAGGGAATTCGTACCTTAGAAGGCACTGGCAATCACACTCAAGGAAAAAACACAAAATAAGTTTTAAAAAGCCGGGCGGTGGTAGCGCACACCTTTAATCCCAGCACTTGGGAGGCAGAGGCAGGCGGATTTCTGAGTTCGAGGCCAGCCTGGTCTACAGAGTGAGTATCAGGAAAGCCAGGACTACACAGAGAAACCCTGTCTCGAAAAACCAAAAAAAAAAAAAAAAAAAAAAAAGTTGGAGGCTAGCCAGGCAGTGGTGGCACACACCTTTAATCCCAGCACTTGAGGCAGAGGCAGGCAGGTCTGACTTTGAGTCCAGCCTGGTCTACAGAAAAATCCTGCCTAAGTAAGAAGTTGGAGGCTAAAGAAGAATTGCAGGTGTCACACATTACCATCAACGCAGATGCCTCTACTGGCCTATTTGTTTTTTGTTTTTGTTTGTTCTGATTTTTCGAGACAGGGTTTCTCTGTGTAGTCCAGGCTGTCCTGGAACTCACTCTGTAGACCAGGCTGGCCTTGAACTCAGAAATCCGACTGCCTCTGCCTCCCAAGTGCTGGGATTAAAGGCGTACACCACCACCGCCCGGCTTTATTTTTTTAGACATGGTTTCTCTTGGCTGTGTTGGAGCTCACTATGTAGACCAGGCTGGCACTGAACTTCTAAATGCTCTATCTGCCCCTGCCCCTGCCCCCGCCCCTACCTCCCAAAGTGCTGGAATTACCACAATATCAGCATCTGCCCCTTAATGCCAACTAGAATGAAATCCTGCTTTACTAGAGCTCCCTGACTTGATCTGAACCAAAAGACCAAGAGGCAATTGCTGGGGCTCCCTGAACAGTCTCACAGTAGATAAATAGGACAGGCAACACTCAGCTGAGATCCCAGCACTTGGAAGGCAGAGGTGAGGACAGTCGGGAGTCCATAATCAGGTCATCCTCTGTTACATAGTGAGTCTGAGGCCAGCCTACACTACAGAAGACCCTGTGTCTGAAAACCAATACAGAAACAGCCTTCTGTGAACAGACCTGTCAGACCAGGTTGGAAAAGTATCTGGAGCACAGAGGTGAGACCGAGAAGACACTGTCCAGAACACATGCTCAGCTGCAGAGCCCTGCTGATACTGGCGGGACCCCTGGCTTGGGGGAGACTTACGATTTAATGATATTTCCCAGAGTGTGGTCTTCTTTGTTAATGGTGAACAAGCAGGCGTTGGGCACCTTGGTGTCCTTGTTAATGGTGATTCTAGAAAGAGACAGAGGCAATAGCTCAAGCCCACATCCAGCCTTGTGATACTGGCCTGAGCCAGCCAGGGACCCTGAGGTGTCCCCATTTGTGGTCATACATTTTTGAAACTGCAGTTGGGCTGTCCCCACTACCTCGGGAACTAAGGTACACGGCCCTTTCCTGCATTCGCACTGATGAACGGTTCTTTAAACTAGCTCTTGACTAAATTCTTAGAAGATAAGAACCAACTAGTTGTAGTGGCACTCACCTTTGAGCCCAGCATCTAGGAGGCAGAGGCAGGTGGATCTCTGAGTTTGAGGCCAGCCTGTGCCACACAGAGAAACCCTGACTTAGGGGGTTGGGGATGAGACCAGGAGACACTTAGCCCCTAAGCCCCCTAACAATCAAGGCAGGGCCAGGCCTATCATTCTACAAGCCCCACTACCCCAGTGCTACCGGGAATTGAACCCTGGGTTTTGAGCGTGCTAAGCAAAGCCCTTGACCACCGAGCTACAGGTCTAGCCCTAGGAAGCCTCTGTCAGGCTGCTCAGCCATAAAGGACTCTGAGCTCTGGCGTGGTTCAGTGGCTGAGCACTCACCTCCCATGTATACTTATGTGCAGTATAGACTCAGACTCGCAGTCCAAACAATAAACAAGGCAGGCCTGCCTGGTAGTTCAGACCAGTAATGCCAGCAACTTGGGAGGCTGAGGCAGGAGGATAGAGAAAACCCTCATCCTGGCCTTCCTCTTTGTTTAAGGTAGGGTCTCATTTTGCCACTGGATACAACATGCTAGCTGACCCTCCTGTCTCCACTTCCTGTGTCCTTGGAGGAGCACTGGAAGAACTCAACAGTTTTTATACAACTTCTAGGGACCTACACACAAGTCCTCAGCAACTGTTTTACCCACTGAGCCATCTCCCCAACCTATCAGAAGGGGGAGGGGGAGCTGGAGTGTAGCTTAGCATAGAGCACTAACCCAGCATGGGACAGACCCTAGGTTCAATCCCCAGCATGACAAAAAAAAGTAAAGCAAACAAGAAATTGCCTCTACCCTGCGGCAGCCTCCTAGTTAGATACCAGGGAGCATCTGCTTAGCAGCCTTTGTTTTTCTTGGGTTTTGTTGATTTTTTTTGTTTTTGTTTTTTTGAGACAGTATTCCTGTGTAGCTCTAACTACCCTGGAACTTTGATCTGTAGACCAGGCTGGCCTTGATCCCCTGCCTCTGCCTCCCAAGTGCTGGGATTAAAGGTGGTTTAAAATCCACCACCTAGCTAAGGATTACTCTTTTTTTTTTCTAAAGCAGAACTTTTCAAACTCAATACACAAATATTTCTTACTTTGTCCACACCTGTATGAGATAAGAGGGCAACTTATAAATTGTCAATTCTCTCCTTCTACCACAGTGGTCCTGGGGATTGAACTCACGACATCAGGCTTGCCTGTGGGTGCCTGTACCCGAGCCATCTTGCCAGCCCAGAACATGGACATTTTGGACCCAATCCTCCTTTTCTGAGAGGCTAACCATCCCTTGACCAGCTGCCAATAGGAACCCCCTTGGGACAACCAGAACTGTTTCCAGACATGGCCAAATGCTCTTGCCTGAGGGACAACAGGGCTCTCAGTTGAGAATATGCCCCCAAGGATGGCTGAAGTAGCTATCAAATGTCAAGAACAAACCCTCCCTTGGGAGGTAGAGGCAGGTGGATTTCTGAGTTCGAGGCCAGCCTGGTCTACCGAGTGAGTTCCAGGACAGCCAGGGCTACACAGAGAAACCCTGTCTCGAAAAACAAAACAACAACAAAAAAACAAAACAAAACAAAACCCTCTCTCACGAATGAGAAGTGTCAGTTACAGGTCTGCAGTGCACACTGTACACTACACAGACAAACTCGGAGAGTCGCCTTGAAGAACTATTATTTACTGACTGATTGATACAGGGATGAAATGAGCCCCGTGCATGCTAGGTAAGCAATCTGCCACCGGGGTATACCTCTGAGAGGCCAAATCTACTCCATCTTGGGACCCGCCTTCATCTTAAAGAAAAAGAAAAGCCTGAGAACTTGGCCTGGAGCAGAAGCAAGCTGCACCCAAGTGCCAGGAAGGACCCCACGGCTTGTCCTTGGCCCATACCCACAGCTACTCCTTAGCAACAGTTAATCAATGATTAGTCTGATTGTTTCAGATGTACTTTCAGACCGTTTGTGATCGATCATGGTCTTCCTTCATAGCACCCGCCTGTCAGCTTACAATAGACATTCAGTTGAGAGACTTGTCAGGCTTGATACTCTCTCACTCCTGTTCTCTAGAAAACCTTGTCCTGGGTTCGAGGCTGCTCCGCCTTCCCTTCTTGTCCTGCTGTGTCAGGGTTGGGCTGGAGGCAAGCCCAAGTCCAAGCTTGTAATAAAGAGACACTAATACTATTACATCGGAAACAGGTCCTTGGTGGTCTTTTGAGGTTCACGAACGCTTTCTGACACAACACCTCCATACTTTTTCCTCTGAGGTAGGGACTAAGCTGACTTCCATGAAGGGGCACACACAAGAGAGAAGGGTTCTTGGCAAACTTTGAGTCACCAAAAGGGTGTATCTGGATACCATTAAGACAATTACGTGAAGACAGAACCAGTGGCTCAAGCCTTTAATCCCAGGTAGAGGCAGATGGATTTCTGAGTTTGAGGCCGGCCTGGTCTACAAAGCTAGTTAGTTCCAAGGTAGCTAGAGTGGATACACAGAGAAACCCTATCTGGAAAAACCAAAAACAAAAGGACAATTCGATGCTTAATCTCTAGGCCTGTATCCATTCGAGTACAGTGTACTTTCCCGGACTCTCTTTGAATGCACACACACACACCCTGGGAGTGTCTTACTTTCTTAGCGCCTCTCTTTCTCTGAACCCTCCTGCTTAAGCCCATATTAAAATATCTTTAATGAAAACCACCAGTCCTGCTTCACTAAACCAGAGAATCCCGAAATTCTTTTTAGCGTGGAACCACGCAGCCGGGTTTGGCCTAAGTCGAGATTCCAGAAAAGCTAGGGGAAATCCTCAGGCTGCAGAGGAGGGTAAGGAGCTGTGTCTCTGTCCCTTCACAGCTGCTATCATGAGCCAAGTGTCACTCAATGTCCCGAGCCTCCGTTTTCCCACTACAAAATGCATGCACTCGCCAATGCTTCGCACCACTGCTTCAAGTTGGGCAGACACGCACTGAGCATAACTGAATGCTCTAAAGCAAAGCCCGCCTCGGTTTCCCCAGGCAGGAGCAGCGCGGCGCTCCACCGGAGCTGACGGCCAGGTCCTACACAACCGTCCCCGCCTCAGCCGGCCTCCACTTACTTCTTTTCGCCTTCGAAGAGCAAGAACGACTCGAAAGCTGGAGGGGCGTTCATTCTAGCGCCGCGCTCTCGATCCCAGACACAATCCGCAGCCGCCTTCCACCCACAGAGCCCCGAAGAGCGACCACTTCCGGGTCACTCAGCCGCAGCCAATCAGAGTAAGCACCAGGCCCCGCCCTCCCGGCCCGCCGGATGACCTTACGCAGGCGCAGGCAAAGCCGAGGGAGCCCGCTAGCTGTGCGCATGCGTCAGTCTAGAAGCCCTGTCTGCGGCTTCCAGTGTGTTGGCGCATGCTCCAGCGCCGGGAGAACCCTGGGAGCAGGAAGGTGTGTAAAGGTTGGGGAGGAGCTTGGGGTGCCAGTGCATTCTCACTTGGACACACAGGTAACTGAAAACACGATGAAAGCTTTGCACCTCGCCATTTTTCAGCGATCTCTGTAGCAGTCTTTTTTTTTTTCCTGTTTTTGAGATTTTTATTTGCATGTCTGTGTGGGCACATATTTGTAGGTGCTTTTGGAGACCTCTTCTGGTTGGGTCCCCTGGAGCGAGAGTTAGAGGTGGTTGTGAGTCTCCCCCAAGTGGGTGCTAGGAACCGAACTCCAGTCCCCTGCAGGAGCAGTAAGGCTCTTAACTGCCGAGCCATTCCTCCAGCTTCCATGATGGTTCATCTTGAAATTTAGAATCATCTTGGAAAGCCGGGCAGTGGTGGCACACGCCTTTAATCCCAGCACTTGGGAGGCAGAAGCAGGCGGATTTTCTGAGTTCGAGGCCAGCCTGGTCTACAGAGTGAGTTCCAGGACAGCCAGGGCTACACAGAGAAACCCTGTCTCGAAAAACCAAAAAAAAAAAAAAAAAAAAGATAGAATCATCTTGGAAACAAACCTGTAGGAGGAGCCAGCAAGACAGCCCAGTGGGCAAGGGGGATTGTGACCAAGCCTGGTTACCTAAATTCAGGCCTCAGGACCCATGTGGTAAAAGTTGAGAACAAATTCCTCCAGCTTCTCTTCACAGTATGCACTTGAATATGTATGCACTCACACTATATAATAATAATCATCATAATAATAAACTTTTGGTTATGTCTTTGGAATCCTAGACAGGTTTGACTGAGGAAGACTCACAGGAAGACTGAGGATGTGTGCAGCAGCATCCGAGAGGCTAAGGTGTCAGACTACAGCTTCCTGGCTGCAGATGGAATGTGCCCATCCTCCTGGGAATCCAGTTGCTATGACATCTGCATTGTGATGAACTGTACCCTTCCTTAAGATGCTTCTGTCCTTTGTTGTCGTCTTGGTTTTGTTTGTTTTTCGAGACAGGGTTTCTCTGTGCAGCCCTGGTTGTCCTGAAACTTGCTCTGTAGACCAACCTGGCCTCGAACTCAGAAAACTGCCTGCCTCTGTCTCCAAGAGCGGCGGTATTAAAGGCATAAGCCACCAGCACCAGGACTTCTGTCCAGTTTTTAGACACAACAAGAAGAACAGTAACTAATACAAACTCTGTCTCCCAAGCGTTGGAGCCACAGGCATGAGCCACCCTGTCCACTAGTATCTGAGTGCTAAAGGGTCACTGTGTAGTCTGGATGGATGGTGGAAGTGTCACAGGAATCAAGTGAAGACACTGGTGTCAGCTCCCAGAGGCTCTGGGGCCCTTCACACGCTGAGCCACACTCCCCTTTGCCTCTCTGCACATGGGCATATTACTCCTGGAGTGTTGAGCTAGCGATACCTAAGCCAGCTCATTCACCCTCAAGGCTGAAGGTACAAAGATAATTCAGGCACCTTGCTCAGCTCCTATGTCTCCAACTGGAAGGAGGAGGAGGAAGCAGAAGCTGCTGCTGCCACAGCCCAAGGTTCTCCAGTCACAGCCTAAGGTGGCAGCCACTTAAAAGACAGCAGGAGATCCTTGAGGACAGATCACTCCATGAGGTCATCAGGAGAACAAGTTATCACATGGGACCAAAGTTAAGTCTTCAAGTAATAAGATTTCTTTGGGCCACCCTGCGAACCAAGGCCGAGACAAGCAGAAGGCAGACCAGCCCCACGTGAATATGACACCCTCAGTCCCTCTCAGTGCTTCTGTCACCTCAACTGAAAACTTACCCAGTGCCCACAAGATAGACTTGGGAGCTTTACCAGAATTCCTCCCCTAAGTGGATGTCACATCTACTCCCTTTCCTACGGTCCCAATGATAAACCAAAGAACAATTCCACCAAAGCTCCCCCTGGGGAGTCAGAGAGGTTCCCAGACTTACAGGGAGGGGTTATGGGTAGAAGTATGAAGGACCCCAAAGAAGTCTAGCAGGGGTGACGGCTTCCCCATAGCCACATAGATGGGCCCCCTCCTGTCAGCCTTCCACATCCCATATACTCGGTCTCCCTGAGACCCCCAAAGGGCAAATGCAATTAGAGCAGAATTGCACACAAATGAACTTTATCCGTTCCTGTGAGGGAAGACCCACAGTCACCAAGATGGAGGTGGGCTCTTGCAGGCAGGCACAATTGATGATGATAGTGGCTGCTTTGGTTAGAGAAGTTCTATAACAGGAAGTCACTGGACCCCTTATTTGTCCCTTCTCCTGACACACCACACTGAGCAAACATCCTTCTCTACTTGTCCCCAGCACTCATCATAACTGGCAGTGCCAGGCCAGGCCCTGGCCTGGCTGCATAGCTCTCAAGTCAGGGCTTCCGTACTAAAACTCTGGGAACCAAAATATAATCCCTCGGTGGGGTGGATCAGTACTTCCTGGACCCTAGTTTAGTAGTAAGATTCCACCTGGAGTTTGGCCACCACCACTGTGTCCCACTTGAGCTATAGGATGAGAAAATGTCACTTGGAGGGAGATCCGGTCAAGAGGCTAAGATCTCAGTAGGGTGAGAATGGCAGGATGATGACTTCCTTGCCTCCAGTGCCACCCTAGCAGCCTGGGAGAGGCTAGGCTGCTGGGAACATTGTGGAGCAGACCTAATCAAGAGTTATTCCCCCAGGGAGGGGCTGGGGGCGTGGCTCAGTGGTAGAGCACCTGCCTAGAATCCCCCAGTGAGGGGCTGGGGGCATGGCTCAGTGGTAGAGCCCCTGCCTAGAATCCTCCAGTGAGGGGCTGGGGGCATGGCTCAGTGGTAGAGCCCCTGCCTAGAATCCCCAGTGAGGGGAGGGGGGGTAGCGGGGGGGCATGGCTCAGCACTGTACCCCTTTGCCTAGGATCCTCTACTGAAGGACTTAGGTGGTAGCTCATGTAGAGCAGCCCCTTGCCCAATTTATACAATACTGGGGCTCAGACCCAGGCTCTCATGCATGCACCACCTTATGGGCTGGTGTTTGGTTTTGTATTCATGATTGGTTTCTTTTTGGTTTTGTTTTTTTACTGAAACAAGGTCTCACAACGTAACACATGATGGCCTCAAACTTGAAATCCTCACACCTCAGCTTCCCGAATGCTGGGAATATAAGTGTGTGTCATCATGCCCCCTTCTGAGTGTGTCTGTGTTGGCTGAACCGCGAATGGAACCCAGAATCTTACATATGCCAGGCGTTGCCTTACCATTCAACTGCATCGCCAGCCTGAGTGTGGTTTTGAGCATACCATTTGAATTCGGGGGTGGCTGTTTGGTTGAGCCTGTAATGCCAACGCTTTGGGGATGGAGTCAGGAGGATCAGTTCAAGGTCACCCTCAACTCCACAGTTGAGTTTGGACTATATGAGACACTCAAAAATAAAGGGGCTTGCTGAAGACACATGGCGCCCTAATTCCCAGCTGTGCATAAACTCTGCATGGCTCACACCTGTAATTCCAGCACATGGGAGGCAGAGGAAGGAAGATCCGGAGTTCAAGGTCATCCTCAGCTATATAACAAACCCTGGGTATATGACAAACCCTGCCGTAATTCTTCCAGAAAAAAAAAAAAAGACAATATAAACAATACACCAGCTGAACTGGGAGCTGGATGTCCCCTACTCTTCCCTCTGTGGCAGAAGCAGAACTGTGGCCAGGGGCTGATACTGTGAAGAAGCTAGCCATTTAGAGACATCCCAGAGGAAAGACATTGGCTGAGTCTGTGTAGATGAACAATTCTCAACTGGTGGCTTGGGACCCTTCATAGAGTCAAACGACCCTTTTACCCTTTTAACAGGGAGGCATAAGGTCATCAGAAAACACGGATATTTACATTATGATAACAGTAGCAAAATTACAGTTGTGAAGCAGCAATATAAATAATGTTATGGTGGGGGGGTCAGCACACAGGAACTGTACTACAGAGATACAGTGTCAGGAAGGTGCTGGTGAATACCTCCTGGGATGCTCTCTTTTCAAAGGCATGAATGAAGACCCTGCCCACCCTGTACCTGGAAGTGCTAATGGATCAGCCACAAAAGCAGCACAACAGGCGGCCTGGGTCTTGTGGGGGAAGGCAAGGAAACGGCAGGAGCTCTACCCACTTCCACCCTAGCACCTCATGCCCAATCCAGCTGCCAATCAGGACAGCCCCATGCTGAGAGGGCTCAGACAGGAAACTTGGCCTGGTGACCCACAGAAGATGGAAGGGGCCACTGTGACCCAGTCCTGCTATACAGTCTGTATGTGTGCCCTGAACAAATCAGCTTGGTGTGTGGTGTCTGCTTCCGGCTGGGAAGATCCATCAGGCTCCACAGCTTAGAGAACAGAGGGGGTGTGGAGAGGAGTATGGGAAAGGAACTGTGAGTTTAAACAGGCCTGGCCCCAGGTAACCTTGAACCTGCAGTGAGGCTGGTGACCCCAGCCCTCAGTCAAACCCTCACCCCCATATAGGGTCTCTTGGATTCAGTCTTTCTCTGGACCCATCTCAACACCTCAGCATCTCGGCAGTCACAGCACGTTTATTAATGACAGCAGAGCCCCTGACATCCGACCTAGGAAGCCAGACAGTGGTGATGGCTGGGAGCAAAGCAGTGTGGGCTAGGCAGCCTGGTTTCCTGAGTGAAGAATCTGGGCCACAGGGACTACAGGAGCAGTTGGGTGTCCCAAAAAAGCAGGTGCCACAGTTGTCCCCCATAGACATGGAGAAGACCATGTTAGGTCCCAGAACAGTAGACTGGGATGAGGGTCCTGAGCATGTGAAGGACCTCCAGACGCCTGCCAGGGGCTTGCTGGATACCTCACGTCTGTAGCTCTAGGTGATGGGGCTCTCTGGGTGCTGGGCTAGCCAGGCTGGAACTGTGGGCTTCTCGAAGGTCTTGCAGCACAAGAAGCAGCTGGCCCAGTGGGTCCTCAGGAACTGGACGGAGATATATTGTAGGGAGGGCAGATGTGACTTCAAGGGTCTGAGAGCCCCTACCCATGTGGCCCTGGAGGCAGCTGAGCCACCAAACCCCGAGTCCCAGATGGGAGTGACCTACCTCCACCACGGCCCGTGGGTGAGGGGCCTGCTTCTGTTGCCCGACTGAGGAGCTGGTGCTTTTCCCTGCAGAGGAAGGCAGAGTGAGAGTCAGCAACCACAACTGCCTTGCTGGGAAGACAGAGATGTCACATGGGCTCTCTGAGCAGGGAGTGGCTCTAGGGTACAAACAGGTGCTTTCGGTCCACAAGGAATCAACACAGGCGCAGCTTCCACTTTCCGGTTCCAGCCATGTTCCTCTGTAGCCCACCGTTCAAACATGGAGAGGCCAAAAGCCTCTCCCCGCCAGTACTTTTAAAGCTGTTTTCACTGTACAGCCAAGCCTGACCTTGAAATTGCAATCCCTTTGCCTCAGCCTCCCTAGTGCTAGGGTTACAGGAATGATGACCATACCTGGTCAGAAGGCCAATGGCAAACCAAGCCAAGCTATGTCACCCTGGTTTTGCAGGGCCTACGGGAAACGAGCCAGATGCGGCCTGAAGGTCCTCAGATGCCAGCTATGGGAGGAAGTTAGCGGCAGGGATGGGATGGGAAAGCCTGGTCTTCCTTGGCTAGGCAAGCCCTCTTCCATTGTCCCCCAGGTCTTGTTATTTCAATGTTTCTTTTTTATTTTGTTTTGTTCTTTTTTTTTTTTTCTGTGGGTTTTGTTTTTGATACAAAGCCCCACTATGTAGAATATGCTTGACCTACCTCTGCCTTTCCAGTGCTGAGATTAAAAGCATTCACCACCACAGCCGGGCATGGTGATATAAGCCTTTAATCCCTGCTCCGGAGGTAGAGAAGATCTTTGAGTTCTGGGCTAGCCTGGTCTGCAGAGAAGGTTCTAGGAGAGCCAGGGCTACATAGAGCCCTGTCTCAAGAAAACAACAACAAAACAGAGGTGGGGGGGGGGGGAGAACACTGGAGAGATGGCTCAGCATTTAAGAGCACTAACTGCTCATCCAGAGATCTTAAGCTCAATTCCCATCAACTACAGGGTGGCTCACAGCCCGGTGGTAGTAGTGCATGCTTTTAAATTCAGCATTCAGTAGGTAGCCAGAGGCAGGTGGATCGCTGAGTTCGAGGCCAGCCTGGGCTACAGAGAAAGTTCCAGGGCAGCCAGGGAGAAAGCCTGTCTCAAAAAGAAGGAAGGAAAGGAAGAAAGAAAGAAAGAAAGAAAGAAAGAAAGAAAGAAAGAAAGAAAGAAAGAGAGAAAGAAAGAGAGAAAGGAAAAGCAAGCAAGCATCCTGTCTTTTTTTGTTTGTTTTGGTGTTTGTTTGTTTTGTTTGTTTGTTTGTTTGTTTGTTTTTTCGAGACAGGGTTTCTCTGTGTAGCCCTGGCTGTCCTGGAACTCACTTGGTAGACCAGGCTGGTCTCGAACTCAGAAGTCCGCCTGCCTCTGCCTCCCAAGTGCTGGGATTAATGGTGTGTGCCACTACCACCCGCAAGCATCCTGTCTTAATTAGCAAGATAGCTCAGGAATTCATAGAATTAGCTGAGGGTAAAGCCGGTGTTCTGAAGTCATCTCCAGAAGGCTGGATAGATGGGGTCACATTAGCACAGGAAGCAGTTGTGGCCATGACCCCTGTCATCCTAATAGGAGATGGCCTCACGATGCAGACTGGCAGTAGGAAGGTGCTTGGCCTCATTAAAAGAGAAAGAATGCAGGGCCATCAAGATGGCTCAGAAGGAAAGGAGCTTGCTGCACAGTCCCTGAGACCCACATGAAAACAAAAGAAGAGCACTGTCTCCACAAAGTTGTCCTCTAACTCCATATGTATGATATAGAAGTACACAAAATAAATAAAAGAGAGTTGGCCAAGCTGGGCATGGTCACTCAGGCCTGTCATTTCAACTACTTGAGAGACAAGAAGACCGCAATCCTGGGATACATTGGAAGACCCTGAGGACCAAGGAGACGATAGCTCAATTGTTTAAGTGTTTGCTTTGTAAGCATGAGAACTCTAGTTTGAGCCCAGTGTCCATGAAAAAAGAGCCAGGCAGGCTTAGAGAGATGGCTCAGAGGTTAAGAGCACTGACTGCTCTTCCAGAGGTCCTGAATTTAATTCCCAGCAACCACATGGTGGCTCACAACCATCTGTAGTGGGATCCGATGCACTCTTTTGGTGTGTCTGAAGACAGCTACAGTGTACTCACATACATAAAATAAACAAATCTTTTTTTTTTTTTTTCCAGAGCTGAGGACCGAACCCAGGGCCTTGCACTTGCTAGGCAAGCGCTCTACCACTGAGCTAAATCCCCAACCCCCCCCCCTTTTTTTTTTAAATATTTATTTTATTTATATGAGTACACTGTAGCTGTCTTCAGACATATCAGAAGATATATCATATAATCTGATCCCATTATAGATGGTTGTGAGCCACCACCATGTGATTGCTGGGAATTGAACTCAGGACCTCTGGAAGAGCAGCCAGTGCTCTTAACCGCTGAGCCATCTCTCTAGCCCTAAATAAATAAATCTTAAAAAAAAAAAAAAAAAAAAAAGCCAGTCATGGTACCGCTTGCTTGTAACCCCAGAGCTGGGGAGGCAAAGATAGGCAGGGACTCTGGGATGCCAATCTTGTCAAAGGAGTGAGCTCAAGACTAGTCAGCAGGGCTGGAGAGATGGCTCAGTGGTTAAGAGCACTGACTGCTCTTCCAGAGGTCCTGAGTTCAATTCCCAGCAACCACATGGTGGCTCACAACCATCTGTAATGGGATCCGATGTCCTCTTCTGGTGTGTCTGAAGGCAGCAATAGTGTACTCAATTACAATAAATAAATCTTAAAAAAAAAAATTAAACGGAACTAGAAATAAAAGGGGGTGAGATAGCCGGAGAGAGGATAAGAGTGCACAATAGGCTCTTCTAGGGGACTGAGTTCTGTCATGTCCCATCCCCCACTCACATCAGGTGCCTCGCAATCACCTTTACACTCCAGGAGAATCTGATGCCCTCTTCTGGCCCCACAGGTGCCTGCGCAGATATGGCATAAGAAGGCATACATACATGAAAATGTTTGTTTTGAGACAACGTTTCACTGTGCAACCTTGGCTGGCCTAGAATTTGCCTAGGTTGACCTCCAACTCATAGAAATCCTCTGCCTCAGCCTCCCGAGTGCTAGGCTCAACGGTGCGCACACCACACTTGGATGAAAGTAAATCTGCCTAAGGCAGAAAAGCACTACGGAATCCGAGTCAAACAACAAAGAGAAAGGCAGAGGCCAGCTGTTACTTAGCAACCCTCAGCCGCAATCTCAGTTGCAGCCCTCAGGCGGGCGCGTTTCCTAGGACCGTGCGGCTGCCTCTCCTGGAGCCTCCTCACCGAAGAACAGCCTCCACACCAAGCAGGTGCCTGTAGATGAGCTGAGCCTCAAGGTCGTGGTCCAGTGGGTCATTCCATTCCTGCAGGGTCACCCGAGAGTGGGTCTTGTCACATCCCTGATCTGGAGGCAGAGAGAGGGCAGGGTTACAAGGGAAATACCATGCCCAGCTTCCTGGGAGTGCAGAAAAGGAAATAATTGAGCCTGGTGTAGGCGAGGAGTCATGAGGGACCCACGAGGGGCTGCTAAGACGATCCTGACTGCCTGTCACTACCGACACTTCTGCTCCCAGCAGATCGTCGTGGCTTCAACTGCCAGACCACAGAGTATACACTGTGGAAAGTGGGTGTGTCCTGTAGCATTCAGATCAGGGGAGCTGGCAGCATTCCGGAAGGTCTGTCTGGCGGTTGCCCTGAACTACGTGATCATGGTAGGATGGGCCCGAGTTTCCTACATTGGAATGAACGGGTCCTCATGCTAATTGCCGGCTCTGCCACCTTTGCCCACTTATCTGCCCACTGTAAGCCTCAGTCACAGACTGTGGGCGTGGCTTAGCAGTAGAGCTGCTGCCTAGAATCCCTGAGGAGCTTGGTGTGCCTCAGTGGTAGCATGCTTACCTAGCATGTTAGTGGGCCCGAGTGCCATATGCACACACACACACACACACACACACACGTACTCATGTATGCATGCACACATGTGCACACACATTCTAGTCTCAGCTTCTTCCTGGTAAACTGGGATCTCGGGTTGTCTCACGGACCACAGGGAGCCCCATATCATCTCTAATGAGGAAACTGATTCAAAGGCCATCAACGCAAAGCCAGGGCAGAGCCGGTACAGTGCAGTCGGGACAGACAGCTTTTCCTATGCCGGGCTCCGTGGGCTGAGAGCTTTAAGCTTTAGTTAACTTTGTGAGTGGGGAAGGTCTTGAAACTTCCAGAACTAATGGACAGTGTCTCATGACCATAATACCAGAAAGTTGGCTCAAAACGTAAAAGCACTGGCTGCTCTTCCAGGAGACCAGGGTTTGATTCCCAGCACCCACACGGCATCTCACAACTGTCTATAACTAGTTCTAGGGGATCCGACAAACTTCCACCCTCTATGGGCACACACACACACATACACACACACACACACTACTCACACAGATACATATGCATATACATAAATAAATCTTTATTAAAAATAAATATAAATCTTTAAAAGAGAGAGAATCTAGTAAGTTTTCAGGCTATCCAATGAATTCATTCCCGTGTCTTACACACTTTGTATGGCATTTACCAAGCCACATGGTCACAAATTGTTCTGTGCCAGGGGTACCTGCAGGTCTAGCTCTCCTTGGACAACTTTGTCATAGATAAGCATGTGGTTTTCCAAGTCCCAAGAACCTCCCTCCCAGCCTATGACCTGCTTGGGACAGATACATAGTAGGGGGACCCAGGCCAGCACTCCCACCTGTCTTGTCCTTCTGGTGACAGCAGCTCCACTTGTCCCCACGGAAGATGCCAGGGTGGTATGATCCCAGGAGGCCCGTGTTGTTGGTGCTCACTTTGCGTAGTGCAGACAGCCACTGGTTCATCTCGTTCACACACTGCAGGGACAGTGGCTCAGAAGTCTACCTCTTCCTCCCCATCAGCAGGTACTCTCTTCTGAGGTACGCCCCCAGCCCCTCACAGACTCTCTACTTGGTACATACAAGCTAGAGAAGAGGGGAATTCAATGAGCAACTTTCTCCAGCAGATTAATCAGTAGGGAAGCCTGTGGCACATTTCTAATTGATGACTGATGTGGGCCCAGCCAACTGTTAGCAGCTGGTCCTAGGGTGCATAAGAACTCAGACTGAGGGAGCCACAGGAAGCAAGCCTATGAACAGCATTTCTTCATGGGCTCTGCTTCAGACCCAGCCTTCGGGTTACTGTCCTGGAATCCTGCCTGGCTTCTCCTGATGTCTGACTGTAATCTGTAACCTGTAACCCTTTCCTCACCAAGTTGCTTTTGGTCACAGTCTTTATTACAGCAATAGAAACCTAAGACACACCCTTCAGCCCCTCAATTAAGGATTCTTGGCAGGCATTCTACCTCTGAGCCATCCTCCCCAGCCCCTCACCGGGGGACTCTAGGCAGTCTGCTTGAATCATGCCAAAAGCACATCACTTGCATTTTTAATATTTACTTTTGGAAACTAAGGCATTGAGGTTCAGACTAGCCTGAAAACAGTGAGTCTTAAAAAAAAAAATACAGACCAGAAAAGGAAAAAGCAAGCTCTGATCACAAGGACCTAGCCACACGCATACCTATATATGGAGGCCCAATGGCAAACATGAACCACCACGCATCTGGGTATGAGACCCCCAGGACAGTATATACAAACAGCCTGCAGTACCTAAGGTAGCCAACAGGGGGCGAAGGGGAGAGGAAGACTAAGCCCACATTCTGCGTCCAGGAAATTCCTGCAATCTCTTCCCCAGAGCGCCCTCCACAGGCCACACCTTGCACTGCAGGTAGACAGTCTGGGCTCGGCCAACATCATCAGCGTAGATGACCTGCATGACGTGGGAACTGCCGAAGCTCTTTTCCTCCACCTTCTCCGCAGCCCGGATGCTGGCCAGCTTGATGAAGACGCTTTTCTGGGGCAGTCAGAAAAAAGGAGGCTGAGGGGCGGGGCCATGTTGCTCTACTTTCTCATCTGGCCTCCACATCCCCTTCAGCGGGTGGCATTAGGACGTACAGTGAGAAATCTGAACAACCCCTTTCTTGTTCCTAACGGCCTGCTCTGTGAAGGGATCCCAGCCAGAGTCAAGAACAAACACTAACCCCTTGGGAGCTAATGCCCTGGAATCGGTGGGGTACTGAGGATCAGACTTAGAGCTAGATGCCAGGTGTTGAGGGTAAACCTCCATCCAGGAAGGTTTGCAGAGCAGCCAGTGTGCTAAAGTACCCTACCCTGTAAGTATGCTGCCCAATAAACACAATTTGTCCTATCTGTCATTTTGTTTTAAGACAGGGTCTCATGTCGCCCAGACTGGCTTTGAACAGTCTATGCAGTTGAGGCTGGTCTTGGAAGTCTTGGGGGTCCTGCTTCCAGCTCCCAATTGCTGGGCTTACAAACAAGCGCCATCCTAGAAAGCCTCGCGCTCACTCACCTTGGAGCTGGAAGTCTTGGCGAAGCTGAGGGCTTCCGTGGTAAGGGAGAAGTAAAGTTTCTTGAACGAGGAGGACGCAAGAGGGCCTTTGCCTTTGGTCCTGTGGATAAATAGTGGTCCCTCCTTCACAGGCGGTGCCTGCGAGTTCAATGCCCGCTGCAGGTCCAGCTCTGCAAGCAGGGAAGAAAACAGGCAAGAAAGCCTGGCTGTCAAAGGGTCGGAGAGATTAGAGGAGGAGCTAAAACCAACAGGAGCAGAGTCAAATTCCACCCCAGAAAGGCAAGGGCAAACCGGATGCTGTGACTAGTGGTGGGCGGGGTCGTGTGAGAAAAGAGCTAGGGAAAAAGGTTGGTTGGTGCAATGTTTGCCTAGCTTGGACGGACCCTGAGTTAGATTCACAGCACGGCATAAACACGGGTTTGGTGGCACATGCCTATAATCTCAGCTTTTGGAGGTGGAGGCCAGAGGATCCATTTGGATTTAAGGTTATCCTTGGCAGTGAGTCTGCGGCCAGCCCTGGGTTATATGAGACCCTGTCTAAATCAAAACAACAAAAAGCCGGGGTGGGAAGAGAGGGCTTAGTCTGGGTGGGCAGGGCGGTAGGCGGGGTCAAGTAACAAATTTGCACCCAGGCCTTGGGCATGATACTTGGTGAAGTTCTTGCCTTCCTTTTCTTCTATGTCTACGAGCTTTGTAATGAAGTCCTTCATCTGCACCACGCCCTGGCGCACAGTGGGCTGTAGTGGTTCCATCCACGACTCCTTGGCCCTGGAGACCGGTGTGTCCATATTGCCTACATTCTGGACCGCCTAGGAGTGACAGCAAGCAGTTCATCCATGGCTGCCTACTTCAACCTAGAGATGGAGGCTGAGGAGGCAGAGGCCTTCATGGTCCCATAGGGGAACCAGGGATGCGTGTGGATCGCGGCGTTTTGAGTCTTTGGACACCTGATTACTTGGGATCAACATTTTGGCTTTTGTCTGCAAGTCTGCGTAATTACATTGTGATCGTGTGTATGTTGGGGCTTGCCTTGGATGCTGAGAGCCCTCTTGCTGGCCCTGAAAGTTTCATCCTACTATCAGACTGCTGCAATGTTGGGTCGATAGATGCACGTCTGGAAATAAGATTAGAACTGGGAAGATTCCAGTTCACAAGACAGGCTTTGGACCTTTTGTGTCTCCTTATGTGTGGATGGGGCTCTCAAGAAGTGATCACGAGAATGCTTTTAAACTGTGAAGTGCGGTGCCATAGAGGATCACTGTCCTGTCTGCAAGACCTTCCTAGTGCCAATTAGTGCGACACTACGGAGCCTGCCAGGGTCCCTTTGCAACCTAATTGGCCTTCCCGTCCCAATCTGCAGACTCACACCTTGGCCAACAGAAGTAGCGTGCGGCTGGTGCGAGCATCTGCATGCCGCTCTCGCAGGTGGAAGAGCTTGGGTGACAGGATGGCAGGAGAGAAGAAGCGCAGGCACAGGAAGCTGGTGACCGCGATGAATGGTACGTTCTAGAAGGGTGCAGAGAGTAGACTGGTCAAGAAGCATATCTGTCCCGCGGGATTCCCTTTCTGTCCCGGCCTTCTGCTCTGCCGACAGGGGGCGCACCTGGTGCTGGGCGCTCGGGAAGCGCTCGCGCACGCGCCTGAAGAGTTGCCGAAAAGTGGCGCGGACCACAGCTGGGCACGCGCGAACCGAGCGGCATATGGCGCTCAGTAGCGCCACCAAGTGGGCACGCAGCGTCTGCGCGCTCTGCTCCAACACTTCAGCTTCTGTCTGTGGGCGGTGCAGCCCAGAGCACCTGCAGGGGATTAACCAACAGTCAAGGTCAGGACTTACAAATACGTAGCAGCTGGGGGTCCCATGTGACAACGAATACAGAGAGAAAGGACAAGTGAACCCAGACAAAAGGAACCATAAACACCTTTACACAGGACCTGATTTGGCACAGTTGTGCACCCAGCGATTTCCCCGGCCTCACCCTACATCCTTAACTTCCACTTTGCTGGGGTCCAGCTCCACGTACTTCTTCTCCTCGAACACTCTGTCAATGATGGGGCCCAGGATGCCATGCAGATAGCGCATCCCTGCCACCTGAGGGCCACCATAAACCACACTAGTTAAGCACCCAGTGTACCATCTGCCTGGAGTATTGACTCTGGGCCAGATGCACAATTAGAGTGACTTCTCTGCTGAATGTCTGTCCACATGCATGAATAAATCCATGTATAGGTGAATTAATGAATGGATGATGAAAATATCTGGCCTTCAAGGGACCTAGACACAGACAGAACTACCCTCTGTGGACATGAGGGTCTTTGTCTGTGAGATGACCATGCAACCTCACCTTCAGAAAAGACTCCATGGACTTTGAGGCCAGAGAATTGCTCCGGAAGAGGGTGTTGGCCTCACCTGCAAGCAGAAGTTCTAGTGGGCAGGGAGCTGAGACAAGCAAGGCCTTGGAAGACAGGAGAACCTTGGGGATGGAGTCTTGTCCCCTCAGTCAATGACTTTCTCAACATTTCCCACCTGCCCCGCCTGAACTATTCTTTTCAGGGAGGGAGCAGCCTTGCCTCCACTTTAGAGGGGCCCATTAGTTAATGTGCTAAAGAGGTCCTCATCCACCCTGCCTGGGACAAGTCCTCTCAGGCCTCACAGGTGCGGCCCAGCTCCAGCTGAAAGAGCAGGTCCAGAAAGTCCTTGGCCAGCCCCTGCCCCAGGAAGAGCTTGAGCAGAGTGGTGGCCACTTCCTGACGACACTCAGCACTAGTTGTCTCCTCAATGACAGGAATCAGCTGTCCAGAGCCCTGTAGAAAGGGGTAGTGCTCAAATCCACAGGGAACCTAAACCACCCCAGGGTTAAGACTTTAGAGCATCATGGGAAGGTTGTCTGGGCAGAGGATGGGGTCCTTTGGACATTGGTTAGTGCCCTCCCAGCCCCGGGAGTCAGTTTATTGCTCTGTAGAATGGGTGGACTAACCATGAATGTTCCCAGTCTCCCCAGGGTCTCCTCACCTGAGTGCCCAGCTTCACCTCCTGGCACAATAGTTGTACCAGAGGCTGGTAACAGACGGACGGCAGCACTGTCTCATCCCAAAGCCGCACCTCCAACTGCAAGGAGCCCAGGTTGCCCCTGGAATGGCAGCCTGTGATGTCTCTACCAGGGACCTAGTTTCCCTGGGCCACGTCCACTCACACACACTCAGGCTTTTCCCCTTGGAGATTAGCAATGCGTTCTTTGTTCACATCTATCTGATACTCTACTCCAGCTTGGCCTTTCTGAGCCCCTGTCTGGAAGACCCTCCTTGCCCTATTACCCAAAGAACTAGCACCATTTTCCAGTGCCTAGTGCCATCTTGCCTCCTGCCTCCAGGGGACTATGGGATTCCGATTGTGCATACCAAGCTCCCATATCATCAACTCTGGAACACGGTCATTTCACCCGTGTGCTTTGTCCAGGAAGCAAATTGTTAAGCTAACGGAGAAATTCAGGCTCCAGTAAGTTAGGCAACATGCCGTAAGAAATCTAGCCATTAAGACTTCTTACTATGACTCCCTTGGAGAAGGCATTGACTACGGCTTACTGTCATGGTTCCCACTGTCCTCCGTGTATAGCACACGGAGGAAGCCACGTTGCCCAGCACATACCCCATGTGCTGAAGCTATCAAGACTGTTCTAGACTGCTAGGCAGATGCCATGGGCTGGGCACACCCCTGGCCACCTGTCCCTGCCCTGAGAAGAACACAGATGAGGGATATGGGACCTTCTCAGAGATCCAAAGCTCAGTCATCCAAGGGGTATGAGGGAGACAAAAACAAGCCAAAGATTTTCTAGCTGGGGCCACTAGATTGAGCGGAAAGACAAGACACCAAGTTAAATTAGCAGGTTTTTAGTAACAATGTGGCTTGAATTCTCAGTGATCTTTTTTCCTTCTTTGAGACAAAGTCACACCTTGTAGATTCAGGTTAGCCTGGAACTCTGCAGTCCCCTGACTCAGCTTCCCAAGAGCCTGGATTACAAATGTGAACCACCTCATCTGGCTTGCATCTCTACATTAAAAGAATATTTGCCGGGGCTCAGATGGAGCTCGGGGGGAACACTTGCCTAGCATAACAAATCTTTAGGTTTGATACCCAGTGTGGCATATAATCTAGCATGGTAGGGGGTAGCCTGGGCTACATGAGACACTGTCTCAAAAAATTTTTTTAAACTATTTATCTGAAATTTAGTTTTGAGATAGGGTCTGGCTTTATCAACCCAACTGGTCTCCAATTTTAAAACGGGTTACAAGTGTTTGTCACTCCGCTTGACTCCGGGTATCATGCTTGCACATATATATGCTTGCACAGGCCACGTTGCACAGCTAGAGTGTCTAGATGACCTGTTGAGCCATCTTGACAGCACAAGGTGTTCTAGCACTTATCTGAGTTTTACCTTCATGGTGCTGGAAATCAACCACGTGGCCTTGCGCCTGCCGGGCAGCCACTCTACGACTGGCAGATCCCCAAGCTTGTCCTGCCTTTCATCTGGCACCTCTAGTTTTGGAGACTCTTGGGAAAAGAGGGTTCAGAGTCATGGCCCCGAGGCACTCTCCCTAGGGACTAAGGATCTGCAAGGAAGCCCTTTAAAGGGAAAGATCTGAGGACATATTCTAGAAAGTACCAGAACATACAAGAATCGGAGATCCGTGTATAACTTTTAGCTCAGAGGACAAGAATATGAAAGGGGAGCAGGAAGCTCCCACCTGCCTGCGAAAGGTGCTGGCATAGTGGTCAAAGGCTGAGGGACTTGAGCTGTGGACCCCTGACCTTTCCTTCTCAGCACACACCCCAGGACCCGCTGGTAACACTCACTTGCCACGGCTTTTGGACTGGTCAGGCTGCAGCCGGAACCAGCCCTCTTCCTGTTGGGCTGAACACAGTCTCTGGACATTGACCACCGCCTGGAAAAGGGCAGACGAGGCCGGAACACTCAAGTCACCTCCTGGCTAAGTACTGAGCCGCCTTCTTCTTTCTATTTTTTCAGGGCCTCACAGGTGTGAAGCAAGCACTCCACCCTCTCTGCTCCCTGGTGAGTTCTAGACAGGTGTTCTCCCATCTGGAATTAACTGAAACCCAAAAATAGAGGATACATCTGGGAGGGGTTTCTGCTTAATTTGAAGTGGGATGTTCTACTTTTTTGGGGGGTGGAGTGGGGAGTGGTCCAAGACAGGGTTTCTCTGTGTAGTCCTGGCTGTCCTGGAACTCACTCTGTAGACCAGGCTGGCCTCAAACTCAGAAATCCACCTGCCTCTTCCTTCCAAGTGCTGGGATTAAAGGCGTGCAACACCACTGCCCGGCATTTTTTTTTTTTCATTTAAAAAAAGAAACTTTCTGTTTCGTTTTCTCCAGACAAGGTCTCACTATGTAGCATGGGTTGGCCTAGAACTCACTCTGTAGATCAGGCTGGCTTCAGACTTACAGAGATCCACCTGCCTCTGCCTCCTGAGTGTTGGGATTAAAAGAGTGTGTGCTACCACACCTGGCTTCTTTCTTTTTTTTGAAATAGGGTCTTAAGTACTCCAGGATCCTCTCGCCCCCACATCCCAAGTGCTGGAAATGCAGACATGGGCCACCATGCTTGGTTTGTAATTTCATTTGTTGAGACAGAATCTCACTGTGTAACCCATGGTAGCTTCAAATCTGCAATCCTCCTGTCTCAGACTCCCAAGTCCGGGGAGAGCTGCAATGCCTGGCTTACTTTTTATTTTGAGACAAGGCATGTCTAAGTAGCCCAGGCTGGCCATGAATTCACTCTGTTGTCCAGGTGGGCCTTGGAAAGGAGATCAGACCTCAGCCTCTCAAATATCTGGGATGGTGGGCTTGTACCACTAGGCTTGGCTTCAAGTGTTGCTCTCCTAGGGCAGAGGGCACCTTGACTGGTTGCCAGAGCACCAGAGTAGCTGGGTCGGAGCAATCCTAACTTTATAGTCTGAGAACGTGAGTGGCATAGCAGAAATGGATACCAGATGCTGCAGTGTGGCCCGGGCAGGTGGTGGGTGTATTCTGGGTAGGTGGTGGGTGTATTCTGGGCAGTTGGGGGGTGTAGCCTAGGCAGGTGGTGGGTGTATTCTGGGCGGGTATTGGGTGTATTCTGGGCAGGTATTGGGTGTAGCCTGGGTGGGTGGTGGGTGTATTCTGGGCACGTGGTGGGTGTAGCCTGGGCTGGTGGTGGGTGTATTCTGGGCAGGTGACGGGTGTATTCTGGGCAGGTGACGGGTGTATTCTGGGCGGGGTGGTGGGTGTAGCCTAGGTGGGTGGTGGGTGTATTCTGGGCGGGTGGTGGGTGTATTCTGGGTGGGTGGTGGGTGTGGTCTGGGTGGGTTGGGTAGGGATGGTGTTGAAGCAAGTGGGGGTGGGGCTGGTACTTACTTTGCCTAGGAAGTCATTCCGGCTAACAAGATCCCAGTCCCAGACCTCCACCAGCAGTGCTTCCGTGGCTCCCTTTTCCAGCTCAAAATCAAATGTCTCATTCCAGCGTGGGTAGCAGGATTTCTTCACCACCTGCTCCAATAGGGATAATGGACTCAGTTCACAGGGCTGCCCAGCGCCAACACCTCCCCGTAAATG
>JANHMN010000023.1:16858821-16870130 GCA_030674055.1 Rhabdomys pumilio
TGTGTGTGTGTGTGTGTGTGTGTGTGTGTGTGTGTGTGTGTGTGTGTGTGTGCGCGCGCGCGCGCGCATGTGCATGAGAGAGAGAGAGAGAGAGAGAGAGAGAGAGAGAGAGAGAGAGCGCGCACATGTGAGTGTAAATAACCATGGACCGCAGAAGAGGACGAGGACGCTGAATCTCTGGAGCTGGAGGTACCCGCCACACGTGGGTGCTGGAGACAGGGTTTCTCTGTGTAGCCCCTGGCTGTCCTGGAACTCACTCTGTAGACCAGGCTGGCCTCGAACTCAGAAATCCGCCTGCCTTTGCCTCCCAAGTGCTGACAATGCATTCTGAACCACAGAGCAGACTCCAGCCTCTGGGAGGTCTTTCTGTTGTTTCCTTTTTTTTGAGACAGCTCCTCACTCTGTAACCCAGCCTAGTTAGGCCTTTGATCCTCCTGCCTCAGCCTCCTGGGCACTTGGGTATCAAACAGGCATGTGCCACAGGGCTCAGCTTTCGTCTGGCCTGTGACCCTCCTGAGGGTCCCCTCTGCCTTGCTACTGCTTCCCACCTCAGAGGTCCTTGGGGTGGAGAACCTTCCTTTTCGCTGCCTTGCTGACTGAACGAGTGGATGCCTGAGCGAATGGCGTTTCTAGGCAGGACCAATCATAGCAACGGCTCAGAGGCAAGAACATAACCTGGGGGGCTAAACAGTGAGGACTCAGAGACCGGCCCAGAAGGCGGGAGCAGAGTGTCGAGTGGACAGATTCCCAGTGTACAGAGCCGGGCCCAGCAGCAGTCCTGTTCCCTCCCCATATACTCTCTACCCTGGTGAGACTTGTGGAAGTGCGCCTCGTCTTCCACCATTCCTTCCTCAAGCCAGTGGCCACTGGCCCGGTCTGGCGACTTGTAAGGTCTCTATATTTAGGGCCTTGGCAGTTTCTAGACTGGAAGAGAAAGGAGAGGGCAAACCCCGAAATAGCCCTAGGCTTGTCCCCAGGGCCACAGACAGGTTATAGGAGCCAGTGGGGCACTAGTCACTGTGGGACTCAGCTTTTGCCCAGCTGACCTAGGTACCCAGGAACGGAAGACAGTCGTGAGTGGGCAGAGAGCGGCAGAATCAGTACACTGTTTGCAATGGTGGCTGCAGAAGAATAAGTACAAAGGGGATGGCAGGTGTGGTGGGTGGCACACTCGTGTGTCATATACTTTGGGAAGGGGAGGCAGGAGGATGGTGAGTTTGAGACCAGCCTGGGATGCATCGTGAGGTAGCATCCCGATTGTGCAGAAAATTCTAAGACAATGAGTCACAGTCCCTGTCCTCACAGTTGTCAGGGACTGGCAACCTCTGGAGGCATCTAGGTGACCAAAATGTGCAAGGGCAGCACCTCAGACTCCTTCCCAAAGGCACGAGAGCAAAGCATCTGGAAGTTTGAGAAAGGCCCTGTAGGATGAATAGGAGTTTTCAGGAGGGCATGCCTAAAAGGAATGGCAGAAGGTCTCTAATATTTAAAAGCTGGATTAGTCCGGAGAGAAGCCCAGTCGTGGGGATTGGCGTTAATGAGATGGCTCAAGGGGCAATTTTCAATTGGAAACTGCGTCCACTCAGCAGGCTACTAGGGGCAAGCACGGGGACAGTGATAGGGGCATAAGAAGAGGCTAGTCGGGTAGGCTGAGAAGCAGGGCCAGAAAAGAGAAAAGCCCAGATGAGGACCCACAGCCCTGGGTGGTCCCTCTTCTGGGAGTGGAAACCTCTTCTCAGAGTCCCAGAGGGGCGAGCCCCAGAGGCCCAGGTAGGCACAGCCCAAGAGCTTCTGGAGTTTGGCGTCAGAGCCAGCTGTTGGCAGGGATGGGGAGGTGACAGACGGAAGGGGCTGCTCCTCCCAGCAGACACCAGCCAGAGGAAGCCAAGATGACCTGGTTTACCAATGCCCAGGGAAGGGAGGGAGGGCCTGAGGGCTTGGGGGAGGGTGTAGGGGTACTGTGAAGGCCTGGAGGGCTCCCCCCATCCATTGTGGAGGCTCATCTAGCCTCCACCCTAGAGACCTAATTTCCACTGGAGTCCCTCCTCCCTTTATGCACAGAAACCCACCTTAAGTCAGCCCACCTTCCTCCCTCCCCATTGCCATGGCAACTGCTGAGCTGGCCTCTTCAGGCCCAGGGGGCCTTGAACTGGAACTGCTCCTGTCGCTGAGAGTGCTGGGAGAGTCCGCCTGCCCGAGAAATGAACACACACGCACGCACACGCACACACACACACACACGCACACACACGCACACACACACCCCTCCCTTGATTCTCAGTTCTCTGTAGCCAGGAAACCCACCGGAACACGGAGCGAACTTTGAACCCTAAGCCTCTGGCCCCGCCCCTTTTTACGATAGTCACTTCTCCCCAACACTAGGATTTCGGGCACTTGGTCACAAAAAAAGGAAACTGAATCTTTGCAAATGAGGACATATGAAAGTCACGAGACACATTCTAAGAGTCACGTAGTCTCGGGAACCCACTAAAAACAGTGTGATAAAGGGGTGTCTGAAAGCTCTCCCCAAATCTGGCCATGGATTACAGAAAGCTTTATTGAGGATGGTAATGCATTTTAGGAACCCTAGATTCACGACCTTGCTTTGACACCGTTAGCTGCTAACATTTCGTGTCAGTCGCCATCGGTTTTCTAATCTGTAAAATGGTCCGAGGAGAAATGCCTTGCAGGGAGCGATTAAAGGGAGAAGCCGGGCCGGACAGAGTCAAGGGAAACTCTAAATCCTGCCTCTACGCATCCCTCCTGTCCCCCTGACCTACCCCCACTTTTCACACCTGCATTCCTTGCCCGAATGAATAGGGAGCAAGTCCGGCGGACAACTCTTGGAGTTATTATAGGCTCCCGAACTACAGAGAAAGAGCTCTGGTTTTTGAGGGGCACTCCGCCCCTTTCAACCACACCCTGGGCAGTCCTTGCGATGCCGCCCCAGTGCCAACTTCGGTCCTTTAAACCCTTGCCCCCCTATAAACCCAGCTTACTGCCTTTCCCAGGTGGAGAAGCCCATCCCTCGTCTCTAGCCCTCCACCTCTAGCTTGCACTCCGCCCTGTCAGGTATCCACAGCAAATCTCACTGTCCCCATTTTCCTAGCCTGTCCCCCTCCGTGTCTGCACACGCCACACCCTCTCCGCTGCTCTCCTTGTGGGGAAGCCCTTAGGACCCCCGCAAAGATCAAGTATATAAAAGGAGATCCCATCAAAGTTGGGGTGGCCACCCCTACCCGCTACTCACATGTCCTTGGCGGGCAGATTTTTCCCTTCTACGATTCGGATGGACAACGAACTGCGCTTGGCCATTGCGGGTCGGCGACGTCGAGGCCTGGTGAGGAGGGGTTCGGTCGCCTGGGTCCCCTCCCGGGAGTGGAGGGGCCCTGCGAGTGGCGCTGCAGGCAGCCGGGTGCTGAGGCCAGAGAGGGGAGCGCTGGGGGCAGAGGGATCTCCGCTACTCCATTCACCCCTCCCCGCCCCTCGTGCGGGGGCGGGGAGACACTGAGTGGAAGGACCAATAAGCGACCTGGCTACCCAGAATGGGCGCGGCCTGTACAGCTCGCGCTCCTCATTGGTCGCCTGGATCGAGGGAGGCGTGGCCTGCTCCGAGGTGTACACGCTAGCATCCGGAGATTCTTCTAATGCCCGGATCCCTCGTAGGGCGAACGATTCCCAGAGAGAGGGCCGAGGCTCACGGAGGGACCTGGGCGTGCAGCATAGTTGCAAATCCATGAATGAACGCACGCTGGGAGGAACTTGGCAGTGTTTGTGATAGGCTAGGAGGATGTGATGAAGACCCAGGCAGCTAAGAAGTTTGAGGATATCAAATCTGGAAAACAGGACTGTTTTGGGCGTGTTTGTATTGCGGTTTCGTGTATGTTCAGGTGTGCAGGTAGAGGCCAGAGATTAACCTCCGATATCATACCTCAAGGTCCGCCCACCATTTTTTATTTGTTTATTTATTTATTTTTGAGACGGGTTTCTCTGTGTAGCCCTGGCTGTCCTAAAACTAGCTCTGCAGAGCAGGCTGGCCTAGAACTCAAAGATCCACCTGTCTCTGCCTCCCAAGTGCTGAGATTGAAGGCGTGCGCCATCAACACCAGACTCTTGCTACCGTTTTAAAATTTTGGGTTTTTATTGGTTGATTAGGATGTGGCTTACATGCCGTGGTCCCAAAGTGTAGGTCAGAGGACATGCTGCGAGAATCTGCTCTTTCCTTCCATCATATGGGTCCCAGGGATCTCACTTGGGTTGTCTGGTTTGGACAGGAGCTTTTATCTACTGACTCATCTCCCTTGCCCCACATTGTAAGAGACAAGGCCTCTCATTGGCTTTCAACTTCCCTAGTAGTTTAGACTGGCTGGCCAGTAAGATCCCAGGATCTATCTTTCTCCCTGTTTCCCACCTCTTGAGTTCTTTTCAAAGAGTGCAACAGCATACCCAGCTGTCCATTAGTCATGGAAACTGAACTTAGATTCTTGAATCACCTACCTAGCCCTAGATCTAGATTCCAGTCCCCCATCCCTGCCCATACTGGTGACAGAACCTAGGTCCTTGCGTGTCCTGGGCAAGAATTCTGCTACTGAGATGCCTCAGGAGTTCACACAGGCTGCCCCAGGCAGGGCCACACTTGGCTTCCCCCAGCTCCGGGTGACTGTAGGCATTTCCGCTTCCCACAGTCCTTCACTCAGATGCTTCTTTAAGGTTCTTTCCCCACTCCAACAGCCACGGGTCTATAGGATCCACCTCCTTCTCCACCTCAGGCAACACCGCCCCACATCGAACTGCAGACTTGTGTCCCAGCCTCCCCTGCCCCACCCTGCCACTTCATTGCTAGCTCATGCCTTGCAAAGAGCTGACCTGCAAGTGTAGAGTGAAAAAATTATAAAGACCATTTTATAAAATATATACAGGCTCATTAGTTCCAGGAAGGCGGAACTGAATGTAGGATTTCTGGCCTTCACTGCCCCGATACATTCCTCAAGCCTCAGGGAAGAAAATCCACCTGTGGGTGGGGTAGGCCCAAAGCAGGAAGACACATTCCTGGCCACAAAGAAAAGTAAAAAAGACAAGCCCAGACAAGTCCTAACTAGTCATCCTGCCGCCTCTGCAAGTTGCTGATATTTGAAATAACCAATCATGTGTAACCGCGCGAAAATTCCTTCCTTTCCCTACCCCCTACTATAAAAGGTTCCTTAGCCTACCACGCGGGGTCAAACTGTACTCTTGCATGAGTGTGCAGTTTGAACGCTGGCTGTCAGCTCTCTTCCCTAATAAACCTCTGCTAATTGCATCCAGGTACGGTGTCTTGGAGTTTGTGGGTGTTCGCGACTTCCCGAGACTTGAGTAAGGGTCTCCCGAATTTGGGAGTCTTCACAAGTAATTAGGAAGATCATGGGAAGAGGCATAAGGCACGGAGTCTAGTTTCTGTAATATTCTAGTTTTCTGTTTTTAAATTAAATATTTATTTTTGGTGTGTGTGTGCATACGTGTGCACACGTGAGCTCGCTCGCTCGCATGAGTTCAGTTCTCTCCCTCCATCCCGGGGGTCCAGGGATAGAACTCAAATGACAAGTGATTTCACCTATTGGTTCATCTTGTTTCTTGCTGGTTCTTTTTTTTTTTTTTTTTTTTTTTTTTGGTTTTTCGAGACAGGGTTTCTCTGTATAGCCTTGGCTGTCCTGGAACTCACTCTGTAGACCAGGCTAGCCTCGAACTCAGAAATCCGCCTGTCTCTGCCTCCCAAGTGCTGGGATTAAAGGCGTGCGCCACCACCGCCCGGCTTCTTGCTGGTTCTAATGTCCTTTTTTTTTTTTTTTCTGAGCGTGATTACCACCTTTTCCCCATTTATTACACAGTTGCCATGGTGGGGTCGGGGATGCCTTTGTGCTACAGCTCCGGAGTGGAAGACAGAAGATAAGTATGGCTTTAGTAAGCTAATTTAAAAGAGGAGGGGCGGGGAGGAGTTCATCACGTGAAAGCTGGACACTTCAATGCTGCAAAGCCTGACTACCAGAGTTCAGTCCCCAGAGCCCACATTGGAAGGAGACAGACTGCCAGGACTGCCAGCACTTGGGAGGTGGACGTAGGCTGATCAAGAGTTGAGAGTCATTCTTGCACCTGCGCTGTAAGTCGAGGGCCAGCTAAAGGCTACATGAAGGACTGTTTCAAAAAGATAGATAGATAGATAGATAGATAGATAGATAGATAGATAGATAGGAAAGGAGGGGGCTGCAGAGATGGCTCAACAGTTAAGAGCACTGACTGCTCTTCAGAGGTCCTGAGTTCAAGTCCCGGCAACCACATGGTGACTCACAACCATCAGTAATGGGATCCGATGCCCTCTTCTGGTGTGTCTGAGGATAGTGACAGTGTACTCATATACTTAAATAAATAAATCTTTTAGAGAGACAGGGGGAGGGAGAAAGGACGGGAAAAGAAAGCAGGGAAGGAGGAGGAAGGAGAGATTTTCTATGAAGTGTTCACTTGGGCGTACACTTCAGTCACACAAACCCACTTCCCTCTCTCTGTCCTCTTCACCTCTTAACTCCCACAAATATTCTCCCTTCTAGTTTCACATCTTACGTGCTATTTAAAACTATAGACACTCATGTATGAAATAAAGCATGCAATACATTTGTAAGTCTGAGAGCTTTTTTTTTTTAACGCGGTGATCTTCAATCTCATCCATTATTGTACGAATGATATCATTTTATTTTTCTTTACCCCAAAATAAGATTCCATTGGGGATATAGACATACATACAGTTTTTTGTTGTTGTTGTTTTTGTTTTTGTTTTTGTTTGAGACAGAGTTTCTCTGTGAAGCCCTGGCTGTCCTGGAACTCTGTAAACCAAACTGGCTTTAAGCTCACAGAGATCCACCTGCCTCTGCCTCCCTGAGTGCTGGGATTAAAGGTGTGTGTCATCAGCACCACTCCACCAGATTTTTCTGTGCACACATGCAGTACCGTGGAGGCCAGAAGAAGGCGTTAGATTTCCCCTGAAACTGGTGCCACCAGCTATATATAAGTGCTTGGAACCAAACTCGGGTCTTCTGCAAAAACAGCAGATTGTTAATCTCTGATGGATATCTCGCTCTCTATTGAAATAAAATAGCCAAAAGTGCCCCCAAGGAATGATTGTTCGTAAATGTCACTTAAAGATTATAGGGTCACTGAGAAGTGATTTGGTGAGGTCGCGGGGCAATTTGCAACCTTCCTGTCTGCTGGTGGCTTGTCCAAGGGAGAAGGTCTCATGTAGCCTGGGCTGTCCTGGAACTCATTAAATAGGCAGGCATGCTTTGAACTAATTGCCCTCTTCACTTTTCAAGTAGTCGGAATTACAAGTGTGCAGCACCATACCTGGTTTTAAATATGGCAAAGTGGGTGTGTATCGTGTACAAATAGCAAAAGAGGAAGCTAGTCAGCATCCCACGGGGAATCTTGCACGTCATTTGAAATAGTCAAAATATGAAAGTAAGCTAGCTGTCCATACACAAGGGAGTGAATAAAAACACACAGATAGGTGAGGAGAGAGAGAGAGAGAGAGAGAGAGAGAGAGAGAGAGAGAAGAGGATAGGATGTGGGAGAGAGGTGGACAGGGAAGAGGGAGAGAGGGAGGGAGAGGGAGAGAAGAAGAGTTAAATTTATAGCAAACAGGAGGTAGAACTTGGTCAGCCGAGGCTGGGGGGGAAAGGGTTTGTTGGTGAGGTTAGGGTTTCAGTTTAGCAATGTCACAATATTCTAGAGGTCTCTTGGGCTACAGTGTGTGTCCCCCATTAATGGCTAAGATAATTAACAAAATCATAGTGTGTAAACTTCACTGTTTATTTAGTAGGGGGACATGTTGGCCACATCAAGCTGTGGCAGTCAGATGACACCCTGTGGGAGTTCATTTTCCCCTTCTCCCCTTCTCTCATCAAAGTCTTGGGGTTTGAATTTAGATCCAGGCTTGGCAAAAAGCATTATTTTTGAGGCAGGGTCTCCCTGTGTTGCCACCACGGGCCTGGAATTCATAACTTAGAGCAGGCTAGCCTCTGAGCTATATGGGCCAATCTTCCTGATACTACTGCCTCTGGAGTGCTGGGGCTGCAGGCTGGGTCACCACACCCAGCTCTCTTCTGTAGCTTCTGGAGCTGCGTGCCTTGTTTGGTTGCTGGCTCGGCTTTCTTCACGCAGTTCATGAGTTCCTGGGAATCTTGGAGCTTATTCCAAAGTGAGAAAAATGTGGCTTACAAGTTGTTTCCCTGCTCCCTGTGGCATTTGCAGTGCTAAATTTAACAATGAATAAACCTGACAGGATGTTGCACTCAGGAGACATTTCAATGTTTCATTTTGTTTTGTTTTTTTAATCAGAGGTGGTGATTTTCACTTTTCAGCTCTCAGAGATTGTTCTGGTTTTGTTTCATTGGCTTGAGTTTTGTTTGTCTTTGTTGTTTTGCCTTTGAGACAGCGTCTCACTGTGTAGCCCTCGCTGATCTGGAGCTCACTACGCAGACCAGGCTCACCTCGAACCCATGAAGATCTGCCTGCCTCTCCTCCCCTAGTGCTGAGCTCGAAGGTGTGTGTCAAAATGCATGGCTTGCTTTTTGTGTTTTAATTTGAAATAAGGTTTTTTGGAGCCCAGGCTGGCCCAATACTTACTAACAGAGACAAGAATAATCTTGAACTCTGACTCTCCCGCCTCCGCCTCCTGGGGATTGAAACCAAGGCCTCAAGTATGGCCACCCAGCACAGTACTGGTAAGTATATTAGCATTCTCTAAAAACACAGAGCTGAGCTGGGCAGTGGTGGCGCACACCTTTAATCCCAGTATTTGGAAGGCAGAGGCAGGCGGATTTCTGAGTTTGAGGACAGCCTGGTCTACAGAATGAGTTCCAGGACAGCCAGGGCTGCACAGAGAAACCCTGTCTCAAAAAAATCACATAAATAAATAAATAAATAAATAAATAAATATTAAAAAAAAAACCCACAGAGCTGACAGAATGAAAACATGTATGGGCTTATGGGAGTGGCTTACTACGGGCTGTGGTCTGAGCAGCCCCACAATGGCTGACTCACAACAGAAAGGCCAAGAATCTGGTAGTTGTTCAGTCCAAGGGGCTGGCTGTCTCAGCAGTCCCAATATGGTGCTGGGGGTGTGGAAGATTCCTGGAGAGCCGCCGGGCTTCAGTCTATGTTGGAATTCCAAGGAAGTTTGTTCTAGAACAAAGGAATGCCTCAGCAGCAGGATAGATGGACTTCCCTGAGAGAGCCAGGGTAAGCAGGTGACCAACATGGCCGCTGAGAGCTTACATCTCAGACTGGAAGCAGGAGGCAGAGTGTGAACTCAAAATGGTTTAAGTTTACGTTCTCAAACCAGCGCTCCCTGCCCCCTCAGTGATGTACTTCCTCTAGCAGGGCCACACTCCTAAACTTCCCACAAACAACAACCAATTCGGAATCAAGCATCCAAATGCCAGGGATTATGTGGACCATTGCACTCTAACTGTTACGAAGAGCCAAGCCAGCGAGGATTTGGGAATCTTCTGTGCAGAGGGAACATCGCCTACCTCTAACTTTTTTCTTCCTTCCTACAGTGGCCGGGAAGTGTCACTGGCAGCTACTGAGGAGGCTGTAGATCCCCATAAATGGAACTGGAGACATTGAAAGAAGAGGGAAAGTCCTACAAGGTAGCTGACTTAGGGTTTCTACTACTGCAATGAAACACCAAGATTAAAAGCAAGTTGGGGGGCAGGAGAGATAGCTCAGCGGTTAAGAGCACCAACTGCTCTTCCAGAGGTCCTGGGTTCAATCCCAGCAACCACATAGTGGCTCACAACCATCTGTAATGGGATCTGATGCCCTCTTCTGGTGTGTCTGAAGAGAGCAATGGTGTACTCATATACATTATATAAATAAATCTTTTTTTTTTTTTTTTTAAAGCAAGTTGGGGAGGAAAGGGTTGTTTCTATTCACACTTCCACATTGCTGTTCATCACCAAAGAAAGTCAGGACAGGAACTCATACAGGGCAGGAACCTGGAGGCAGAGCTGATGCAGAGGCCTTGGAGGGATGCTGCTTACTGGCTTGCTCCTCATGGCTCACTCAGCCTGGTTTCTTCTAGAACCCAGGACCACCAGCCCAGGGATGACATCACCCACAGTGGCTGGGACCTCTCCTATCAACCACTAATTAATAAAGTACCTTAGAGCTGGATCTCATGGAGGTATTTCCTTAACTGGGTCCCCTCTGATAACTCTAGCTTGTGTCAAGTTGACATAAGATCAGCCAGCACCACGGATAAGAAAATGGCAGTGGAGAGAAAGCTGGGAGTCGGACATTGTTGATAGAAGGGATAAGCCTACCCAGAAGTCTGAGGGAGCCAGATTGGAACCTGCACATGCATGGCATAGGAGGACAGACCAACTTCAGAACCAGCCTAGGAGCCACAGTAGGCTCTAGACTGACTAAGTGATGGTCAGCTGTAAGCAGCCAGGAGGGGCAGGCCGAGTTATTCATGCCAGACTCAGCATGTCCTCCAGTGCCACCTGCCCCAGTGATCTGGCCACAAACCACCTCATCTAAACAGCTGGCATTAAATAATATTCTTAAAATAGGTCCACAGTGAAAAATGTAGGGTGAGGGTATAGACTTAGTTCAAGTCCTGATTCTGTTACCAAAAAAGTTAAACTACCTATTGTTCTTGTTTGATTACAAGAACCAGCCACGGGATATCTCAGACTCGTAGGGTACAGCCCACCGAGGCAGAGAAGACTTGGGGACAGGAGCTGGAAGTGGGTAGTCACCTCATAGCCACAGTCAGGGAGAAGGAATGAATGGCCATATGTTGCACACAGCTCTGTCTCTCTCCCCTCACACTCTCAAGGGCCCCTGAATGATGCTGATGGTGGCTGACTTCCCCCACCAGCCAACTTCATTAAGACTTTCCCCCAACAGGCTGCCTATGGGCCAACCCAACGTAGACAATTCCTCATTGCAGTGTTCTTCCCACATGACCGTAGACTGTGTCAAGGCGTTAAAGCTGACTTCCACGCTTGCTGTGTGACTCTAGGTAAGTTACTCAGCCTCTCTGAGCTTCCAGCCAGAAAGAGAAGGAAGCATAATCAGTTCCTCAAGGATTGCTTGGACTAGGGAGTGAGTTCAAGATCAGTTTGGGCAGCTAAGTCAGAACTTGTCTCAAAGAGAAAATGAAGGTTAGGCTATACATTCAACAGTAGAGCCCCTGCCTAGAACCCCACCCCCAGTGACCGGCTAGGGGCGTGGCTCAGTGGTAGAGCCCCTGCCTAGAATCCCCCAGTGAG
>JANHMN010000023.1:16870140-16888305 GCA_030674055.1 Rhabdomys pumilio
CTCAGTGGTAGAGCCCCTGCCTAGAATCCCCCAGTGAGGGGCTGGGGCGTGGCTCAGTGGTAGAGCCCCTGCCTAGAATCCCCCAGTGAGGGGATGGGGGCGTGGCTCAGTGGCAGAGCCCCTGCCTAGAATCCCCCAGGGAGGGGCTGGGGGCGTGGCTCAATGGTAGAGCCCCTGCCTAGAATCCCCCAGTGAGGGACTGAGGGCGTGGCTCAGTGGCCTGGCCACTCCACCCCCTAGCAATTGCTGGTCTCCTGTGCAGGCCATGCTGGTAAGCATGTACACAGATTGAGAAAAATGGCAGAGCTTTGGGCATTCACAGAAATTGGGACAGTGAGGATGAGCCTAGAGACAATTGTCCCACGATAGGAAGTGAGTCCAGAGGTATTGGAAAACGGCTTCCCTCTCTGCCTACGACAGTATTGGATTCTAGTTTGCTTTTTCTGTTGCTGTGATAAATACCATGACCAAAGCCAGTGTAGGGATGGGAACGTATGTGACTTACAGGTTTCAGTCCATCATTAGAAGTCGAGACAGAAACTCAAGACAGGAACCTGGAGGCAGGCACTGAAGCAGAAGCTATGGAGGGTGCACGTGACTGGCTTGCTTGCCCTGGCTGTCTTTCTTACAACCTCCGTGGCCACCCGCTCCAGCATGGCATCACTCATGGTGGTCGGCCATGCCCACTTCAATCATTAATTAAGAAAATGCCTCCACGGATTAGCCTACAGGCTAATCTGATGGAGGTAATCCCTCAATTGGCAGACTCTCTCCCCAGGTGTGCCTAGGTTTGTGTCAAGTGGACAAAAATTAACCCTTTAGAATGTCTTAGAACTTTAGGCCTGGCTGTGGATGGACTGAAGATCTCAGCGGGTTCTCAGCCGGCTTCTCCATTCACCTTGGGTGCTAAGTTCTTAATTCCAAATTGCAGATAACTAAGCCCTCCTGAACCAGCCCCTGCCTAGGACACTTCCCCTAATAGCCCTGGCTTGTGCGGGTGCCTAGAGCAAATGAAAGGTCTCCTCTTCCCCGTTGAATGCTCCATTCAGTCCCTTTAACTTTCTCAGAAACTGCTCTGGGACCTGGTGGACACAGGCTGAGTGACGGTGCTGTCCCCACCCCACCCTTGGCATGCAGCCTGGACTTGGGTTCCTCTCTTCCCAGAATTTTATCCCCTGAGTGGCGTTACATGTTTTGCCCTCATTAACCTCCTGAACCTTCTAGAAAGAGGATGGTGACGCCCTGTCTAATTCTTCCTCCGTGTAAGGAGGAGGTGGAGTCAGGGGAAGTAACAAGACCACCCAGGGCTGGGGATCAACCATCCAGGCAGTGGATTTTCCCAGAAGGGTGAAAGAGTCAACAATTCTAGCCTCCCACCAAGGGCGCTTCAGTCCTGCCCTCCACCAGCACCAGCCCCTTTCCCTTCGTGCTGTGGCTCTTCCAGTTTGATTTGGAAATCCAAAGAGGCTGTCAGGCCTGCTGTGCAGACTCCTCTAGGCTTCCATCCACTCTCATATACTCTTGACACCGCTAGAGACCCAGCACCCTGGAGGTAACTCGGTCCTCCTCTTCCCTCCTCTCTTCTCCTCCTTTTTCTCTTTTTCTTTCCTCCTTCTTCCTCCTCCCTCTCCCATCACCTCAGCTTTTTATATTTGATGCAGGGCCTCACTATGTAGCCCTGGCTGGCCTGGAACTCTCTGTGTGAATCAGGCTGGCCTTGAACTCACAGAGATCCATCTGCCCCTGTCTCTCAAGTGCTGGGATTAGAGGCTCACCATTATGTTTAGAATCAACTCTCTCTTTTTTTTTTTCAAATTTAACTTATTTTGTAAATTATGTGCATGTGTGTGCCTTAGTAATTGTACTATTGCTGTGAAGAGTCACCATGACCAGGGCAACTCTTATAAAAGAAAGAATCTAATTGGGAGCTTGCTTACAGCTTTAGGAGGTTAATCTTTTACCATCATAGGCATGGAGTGGAGCATTAGCTGAGAGCTTTACACCCTGATCCACAGGCAGCAGATCATGAGAGAGACACCGGGCTTGGTGTGGGTTTTTGAACCCACAAAGCCCACCCCTCACCTACTCCAGGCCACACCCATCCCAACAAGGCCACGCCCACCCCAACAAGGCCACGCCCCCTAACTCTTCCCAAATATTTCCACTGAGGACCAAGCATTCAAACAGATGAGCCTGTGGGGACCATTCTCATTCAACCATCCCAGTGTGTATACCTATGTGTGCCACATGCATTCAGGTGTCCACAAAGGCCAAAAGAGGACATCAGATCTTAAACTAGAGTTACAAATGGTTGTGAGCCACCAAGTGTGGGTGGTGCAGATAGAACCCAGGTCCTCTGCAAGAGCAGTATGTAATCTCAAACCTAAGCCATCTCTCCAGTTTTCAACACTGTTTGAAACAGGGTCTTACTACATAGCCCAGAGTGGGTCTCTCACCACCATGCTTGGTCCCTACCCTGCCATGTGCTTCCCATTCCCAGGCTTAGACAACACCTCTTCTTCATTCATAAAATAATACTAGTCATAGGATTACTCCAGGAACTTCAGGACTCACTTGTGAACTATTCCATCCTGTCCCAGGCCAGAAGCAAGGACCAGGGCCAGACTATCCAGGCTGAATTCCCTCATCAATGTTTGTCTGGACTTCCAGGTTAGGTTGAAATGATGAAGGGTGCTGATGAGAGTGATCCAAGCATCCCCTTCTGTCTTCTGCTGCCTCCCTTGATCAACTCTGCCAAGGACGCCCAATGAGCCCACAGCCCCTCCACCATGCAGAGGTCCTTGGGATTCAGAGGACAAGTGGCTGGGGTTACACAGACCATGGACAGCCAACAGAAGGCAACACTTGAGCTGAGAAGGATTGGAACCTTGGTCAGGAGCAAGAGGTGGGTGCAGAGACCATAGATGAAGGGTACAAGAATTGAGGGCTGTACGAGAGCTGGAAGCCACTGTCCTGGTGACCTCAGGACCTCAGAGCTGACTCTGGGCAGCTCAAACTTCTCATAGCAGGAAAGTTATTGCCTCTGGCACATCAAGTGCCTGCAGCCCTGTAACTCCCCAGGATTCCCAAGGATAACACCCCTCAGCCTGGGCCAAGCTTCCTGTGAGACCCACAGAAGTGTGGCCAAGGTCTAGAGAGACCTCCCTTCCAGAATATCTCCTCTGCACTTTGCATGCCCAAGGTAGAAACAACCCCCTTGACTTTACTCTGTAGGGTCAGAGCAGAAAGTATCCCGATGCCCTAACACTGGGACAGGGGACCCATCCTCCTTCTCTTCCACACACTGCTTGTCCATTCCTAGTTTCCACTACCCATGTCTTGGGGCGCACAGATTCCTTGAAGAAGCCAGTAGTCTTAGAAGCGCCTCAGATCCATTGCCAAAAGGGGGGTGAGGGCTGGCAAGATGGCTCTATACCACCGGGCCTAATGATCTCAGCTCCGTTCCTGATATCCACACGGTAGGAGAGAACTGACTCCTATGATTTTCCTCTGACCTCCACACATGTGCCCATTATACACCAGGTCAATAAAATCTAAGAAAACGGTCAAAGGGTGTAGATACAGCCCTGTGTGGGCCAGTGGGGTGGCCTCCTGCTCTGCAGACTATATGCTTAGTACACATGGCTCTCATGGAACGAGCCAGTTGGGTCTCTGGAGAGATGGACAGGGCCAGAAGGAACCCTCTCTGTACCCATGAAACTTGGTGAGCTGGGTTTAATCCCTGAGACCCACACAGTGGAAGGAGAGAACCAATTCTCCAGAGTGTCCTCTGACTTCTGCATGTACATCATGGTAAAAACACACTTACCCGTGTGCATCATACACACAAAATAATAATCTATTAAGCTTTTATTGCATTTGTATGTGTGCATCTGTGCATGTGTGCATGCATGCGTGTACATATATGCGCATGTGTGTATGTGTGTGTTTATGCATGTGTGTGTGCTTGTGTATGCACATGTGTGCATGCGTATGTGTGTGTGTGCACGTGTGTGCGAGTGTACCTACATGTATGTGTGCGTGTGTGTATTCGTGTGTGCATGTGTGTGTTTGTGTATGCATGTCTGTGTGCACGTACCTCGAGTATGCGTGCGTGTGTGTGTGTGTGTGTGTGTGTGTGTGTGTTTGTGTGTGTGTACACGTGTGTGCGTATGTGCATGGGCACATACATGCCATGGAATGCCTGTGGAGGTCAGAGGGAGTCAATTCTTCCCTTTCATCATGGAGGTCTCAGGATTACACTCCAGTCTTCGTGCCCAACAGTAAATGTCTTTATCGAGCTATCTTGCTGATCCAACACCCATTTTGTCTGCTTACCGTTTCTTTTCCCTTCTGGGCTCAGTGAGACAGAAACCAGCATTTTTATGTGAATTTGAGTGTATTGGAACAGCCAGATCTGAGCCAGCTCAGAGTGTCCTCTTGGGAAGTGCCTTTAGTTCCCATGGTCAGGGTTAAAAATAGGGACATGACACAGTGCAATGTGGAAATGGGGGGAGGGATCCTACAGACAGAAAAACAGACAGGAGCAGAAGGCTGCACAAGACAGGCTCTTCTCACATACCCATCACCAGGATCCGTCAGGAACACACGGTTCCTTAGACATCATTGGACATCTCCATTTAAAATCCTCAGCTCCAGGTGGGGCTGGCCTCCAGTTGGAGACTCAGGAGGCCAAAGCAGAGAGATAGCAAGCTGGCCTGTAGAGTCAAAACTTAGTGAGATCCTTGTCTCAAAATAAAAAGTAAAAAAAGAGGGCTGGGGATGTGGCTCAGTGGTAGAGCCCCTGCCTAGAATCCCCCAGTGACAGGCTGGGGGCGTGGCTCAAGCATAGCATATTTGCCTGGTATATATTAGGTCCTTGGTTCCAATCACACTCATACACACACACACACACACACACACACACACACACAGCCACACACAGCCACACTGTACTGAGCTCTCCTCGGGTGGCTGAGGTCCTCTCTGGACTCAGCTCCAGACAAAGTCCCAAGGAAAGGCAGAGCTGTGTCTGTGGTAGAAAGCAATTCGTCTGGTCAGGGACACAGATGGTCTGGACCTGTCCAGGAGGTAATGGACCAGAGGACCTCAGAACGGGGCAGGTATATAACAGGGCAAATCTATGTTCAATGGATTGACATGGGACAGCTAAGAAGATGGGAACCAGCAGCAGCATCAGGAGCCAGCTGAGGTACAGGGCTGTCTTCAAGAGCAAAATTGTGAAAAAGTCTTTCATGGTGGTTTGTGCCTGAAACCCTAGCACTCATGAAAAATAATTAAATACAATTGAAAACAGAAACAAACACAGGCTGGGAGGTAGCCCAGTGTGTAGAGTGCTTGCTTACCACGCAGGACGCCTGGGTTCCCTCCTCAGCACTGGATAAACCAGGCTCACACCCCAGTGATCCCAGCACCCAAGAGGTAGAGGCAGGAGGACCAGAAGTTCAAGGTCATCTCCAGCTACATAAGGAGTTCGAAGACAGCCTGGGCTACATGAGACCATTCCTGTCTCAAAAAAAATTAAACAATTAAATACCATTCTTGTCTCACTATGCGTCCAAGAGTCTGGCTTCTCGTTAAGGACAGCCCAGGGCAGGAGAACACAAGTGGTCATGGTATCTTCTGACTCTCTCTGGGGGTTTCTCCACCATCCAGATAAGCCCTGGCCCTGGCCTATGACTGCTGTGCACACCCATCATTCCCGGGGTTCAAGGGTTCCAGCTAGCCCTAGGCCACCCACCTCCCTCCTCTTTGTAAACACTCTGGGTTGCCCTTCAGGACAGGCAACCACCTGCTCATTTGGGGCGTGGATTAAGATCTACCAAGCAGGAGGTTTTAAAGACCAACTAATGCAGCCTTCACCTCCCCTTCCCCTTCTGGGGTGTTTGTTTGTTATTGTGCTTGTTCTGTTCTGCTTTCATTTGTTTTTAAGACAAGATCTCATGTAGCCCAGGCTGGCCTCTGTTTACAGACAAGCGCCTGCATCACTACTCCAGGATTAGGCAGTGCTGTTTATGGACCTCAGGACTCCACGTGTGACAGACAAGCATTTTGCCAACTTGTCCCCGGCCCTAGTGCCCCTCCCCTCGCCTTTTTGGAGACAGGATCTCTGTGACCCCAGCTGGTCTCAAACTCACTATGTAGCAGAAGCTGGCCTGGGACCTCCCATGGCTACCTCCCATTCCTAGGATTACTGTGTGTGTGTGTGTGTGTGTGTGTGTGTGTGTGTGTGTGTGTGTTGCTACAACCAGTTTCAACCTTAGCTTTTTACCTGGAGATGTGGGTAGTGGGGAGGTCTAGAAGGAGCAAGTAAGCTGTTCGGCATCACCCAGAGTGAGAGGATTTTGAAGGGGTTGAGGATGCAGATCAGTCTGGGGTACACAGAGAAATGCAGTCTCCAAAAACAATAACAGAGCCGGGCAGTGGTGACACATGCCTTTAACCCCAGCACTTGGGAGGCAGAAGCAGAAAGATCTTTGAGTTTGAGGCCAGTCTGGTCTACAAAGTGAGTTCCAGAACAGCCAGGGCTATATAGAGAAAACCCTGTCCAGAAAAAGAAAGAAAGAAAGAAAGAAAGAAAGAAAGAAAGAAAGAAAGAAAGAAGCAAAATCAAAAACAAAGAAACAAAGATAGAGGGAGGGAAGAATAATAGCAAAAAGGAGTATGCTGGTTCATGCCTTTAATGCCAGCACTTAGAATGCAGGGGCAAGTTATAGGCCAGCCAGGGCTAATAGTGAGAGCCTGTCTCAAAAAGAGAGAAAAATGAGAGAGAGAGAGAGAGAGAGAGAGAGAGAGAGAGAGAGAGAGAGAGAGAGAGAAAGATGAGACAGAGAGAGAAATAATAAGAAGAAGGGGCTGAAGGAGATGGCTCAGTGCCTGAGTGCTTGCTGTTCTTGCAGAGGACCCAGGTTTGGCTCCCAGCACCCACATGGTGGCTCACAACCATTCATAACTCCAGTTCCAGGGGACCCCATGCCCTCTTCTTGTCGCTGAAGAGATTAGACATACACAAACATACATACAGGCAAAACATGAATACACGTAAAATAATATAAATAAACAAAAAAGAAAATGCTGGATTATCAGGAGAATCCGTTCAAGGTTATCTTTAGCTGCATACTATGCTGGAGACAAGCCTGGGCTACGTGAGATTCCATCTGAGAGGGGGTGGGGGTATGGAGAGCTCAGGGTGGAATCCTGTTTGTTCTCTAAGCCTTCCTGTCTCCCCACCAAATTACTATTTGGTCATTTGAGTGTTTCCTTTACAGAGGTGCCTTATCTATCTGTTCAGGATTGTAAACTACTTAGGGTCAGCCAGCCATACCTTGCCTGACTTCCTGCCTCACTGGGTGAGGTCCTCCTTGTGGCACCAGCTGTCACCCACCCTCCCCTCGGGTCATGTCCCTAAGCTGCCTGCTGGGCAGAAACATGTTGTTGCTTTTGTCTGGGCGCCCTGCCAGCGGCCACCTGGCACAGGTGGCCCACTCCATCCCCAAAGCCACCCTGCTCCAGAAGCCTCCACTGTGTCTCTTTCCAACAGTTGACTGCACTGTTCCAGGCATCCCCACCCTCGGCAACCTGGGAAATGACGAGGGCAGAGTCTTGTCTTGATCATCTCTGATGTGGAGCAGGGCTGAGGATGGTAAGCCCTGTGTGGCCTGGACTAGGGTAGAGGCTGGGATCTATTTTGCTTTGGGAAAAGTCAATACTAGTTTTGAGAGCTACAGTTTCATATATGTGTCCTGCCCCTACCTCCATCCCCCACCCCCATCCCTGTCTGGGCTTCTCTGTCTGGAAGTGTGGGTTGGACCAGGCACAGTTTCCAAACTGTACCACTTTCTCTTTCTCCTCTTCCTTCTCTTCTTCCTCCTCCCCTCCTCCTCTTCCTCCTCTTCCTCCTTTTCCTCTTCTTCTTCTTGATTTTTATTTCATTAAATTTGGTTTGATTTGGCTTTTGCTTTTGAGACACGATTTCTCTTTGTAGCTCTGGCTGTCCTAGAACTCACTAGGTGGATCAGGCTGGCCTCGAACTCGAGATCTACCTGCCTCTGTCTCACATGCTGGGATTAGAAGCATGTGCCACCATAGCCGGCTCTACTTCGTTAGTTTTAATTGCACATATGTGTGTGTGTGGGAGTATGTGTACAGGAGTGCAGACACCTGTAGAGCCAGAAGAGAGCATCAGATAACCTGGAGGGACAGACCTTTAAGAGGATGCAGCAGAGCCCAGAAGACAGCATCAGATAACCCGGAGGGACAGACCTTTAAGGGGGAGCAGCAAGTGATCTGAACTGCTGAGCTGTCTCTTCTTCATCGACACCCATTCGTGTAAGCGGCACTTCTTGAGAAACAGACAGGGCTATGCAACGGTTGTTTTTCCAGCACAGAGGTGAGCCAGGGAAAGGGGTGCCCTCTCTGTATGTGCTGTCCTTGCAGAGGGCCTACCTTCAGCTCCCAGAACCCACACTTGGCAGCTCACCCTGCTCATAACACCAGCTACAGGGGATCTGATGCCTTCTTCCTGTCTCCAAAGCACCTGCACACATGGTACACATACAGATAAGAAGGCACACACATGTGTACACGTGCACATGCACACACGCACGCACATACACACAGATAAATACAAAAAGAGTGAAAGACTGAAGTGGGGCTATGACTTCCACATGCAATGTGCACATTGTTGGCATTTTGCCCAGGCTCTGCCCACAGTTACCTGGCAACAGCTGGGTGTGCCTGACTCACTATAAAAGGGGCTGCTTGCCCCCCTCCTCTCTCTCTTGCTCTTGCTCTGTCCTCTTGCTCTTGCTCCCCCTCTCTCCCCATTCCCCTCCCGCTCTCTCTCCATGTGCTCATGGCTGACCTCTACTCTACTCCTCTCTCTCTCTCCCTCCCTCTCTCTCTTTCCTTCTCTCTCTTTCTCTTTCTCTCTTTCTCTCTTTTTCTCTCTCTGCCTTTCAACTTCCTCCCCATGCCCTGAATAAACTCTATTTTATACTATACCATCATGTGGCTGGTCCCTCAGGGGGAAGGGATGCCTCAGCGTGGGCCCACAAAGGCACCTTCTTTGCCTACACCTGACTGCACATCCAAACATATTCCTTCCCTCTTTATTTTTATAAAACATAACACACACACTCACTGGCTAGTGAGCCCTGGAGATCTGCCTGCGTCATCCGTCCAAGCTCTAGGATTATGATTAATCGTGTGCCACCAATGCCTAGCAGCCTCTTTTGTAAACTTTGGAGATCAAACTCAAGTCTTCTTGCTTTCCCACCTGAACCATCTCTCCATCTTCACCCACGGTCTTTTGCTAGGACACTGGCCAAGCAGGACAGGCATCAGTGCCCCTCCTGGGTCCATGGTCTCCTCTATCTTGTTCTTCATGTTCTGCCTTATTGTAGGCCAGGGAGGCCATTGTTTGATACACAGGGATATGGTGTGGGTGACTCGGCAGACATCAAACCCTGAGTCTTAGCATCTTACTTTGAAAGCATCCGTCCCCCTGCTCAGGTGGCCCAGGTACGCTGGCACACATATGTAATGCCAGCACTCAGGACATCGAGGCGGGAAGATTATGACTTCCAGGCCAGCCTGAGCTATACAGTGAGATCCTGTCTCAAAAGAAATGCATATGACGGGGCACATGCCTGTAATCCCAACACCTCTGGAGACAGGTGCAGAAGAGTCAAATCAAGTTCAAGGTCAGCCTGGGCGAAACAAAGAGACCCTGTCTATCCTCTCAGGGCTTGGGTGCTGACTCATTTGGTAATTTCCAAGCATCATGACCCAATTTTGATGCCCAGTGCCTAGAAAAAAAAGTCAGGTGCAGCAGCCTGTGTTTGCTAACCCAGGTCTGGAGAGACAGATCCTGGGGTTCAGTAGCCGGGGAGCTGAGAGAGACTGGTAAATTCCAAGTTCACTGACAGACCCTGTCTCAATAAACAAGATGGGGCTGGACAGATGGCTCAACAGTTAAGAGCACTTGCTGTTCTTGCAGAGGACCCAGGATCAGATCCCAGCACCCACACAGCAGCTCACAACCATCTGTAACTCCAGTTCAGGGGAATCTGACACCCTCTTCTGGTTTCCTCAGGCACTCAGCACACTATACACGCAAACACAACACTTATATGTATAAAAACTAAATTAAAAGAAAAAACAAGGGGTGGAGAGATGGTTCCGAGGTTAAGAGCACTGGCTGCTCTTCCAGAGGTCCTGAGTTCAGTTCCCAGCAACTACATGGTGGCTCACACCCATCTGTGATGGGGTCTGATGTTCTGTGTCACACACACACACACACACACACACACACACACACACACGAATGTCGAAGGTGAGGGAGATGAACCCAGGTATATGTGGGATAAAGTACAAAGGACCCGGGACATTTATTTCTGATAAAGACTGCATAGCCCAAGCTGTGAACTGAAAACATTTCCCCAGGGTTCCAGAAGCTTCCAGGCAGGCCCCAGCTCAGGCTCAGCAGCTTGGCCCCTGGAGAAAGCCCTTGCAAACTCTCAGGAGCTCCGCTCGGCTGGGAGGCTGCCCATGTGGTGCGTGTGATATTGTCGCATGCTCACTTGCTCCTCTAGGCTGGACACGGAAGTGCTCGAACAGCTTCAGAAGGTTCAGGGAGAGAAAGGGGGAGAGGTGGGTCAGTGAAGGACCCTAACGCTGTCTGCTTTTCTGTGGGTTCCACCGACCCACAGAATACAGTCCGGCCAACTCAGTTCCATACCCCTGTGCAATCGTTTGAGGCTCTTGGAAACCAGAGCAGAGGTTAGATAAGATCCTCTAAAGTTATTAGTGCTCTTATTGCTATCACTATTGCTGTTGTTATTGTTATTATTATTAGTTGGGGGGCATGTGTGTCAAGGAGCAGTGGGCCAGTGAGATGGCTCAGGGAGTGAAGGTGCTTGCTACCAACCCTGAGGACTTGAGTTTGATCCCTGGGTCCCACATAGTCCAAGGAAAGGACCAACTCCAAAAAGTTGTCACATGACTTCCACAAGTGTGCTGAGGTGTATGCATGCTGAGGTGTGTGCATGCTGTGGTGTGTGCATGGTGTGGTGTATGCATGCTGAGGTGTGTGCATGCTGAGGTGTGTGCATGCTGTGGTGTGTGCATGGTGTGGTGTATGCATACCGAGGTGTGTGTATGCATGTTGTGGTGTATGCATGCTGAGGTGTATGCATGCTGTGGTGTGTGCATGTTGAGGTGTTTGCATGCTGAGGTGTGTGCATGTTGAGGTGTTTGCATGGTGTGGTGTATGTTGAGGTGTATGCATCCTGAAGTGTGTGCATACATGCTGTGGTGTATGCATGCTGTGGTGTATGCATGCTGTGGTGTGTGCATGCTGTGGTGTGTGCATGGTGTGGTGTATGCATACTGAGGTGTGTGTATGCATGTTGTGGTTGGTGTATGCATGCTGTGGTGTATGCATGCTGAGGTGTATGCATGCTGTGGTGTATGCATGCTGAGGTGTGTGCATGTTGAGGTGTTTGCATGGTGTGGTGTATGTTGAGGTGTATGCATCCTGAAGTGTGTGCATACATGCTGTGGTGTGTGCATGCTGAGGTGTGTGCACAAAAAATTAAACTTTACAAATCAGCTCCCCCTTCTGTCCTTTTGTGAAAGTTTCTGTTTGAGTTTTGTGAGACAAAGTCTCATTGTGTAGCCTTGGCTGGCTTAGAACTTGCTTTGTAGACCAGGTTGGCCTTGAACTTTGTAGACATCCTCCTGACTCTGCCTCTCAAGTGCTGGGACTAAGGATCTATAACATCATGTCTGGCTTTCCCTGTTCCTTTGTAAGTTTTTTTTTTTTTTTTTTTTTTTTTTTTTTTTTTTTTTTTTTTTAAAGACAGTGTCTTGTTTAGCCCAAGCGGACTTTCAACTCCTTATGTGACTGGGGATGACCTTAAATTATCCATCCTTCTGTCTCTACCTCTTAAGTGCAGGAATTACAGATGTGTACCACCATGCACATCTGTTTTAAGCAGTACTGGGCTGCCTTCATGTGTACAAGGGCAAGCACTCCACCACCTGAGCCTCACGCTGAGCCCAGGGATAAAGGGGCTCTGTGGCCCTCCCTCAGGCTTCCACACAGGAAAACAATGGATCCGAAGAAATTCCTCAGGCATCTCATGCTGAGGGAGAAAAAGGCAGAAGCCTCATGGTAGCCAGGGGAGACTAGCAGGAGCCCAGGATAGACCATTAGTGATGGCTGGGGCCACACCTTCCCCAGGTTTGCTCAGTGATGCAGTCCTTACCCTCTCCTTAAACCTAAACCTTATGTCACAACCTCGTCAGGATCCAAAAGACAGGCTTAGAGAGTCACTGGGTCTCTCTGTTCCTCTTTCCTATGTGGTCACATTGAATATGTCTCCTTTCCTTGCCTTTGACTATTTGTTAAAATTTCTTTTATTCCATTATTTTTGAAGTGTGTGTGTATGTGTGTGTGTGTGTGTGTGTGCGCGCGCGCACTGATGTCAGAGACATTGGATCCCTCTAGAGCTGGAGTTACAGGTGGTTATGAGTAGTCAGATACGGGTGCTGGGAACCAAACTCAGGCTAAGTGTAGTGCATGTTTCTAACCACTGAGCCATCTTTCCAGCCTCTGCTTCTCATCATTTCCTGTCTGTTTAATTGGCTCGTCCACGATGGTTGGGATGGGTGGTTGAGCCTAGTTTGTTAGGGCTGCCAGATCCCAAGGTTTGACTTTAATAACTCCAGGAATATATTGATGCCCTGTCCCACCCTAAACCCGGGGATGCTCTGAACCAGTGGTCCTCAGCCTTCCTAATGCTTTAATTTAATTTAATTTAATTTAATTTTCCTAATCCTTTAATTCAGTTCCTCATGTTGTGGTGACCCACCCCCCTCAGACCTTAAAATTATTTTTCTTGCTACATCATAACTGTAATTTTGCTAGTGTAAACATCTGCTATGCAGGATATCTGATATGTAGCCCCTGTGGAAGGGCCGTTCACCCTCAGAGGGGTCTTGACCTACAAGTTGAAAACCAATGTTTACAGGTTCTTTTAGCTAAGTCTCTCTTGATTACGTTTTATTGCTGGCTCCCGGCTGTGAGACACAGTCCCATCCCTCTGCTGGACACCTTGGCGTCCTGCCCTTGCCTGCTGACATACACTGCCTCCTTCTCCAAAAGTCTCCCAATACATCCCCACATGCCTGCCTCCCCTTCACAGAGATGGTTCTTCAAATCCCTACAGGCGTGGGGTGTCTTTTCTTCTGGGAAGCTTTGTGCCAGCCCCTGGTACTTCAGCTCTGCCTGAGATGTCAAAGCAAAAGCTTTTAGTGGGCTCCACCTGAACTCAGTTCACCTCTCTATCTGCTGGGCCTCGCTGTTGGGAGTGATTTCTGACTACCTGCTTGCAATTCCAGTTATAGCCGCGAGGGGGCAAGCGGCGACCACTGGGAAAACAGGCCTTTGGTGGAAACAAGAGAGAAAGGATTAAGTCAACCCCGCCCAGCCTTCAGGGACTTGATCAAATGGCAGCAAGAAGCGACCAAGGCTACTGCTGGGAGGCAAGGCAGCAAGCACCAGCCCAGTCCACTCACCAATCGGATATGACCAGCACGAGGAAGACCGCAAGCAGGATGGCCAGTAGGATTGACAAGAAGGCAATGATGACCACAGTCCCCTTGCTCTGGGACCCTGGAGCTCCTCGGAATGTCTGGGCTGCGCAGGCAAGCAGGAAAGAAGTTATTTAACCCAAAAGGGGGCCTTTGGGCAGCTTCCAGACCAACCATCCTGTGCTCAAGCTGGGGACATGTGCGAATCATGGAGGGACAGACTAGGGCAGGGATACTTGCAAAGAGCAGGGTGGTGTTGCGCTTCCTGATAGGGGAAGACCTACTTTCCCCAGCCCCATGATGTCCCCAGGTCCCTTAGTGCCCCCCACCCCCACACTAGTTTTTGACCTTCTTATGTCCTCCTACCTTGTTGCAGGTAGATCTCCTTGGACCACATCGTCTCGGCCACGGGTCCCTTGGCATTCATCGCCAGGAACTTCACTCTGAGCAGGAGACCAGCATCGCTGATGGGGACGCCCCATGGTCCAGAAACCCTCAGACTTTGGTGCCTGGGAGCCTGTCCTCTGTGACCTATTCCAGCTGTGTGACTCATTTTTATTGAGCGTGTGTGTGTGTGTGTGTGTGTGTGTGTGTGTGTGTGTGTGTTAGATCACTCAATACAAACGCCTAGTGAGGGAAGGCAGGGGACCAAGGCTAGTCTCCACCTATGAATGCACGGTCAGGACCTCCCATGGTATATGGGCATTGAGCTGGGGGATTGTTACTTTAAAAAGATGTCAGGGGGCTGGAGAGATGTTCCTCAGTTAACAGAACATACTAGACACATGTCAGATAGCTCAACTTTGGTTCCTGGGGACCAGACATGTGTGGGTTCTAGGAGAACCTCCATCCATATGAACAAAGCCACGCACAGACACACAAGCATAGTTAAAAATAAAATAAAATAAAATAAAAATAAAATAAATCAGTCTCTCTCTCCCTCCCTCCCCCTCTCTCTCTCTTTAAGAAAGAAAGATGGCTCCGTGTTTAAGAACACTTGGAGTTGTTTCAAAAGACCCAAGTTCGATTCCCAGCATCCACGTGGAGGCTCCCCACCTCCTGTGATGGGCACCTGGCACACATGTGGTACACAGACATACATGTAGGCAAAATACCCATACATCTAAAATAATACAAATAAATATGGAAAAAAGAACTATGTAAGGACCTGCCCACACCCCCCCCAGTGAGAGGCTGGGGTACACTAAAGTACCATCTAGACTTTCCAGGGCCCAGGTTCCATCCCTAGCACCACAAACATATATAAGGAAGGAAGGGACAGAGGGAGGGAGGGAAGGAGGAACAGAGGGAGGGAGGGAAAAGACTAGGGAACCCAGCCATTCCACGTGACCTCAATGAACCACCCGGTAGCTGCCCCGGTCTCTTGTTCATGCCAGGCAGGGTAGTCACCGCCCCCCACCTTTGTTGCTCACCTGTAGGGGCCTGCCCCTGGCAAAGGAGAGTTACAGCCCTGGGACTCCAAGGAGCAGTTGTTGTCGTTCCCAACACGGAGGACTCGAAGCCCGCTGCTGTCAGGGTGGCCACCCTTGTAGTGTACCCGGCTGGCCCTCAGCGTGAGGTAGTAGCCATTGTGGTCAAAGTTGGCAGGGGCGTGCATGTCCTCTACCTTCCGTGGGGCAGTAAAGTTCTGGGTGGCTGGGGGTGGCACTGAGGGTCAGCTGGCACGTGGACAGAACCACGTGATCCATCCTAGTAGGCCTGACAGCCGTTCCGACGTCCCCCAAAGTACCTCCCTCCTAACGCCCCCTGCCTGCTAGACCTCTTAGACCCCAGCCCTGCCTGCCCCCTCACAGTGAGAGAACAAACACACTTACTGTTACTGTGAGCCACCACCAGCCAGATGGGGTCTGGGTCAGAGAGGCTGACATTCTCGAATTGGCCCAGGGGCTGCTCCAGCGTGAAAGTAGACTGTGTGACTCTCCCCTCCAGGGTGGCACTGGGGAGCCGGGGGGTATAGCTAATGTTCTCTGGGGAGGGTGGGAAAGAGTAGGCTGAGTGCACACAGGTAGGCTGAGAGCAGCTTCAACCAAAGAGGACGAGTTTGTCTCCAAAGCCCCAGATCAATGGATCAATGGGGGATTAAGGCATCACGTCTACCACATTTGATTACTTACTTATTAATAATAAATGATTATTCTCCCTCACCTCTGTCTGTCTGTCTGTCTGTCTGCCCCCCCCTCTCTCTCTCTCTGTGTGTGTGTGTGTGTGTGTGTGTGTGTGTACATACCTATGTATGCCACAAGTCTAAGGACAACTTTTGGGTGTTTGTTCCCCACCACGTGTATCCTGGGGTTCAAACTCTGATCATCCGGCCTGATAGCAAGTGTCATTAGCAGCTGAGCCATTTTACCAGATCCAAAATTAAGAAATGTTTAGGTGAGATGCCCTTGGTGGGTATGGAGTTGCTAGACCCTGACTTAATAGTCCACCGGGGAGGAGTAGCAGTATGTCACTGGGTGATGGGCAAGGAGTGGCAGGTGGGCAGAGGGAGGCTCAGGAGGCTCAGATTTTGGGGGATCCAGAACCCTAGGCTGGGCTTGCCCAGAGGCTCTGGGTGTCACTTGTGCTCAAGCCATGTGGTCCACACTTGTTTGTCTGACCAGAACGAACAGGAGCTGGACAGACACAGCAGAGTGCTTATCTCCCAAACATGAAGACATGAAGTTAACTCAGAACCCATGTCAAAAGCCAGGCATAGTGTGGGATGTCGTAGAGCACCTGCAATCCCAGAGAGAGTGACATGGGAGGCAGGGACAAGAGAACCCTCAAGCTGATTGGAAGACGGCCTGGCCCACATGGCAAAGTTCCTGCCAATGAGACACTGTCTCAAAGAGAAGACAGAAGGTGAGTACCAACCCCCATGGTCGTCTGGCTGACTTACACACACCCTATATAGTCACACCCCTGTCCCCTCATATGCACATGTGTGCAGAGAGAGACGGAGACAGAGACACAGAGAGAGGACACAGACCATCTAGTGGGACCAGAGGCTAGCTCATTCAAAGACATTATTTGTTCCTGTCTTAGTTCTTTGCCACCTCCCTCCATCTTCCATCTTCACTGTGGTCACATGATCAACGTCCATCTCAGCTCTCCTCCCTGTGTCTCCTTCTCAGAGCTACAGTTTCATATGCCATAAGGACTTCAAGGAGGCACTGTGGCTCCGCCCGCCCCACAGTCCTCCCAGAGCAGCTCTCCACCCAGGACCAGAGCCTTGGCATTCCTCCAACTCCAAGCCACTAACACTGGGGCAGTTGAAAAGATGACATGGGCTTTTGTGCAAGCTTCATATCAATTCAGGGCTGAGCCAAGATGGCTCAGTGGAAAAGGGGTTGCCTGCAAGCTTGAGAACCTGAGTTCAAATCCCCAGCATCCACATGCACAGCCAAGAGTGCTAACACACAGGTGCCATCCCAGCTATGGTGGACACAGGCAGGTCCCTGGACATTGACACCTGAGGTGCTTCTGGTTGTCCTCTGGGCTTCACAATGCACTGGACAGTGACACAGTGGTATAAACACTTTTAAATTTAATTTTAGGCTAGAAAGATGGCTCAGAAGTTAAGAGCACTGGCTGCTCTTCCAGAGGTCCTGAGTTCAATTCCCAGCAACCACATGGTGAATTGCAACCATCTGTAATGCCCTCTTTAGCATGCAGTTGTACATGAAGGCAGGGCACTTTTTTTTTTTTTTTTTTTTTTTGGTTTTTCGAGACAGGGTTTCTCTGTGTAGTTCTGGCTGTCCTGGAACTCACTCTGTAGACCAGGCTGGCCTCAAACTCAGAAATCCGCCTGCCTCTGCCTCCCAAGTGCTGGGATTAAAGGCGTGCGCCACCACCGCCAGGCGGCAGGGCACTCTTATACGTAAAATATATGAATAAATAAATCTTTAAACTTAATTTCTAGATCAGATGTGGTGTCATGCCTTTGATCTCAGCGCTCGGAAGGCAGAGACAGATGGATCTCTGTGAGACTGAGGCCAGTCTGGTCTTCATAGTGATTTCCAGAGCAGCCAGGGCTATGTATAAAGACTCTGTCTGAAAAACAAAAATTCCTGTAGAATTAATCATGTCCAAAAGTCCAGACTAGATCCTTTCCAAAGCATCTGGCCTGGAGTAGGGGTGCAGGTTGGATTTCTCCTGCCTCTAAACCAGGTTCTCAACCTGTGAATTGCAAACTCTTCGCAACACCCATCTCCAAAAATATTTACATTGTGACTCACAGCAGTAGCAAAACTACACTTACGAAGTAGCATCAAAAATAATTTTATGGTTGGGATCATCGCGACGTGAAGAACTGTACAGAAGGGCTGAAGCATGAGGAAGGTTGACAAGCACTTTTTAAACTCTTTGTTGTCTGAGCCAGCGAGGTGGCTCATTGGGAAAAGCCGCTTGCGGCCAAGCCTGATGACCCGAGCTCGGTGTCCAGGTTCTAATAACTGGCTCTCAGAAGCTTCACAGGAGCATCACAACACGCATTCACACACACACACACACACACACACACACACACACACACACACACAC
>JANHMN010000023.1:16889617-16904837 GCA_030674055.1 Rhabdomys pumilio
GTCTCTCTCTTTCCTCTGTCTGTCTGTCTCTGTCTGTCTGTCTCTCTGTCTCTCTCTTTCCTCTGTCTGTCTGTCTCTGTCTGTTTGTCTGCCTCCCTCTCTCTTTCTTCTTTCCTCTGTGTCTTCAGATAGAATCTCTAAGCTGGCCTCAGACTCAGCATATAACCACAGATGACCCTGAACTCCTGGTGGTCTTTCCTGACTGCTAGGGTTACAGGAGAACTCTGCCTCTGCTAGCAAATCAAACCAAAAGGTTAGATGGACTGATGATGGCTGAATGGAGTAATGGATGGATGGACAGACTAGGCTTAGATGTCGCTCAATGATAGAAGTCTCTCCTGGCATGTAGATGTCTCTGAGTTCCTTCCCCAGCATCACAAATATATGTGTGAATGTGTTTGTGATATACATCCATTCACACACACACACACACACACTTACATATCATATACACATACACAATCTTTCTCCCCGCCCCCCAGAAGTTAAAACTCCTTGCTCATCATCTCTCAAGTCCCTAGTTTAGTCATCAGCACTAGAAGCCAAATATAGTTAGTGCTGGATACATATAACTCCAGCATTTGGCAGGTAGAGGCAGGGGGATGAGGAGGAGTTCACAGTAGCTTCCTAGCCAGCCTGAGATACAGTACACCCCGTCTAAAAAACAAACAAAGCTGGGCTGTGGTGCACACTTTTAATCCCAGCACTTGGGAGGCAGAGGCAGGCAGATCTCTGTGAGTTCAAGGCTAGCCTGGTCTACAGAGTGAGTTCCAGGACAGTCAGGGCTACACAGAAACCCTGTCTCAGGGAGGACAACAACAACAAAACAAACAACAAAAAATAAAATGAGGTGGGGCGGGCACTCCTTGCAAAAGCCTGTTCTTGCTCATCCTCTCTCAAGTCCCTAGAACTGGGCAGGGTCAGCCTCATGCCCAATCCTATCATGCCTAAGAGAAGACAGCTCCAGCAGTGACTCTCACCCTCACAGGGTCAACTCTAGGAAGCAGCCCCGCGCTCCCAGCACTTGGTGAGCTTGCTTCCCTTCCATGTCTAATTCAAGGCAAATGATTATTTATTATTTGCCCATTCCTACTCCCATCTCCCACTTCTGCCTACTGCCCCAGCACACACGCTAGCCAGCCCGGCAGCTACGCACACTTGTATCAGCTACCTAGCAGCACAGCAAGTGACCCCAGAACTGAAAACCTAAAGCAAACAACTTTTCTTTCTTATTTGTGTGTCTATTAACTATTTATCTTTGTGTGTGCATATGTATAATGTGTGTTTGGGGAGCGAATGTGTCTGCTATGGCTCTTGTGTGGAGTCAGAGGATGACTTTATGAATCTGCACCTGCCCACTCCTTGTTTCTGTTCTGGTGCTGTGTCACACTGCAGGCTAACAGGACCATGAATTTCTGGATGATTCTCCGGTTCCCCCACACATTTCAGCCTAGAAGTACTGGGATTACAGATGTGTGCTGCTGTATCTGGCCTTAAAATATTTTTTACTTATTGCTAGTGTGTGTGTTTGTTTGTGTGTGTGTTTGTGTGTATGTGTCTGTGCATGTGTCTGTGCGTGTATCTGTGTGTGTGTCTGTGTGTCTGTGTCTGTCTCTGTGTGTGTGTGCCTGTGAGTATGTATCTGTGTCTGTGTGTCTGTGTGTGTCTGTGAGTATGTGTTTGCGTATGTGTGTGTGTGTGTGTCTGGGCATGTGTGTGTGTGTGTGTGTCTGGGCATGTGTGTGTGTACAGGCTCGCACACATTGTTTGCATGCACACACCCACACTGCATATATAGAGGCCAGAGGGTGACACTCTAGAGTCCGTTCTCTTCTCTCTTCTGGGCACTGTGGGAGCACCTCAGTTCCTAGCAGTGGGAAGGCATAGGAAGGTTGTTCACATCATGATGAACCAGGAAGCAGAAAGGGCTCTGGATAGATAACCTCTATCCAGAACTGGATAGACCCACCTCTAGTGACCCGTGTCTGCAGCTAGACCCCACCGCCACTATAATCCCAAAACAGTGCCACCAGTCGGGTACCAAGTACTCAAGACAGGAGCCTGTGGGGGACATTTCAGATTAGGCTACAACATAGTAGCTGACTCTCCCCACTAAACAGAGGGCAAAGGCCAGACTTGTTTAGCTGGCCAGGTTTCTCCCTCAGTACTCGGTCTAAGATCTGGTAAATGAATTTGTCCAATAGCTGGTGATGTGGAAATTTCTCTTCTCACAGTGTTTGGCTCCGGCCTGGGACTGCCATTTTATTTTACAGCATCAGGTGGGTGACTGGAATAACATGGCACCATTCCTTTTGGGTCCCAGAAGTGCTAAGCACCAGTGAGAACCACCCTAAGGGGAGTGGGTCCCGGATCCCCAAAGGGGCCAAGTAGTGGCCAGACCAAGCCCCGGGGAAAAGTCTACCTACCCATTTTGACCTTTCTTACTGTGTACTTTGGGGGATGACTCATAAGGTAGGTGGGGCTCCCCACTTTGCTACCTCCTCATACAAGTTAAATAGTTATACACCCAAAGACTCACCCAACTCTGGATCACCAAACAAAGACGCAGCTCCTTGGCAACGGTCACACCCATAGTCTTGAGGAGATACAGCGAAACTGTGTGCCCCCAAGGGTTGACCACACTTGCCTCACACATTCCAAAGAGAGAGAGCTAAGGGCTTTGGGCCAGATAGAAATAATAACAGTACTTGGTGTCCCTTACTCCAAGCCCTTGTCAAGTGGGAAACGCTCTAAAGTTCCTTGACCTCAACCAGGTCTTGAGTGTTTCTACTACAAGACGGTTCAAACGCTACCAGTTGCGCTGCGTGTCTCTCATGATGAGCAGCTTGCCACCTCTGAAGTCCTGAGAGAGCTTCCTGCATCCACCACCAAAAGCTAGAAAATACTTTCTCATTAGGCTGAGCAGTTGAAACACCTGCCCAGAATCCTCTAGTGAGGGTCTGGGGGCGTGGCTCAGTGGTAGAGCCCCTGCCTAGAATCCCCCAGGGAGGGGCTGGGGGCGTGGCTCAGTGGTAGAGCTCCCGTCTAGAATCCCCCAGTGATGGGTATGGAAGAGTGACTTTGGGTTCCATTTCCAGCATGCCAAATATAATCAAAAGCTATAAAACCACAAGAAGAAAATAAACAAAAAACCAGGCTTGATGGCATAGACCTGAAATCTCATTTCTCCCAGGTTGAAGCCATCTTGGACTGCACAGGAAATTCCAGTTTAGGGTGAGATTTTTACCTCCAAAGTACAGAGGGGCTGGAGAGACGGCTCAGCAGTTAGAAGCACTTGTTGCTCTTGCAGAGGATCCAGGTTCAATTCCTAGCACCCAGGTGCTGGTTCACAACTGTCTGCAATTCCAGGGGACCCAAGCTCTCTTCTGACTCTGCAGGCGCCAGGCGTGATGTGACACACAGATACATGCGGTCAAGACATCCATACCAATAAAAAATAAATCTTTTTTTAAAAAATTAAGGTGGTGGTGGCACATGCTTTTAATCCCAGCACTTGAGAGACAGAGATAGGTGCATCTCTGAGTCTGAGGCCAGCCTGGTCTACAGAGCAAGTTGCAGGATAGCTTACACAGAGAAACCCTGTCTTAAAACTTGAAAAATCAAAACCAATTCAAACCAACACCACCAAGAACTCTAAAACGGGGCCCTGTTTTGTCATCTTATATCTACACCTATAATCACAGGAGTCTAAGGCAGGAGAATTGACTCTAGTTCAAAATCGGCCTGGGCTACTGAGCCATAGAGGGCTGGAAGTAGGGCCAGGCTATACCCTTCAAAGCGCGCAAACAGGGAGCTGTTTCCTCTGGTGAAGTCCCACCTCCTACAAATCCCACAACCTCTCACCAGACTGAGTGGGAGACATTTCATTTTCAAACCATTAACAGTCTGTGTGATTCAAAGTTTCTCTGAAGTCGTGGGGCCTCTGTACTGAAACTTGAGTGGCTCGAAACTGAGGTGCTGCTGTCACAGGACAGAGGGTGGAGCCTAGTCTGACTGGCTACCCAGAAGCACCCTAGGAGCAGCCAGGTGGGGTGTATTCTGGGAAATACTGATTCCCAAGGAGCAGTACGACCCATCTTCTTAGCCTCTATCTTCCTGCTTCTCATCAAACGCTTAATTTATTTTGTTCTTTTTGCAAAGCTAAGAATTGAACCCTGGGGTCTTATGCAAAATAGACAGGGGCTCTACCACTGAGCCACGCCCCCAGCCCCTCACTGGGGGATTCTAGGCAGGGGCTCTACCACTGAGCCACGCCCCCAGCCCCTCCCTGGGGGATTCCAAGCAAGAGTTCTGCTTCTGAGCACATCTTATCATTTTCACTTGCATATTCTAGCCAGGCGCTCTCAGTTGAGCCATTCAAAAGGTGATAGACTAAAACAAACAACATGACAACAATATTCGGACTCTTCTACTGTTGCCCAGGCTTGCCTCAGACTCTTGCCTCAGCCTCCCAAGTGCTGAGATTACAAACATGAGCCTTCAAGCCCAGTTTGCCTTCCTGCTTCTTATTAATCCTTTTATTAAATCTTTTTAACCTAAGCAATCCCACTACACATGGAAGATTTCACATTGCCTAAATACTTGGGGTCCTTTAGGCTGGTCCATGCCTCCTCCCACACTATCTTTCCTACCTACTTTTTTTTCCCCCAAGATTTTTGTTTACTTTTTACTCTATGTCTGTGTCTCTGTGTTGGGGGATGTGGGTGTCTATGTGCAGGAGCTCTTGGAGGCCGGAAGCGACAGATTACCACAGAGCTGTAGTTAGAGTTGTGAGCCACCACTTGTGGGTTTGGGGAATCGAACTCCTACCTCTCCAGACCCCTACCTTACTTTCTTGACCTGCGCTTTCACACCCCTCCACCCAGCTGGTTGATCACCTCACAGAATCAGTAATGACACCCAACCCCCACCTCTCCTCCTTCAGCCCTCCCTGAAATCCCCTGCTCCTGGTGCCACACCTCCCGGAAGCCTCTTTATGCCCCACCTGCAATGCTAGGTCATGTGCCTCCTTGGGCTCCCCCTGAGGCTCGTGTTGTCTCTCTCATGGTGCCTCTCCTAGCACTGGACTTTCTAAGCTAGTTCCAGCCATGTCTAGTGGAGGGCGCCTCAGGAAAAGGTGTCAGAGATGTCTAGAGGGCCAGTCCCCTCCCCGATACTCCCAAGGGCTCCTCTGCTGCCCTGGCCGCGTGGGTTAGGGATGGAGACAGAGACGGGGTTCCAGTCACAGGGGCTGAGGTGGCCAAGCCAAGCCCAGTGGCTCTGTGAAACACACCGAGGAACTTGGATTATTTTCATTGAGCATAAGGTGAGAGGGCAGGAGAGGGAAAGGGAGAGGCCAGTGTGATTAATGAGACATTCCTCTCGGTCCCTCATTGGAGGGAAGCCAGGCAGAAGAATGGTTGTCAGGGAAACACATTCTTTTCTTTCTCCTGGGTCCTCTGGCCTGTGTCACTCAAGAAGAGTGGCGTGACGTTTCGGGAGGCCAAGAGTGCAGTGTGAGACACCAAAGGGGGCTGGACATCTGGGTTGAATGTTCACCTCACAAGGGGGAAACTGAGGCCGGGAGAGATGGGCAGAGCTTCCTGATGGGGCTAGCATAGCAAATGAGGACAGAGAGCCAGGTGTGGGTTCTCTGTCGAGGCTGGGACAAGCAAGGAGAGATGGATATGGACGGGAGGTACAGGGTCAAGGATGGGGTTCAGCAGCTCTGGCTTTTCTAACTATCCTTTTCTGACCTCTGACCTCTGACCTCTAAACCCTCCACAGCACATATTCACGTGTTTCTTTCTTTCTTTCTTTCTTTCTTTCTTTCTTTCTTTCTTCCTCCTTTCTTTCTTTCTTTCTTTCTTTCTTTCTTTCTTCGTTTAAAACAGGATTTTATTCTTAAGCCCAGGCTGACCTAAAATTTGAAGTAATCGTTCTTTTAACCTCCCTGATGCCAAAGTGTAGTAAAAATATAGACATGTCTTCAAAAATAGTTTTAAATTATTATTTTATTATACGAGAATGGGTGTTTTACCTGAATGTATATTATATGTGCACCAAGTGTGTGCCTGTTGCCTAGGGAGGTCAGAAGAAGGCGTCAGATCCCCTGGAACTGGAGTTACAGATGGTTGTGAGCCACCATGTGGTTGCTGGGAGTTGAACTCAGGTCCTCTGGAAGAGCAAACAGTGCTCTTAACCACTGAGCCATCTGTCCAGACCCTAAGACAGGTTTTATTGCACTAATTTATCATGTGTGTGCGGGAGGAAGGGGGCTGTGGACATGCCCTCATGTGTGTGGAGGTCAGAGCACAACTTTTAGAAATTGGTTCTCTGTTCCCCACGTGGGTTCTGGGGGCTGAATCTGTCTCCAAAAACTCAGCAGGGAGGGCTTTTACCAGCAGATGCGAGAGGGAGGGAGTCGTCTGAGGTCTGTTCCCAGTCCGTGTTCTAACAGCTATTCTCTGCTGTTGGAGTCACGGTGCAGTCACCCCACCCCCACCCCACCCCCAGTCCTGGATAGTTCGTTTGTTTGCTTGTTTGTTTTTAACAAAGAAACTTGTTTTTGACTGATGAGCCGCCATGAAGTTATGGGCCAGTGGGTGTCATGGCATTTCCTTATATAGAGTCCCCGGGGAGCATTTAATAAACCATTCTTGGGACCAGGGACATAGCTCAATAGTGAGGCACCTGCCTAGAATCCCCTAGTGAGAGACTGGGGGTGTGGTTCAGTGGTTAGAGCCTCTGTCTAGAACCCCCCAGTGAGGGGGCTGGGGGCGTGGCTCAGTGGTAGAGCCCCTGCCTAGAATCCCCCAGTGAGGGGCTGGGGGTGTGGCTCAGTGGTAGAGCATTTGCCTAGCATGTAGGGGGCCCAAGTATAACCCCCAGCAGCACAATAGAGTAATAATAAATACATAAAGTTCTTCCCACTGGGTGCAGTAGCTAATACTTGTAATCTTAACACTTGAGAGGTGGAGGCAGGAAAATCACAAGTTGGCTGCCAGCCTGGGTTACACAGCAGGACCCTGTCTCAAGAAGAAGAGAACAAAAGTCATTAACACCTTCAGTCTCAGCATTCAGGAATCTCTGAGTTCAAGGCTAGCCTGGTCTACTTAGTGACCAGCCAGGCCAGCCAGGGCTACATAGTAAGACATTGTCCTGCTATGTTCAAACAAAGTCAAAAACCTCTTTACAACCCGGTTGGTGCTAGAGCCTCCTCCCAAGGTGCCTAGTGCTCTTGTTGTATGGAACCCTGGGGCAAGATGTCCCACCAGGGTCTGATGGGACCCAGCAGCTGCTGTTCTGGAGCACTGGATTCTGTGACACCTCAGCCAGCAAAGCCCAGGGCAGGAGATCACGGGTGGCTTCCGACGATGGCCTCCAGATGACCTGAGGTAGGAATCTACCTTCATGAAACATTAGGAATTTGCCAACGCCCTTGTGCCACCAGCTGCTATGAAAACAACATTCTCGCGGCTGATGGGAGCTGTTAGTACCGTGGCTATGCATCTTGGCCAGCCTCTCGGACAGGTACATGCTTTCCTTTGGTATTTAGTTCATTCCTGTCGCGTAATCCCACTGTAGTGTCAGAGTCTAGGAAGAGCAGTCAGCTCTTAACTGCTGAGCCATCTCTGCAGTCCCTTAGTCAGGGTCTCTTTTTTCTTTTATGGGGGGGGGGCAGGTTTCGAGACAGGGTTTTTCTGTATAGCCCTGGCTGTCCTGGAACTCACTCTGTAGACCAGGTTGGCCTCGAACTCAGAAATCCGCCTGCCTCTGCCTCCCAAGTGCTGGGATTAAAGGCATGCACCACCACTGCCCAGCTATTAGTCAGGGTTTCTTTTCTTTTCTTTTAAGATTTATTTATTTTCTATATGTGAATACACTGTTGCTGTCTTCAGACACCCCAGAAGAGGACATCAGATTACACCCATTACAGAGAGCTGTGAGCCACCATGTGGTTGCTGAGAATTGAACTCAGGACCTCTGGAAGAGCAGTCAGTGCTCTTAACTGCTGAGCCATCTCTCCAGCCCCTAGTCAGGGTTTCTGTTGCTGCAGTGAAACACCATGACCAAAAAGCAAATTGGGGGGGAAAGGGTTTATTCAGTTTATACCTCCACATTGCTGTTCATCACCAAAGGAGGTTGGGACAGGAACTCAAGCAGGGCAGGAACCTGGAGGCAGGAGCTGATGCAGAGGCCATGGAGGGGCGCTGCTGACTGGCTCACTCCTCATGACTTGCTCAGTGTGCTTTCTTGTAGAACCCAGGACCACCAAACCCAAGGATGGCCCCACCCACCATAGGCTGGGCTCTCCCCCATTGATCACTAATTTAAAAAGTACCTGACAGCTGGATTTCACGGAGGCATTTCCTCAACTGAGGCTCCTTCCTCTCTGATGACTCTGGCTTATGTCAAGTTGACACACAGAATGAGCCAGTGCACAGGGTCTCACTAGCTTGTGTAGGCTGCCCTGAAACTTGTTGTGTAGACCAGGATGGTCTTTAGCTCAAGGAAATCCCTTGCCCCTGCCCCTGCCCCTGCCCCTGCCCCTGCCCCTGCCCCTGCCTCCTGAGTACTGGGCTCAGAAGCATGTACAAATAACATTTGGCTCAGTTTTTTAAAAATTTATTTTTACTTGAGTGTGTGGGTACGCACATGTGCATGGGTGCACACATGTGTTTGTGGTTGCCCAAAGATACATAAAAGGCCTGGCTCCCTGGAGCTGGAGTGCCAGGCAGTCGTGAGCTGCTGATGTGGGTGCTGGGAAGCAAACTTGGGTCCTCTTGGAAGAGCTGCAAATACTCTAACTTCGGAGCCATCGCTCCATCATGGCCACCTTTCAAATTACTATTATTCTGCAGGAAGAGAGAGGAATCGAGAGAGCTTGTGTACGGGTGGAGGTCGGATGCCAACTCTGTGAGCTTGATCTCTCCTTTCATCTTTACCGGGTTCCCAGGATCAAACTCAGGCCTCTGAGCTTTTGGAGGCAAGTGACTTTACAGCCTGAGCCACCCGCCTACACTTCCCGGGCAGCCACTTTGCAAGGAGCACGCTGTGCCGATGGATGTACCAACCGTGCTTTGCTTTGGAAACTTCGGCTGATTTTAAGACCCTCCATTTGCTTGTTCCTTCCTCTGAAAGGGAAAGAGCCACAGCAAGCTAGCACACGGTTAACTTTCTGCCTGCCATCTTGAGGCCTGGGTGTTGAGACACTAGGGCAATGTAATGGGGGTGGGAGGCGAGGGCTAGCTATCTGTGAAGAAAAGCTATTGGGTTACTTTATATGCTGGTATAATTTTAAAACAACATTTAAATTTATTTATTTGTACATTTATGAACGTGTGTGTGTGTATGTGTGTGTGTGTGTGTGTGTGTGTGCCAGTGAGTGGAGGTCAGAGGTTCTCTCTTCCTGACGACCAAACTCAGTTTGACAGGCTTCGGCAGCAAGCAAGCGCCTTTCCCCTAGAGCCATCTCACCAGCCATCTTTGTTCTGCTCTCTTCCTTGGTGCTGGAACAGTTCAAGCGGCTAGGGGTGTGGATTTCCCCTCAGTTTGAACAACGACTGAAAACAAGTCTCTGGACTGGGGAGATGGCACTGACTGCTCTTACAGAGGACCCTGGTTCAACTCCCAGCACCCACACAGTGGCTCCCAACCGTCTGTAAATTCAGCTCCAGTGCACCAACTCTGTCTTCTGACCTCTGTGGGCAGCAGGCACAATTTCAGTGCGCACGCGTACATTCAGGCAAAACACTCATACACATAAAACAAAGAAATCTTAAAACTTTTTTTTTTTCAAAAAAGGCTGCGTTATTTTCTATTGGAGTGGGGAGGAGACGTCCCCAGGTACATGTCCTGAATATCTGTCACTCTAGAAGTTAAGGGGAGGGGGAGCATGGAGCGTTCAAGACCTAGCGAGTTAACATATCAAGATCCTGTCTCAAGACACGCACGCACGCACGGACGCACGCACGGACGCACGCACGCACAAACATAAGCATGTCCCCCCTCCAGAACTCCTTTTTCTGGAAATCTGATAGAACTCTCCCTGGGATGGTACACCCATTTTTGGTACATAAAGATCTCCATTCTCACTTCTCTGTGTGTTTAATTTTCTGTTTTTGAGGCAGAGCTTCAGACTGTGTGTTTGAGAACGATCTTGCACTCCCGATTGTCCAGCTTCCCCACCCATCTCCAGAATGCTGGCCTCAAAATCACAGTAATTCTCCAACCTCAGGGCCCTAACCGACACCTTCACCGTCTTCCCCTCTCCTCCTCCACTCCCACCCTAACACCGATCCCATCCCTTCCACCTCACCTCGCATGTGCCCCCGAGCCTGCCCTTTCCCGGTTTCCTTCCATTCACTACTTTGTAGAGACTGCAAAGGCACACTCTCGCCCCCGTGTGGCGGCGGCGAGCACCAACCCAGACTGCAAAAGTACCTACAGCAAACCACACACTGGGCACCAGGATCACAAAGTCTGGGGATCCTTTCGCAAGTCTAGCTGCTCCTTGAGCCCTGAGAGGATTTATTCATACACCTTAGAAATAAAAATCTGATACTTATCTTGTATTTGCGGGTGAAGAGGTGCGGAGGACGCAAAGGGGCGGGGTGAGCATGTGTGCCTTATTTTTGTAGAGGTCAGAGTCAGAGGACAACTTGCCAGAGTCGGTTCTCTCCTCCTACGTGGGACCAACTCATGTCAACTGACTTGATGGCATTTCACAGGCCCTTCATTCATCTTTTAATTCAGCAAATACCAGTGGTCCATGGAAACAAGACGGGTGCTGGGACAAGTTAGTGCGGGCAGGTTCTCTCTCTCTCTCTCTCTCTCTCTCTCTCTCTCTCTCTCTCTCTCTGTCCCAAGGGAGGTTGCCCTGTCCTGGTCCACGGGGCCCTGGGCTCGCATCTAATCCAATTTCAAAAGCTGCTCCATCCACAACGTTTCTCCGGCCACTGGAGCATTTGGCTGGGTGCAGCTTCTATCTATACCTCTGAAATCACCTCTGAATGCTGGGGGTTCCGCAGGATGGGGAACGGGACTCAGAGGCAGAGGGTTCATCGACTTGATAAAGATCTACCACTGAGGCCTGTGCCAGGAGGGCGAGTTGCTTTGACCGCTGGATCCTGAAATGTGAGTAGGTTTCTCTGTTATTCCAAAAGCACAAATTGGCGGCAACCAAGGGACATCGCCAGGGCACCACCACATGCTCCTGTCATAGAGCCAGCCTGAGCAATACTCCTGCATAGTAACATTTATTAACTTCCAAAGAGCTTGATCAGACAAGCCCCGCGGGACATGAGTAGGGTGGCTAAACAGTGGGCAGGCAAGTCAATGAGCCACAAGGGTCGCCACTAAAGAGAACTTGGTAGCTCCGCGGGCTTGGCCTAGATGAGCCGGGAGTACGTTCTTCCCCCGACCCCCTAAGAGGACAGGAACGCAGATGGAGGCTGCCACATTCTCGCGGGCGCCCCCGCGTGGTGATGTCAGGAACCACTGGCTTTGTCCCGGAGAGCTTTTCCTTTGATGGCGTGTATAGTGGGTCTCAAAGAGCCCACGAGGGTAACTGGGAGAGAGTGACCCTAAGGATAATTTGAGAACATGGCATCTCCCCAACAGCAATAGATCCCACAACTGGACAGGTGTCAGTCTGAGATTCAAAGCAAGGTAGAGTTCTCCAAAGTCGCAACCAGCTTCGCCCGAGGCGGTGTCTAACACTGTATGTGGTACATAAAGGCAGATGTGCAATAAGCGATGCGTAGTGAGCAGAGAAGTGTGCAGAACCGTCTCTCTGTGTGCACAGGGACTGGGTGAGCCGATGTTAATAGCCATTTACACTCCCTAACCAGTACACTGAGACCCAGCCTCAGAGAGAGCGAGGGGACGATAGTGGTATTTCTGTAACTGCAGCCCATCCCTGGTTGTTGGGTAAGATGGAAGATGGGCCGAGCCTCATGATGGGCCGAGCCCAATCTACTAACTGCCCAGCAAGGCCACCTCCCGGGCTTGGGTGCTTTTGTTATGGTTTGCTTTGTTTTGTTTGAGACAGGCTCCTGCTAGTAAGCCTGGAGCACATGACCCTCCTACCTCCACCTCCTAAGTGTAGGAATCACAGCCTGTGTTTCCTGTCTCCTCCTGGGTTCACTGAAGTCTGGCTAAGCTGGGGATGAGCTGGCCACCTTCTCTAGCCTCACGTGAAGGAGGTTAAGTAAGCCTGAGCTGATCTTGACCATATACGAAAGCACTTACAGACAGAGGCCTAGTAAGGGACATGACCCAGAAGCAGAAAACAGCCCGGCAGATAGAAGGGTCTGTGCAGATGCACGACCCCACCCCATCCCCCCGACCCCACAGAACCTTTGTACCTGCTCTCTGCCCCTCACCCCAGGCCCAAGCTGCAGAGACCAGGCTACGGGCTGAGACTTGGAAGAGGGTCCAGGCCAGGCTCACAGCCCACCGGCAGTGTGGCAGCCTCGCTGGGGGGGATATGGTGAGTCATGTAACGTTTTCCCATGAAGGAGCCAATCCGCAACTGCTCAGGGGGTTCCGTAGGCCACCACAGGCTGGAGCTGCAGGCGAGAGAAGAAAGAGGGGGACACATTACATCCCTACCCAGAGGACGCCACATTCTAGCTGTGTCCCTTCCCCAGAATACTCACCCCTCGGCCTGTCCCCTCACCTGCCCTCCTTTTTATTCAGTACATGAAATAGGTAGTGCATAGGCGTATGTATACATGTATGTGTGTGCACATGCGTGTGCCTGTGTGGAGGACAAGGGTTGAGTTGGGGGGTGTCTTCCTCTACCTTACCTCTAAGGAAAAAATTATCTGTTGGGGAGGGGGTGCACATGCCATGGTGTGTACACAGAGGACACAGGACAACCGGCAAGAAACAGTTCTCTCCTTCTACAATGTGGGTCCCAGTGATCAACTCAGGTCATCAGGTTTGGTGGCAAGAGGCTTTACCCACTGAGCCATCCTGCCAGCATTATCTTACCTTTGTGAGCCAGGGTCTTTCATTGAAACCTTTATTGACTGGCTGGCCACAGATTCTAGGGATCCCCCTGCCCCTCCCCATGCGCTAGGTTACAGACACACACAACCACATCTGGATTTAGTTGAGTGCTAGGGATTCAAACTCGGGTTCTTCTCTGTGCAGGAAGCACTTTATTTATTTAACTGTCTCCCCAGTACCCCTTCCCTCTGTTTTGGAGTCAGCTGGAGAGGCACCTCATCGAGGTGTACCCTGATAACCTATCCTAGTGGCAGTTACCAAGACACTCCAGGGGTCATGGAGAAAAGACAAAGACTGAGGAAAGAACTCTGTCCCCCCACCCCCTGCCTGTAGCATCTGCCTGCCACCCGGGTGACAGATGCAGAGTGGAACTCCCCTCCACACTGCCTGGAAGGACATCAGTCAGCTGGGAACTGCGGTACTCAGGAGAAGCTTTCGAGATCTAGGGATGGGGACAGGGAAGGGTCCAGGTGGAAGAGGCGCCTGTAGGGTGTCGCCGCCATCACTTACAAACGTGTAGTAGAGGCTGCCAGGAAAGCCAGGAGCAAGAGGCCGGCCAGGGCAGAAAGGACAGACGTAATGACGATCATACAGCCACTCCGACGGCCGGGCCATGTGTCAATGGAGTTGGGGTTCTTTCCTGCACACACAGGACTCATTCAGAGGCTGCCTATCCACCCCAAGGCTGACTGTCACTCCCCACACAAGCTCAACACACTTGAAGGTGTGGCTGCCCCATGGCCCCACAGAGCCTCCTGAGGCCATTTATCTTGTCCTTTTCCCCCAGCATGGATCAGGCATTCCTCCAACCTCTTCTACACTAGACTCACCTTCTAGACCATTCCCTCCAGTCCCCTACCACAGGCCCAGATTCACCGGGAAGATCTCAGGATTCACCTTGTCACCGTCTTGCTCCCTACAGCCTGGAATTGAAGGCCTTCAGAGGACAGGCATCTGTCACCCTACCAGTACAATCGCCTTGGTAGCCTGACTCTGAAGTAAATGCCACCCCAACATGGCCTCTAGGTGGAGGGTGATGCTTGGGCCCTTCTCCCTGCACACAGTAGAGAGGACCTGGGGCTGAATGAAGCTGCGGCTGGGCACCCAAGGGTTGACAGCTGTCAAGATGGAACTGGTCGGGCACCTGTAATCTGTTACTTGACAGGATGAGGCAGGGAATCTCAAGTTACAGGCCATCCTGGGCTACATAGGAGATTTAAAGTCAGCTTGGTCAACTTAGACCGTATCTCACTATATAAAGTAAAAAGAGGCCTGGGATTCTACTTCTTCTTCTTCTTCTTTTTTGTTTTGTTTTGTTTTGTTTTTGTTTTGTTTTTTGTTTTTTGTCCTGGAACTCACTCTGTAGACCAGGCTGGCCTCGAACTCAGAAACCCCTGCCTCTGCCTCCCAAGTGCTGGGATTAAAAGCGTGCACCACCACTGCCCGGGCGGGATTGTACTTCTGTGTACAGACCCTGCCTAGAACCCCCCAGCGAGGGGCTGGGGGCGTGGCTCAGTGGTAGAGCCCCTGCCTAGAACCCCCCAGTGAGGGGCTGGGGGTGTGGCTCAGTGGTAGAGCCCCTGCCTAGAATCCCCCAGTGAGGGGCTGGGGGTGTGGCTCAGTGGTAGAGCCCCTGCCTAGAATCCCCCAGTGAGGGGCTAGGGGTGTGGCTCAGAGGTAGAGCATCTGCCTAGAATCCCCCAGTGAGGAGGTACAGCCATGGATTGGTGTAGTACAGTACTTCCCTGGTGTGCATAAGATTCAATGCCTAGTACTAAGGGGAAAAAAAGTTTGGTGCCATTGTGATGTTCTGACCCAGGTCCCACCCTTCAGCAAGAGTTTAAGTTATGAGTTGAGTCAGTCTTAGATCCCTCACCCAGCACTACCTTGGTGGAGATAAATGGGATTGGACCACTTCGTCTCAGCCTTGGGTGGGCCGCCAGCATCCATCACAAGGAACTTCACACTTAAGAGACAGGAAAGCAATGGGGACAAGATTAAGACTCGGATGTCTTAAGTGGGCATGGGGCACTGGCCTGATTATCTTAGGTACTCCGTAGGCTGAGGGGAGAGAACCAGAAGTTTAGTGGCTGCCTGGTGATTTTGCAACACCTTGTCTCAAAATAAAAGGTAAAAAAAGTGTTGAGGATTCAGCTCAGTGGTAGAGCACCTGCCTAGAATCCCCCAGTGAGGGGCTGGG
>JANHMN010000023.1:16904847-16916647 GCA_030674055.1 Rhabdomys pumilio
AGTGAGGGGCTGGGGGCGTGGCTCAGTGGTAGAGCCCCTGCCTAGAACGCAAAAACTCTTGTGCTCAATACCAGTATAACAAAATTGAAGTTTAGGTCTCTGGAGTTTGTGGGGCCAACCATTTTGAGAAGAGGGTAGGCTTCAAATTAAGAGCCTTGGCAAAGGCATGTGGGTGGAGTTAAGGGTGTGGTCAGAGCCTGAGGGCCTGGAGAGCAGGGAGGGAAAACTTGGCACTATGCTATCTCTCAGGAGTGGGAGCTCTGGGAAGAGAACACAGTGAGCTCAACGGACAGATGGAGGGAAGCCAGCACTAGTGGCTGATGGGAAGGGGGAGGAGCAGAACGGCTGTGAGGAAGATACTATTGCCAGCACGGATAAAGGAGCCGAGGGCTGTCACTATGGAGTCTCTCTGAGGGCACCTGAGCTCTTCATCTCATGATGAACACTGAAGAGAACCTTGTTTGAATTCTAGCACAGCAGGCCTTGGTTTCTTCATCTGCACTATGGGTTGGAAATTCTGTCAGATCTGCTTGGGACCAGTAACAGTGGTCTTATCCAGAAACCCACATTCCCCTTTTAGAACACATCTGAAAAGGACTCTCTGAGTTTTGTTGTTGTTGTTAGTTGGTTTTGTTTTGTTAGATAATTGTCTCATGTAGCCCAGGCTAGCCTTGAACTCAATACGCAGCTGAGTATAACCTATATTCCTGGGTTTCCTGCCAATTTACCTCTTAAATGCTAGGATTACAGGCCTGCACCACTACTCTTGGTTTCTACGGTGCTGGGATGGAACCGAGGGCTTCACATGTAGACTAAACACCTACCAACTGAGCTGCAGCCCAGCCAGCTGATCTGTGGCTTTAACGCGGTCTTAAGCAGTATCTTGTCTCAAACTCATTATGTACTGGCACCTGGCCTTGAACTCACAATCCTCCCACCTCTGTCTCCAGAGTGCTGAGGTCACATGAGTGTCACTACGATCGGCTTATTGAAAGGTCTTTTTGGTACCTTACGACAACTAACAAAGAGGTGGAGCTATATGGCAGGCCATAGTTCAGAAGAAGGGGACAGGGTCTGAATCTTAGACCAGAAAGTCCCACCTCCTCAATGAAGACACCCAATCCCAGGGCAGGGGCTCCCACAACACACCTGTAAGGGCCCTGGCTGGGGAGGGGAGCGTTGCAATAGGGTCGCTGGTAACAGCCGAAGTCATTGCCCACCCGGAGCACGGGGACACCTCCGCTGCCACCGGCCAGGTCCTCACATGGCAGCTGATTCAGGGACAGGGGTAATGTCATATAGTGGCCGTCAGTCAGCAGCTGTGGGAAGGTCGGGATCTTAGAGGCAGTCTGTGGGTTCTGAAAGTCCCTGGAGGCTGGAGGAAAAAGGGACAGATAGAGGCAAGAGCACGTACCGGGGCTGTGGCTGTGTTAAGGTTATTAATAAGATGGATGGGGTGATAGCGCTGTGGCTAAAGGCGCTTGCAGCCAAGTCTGATGACATGAGTTTGAGCCCCAGGACCCACATGGTGGAAGGAGAAAACTGATTCCCTCAAGCTGTCCTCCGAACTTCCCATGAACACGTCTGGACTGCTACATACAATAATAAGCAAATGCAAAACGATTGTTTTAAAGGAATACAGAGCAGCAGATTGCTTCTGTCCCAGGACACAATCTTCAGAGGGCTCGGCCTGATTTCTCCAAGTGACATAATGGGAATGGCTTCGGGCAGCGGTTCTCAACCTGTGGGTCACGACCCCCTTTGTTGGCTCCAACAACCCAGGGTCGCATGTGAGATATTTACGTTACAATTCATAGTGATTGCAAAATTACAGTTATAAAGTAGCAATGAAATAATTTTGTGGTTGGGGGAGTCACCACACCATGAAGAATTGTATTAAAGGGTGTCAGCATTAGGAAAGTTGAGAAGCACTGTCTTAAAGTGACCCGTGTCTCAAAAGGGCAAGCTGTGATTTAACACTCAGTTTGGTACAGAACTTGCCTAGCAATGCATAAACCCTGGCCTCTATCCCTGCTACCACATCAACTGGGCATGGTTGCGCATGCCCACCAACTACGCATGCCCACCAACTGCGCATGCCCACCAGTCCAGCGATTGGAAGGTGGAGGCAGCAAGCCCACAAGTTTAAGGCCTCCTGGGTTACAGAAGACCCTGCCTCAAAAAAAAAAGGAGAGGTGGTCCCTGTTAATCCCAGAGGACTGGCATTGCCCACCCTGCACTCAACACATCTCTGGCCAGAGTACAGCCCTGACCCCCACATCCAGAGACAAAGTCAATATCGCCATCCACCCCGAACCTCAGGTATCTCCGCTCAGCCCGTGCCCTCACCCCAAGACCCCAAGTGCTCACCACGCACCATTGCTGAAAGCCACCACTAGCCAGATGGTGTCATTCGTTGAGACATGCTTATCAAAGACGCACCGAGGCTGCTCCAGAGAGAACGTAGTGGCTGTGACCTTCCCTCCCAGGTCCCAGCCTGTTATCTGCGGTGTGTAGGGAATCAGGTCTATAGCCATGGAGGACAAAGGTGAGAATGGAGATAAGCTTGGCCGTTCTGTGGGGTTCCCCTCCCCTCCCCCACCCTTCCCGTCTTAGGAGGTGGAATGGGTTTTCAGAACCCCGGGGCCTCAGGTTTGGCTAAGGGCATCTGTTGCAAAAAGTTTCACTCACCTAGACTCAGGCTTTGAGGGAGCCACATAAGTACCAGAAGAAGCAGGGGCCAAGGATGAGGCTGCCTCCGGGTGAGCGCCATGACTGCCACAGCACTTGATCAGGGCTGACCAGGCTTAGGGGCTGGTCCTGTTTCACTCCACCTCCAACACCTCTGGCCTACAATTGCTGGTCACATGGAGGGCCATGAGAGCAGGAAAGACCTGAAACAGTGACTTCACCCCCCCCCATCACAGGGCGGGGCTCAGTGGGCTCCTGCACAGGGGCTCCACTCCAGAACTAAACTAACGGAGAGGAGCCATTTAGGGTCGGCCTTCACGTGACCCCCCACCTCCACCCCAAAGCTGATGTCTAAACTGTAGTACCACCTTACTCCCTGGCCGTGGGGGGAGGCTCCCCTCCTCTGTCTGGACCCAGAACCACATGCCTAGGATTCCTGAACTCTGGGTGCCAGGAGCCACCCTCTGGCCATCCATGCTCACGCAGGAAGTGAGGAGAGGGGAGAGCCTGACCTGGTCCAGCCCCAGAGCAGCTCCCAGACACTGTCCTCCAGGTAACTAACCTGTGCCCCGTGCAGACACATCTTCCTCAGCTCTGAATGTCCATTCCCTTCTCCAGTGGAAGAACTAGCCTCTGAAAGGACAGAGCAGCCTTCAGTGACTGACAAACATTTTGTTTATGCAAACCCTATGAGTCTTATTCTATGTTGTTTTAAGTTTGTTAGTCTGTTTTTGAGACAGGTTCTCATGTAGTCCAGGCTAGCCTCAACTCACTATGTAACAGAAGATGACTTTTGAACTCTCTTTCCTTTCTTTCTCTCTTTCTCTTTCTTTCTTTCTTTCTTTTCTTTTCTTTTTGGGAGGTGGGGGTGGGGTTCAAGACAGGGTTTCTCTGTGTAGCCCTGGCTGTTCTGAAACTCACTCTGTAGACCAGGCTGGCCTGGAACTCAAAGATCCACCTGACTCTGCATCCCAAATGTTGGCATTAAAGGCATGTGCCTCCACCACCTGGCAGTCTTTAAACTCTTGATGCCCCTGTCTTCAAAAGTACACTGTAGCTGTCTTCAGACACCCCATAAGAGGACATCAGATCTCATCTCATTCCAGATGGTTGTGAGCCACCATGTGGTTGCTGGGATTTGAACTCATGATCTCTGGAAGGGCAGTCAGTGCTCTTAACTGCTGAGCCATCTCATGAGCCCCTGTGAATGCTTTTCAAACAGGCCTTGCTAGGAATATCTGAGTGGCTCAGAATTCTTCCTATGTAGTCCAGGCTGGCCTTGAACTCTCATGATCAGGTATGCACTACTATAGTGGCATGAATGTGCCCTTTTTGTTTGCTTTTGAAAACCTGGGTTGGTACACAGTGCCTTGCAACCATGCTGACGTAGTCACTTTCTATTGCTATGACAAAACACTGTGCCCAAGGTGACTTATAAAAGAAAGCATTTAGTTGGGCTTACGGTTTGGAGGGTTAGAGTCCATGATGGTGGAGCAAAGGCCTGAAATACCTGGAAGTTCACAGACTGATCCTCAAGTAGGAGATAGAAGAAAACACTGGAAATGGCTTCTAAACCCCCAAAGCCCACCCACACCTCCTAATCCTTCCCAAACAGTTCTACCAAATAGGGACCAAGTATTCAAACATATAAGCCTATGGGGCCCTTCTCTTTCAAACTACCACACATATCCCCAGCCCCTCACTGGGGGATTCTAGGCAGGGTCTCTACCACTGAGCCACGCCCCCGGCCCCTCCCTGGGGGATTCTAAGCAGGGGCTCTACCACTGAGCCACGCCCCCAGCCCCTCACTGGGGGATTCTAGACAAATACTACTGCTGAATCACCCCCTGAGCTCTTCACTAGGGTATTCTAAACAGATTTTCTACAGCCCTAGGTCGGTGGTTTTGAGTATTTTCATAAGATTCACAGTAGGGATAGCTCCCCAATGAGAGAACAATTGCCTGGCATTCATATGGCCCCTAACTAAGAAAATAAAAAGTATTTATTAAATTAAAAAGAAAGAAATATTTATAAAGTTGTATGGCCATCAGTGCTGATGCCGAATCCCTTTCATTGTCCTAAATGAGGTTTGCTATTAAACAGTTACTCTTGGTCCTCTCCACTCCTCACTGGCTTAGCTCCTCTACCAGCTCCAGGTCAACCTTCTGTCTCTCTATACTTCGACTATAATGGACGGCGTATAGCAGTGGGCTTTGCTGTTGGGCTGAAGTACAGAAGACTGAACGCAGGACTCAGAGCGCACCAGGCAAGCATTCCTCACAACTTTTCCCCCTCTCCTTTCTATTTTATTTTAGTATTGGGGACCAATCCAGAGCTTTGCATTTGCGGGGCAAACACTCTACCGTTGGGTTAAATCCTCAAGCTCATGAAGGAGCCGCAACAAACCTTAAGATGACCCAGGGGTCTCCGGCATGCTAGGGGGTCATAGTCCCACCCTCTCTTTCCACTTTTAAATTTAAAGCAGGGTTTCTTTTTTTGTTTGTTTGATATTTTTTTGTTTTGTTTTGTTTTTCATGACAGGGTTTCTCTGTATAGCCCTGGCTCTCCTGGAACTCACTCTGTAGACCAGGTTGACCTCAAACTCAGAAATACACCTGCCTCTGCCTCCCAAGTTCTGGGATTAAAGGCATGCGCCACCACTGCCCAGCTTCTTTCTTTCTTTTTAGACAGTTTCTGTGTGTAACAGCCCTGGCTGTCCTAGAACTTGCTTTGTAGACCAGGCTGGCTTCGAACTCACAGAGATCTGCCTGCCTCTCCCTCAAGAGTGCTGGGATTAAAGGCCTGTACCACCATGGCCCCATTGCTCAGTACATCAATAAGGGTTTTTTATTGCTGTGAGAAAACCCCATGACCAAAAGCAGCTAACAACTCTCAGATCACACTCCATCCCTGAGAGATCAGGGCAGAAATTCAAGGCAGGAATTGAAACAGAAGCCATGAAGGGACTTTGCACCTGACGGCTGCAGCCTGCTTTCTTATCCAGTTCCAGACTACCCACCTAGGGTGCCCACAGTGGGCTAGGTCTTCCCATATCAATCATAAATCAAGAAAATGGCCCACGCTTGCCCACATGTCAATCTGGTGGGTGTTTCCTCAATTTGAGGTTCCCTCTTGCCAAATGTATCTAGCTTTTATCAGATGGACAAAACAAAACAACAACCACTACAACCAAAATACTAACCAGGACACCAGGGCTGGCCTAGGCCTGGGACCCGGGACCCAGGACCCCGACACCCCCTGCCCCTCAACCTCTGAATAGGCAAATGGCCTGACTTCCTCATTTGGCGTCTTTGCAGGGCTCAGACATGAGTGGTTCATCTTTTAGAATGAATGTACTATCACGTGCAGATACCAGACTTTTTGTTTTTTTTTTTTTTACGGGCTGTTTCTACTTTTTGACTATTAGGTACATTGCTACACATATTTGCATACAACTTTTGTACAGACATATTCTCGTAAAACAGCCCTCTGTAGATCCCTGGGCATAAGTTCATGTGAGTTTTTGAGGAACTAATCGCAATGTGGCAATGTTTTACATATCCGGCAGTAATGGATAAATGCCCAAATTACCCACCCAGTACTTAAGCAGTTATTTTTGCTGTGCTGGGTTTGTATTTGGTTTCTTGCTTGCTTTTGAGCTATCTTGTTCGGTTTCCTAGAACTGGTGGCTTTCCCACCTTGTCCTCTGGATAGCTAAGGGTGCCTGGCCCCAGTGCCTGGCATGTTTCTCTTAGTTTTGAATTACACTGCCAACCAATCACTCGGCAATGTTTCAGGGACTTGAGGGTCATTTGCCTCAATTTCAGATATGTTCTTATGTCTACTGCTTTTTAGATGGGAAAAACAAAAGCCTCATGAGAATTAGCTGGTTTTTACCACCAAGCTATGCAGTCCCTGTGACGTGTGTGTGTGTGTGTGTGTGTGTGTGTGTGTGTGTGTGCATGCCATTGCCCTGGGAGGTCAGAGGCATCAGATGTCCTGGAGCTGGAGTTACAGGCAGCTGTGAGTCATCCAACGTGGGTGCTGGGAACTGGACCCACTGTGTTTCGTTTTGTTTTGTTTTTGCAAGAAGTATGTACACTTAACTACCAAACCATGTGTCCAAACTCTGTCCTCCCACCCCACCCCCCCAAAAAAATTGCCAGCTGGTGGGGCACATCTTTAATCTTAGTACTGGGGAGGGAGAGGCAGACAGATTCCTGTGAGCTCAAGGCCAGCCTGGTCTACAGAGTAAGTTCCAGGACAGACAGGGCTACAAGGGAAATCCTATCTCAAAAAACAAATTATTTCTATGGTGTACTGTGCACACACACGTAAGGAGGGCACTGGTGTCCTGAGGCTGGAGTCGCAGGTGGTTCCAAGCTGCTGGTCACCAGTGCTGGGAATCAAACTCGTCCTCTGGAAGGGCAGCAGTGCTCTGAGCCAAGAGCCTCTCTGGCTCCCGTCTGGTTTTGATGTGTTCTTCTGCACTCTGTTCCTCTTCTGAAACTATGTCATCAGGTGTGCGATTTGAGGCATCTTCTTCCTGCATCTCTTCAATGGTAAAGCACTAAGACTCTGTAAGAGATGGGGGGTGGGGAGGGGGCTTGACGAAAATTAGGGATGCATCCCAACTGCTATCTTGAGGCAGCATAAGATTGGGGTCTGGGGTGCAGCTGAGTTCGGGGCTCTGCTGAGGAAACTGCTGGCCTTTTCCCCAGAGCTAACTACTTGAGTCTTGGGTTCACAATATTTTTAGGGCCACCTGAAAATGTCCTTACAAAACAAAAGAAGACCAGAGGGAAGAGAGACTGTAAGCCAGAGGTTGGAGCGCTGTGAGAGGCACATGACATGGTCACTGCACTAAATCCCAGTGAGGCCTAACCACACTCCACCATGGACAGGGAGGGGGACAGGGACCACACAGCTACCAGAGGAGCTTCGGAAAGTTAGTGACTGCTGAGGACAGAGAGGCACTTTTCCCTAGTGGTGGGTCCAGGGCTGAGCTACCCACATTTCTGTAAACCCCTCTTCCATGTGCGTGGGGCAACTCTAACAAAACTCTGTAGCTCACAAACATAGGACATGAATACAGTACGGGGCTTGTCAGGGACAGGGGGTTAGTAAAGTGGGGGAGACGGGGGAGTGATGGCAGAGGGTTAACAGGAAGTGAAAATGATCAAAATACAGGGAAAAATAAGAACCTGCCATGTGTGCTGATCTACACCTGAGTCCCCAGGATCCCAGGAATTAAATAGTGATCCAGTCTCAAAAGCCAGGGCCTTAGAGGACGGCCTCAGAGGGTCCCCGTCCAGTTACTACACCTCCAAGCACCCCAATCACCGGGAAGCATGGAGATGGCACCCCTCCCTGTGTGAACAGCTCGTTGTAACAGACACTATATAAGAGGCCACCGTGACAGGACCAGTGCCGAGGACCACAGGGCAAGGGGTATACATGTGTCATAGGAGTCCCGCCACGGAGCTCAGCAGTCTTTGACCTCACTTCCTAGATGTGAGCTGAATGAGCATCAACAAAGATGGCTCCTGTTCCACCACAAGCAGCTCAGTGTGACATACATGTCATCACAGACACACAAACACACAACACACATCTCCTCACAGATGCACGTTGGCTATAGGGTCTTTATTGCAAATAAAATCTGAGGTATGAGAAGCTGAGCAGAAGCTGGGAGTATGGTAGTCCCTGCTCACCCCTTGCTGGGTCACCATCCACCCAAGGCTGGGAGGGCCGTCCCATCCGTGCGCTGAGGTAGCTCCAGCTTATGCTTCCACAAGTACAATACTGAGGGCGCCCATTCTCCAGGCAGACCCCAGCCCAGACAGGATGGTGGCAGAGAGGCAAGAAGCCCAGACTTTAGGAGGAGGTGCAACCCCAGTGGGCTACACAAACCCAACAAACACCTTTGCCTCTCAACAAAGGCACACCTTCCTGCCTACCACACCCAGGGGCTCTGGGGTGGTCAACAGAGGCAGGCCTGAAGGTCACTGCTGTTCCAGGCAGTCTTCAGTCACTCCCTGGGCAGCGAGCTCAGCCAGCACATTCTGCAGGTAGTTGGGGTCCGGATAGCCATGGCCTGTCACGTTGCGGTCCATCTCGGTCTTGTGGTGGATCTCGTTCCACACCACTGTGTCGGTCTCACCCGTGGTGCTGGAAGTCCCCACGGTAAAGATGAGTCGTCTCTTCCAGGCCACCTTCAGGAGTTCCAGGACCTGCCAAGAAGAGGGAAGGACATCCCTTTGCCGGCCACTGGGGCTCTGCTCTGACACACTGCCCTTAGCTCAGGAGGTGGGCTGTGCAGGACTCCGGGAGCACTTCCCACCAGCCGTGACCCAGCCCAGCCCTCTCTGCCTTCGTTTCTCCCTGAGCTGGCCTTCCCTCCAGATCTGGCTGGACTAGCGGCCTCTCCCCTCCTGCAGGCCTCCTACCGTGAGGTCCTCCACACATAGCTTGGGGCAAGGAGTAGACCTCAGTGGTAGAACAGTTATCTGGGAACTCCACCTCAGAAGGACAGAGATAAGACGGCTACCAAGATGGCAGTGGGTTACACGAACCTGATGAACCAAGCTGGATGCTCGGGACCACGTAATGGTAAGGGAAGGACTCCAGGGCAGTCTTAGGATTTCTGCATGAAAGCAGTGTATAGCCCTTACAGCTCCATACCCCAAATAAATGAAGAAAAAACAAAAAACAAAGAAACAAGTCCAGCTCATCGCCCAGTAGCTGGAAGAGATGTGTTTTATTTTTTGAGGAGGAATTAGGGCCTTGCTATATACCTGAGGGTGGCTTTGAACTCTTGATGCTTCTGCCTTCACCCAAGTATTGTAGAAACGTGCACTGTGCCCAGTTTATGGGGATCTGTGCACACCAGGCAAGTACTCACATGGAGCAACCAGGAGAGCTTCCCTTGCTGGGGCCTCAGACGCCTGGCCGGAGGCAGGCCTGGGGCTCCCTCAGCCTTGTCTGGGCCCTGCCCTTCCCCAGGCCTATATCCAAGCTCACAAGTCAGCTATTCTAGGTCCTAGAAGTCTCTTCCTTGACTCTAAGTCCTTACTGAGCTCCCAGGCTGGCAGGTGTCCCTATAGTGTTTCCTGTGGCCCCTCACCATGCTGACCCTGCATGGAGCCCGGCTCTCCGCTTTTGAGCTGCTGTTCAGGTCAAGTCTCCCCATACATAGTGGGCCCCTGGTTAAAGGAAACAACCAGCTGGGGGTGGGGACTTACCTTGCGGCCCTGAGGGCTATCTGGCAGGTAGCATTGCCGGGGAAAGCCACGGGCAGTGAATGGTTTCCCAGGACTGGGGTGCTCCGGTCCCTGTGAGAAGAATGGGGCACCGTGATGGCAGCCAGTTGATGTGGCCTCCCAATCATTCAACCTCCTGCCACTGGCCTGGCAACCTCGTCTTCCCTAAGACACTCAGAACTCCACCAGGGGCGAGGACAGCACTCCTGCCTTGAGTGCCTTTCTTTATGACCCCTGAATCAGGTTTTTGACATGAAGCTCAGGATTGAGTCCCTTAAAAACAAGGGGCCTGGCCCACTCTTCAGTCTTCCTGCCCTGCACCCCACCACCTACACAGCACACTCATGGGCCCCCAATTCTCCAGGCCCCCAACAGTGCTCTTCATGTTTTAAGCTTGGTCTTCTGCCCAGACCACATGAGCTCGGTCGACTCCTCCTATGGGGAGCTCTCATTCACTCAGAGAAGGGCCAAGGGACTTCCATTACTCAACACCCCAGCATGCCTCCGGGCGGGCATGCCTCCGGGCGGGCATTCCTCCGGGCGGCGCTGTCCTGATCCTGTACTGGTGCAGACGCTGAGGACGCACTGGCCAGGCCCCTCACCTGGATGCCATGAGGGATGTTGTAAACAATGAGTATCGTCCCACAGTCTTCGTGGCCTGGGAGGGACATGTGGAACCGGAACACCTCCATCTTCCCCCACGGCTGCGTTCCAGTCTTCTCCCCATAGATGGTTTTGCAGGATGGACACTGCAGACTCCCATCCTAGAGAGGGCGGTTGAGACAGAATGAGCTTCAAGTCCCAGCACACAGGACAGCCACGTCCAGATGGTACGGTTGACTCTGGCCCCATGCAGTATCCCCGCAAGGAACCTGGACCTCAGTGGTGCACTGTAGAAGGGTACACTGTGTACAAAGTCCTGATTCTCAATCAGTACGACACCAGGAGACTGGCAGGTGGCTGGAAAATGAGGGTCAAGTCCCACTTAGTCACTTTCACAAACCTCCCCGCACATGGCTGTCACGAAGTGGACAAGGAAGTGGGCCTCAGTGACTACTGTGTGACTTGGTTCCCACTCCCACATGCCCAGCCTGAATAACAGGACAGCAGCTGGGTCAGCTGCTCCGGGCCTGAGGACTCTTCCTATGTGACATGACATGCAGCCTGCAGTGAGGAGTGGGCCCTAGACAGACGCAGTTTGTCTGATTTAGCTATTTATTATTAATCTGTGTGTGCATGTGGGGGTTAGCAGACAACTTTATGGCTCTGTCCTTCCATCTTTACATGGACTCAGAGGGTTAGACTTGTTCTGGAAGCTCTTCTATATGTTTGCCCTGTTTGTTTGTTTGTTGTCTGAGGCAGTCTTAACACAGTCCAGGCTGGACTCGCACTCAAGCCTCTTGCATGAACTTCCTCAATGCTGAGAAAGCAGGTATCCATGCGTGCAGTCCTGAGATTGTTCATCTGTGCATGGTTTACTACTCAGAACTCTCATACAAGATATGTACAAGTGACATACGTGGAAGCTGTAGTGTGTAGGAGATAGAGCCCAAAAGCTCAGAGGAGCCTAGGATCCCTCCTGCAGGCAAGCTGGAGGAGTCGTGTACTTTAAGTCCTGTCCGACATATTCCTAAAGCTTGGGGGAACTCAGGGTTCCAGATGTATACTCAGAAACATCTTTTTCTGATGCTGTGGGTGGAACCCAACACCAAGTGATCAACCACTGAGCCACGCCCCCAGCCCCTCCCTGGGGGATTCTAGGCAGGGGCTCTACCACTGAGCCACGCCCCCAGCCCCTCCCTGGGGGATTCTAGGCAGGGGCTCTACCACTGAGCCACGCCCCCAGC
>JANHMN010000023.1:16923702-16940193 GCA_030674055.1 Rhabdomys pumilio
AAGAAAGAAAGAAAGAAAGAAAGAAAGAAAGAAAGAAAGAAAGAAAGAAAGAAAGAAAGAGAGATAAAGAAAGAAAGAAAGAGAGAGAGAGAGAGAAAGAAAGGAAGGGAGGGAGGGAGGGACTTCAAACCAGACAGAATTCAGGAGGCTGGGGCAAGATGGTCAAGAATTTGATGGCAGCCTGGGTGACAGACTGAGATACTATCCTAACAGTCAGGAGGTTGAGGCATTGGGCCTACATGGAGTCTGTCTCAAACAAGACCTAACTAGGGCTGGGTATGTAGCTCTGGGGGCAGAGTGCTTGCCTAACATGCACAAGCTCTGAGTTCCACTCCTAGCACCTCGTGAAGCAGGCACAGTGCACATGATAGTCACTCTGTCACCTGAGAAGTGCTGGCAAGGAGATCTAGAGTTGAAGGCCTTCTGCCTCCAGCCAGGGTGCACACTAAGGCCTTCAATCCCAGCACTTGGAAGGCAGAGGTAGGTGATCTCTGAGTTCAAGGTCAGCCTGGTCTACAGAGCAAGTTCCAAAATAGCCCAGGGACACACAAAAAAAACTCTGTCTCAAAAACTTAAAAAAAAAAAAGATGGGTGGATGGGTGGATCCAGGAGGCTAGTGAGAGGCTGGTGGGACAAGGCCCTTCATCAAGGAGGCTAGTGCAGTGAGATGGCCGGTGGGACAAGGCCCTTCATCAGAGCCCGATGACTTGAGACATGAGATTCCTGAAAACCCCGCGGCCTGACCACCACCACTCCTACACATAAATAAATGTAATTTTTAAAGTTTTAAGGCCTGGGAAGATAGTACAGCCAGTAAAAAATTACTGTGCCAACTAATTTTGATGCCTAGGACCCACATAAAAAAAGCTAGGTGCAGTGTCTTCATTTGTAGTTCCAGGGGCTGGAGAGGCGGGGCCAATCAGATTCCCGGAGCTATCTAGCTGGGTATTCAGGCAGCCTAGCACAGCCTGTGAGTCCCAGGCCAATGAGAGACTACTTTAAAACACAAGGTGATTGGCTGCTGAAGACCACCGCCTGAGGCAGTCCTCTGTTACAAAGCACTGACCCAAAACAAAAAGCTAAGGCCTAGAGGCTGGAGAGACAGCTCAACAGTTAAAAAACACTTGCTGTTCTTGGAGGTTTGGTTCCCAGCACTCAAACCAGGAAGCTCGTGACTTTCTGTGTTTCCAGTTTCAGGAAATCTGATGCCTTCTTCTGGTCTTTTCAGGAACCTGTATTCATGTGGTACACATACATGGTTCTGGTACATACATATACATAATAAACAAATCATAACACACACAAGACCTAACTGGGGCCAGAAGGTCTCCGGACTCCCTTGAGGGCCCTGGGAAGAAATGCTCTAACTGCAGTCCAACTGGACATAGACACTAGAAAGGTTTCCACCAGGCCTGACATGCCCCGCGGATAGAAAGGCTCCTAGATTTGCTCCCTGGAGGGGTTGGGGGGGGGGGGAATAATCAACCATCCCAAAGAGGCACTGATCCCCAAGAAGTCACTTTGGATTTCCCTGAGGACTCAAAGGGTGACAGGGCCTTCACTCCACATTCCCTCCCCAGTAAGCCCAGTGGGTCACAGTCTGTTAGGACACTTACCTGCAAGCGCCTGCTGGACCCTGCTGGGCTTTGGCATCTGCACGGGCACAGTGGTGGGGGCGCTCCCTGGGCTGCTGGAGGAGGGACCGCTGGGGAAGGAGGCACTTGAGGAGAGAAGAGAGCAGACTCAGTGAGTGGCCCACAGCAAGCCAGGGAGGATCCCTGGTTGGACTCTCTCAGTAGCAGTGGGTGGAGGCCCAAGAGCTATTTTTTTGGGCGGTTTGCAAACTCTGAAAACAAGGCGTTCAACCAGGTTTCATGTGGACGTTAAAAAGACATTCTGCCACTTTCATACGGTGTTCCAATTAAAATTGATACACACACATGCATGCTACACACACACACACACGCACACACACACACACGGGGAGCATTCAGGCCAATTAGATGGCTAAACACTTTATTGTGCACGTCCTATCACAGAGGCGGCCACTCTGAGTTTAATTCCCAGAACCCAGAGTGGAAGCAGAAAACCAATCCCAGCAAACTGGCCCAGATCTGCGTGTGGCTGCAGCATGTGTGCCTCCCCACACACTAAGTAAGTAAATACATGCAAAAGAAATTTAAAGAAGGCTTTCTGCTGGGCATCATGGCACACGCCTGTAATCCCAGCACTCAAGGGGCCAGCCTGGTCTATGTAATGAGTTCAGAGGTACCCAGGAGTCAGCCTACAACTCAAAAGACACAGAAACAGAAATGAAACAGGAATGATATCTACAGAGTTCAGCAGGCGGGCCACTGGGTGACAAAGTCAGTATCACACACTATGTAACCAGACAGTTCCAACACTATTTCTGTGAAATTCCTATCAAAATAAAGCTTATGGATTTGGCATTTTTAGTGAGTGCTTATCTTGTCTGTAAGGCAACTGTAGGTTCTAGCTTTAGCTCTGTAACAAAAATTAAAAGTTTTAAAGATTTTAGCTTTAACTATATACATGTGTTGTGCATGTATATGGGTATGTATAGTCGTGTGTGTGTGTGTGTGTGTGCGCGCGCGCACGTGTGTTTGCTCTCACACAGAGAACCCAAGAAGGACCTGAAATCGCAGGCAGCTCTGTATCCTCAGGGCTTCAGGCCAGCCAGTCTAGCCAATCAATGACTTCAAGTTCAATGAGAGACCCCACCTCAAAAAAACAAAACAAAACAAAAGAACAAAAACCCAACCAAACCAAAAAACAACAAGAAGCAAACCGATCTCTGTGAGTATGAGGCCAACCTAGTTTATGTGGTAAGTTCCGGGCCAGCCAAAGTCACCGAGTTCAACACCAGCCTGAGCTACACAGGGAGGTTTACGGCCTGCCTGAGCAGCTTCCTGAGACCTTGTTTCAAAGTAAAAAGAGAACTTGGGGTGCTGGTGAGATGGCTCAGTGGGGAAAAGCACCTGCTGATGAATTCAAACCCTGGGACTGATGTGGTGGGAAGAGAACTCAGTCCTGAAGATTGTCCTCTGACCTCCATGTGCATGTGAGTCAGCATATACAAGTACATGTGCACATATGCATGCACACACACACAACACATAAATGTAAAAAGGAGACTTGTGTTTGGAACTCAGTGGTACAGCCTTGTGAGCGAGCCCTCGGTTCAGTCCCTGCTACTACAGAATATAGGGATGCATGACTACGTCACACAGGACACCACAGACAAGACATTCTGGCTTGTAGCAGAGCTCTACTTTGAGAACAGTTGGCTAAAGGCCTGAATTCCTACCAGCTCCTCCTCCTCCTTCCCACTTCTGAGGGAGGCCCTTCTGGGTCCTTCCATGCATCCCTGCCTGTTCTGATGATGAAATGTGAAGATTACAAAACTTTCCCATGTGGTCCCACACAGAGGCGCTCCTCACTCTGGCACAGAGGACGGGCACTGTCTGGCTCCTGAAGAGCTAAGGGCACACCAAACACTGCCTCCAGGCTCTGCCCCAGACCTGCCACACACACTGCCACAGATCACAGAAGTGGAGGGTGGAAGCTGCAGGCGGCTGGTGACCTCATCTAGCTGGGAAGCCACACACCCAACTGGAGCTGGGCTGAGGGACGGCCTCCTGCAGGGTCTGAAACAGAGCAGTGCTCCAGGGTTGGCCTGAGTGATAACACAGGCTTTATTTGCCAGGCAGTGGTGGCACACACCTTTAATCCCAGCACTCAGGAGGCAGAGGCAGGTAGATCTCTGAGTTGGAGACCAGCCTGGTCCACAAAGCTCCACAACAGCCAGAGTTACACGGCAAAACCCTGTCTGGAAAATCAAAAAGGTGTTTTGAGTTTCTTGCAAATAAGATAGCCCCATGTGGTGGGGCTTCCTGTCCCCTCTATTCTCAGCCCCCGAAGAAGGCAAGGTTGAGGGCATTATGGGTGCACTGAAAGCCAGAGCTAGGCTGAGGTTTTGATGTTACCCAGCTTGCAAGCTCCCCACTTCCCCAAGCCTGTTTCTACCTCTCCCCTTCTTTTTTCCTTTAGCTATGGTAACATGCAGCCAAGGTTGGCCTAGAACTCACTGAGTTGACCCTCACAACTAGAACCACAGAGATGACCCTCAACTCTGGCGTCCAAACTCTGGAGTGTTAGAATTATAGGTGTACACTACCACACCCCACCTGCACAGTGCTGAAGATTAAACCCAGGACTCTCTAGGCAATACTCTGCTAACTTAGCTATAGCCCCAGACCACGTGCCCCTCTTTAGATTGTCTTATATATATATCCCAGGCTGTCCTTGAACTCAGCATGGAAGCCCGGCTGTGCTCAAACTAAGTGCCAGGATTACAGATGCATGCCACCATAGCAGGCTGCTCCTCATGCCTCTCCTCCCACCCCTCTCAAGAGGGTCATCTGTAGTGTGAATCACTCGGATGCTCCATTAGCAAGTGAGGTCACTCAGCCCAGCATTCTGGGCAGCGATGCAGAGGCAGGCAGATCGCCCAAGTTTGAGACAAGACGTACATAGTAAATTCCAAGCCAGGCAGGGTCACACAGCAAGACCTTGTTTAAAAAGACAAACATAAACAAACACAACAACCATGCCCTTCACCCACTTCACCTCTCCAGGGAGCAACAAACTTGAGCCCAGAATCAACAGTGCCAGAAAACCCAGAATTTGGCTCTACAGCTTCCCAGCATGAGAAGGTTGTCTAGGGAGAAAGCCCATGGCCCCACAGAAATGGGGTCCCGGCTACTTCCCCACTCCCAGGTCTTCCCTCACCAGAAAGACACGTGAATGGGGAGAGAAAGCTGCATTCCACACCAAATGCAGCTGAGAATAAGAGACAGGGCCTTTGAGTCTGTGTGTGATATGCACATGTGTTCAAGCGAGTTTCCGCACACATATGGGGGTATGCGGACATCATGTCCGACATCACGTCAATTGTGCTTCTACCTTATTCATGGAAGGATCTCTCAATCAAACCCAGAATTCACCAATATGGCTGCTTGCCAACCACCTGATCTTGCTCTGAGAATGGAATTCCAGGAGGAGAGCCATGCCCACCAGGCATTTGTTTTGTTTTTTTGGTTTTTCGAGACAGGGTTTCTCTGTGTAGTCTTGGCTGTCCTGGAATTCACTCGGTAGACCAGGCTGGCCTCGAAATCCACCTGCCTCTGCCTCCCAAGTGCTGGGATTAAAGGCGTGCACCACCAGGCATTTGTGGTTTTCAGGGCCCCCAACTCCCATCTTTACACTGAATAACCAATCCTCCTCATCCTGACTTTCAACGTTCTATACAGACAGAACCTGACAGTCTCAGGCAGAACAAGGCTCAAGTCAAAGGAAATCCAATGCCGCCCCACCCCCTCCCTGGACTTGGGCTACATTCAGCTCCGATTTGGACCGACTAACAGTGATAGTCTCTGAGGTGACACTACAAAATGGCGTGCCAGACCCACTCCAGAGCTTCCACTCCTATATATGGTGATGAATATAAAACCCACTATAAAAATCAAGATGCCTCATGACTTGAAGGAAAAAGACAAAGCAGCCCCCCAGAGGCCTCACTGCATTGAAAGATCCACAGCAGCACTAGAGAAAAAGGAAAAAGGAGGGGCCAGCAAGATGCCTTAGTCAGGGAAAGAGTCTTGCCCCAGGCCTGATGACCAGAGCTGGATCCCTGGGAACGATAGGATGGGAGAACTGATCTCCACAAGCTGCCCTCTGACCTCCATACTTGTGCCATGGCACAATGTATCTTGTGCATGTGTGTATGTGGACACACGTAAATGTAATGAGAAGTATTTAAACAGATGAGCACGGTGGTACACCCCAGCCCTCAGGAGACAGAGGCAGGTGGAACTCTGTAAATCTGAGGCCAGCCTGGTCAACACAGTGAGCTCCGAGACAGCCAGAGCTACACAGTGAGATCCTGTCTCAAAAAATAAGTTAATTAACTAAAATTTAATAAAAAGAAAAACCCTGGACCTGCAACATGTAACACTCTAATCTCAAACAGGACAGTGGCTGACCCAAGGACCCATGGCAAGAATGGGAACAAGGCAAAGCCTCAGTTCTAATCACACAGGCAATGGCAGCCAGACTTCCAGGGCAATGGCAATGAGGAACGGGGCCCCTCAGAGCAGCAGCTGAAACACAGCAGATGCTGCTGGGTGTGGTGGCTCATGCCTGTAATCTCAGCAGTCGGAGACTGAAGAGGATGGTGAGTTCACGCCAACTTGAGTTACACACAAGGCAGCTGACTACACTGCAAAGTCCTGTCTCAAAAAAAAAAAAAAAAAAAAAAAAAAAAAAGGAGGGTGAGGAGGGGAGGGGAACTATGGGAGGGGGCAGGGTGAGAAGGCTTAGTACATGCTGCCAAGCCTGAGGATCCACATGTTGGAAGGGGAGAAGCAACTTCATGAGCAATCCTCTTATCTCTGCACTTACAGTGTGGTAAGCGAGTGCATACTTGTACATACACACAAAATCAATATAAAAACTATAGTCAGGGGCTGGGGAGTCAGTTAAGAGCATTGGCTGCTCTTCCAGAGGACCCAGATTTAACTCCCAACACCCACAAGGTGACTCACAACCATCTGTAACTCCAGTCCCAGGGGATTCAACACCCTTTTCTGGCCTCCTCAGATGTTCTCGAGCGGGCGCACGCACATACACGCACATACACACACACACACACACACACACACACACACACTATACACGCATTTTAAAAACATTTTTTAAAAACAAGGTGAGTAGGTCCTGAGGCAGGACCTCTGACTTTTATGTGTATGTAAACACATGCCCACAGCACACATACACTCTCTTGTCTTACATAAGTTTCCAATCATGTGTTAAGCCACATTCACGGCTATGCTCAACTAGCTGAAGCCTGTGGGACACAGGCTGGACACACCTGGCTAATGTTTCAAAGCTGCCAGCCCTTGTCACCACCCTTCATCAAAATGCTAGGCAAGTTGTCCCGCCCAGCTTTACAGAGACGGGTGTGAGCATGACACACTTTGGAAAGTTCTCCAGCACCCTCATTAGAGCACGTGTTTTACTGCTTAAAGGGATAAAACTGCAGCTACCAGGAAACGTCCTTATACCCAGAAGCTCAGTTACAAATGACACAGCTTTGCCTGGAGTGCATGTTCCAGGGGGCACAGCCAGTTTCACCTAGACTGAGCAGAGGGAAGGGAAACCACAGGAGTTTTACAAAACAAAAATCTGAAGAAAGGGTATGAGTCTCCACAAAAGCCCGAGGTGTCTCTCTCAGTCAGGGGTTCAGCAGCAGGCAGAGTAGGTCCCAGGCTCCCTCAAGCTCCGCTCTGTTCAGACTGCCCCTGTCTGACCACTGCTGCCTCCCTCCAGACAGCTCAGTAAACTCTCATCTAGTGCTGCTGACCCTTCCTTGGCTGTAAGACCTGCTGCCACAACCCCTGGGGAGAAATGTTTGCATTTCTCCCAGTGCCAGCTGGGGGAAGAGACCAGAGGGTTAGTTAAGCCTCATGGCTCTACACCCCATCAGAGCAGAGTGTGTGAGGAAGGCCACAGAATAAATTAGATATGGGAGGCTGGCGCCTTGCCACCAAGCCTGAGGGCTGGAGTGCAGCTCCCAGGACCTGGTGGTGAAGAGGGGAACTGACTCCAACAGGCTATACTCTGACCTACACACACACAGGAAACATACATGTAATTTTTTTAATTTGAAAAGATATTGGGTAAACGTTTGCTTATCCAGACTGGATAGGTTCGAGCAAGTGAAAGGATACCCCTCCCAGCCTGAGAGCCCTGAGGAAACACAATGCACAGTACTTATGACAAGAGGCAGCCAGCTTGCTCTGAAGCTGTCCAACCAACACAGCAGGCTGGCCCAGTTCCCCTTGTCTCCTGCCACCCAGCAAGTAACAACAGGCAGCACCTATCCAGAAGCAAGCTGGCCCAGTGACCTCCATCATCTGCTTGGCCTGCCAGAAAGTCCTAGCAGTGTCTGTAGGTCTGGACATGGGGCAGAGAGGCCCCAAGCTACAGGAGCACCATCTGAGGAGAAAAGATCCAAGACCAAGCCTGACTCATCCTGAGTCCCCAGGTGACTCTGGTGAGTCGCCTCCCCAGTGGTTCATGTCTATAACCCTGGTACTCATGAGCTACTACTTGGGAGAGGGAGAGTGTGTAAAGGAGCAGAGAGAGAATGAGAAGAAAAAGAGAAGGGGAAAAGGAGATAAGGAAAAGAGGACGAGACAGAAAGATTTACCTCCGCTTGTAGCTATTCAACAAAGCTGAAACTCTGCTTCAGTGTCCTAGGCTGACCACAGAAACCCATTCCCTCAAAGACTGACCTACACACTAAACCTAAGTAGCAAGAGAGAAGGACATCCCGGGGAGCCCTGCAGACTATGTCCATGTAAAGCCTGCACAGGCCTGGTGATGACTGTCTGGACTCCCAATCTCCAGGGAGATAAACCCACATGCCTCAGAGAAAGTACACATGCCCCAACTCTGGAAAAAGAACCTGAGAGGCCCTTGATTCTCCCTTGTCCAGCAGGTCCCGCCGCTCACTCCACACACTGAAGCCAGCTTCAGTGCCTATGTGTCCCACACAACCAACTGCTTTTCTTTTTAGGGTGCTACCAGTCTCCTAGGCACCAGGCTAGGTAGACAGTATACCACTGAGCCACGCCCCCAGCCCCTCACTGGGGGACTCTAGGTAGGTGCTCTACCACTGAGCCACGCCCCCAGCCCCTCACTGGGGGGATTCTAGGCAGGAGCTCTAACACTGAGCCACGCCCCCAGCCCCTCACTGGGGGATTCTAGGCAGGGGCTCTACCACTGAGCCACGCCCCCAGCCCCTCACTGGGGGATTCTAGGCAGGGGCTCTACCACTGAGCCACGCCCCCAGCCCCTCACTGGGGGATTCTAGGCAGGGGCTCTACCACTGAGCCACACCCCCAGCTCCTCACTGGGGGATTCTAGGCAGGGGCTCTAACACTGAGCCACACCCCCAGCTCCTCACTGGGGATTCTAGGCAGGAGCTCTACCACTGAGCCATGCCCCAAGCATGGAAGATTCTAGATAAGTCATTCTAGTGCTAAGCCAACCTGCAGGTCCTCATCTGCAGACTCCAGGCAGACATCTCTGATGTCCATCCCTGCCCATGTCACAAGTGTAAAGAATAAGCTTGTCAAGGTTATCAAAGCCCTGGGCAGCTCGCATTTGTTCAGGTGGGTTTTACTAGCTTTTGTAAAATGCCTGTGTATGCAGGCACATTTTTTTGTTTTTTTTTAGTGGTGGTGCTAAGGATGGTGGAGTGATTGCCTAACGCTCTAACAAAGGAGGAAAAAGAAGGATGGAGAACTCCAGACCAGCCTGAAATAGAGAGACTTTTTCTAAAAACAAAACAAAATTTAAAAAAACAAAAACAAAAAAACACATAAAACACCAGAGCCAGTGCGCGATGGTTGAGTGGGTAAAGACTGCTGTCAAGCCTGACGACCCCAGTTCAATCCCAGACCCACACATGGTAGGAGAGAACTAACTCCCACCATGCACTGTGGCACCTGCCCTCGCAGGCTCGCTTGCCTGCCTTCCCCCTTCTCTTACACCCCCACCACACACACACACAGGATGAAGTAATTTTTTTTAAAAATACCATCTAAAGCCAGGCCTGGTGGCACATGCCGCCAGCACTCAGGAGGCAGAGGTAGGAGGATCTCTGTGAGTTTGAGGACAGCTTGGTCTACAAAGAGAGTTCTAGGACAGCCAGAGCTCAGAGAAACCCTGTCTTGAAAAAAAAAAGAAACAAAAAAATAGTCTGGCTTTGGGGCTGGAAAGGTGGATCAACAGTTAAAAGCACTGGCAGCTCTTCCAGAGAATCCAAGTTCAAGTCCTAACACAACATGGTGACTTATAACCATCTGTAATTCCAGTTCTAGGGGATTCGACATCCTCTCCTGGCACCGGGCATGCATGTGCACAGACACAGTACAGGCAAACCAGCACACACACGTAAAAATAAAAACAAGAAAACCACCAAACCAAACCACAACAGCACAGTCCCACCTTGCTTCACGTGAGGGCATAACCTACAACCAACACCTGGAAGACTGAAACAAGACTGACGTCCAGGCCAGACTCACCGCCTGGTTTGGATGGGCTCTGACGTCATCCCCTCTCTCGGGCGCTGTATCCCAGGCCGAACAGTGGCTCAGGGTTGGAGCTGCTGTCCCACCCTGTATCTGCACACTGCAGAAGTCAGCTGTACTGTTATTCAAGGTATCCTCAGGGTGCAGAGCACCCTCAGGCAGTATATAAGCCCTGGCAAAGATCTGCTGCACCCTAGGACCCTGAAAGACGACTACTGAGTTGTGGGTAATCGTGGGTAATAGCCTATAATCCCAACACTGAGGCTGAGGCAGGAAGCATGCTGAAGGTTCAAGGGTGACATACTGAGTTCTGGGTCAGCCTGGGCTACAGAATGTGCCTATTTTAAAAAGCAAACCCAGAGTTGGAGCTGTGCTTAGTTGGTAAAGTGCTGGCATGGCTGGCATTCCCACAGCCATGGGTTTGGTCCTCCAGCACCTGAGAGGTAGAGACAAGGGGACCAAGAAGTTCAAGATCATCCTCAGCTATACAGGGGATTTTGAGGCCACCTTGAAGCTACATGAGACCCTATCATCAAAAATACATAAAAATTAGAAAGAGTAAAAGACTGCTGACCCCAGGACTACCAGGACTCAGCAATCAAAAGTGTCATGGCATGGTAGCTCCATGGAATGTCAACGTGGGAAACCAAGGAGGTTCAGCACACAGGTGGCACTTGCAAAAGACAACACACAAGGAGCAAGCAGGCATGGAGGTGCAAGGCTGAGGGAGACACTTTCCACAGGGGTAAAAACAAAGTTCGCACTGGTACCTGGCTCCACTGGAGGTGGACGGTCCTGAGGACAGGAGCTGTGGCCCCAGGTGGGAGAGGCTGGAGTGGAATAGGGACTGGTTGCCTGGAACAGGAGGTGCTGCACCCCAGGGGTTGGTGGTGTTCAACCTTGGTGCAGATCTAGCCCCAGACAGTGAAGGTTTATTGTATGGGGCAAAGGCCTGGTGGGCCCCAGTGACAGTGGCAGTCCGGTGGGGTGCTTGGGGGGCAGGATATGCAGGCAGGTTGGTCATGGAGTGGCGGTAGCGACCTGACACAGGGCCAGTTCCACTACCATGGAGGCACTGTTGGCAAAAGCAGATGAGTCCCATTTGGCGTGGGACAGCGATGTCTGAAGTCACTGGGTAAACTGGCCCCACTTGGCGTCGCACACTCCGGCAGAAGCTGGAAGTTTTGTTGGTTTGGGTTAGGGTGGTATAGTTGACAGTGTAGTTATACCCCAGTGGGGCCAAGTCCACGACCTGGATGCCCCGGGCCACTTGCTGCTCCAGATAGTCACAGATTCGAGCTTCATAGGCCACCCAGGATCCGTCGTCGCCCAGCCACTCCCAGACGATGCCCTGGCCTGGGGCAGAACTCTGTGAGAACAGGTGTCTGCGCACAGACCGCATGGTGCCTGTAGGGAAGATCAGGACCCATAAGTGAGAGCCTCCTGCCGCTCCACATGCTCACACTGCACATGTACACAGCCACACCCATTCTTCTGTGGGTGTGTGTGTGTGTCCACGTGACACCATTAGCATGTCCATGGTGTCAATAAATCTGTGTGCTTCTGTTTTGTATGGATGACTGTATGCCTATGTGTTTTTTGTTTGTATATGCCTAAGTATCTACGTCTGCACGTATGTCTGCCCATGCCATGTCTGTGTACCTGTGTTTGTGTATGTACATCTATATATGTGTGTCTATATCTGTGTGTGTGCATGTGTCTATGTTGTATGTGTGTATCCATCTGTGGTATGTATTTGTCAGTGGTGTGTTCACAGTATGTATACGTCATGGTTGAGTATATATATTTGTGTCTGTGTATGTGTCTGTACATGCTTGTATTTGTACCTACGTGTATGCATGTCTGTGGTATACGTGTGGCCTGTCTGGGGGGTATGTGTGTCTATTGTGCATGTGTGTCTGCTTATGTATGTCTGTGTCTGTATGTGTCTGTGTCACTGAAGATGGACTCGAGGGAACACACATATTCTAGGTATGGGTTCTACCACTGAGCTGCATCCCCAACCTCCGCTCTTCCCCCAGTCAGTCAGTCTCATCACTGCTGGTAGATGGTCAAATGGCTACTTGACTCAGGACTGGCAGATCCTACCCAGATTCCACCGTAGGGTACAGAGGCTCACAAGGCAAAGGGCACCCAAGGACCAAGTCACAAAGCAAGGGCCCGCCCTCCCTGGCAAAAACGGCTAGCCGCTTTCTTGTCAAACATGCTCATACTTGTGAAGGCTTTCTTTTCCTCCATCCTCAGCCTCCCAAGTACTGGAATCACAGGCAAGAAGATTCTTGAAGCTACCAGAGCATACTAATGCATGCCAGCCAGTCTGCTGAAGGAGACGGAGCCAGGAGAGCCTCCACATGTACTCCCAACACACCTACCACTACTACCACTTTCCTTTAAGACAAGACTTCGTGCATCCCAGCCTTACCTAGAGCTTACTATGCAGTCATCAAGGATAGCACTGAACTCCTGACCCTTCAGCCCCCATCTCCAGAATGCTACATTTGCTCAATGAGGGTTTAGTGCTGGGGCTAGAAGCCAAGGCTTCCTGTGTGACGGGTAAGCACTACGCCAACTGACCTATATCCCCAGCCCTGGGAGCTATTATTAATGAAGCATGCTCCAATCAGATATGTTCATGTAAAGAAGGGATGGAAGGTGTGGCAGTCACAGTCAAAACCTAAAACTTAGCTTGATACCCAGCCCAAAGCCAGGCACCGTTGGGTACGGAGGCTCACAAGGCAAAGGGTGCCAAAGGACCAAGTCACAAAGCAAGGGCCCGCCCTCTATGAGGCAGAAGGGTCTTACCAGTGTCCTGGCGGAACTGAGTCCAGCTGGGGAGGTCGATGATGTAAGGGGCCAGTGAAGGGTCAGCTTGGCCTAAGGGGATGCTGTGGGCCAGGCTCCCCAGTCCAAAATGCTGGCCTCTCTGCCGGACAAACTGCTGCTCAATGAAAGAGCAGACAGTGGCACTGTAGGGGTGCCAAATGCCAAGCCCATCCTGCCATTCCCACACAGCCACCACCACGTGGCTAGGGTACACTTGTGGCAGAGACGAGCTTGGAGCCATGGCCATCTTCTGCTTTCTCTGAAGACTTCACAGCACGCTGGGTTGCAGGTTCAGGTTCATTGCCCAGCACCTCGAGGGGACCTAGAAAAAGACACAGCATTTACTTACACACTGGGGACCTTGTCAGGCAGCTAAAGAAAACCAACTGTTTTTCCTTTTGAGACAGGGTTTCTCTATGTAGTCTTGGTTGTTCTGGAACCCATTCTGTATTCTAGGCTGGTTTTCAACTCAGAGATCTACCCGCCTCTGCCTCCCAAGTGCTGAGATTAAAGGAGTGTGCCACCACCGCCTGGCTGCCCGAGAACCAGCTTTTCTCTACCACCTTCAGGGTACCCTGGGCCACCTCTTGATCCCCATCTCTTGCTCCAGCAGACAGGATAATTAAAAGTCACTCTTGGAGAAGGTGACCCCGCCCCTCACCAGCTACAGAATTTGGGAGAGCAGCCCCACACCTCACCTGGGCCCAGGCGGCACAGTAGAGCTGGTCCTGGTGACACGGGTGAGGGTGAGCTGGCCCAAGGGCATGAGAGTGGGAGAGCTGGTCTTGCCCCTTGCTGGCTTCACCAGTGGATGATCTAGCCAGGGCAGTGCTGGAGATTCACCCTCGTGGTGTGGGTGTGGGAGAGCTGGCAGGCTGACCAACTCAGCTACCACCAGATCCAGGGCTTTGAGCTAGCCCACCCCACACCTATGGGGCATGTAAAGGGGGTGCTCCTGCACATCCAAAGCTGTGCCCCAGTGAAGGTCCAGTATTAGTGCTGTAGCAGAAGCCAGACTCAAACCAAACCAAGGACTCATCGCAATGAACATTTTTAAGTAAAGATATCGGTACACTGTGGGACACACTGTGACACACCACAGCTTCCAGGATGAGATACTTGTTGTTTATTTTTTATTTTATGTTAGTGGGGGAGGCTGCAAGGATAGTGGGTAAACACGGAAGAACATGAAGATGTGTGGGACTGGGCTGCATCATATGAAACTTACCAAGAATCAAGAAAAAAAAATTTTATTTAAAAGTCATTCCTTCCTTACCCCCACTTCAGCAAACACTCCAGACAGGAGCACAGTGAAAGTGGGGTGCTGATCGCCTTCTGATTCTTCTGACTTTCTGCTCAGTTTTCCATCTGTCCTTCCTTCACATGTGGGGATGCACGCAGACAGGACCTACACGTCACACATCCCAGCTCCTCTCTGCTGAGCCATGCCCCGGCACTCAGTGATTTTTAAGTCACCCCAAATCTTTGTGGACAAGGCCACAATGACCCTGTACATTCGTGTAAGAGCCCTACAGTTCCCAATGCAGGCCGTATTTGTCAGACAGAGTAAGTCCTGCTACAGTACCCTCACAGACGTTCTGTAGCTCAGAACCAGGGCTTCAGGACACCCTTGAGGCAGTACCTGAGGTAGGACTTACACACAGATTCCTAGCTGAAGAGATGGGCTGTCTGCTCTAGGAACTAAGGATCCACATTTAGACTCACAGAAGCCACAGAAAAGCTGGGCATGCTTGCTCCCTGTATCTGTAATCCCAGGGCTCTAAAACAAATAGGTGAATCTCAAAAGTTTGCTGGCCACCCAGCCTAGCCAAAATGGCAAGCTTCAGGTTCAGTAAGAGTCCCTGTCTCAGAGCAGTAAGGTAGAAAGTGATAAAGACATGAGTCCTCCTCTGACCTCTGCACGCACAAACAGGCACACGTGCGTGCACGCACGCATGCACACACCCGTGCACATACGTACCACACGAAAACAACAGCTAAGGGGCTATCACTGACCTCAAGAAATCCTAGATAAAGAACTAAAGTGCTGTGCATACTTTAATCCAGCACTCAGGAAGCAGACGCAGGCAGATCTCTGTGAGTTCAAGGCCAGCCTGGTCTCTCTATCACAGCTAGGACTGTTACACAGAGAAACCCTGTCTTGGAAAACAAAAAATCAACAAACAAATAAACAAACCCCTAAAATGTCCCTCGGCTGTCCCCACAGCCCTCCCTGAGCCTCGCTCAGCAGCTATCTCCTTTCCACTCCATCTTCTGAGAACTTACATCCTTCCTGCTCAACTTGTGTGACTCAGGGGGCGTGGCTGGGTGGTACACCGCCTGCTTAGAATCCCCCAGTGTCACATGAGCTCATGACCCTGCACACCCTCCTTCTGCCAAGCAGAACTCTACTGAGCAGGAACACACACAGACACAATTCTGTCCCAAGTCTTCCTACCCCACCACATGACAACAGCTCAATACCCTATTCACAGCTGTAGGCCAAGAACCCAGCAGGCATTCCACACATGCTAGCCTAGAACACAGCTGGAGACACTGACTTCATAACGTGCCCAGAGCTGTACTGTAAGAGATGTGCCAGGACACAGTCCTGCACCAGCTCTTTGACCCTGAGCTCACAAATGTCCCCTTCAGTCTCCTGATTCCTACAACCAGCTCCCAAAGCTCCCATCAAATTCCTTCCCTGTTGCCCAGGTGGGGAACTGAGACTTGCTCAATCATAGGACAGCACACTCTGGAGCCTCCTAGACTCTGCTAGCCTTCAAAGCTGAGAGAGGGCCAAGGCCATGATCCTAGAAAGGACAAAACCACGAAGCAAGCACAGGCTCCAATGTTTCTCTCAGCTTGCCTCATTTCATTGAGAAAAGAGATGCTGACAGTTACATGCAGTTATCTTCATGAGAACTAAGCAGACAGTATAAAGCACCCACCCAGCTGGGTGTGGCGACACATGCCTATAAACACCAGCACTACAGAGATGGAGGCGCAGAGTTTGTGTTTGAGGCTGTTCTTCCATATAGGCACTGTCTCAGAAAAACAAACACAAAGTGTTAAGGACAGCTGAGATGGCTCAGTGTGAGAAGTGTTTGCAACACAAGCAGGAAGACCTGAGTTCAGACTCCCAAAGCCTATGCAAAAAAGAGTAGTGTGTCTATAACCCCAGACCTGGAGGGGTGCACACAGGTAGATTCTGTTCTGCTAGCCAGCTAGCCTAGCTGAAATGAAACAGAGGTGAGTTCCAGCGTTCAGCAAGAGACATTGACTCAAAATATAAGCTGGGGAAAAGGACTGAGGAAGACATATTGATTGACATCAAGTTCTGGTGTCCATATTCATCCTCCCAGGAGAGTAACACACACACACACACACACACACACACACACACACACACACACACAGAGAGAGAGAGAGAGAGAGAGAGAGAGAGAGAGAGAGAGAGAGACAC
>JANHMN010000023.1:16940293-16999078 GCA_030674055.1 Rhabdomys pumilio
AACACACACACACACACACACACACACACACACACACACACACACAGAGAGAGAGAGAGAGAGAGAGAGAGAGAGAGAGAGAGAGAGAGACACAACACAACACAACACACACACACAAAATTTAAAAAGTTGTGTGTAGTGGAACACACCTATAATCCCAGAACCTAAAAGGCAGAGACAGAAAGAACAGAAGTTCAAAGCCAGCTTGAGTTACATGAGTGGATGCCTCCAAAACCAAACAACAACAAATTATCCACCCAACACAAGCCCGAGGCAGATCTCAACCACAGGCTTTCACCTTCCTGCTGCCTACTCACCAAACCCCCTTCAGGTAGCAGAGGGAAGGGAGGCCATAGTATGCAAACACAGGTAGTGAATTGGCTTGTGAGGACATTGAGCAACAACTCTAGGTGCCAGGCTGGGCATCAAGCCCTCCAGGCCTCCAACAAAGGCCTAGACGCTGCCTGAGGATGAGACTTGGGGTGTCCTGGGTAAGGCTGGTTCACCTCAGAATCTACAATTTAAAGTGCTCATAACCTAGGCATAAACCAGAGGTTGACAGCAGAACCTGCGACTCCCAAGATGTCACTCATGGCTTAGGCAGCCAGTACCTGCAGCTTACAGGTATGCTCCAACATGTCTGTCCATCCTCAGATAAACCAACTTCCAGAGCTCTGAACAACAGCCAGGGATATGGCGGAGGTTATTAGTTCCAGCCCTCTGTGAAGGTGAGGCCGCAGCAGACGCTGAGTCCACCACCACCACCGTTGGGCAGTGCCCTCTCATAACAAGCTCTCCATCTCTGGGACCTCATGCCCAGTCACAGCTGACTCTAGCAAGTTCCAGAACATTCCAAGTCTTTCCCAGCCATCAGCCATGGATTCTGTTAGGTGCCTCACTAAGCAAGCATGCCAATCCTTCCAGATGCCACTAAGTCTTCCTCTTGAGCCTTCTGGCACACATCATCACAAGGGAGGTGACTCCACTCCCCTGTCCCCTTTAGCACAGAGGCCAGAATCATCCCAGCAAGCCTGCATGTGTTCAACTTAGTCTCCTTGAGGGGCAGCTGGTACTGTCTCCCCATATGGGGCTGGATAACTTCAAATTTCCCTCAACACAGGGCGTGAAACCCCAGGACAAATGAGGGGAGACAGGGCAGTGAAATGGTTGAACAGCTGGACACCTACCACTAAGCCTGGCTACTTGAGTTAGATCCCCAGGACCATACAGCAGAAGAGAACTGACTCCTGCAAACTGTCCTCTAACCTCTACCCACAAGCTATAACACACATGCATATGCACATGCAAAGAATATAGGAAAAATATAGGGGGAGACCCACATATGCCAGGAGCCTGGGCTTGAGTTGGTACCTAGACAGGCCCACCAACCTGCTGCTGGAACCCTACAACCGTGCATGGTAGCCCCGTGTCCATGTCTATTCTCTTACCACAGCCCCAGCCAGCACCAAGCCACACTTCAAAAACCTAATTTGTTTCAGCACCTAATGGTGGGGCTATTTAGGGTATTCTTAATTATAGAAATTACACTAATTGGATGTGGGGAAAAGCCTCAATCTGGAGGCAATATAAACATACTATATAATACGGGAAGTTCTTTTAATACTGGGGATGGCACCCCAGACTGCCACTGAACTATATACCACCAGCCCTAATAACGGAGTTTTTATGAGACGGGCTCTGGTTCCAAATTGACCTTGAAGTCCAAGCAATTCTCTTCCTTTAGCCTCTATGTGATCTGCTAGGAGCATGAGCAACTACGCCCAGTCTTTAAAAAACTTTTATTATTTATGCTTTTAATTATGTGCATTGGTGAGTCCAGGCTGCTGCAGAGCCTTCAGATGCCCCTGGAGCTGGAATTACAGGCAACTGTGGGCTGGGCTAGGAACTGGATACTCTGGAAAAGCAGCAGGCACTGACATCTGAGCCACCTCCAACCCCTTATTTATAAGACAGTCTCACCTGTAGTCCAGGTTGGCCTGGAACTCTAAGAAATCCTCCTGCTTCAGCCTCCCACAGAGTTAGGATTATAGTGTGGGCTCCCACATCTTATTCTAAGCCAATTCCTAGGTTGTCTGAGGTAGGTGCTGTCCACGTAACATGGGTCTGAAACTCCCCACCCAAGCAGCTGACAGAGCTAACAGATCTATAAGCAGAAGCCCAAAGACACTTCTCAGAGGCTGAGAAAGCCTACACGTTAGATCCCAAGTACGAAGCTAAGAAATTATTTTACTTTATTAGAAAATCCAATGTAAAGCAAACAAACAAAAAAAAATAAGGGCTGTTAGATGAGCGGAGCTCGATCCCTGGGGCCACATGGTAGGAAGAACAGCCTGCTGCCAGCGTCCTCTCCCTCACCTGTGCACTCCACACCACAAACACACGGAGAGTACACACACAGTACGCAAGAGTGGACTTCTTTTTAAGTTCGGGATGTGAGACTGCAGTGGTACAGCACGGCCTCATGCGCGCACGGCCTCACAGGCACACGGCCTCACGCGCGCACGGCCCTGGTGTTCAACCTCAGCACCAGAGAAAAACAAAACAAAGTCACAAAATTAAAAACTGGTGCTGAGGGGCTGAAGAGTGGTGGAGAGCACTGGCTGCTATCTCAGAGGACCCAAATTCAATTCCCAGCACCCACACAGCTGCTCGCAACATCTGTAACTGCAGTTCCAGAGCATCCAATGTCCTTTTCTGGCCTCTGCGAGCACTGGGCATGCACATATATGAAGGCAAAACACTCACAGACTAAACAATTGTTTTAAATTGATTTTGAGGGTAGAACCCAGACACTCATGCTAAGCATACCATCTGCCAGTGAACTACACCTAACCTCAACTCCTAGTTTTTCACATTTTTTTCAAATAAGAAAGTATTAGTTTCTTCCTTTAAAATACATATAAGGGGCTAGAGAGATGGCTCAGTAGTTAAGAGCGCTGGTTGTTTTTCCAGAGGTCTAGGGTTGAATGTCCAACATTTACATGGAAGCTCACAACTGTCTGTAGCTCCAGGGCTTGGGAGACAGGGGCAGTTGGATCTCTAAACTCGAGACCATTCTGGTCTAGAAAGAGTTCCAGGACAGCTGGGGCTACACAGAAAAACCCTGTCTTAGAAAACAAAAACAATTTTTTTAAAAAAAATCTCTTTAACATGCGAAACACTGCTAGAGGGACATAACTCGGTGACAGCACTTACCTAAAATGTCAAACATGTTTAAAAGGTCAGACTCACCACCAAACCAAGACAGTGCCACCGCTTTTGCTCAAAAGCACTGCTGTGCAGGCTGCTCCTATCCCTGTGGGGTTCACTAATGGGTGGGGGTTGGGGGAGCTGATCATCAGAGCAACTCCCTGTCAACACCCCTCCCCATCCCTGAACTCCAAGAAAAACAAACCACCCAGGTGACACCAGGGGATTACAACATCCTGTGACTGCAGACATGTAATCTTCCTTGTTTTACAGTTCTGCAGTGATGGGGGTCAGGCCTGGTGACCTGCCTGTCTACAACTTACTGTGACTTTGAAGTCCTAACCTTCCTGCCTCTGCCCCAAGGGACTGGGATACAGGCACGCTCAAGAGCTGAAAGTGTACCTTGGCGGTAGAGCATTTGCCTACCATACACAAGGCCTCGGGTTCTATAATTAGCACAGAACAAAAGAGAGCAAAGAAAAGGAAAAAAAAAAAAAAAAAAAAAACCAGCAGCAAGCTGCTCAAAACCACATGGGGCCCAACTAAGCAAGCAAGCTCTGTGAGTTAGAGGCCAGCCTGAGATACTAAGGCCCTGGAAGTGCCCGAAGGTACCATAGCTCCCACGACTGCCCAGGATAAGGAGAGACAGCACACCTCCTGCCAACACCAAAAGCTAATATTTTAGAGTTCTAGTTACAAATCTGCTGCCGTGAGGCAAAAACAATATGTAAACTAACAGGAGTGACAGCATTCCAGTCAGACCATAGAAACAGCTGAAGTGGCTTGGTGGTAGAGCACCTGCCTAAGACCGCCCCCCTACCCCCAGATCAGCTGGGAGGTGTCGCTTCCTGGTACAGCACTTACCTAGAATCATCCAAATAGAGGTTAGGGGCATGACCCAACAGTACTGCACCTGCCAAGAATCCCCCAATGAGGGGCTGGGTGCATGACTCAGAGGTAGAGCACCTGCCTGGAAACACACAATAAAGGGCTAGGAGCTTAGCTCAGCTGTAAGCAATTGCCTAGAATTCCCCAGGAAGGGGCCAGGAATGTGAGTCGGTGATACAGCATTTTATTTGCCTAGGATCATCCAATTAGAAGTTGAGGGTATACCCCAATACTGCACTTGCCTAGAATCACCCAGCGAGAGTGTGGGAGAATGCTGACTTAGAATCCTCTAGTAAGAGGCTGGGGCCTGGCACATTCAAGGTGCCCGGTTCAATCCCTACTGTCTATAAAAACAACAAACTTCTCTATGGGGGAAAAACCCTACAGGTATGGAACTAGGCATTGGTGGTGCAGGGCTATAAGTTACTCCAGCCCCTGGAAGACGGAGGTAGGAAGACGGTAAGTTAAAGGACAGCCTGGACTACAGAGAAAGACTGCCTTACACTCTCCCTCAAAAAAGTAGAAATATAAATTAGAAACTTGAGAGAAAGATTAAAACCAACAATGCCAGTTTTTCTAGCACTTGGAAGTAGGGACAAGAGGATCAAGAGACCAAGACTGGGTAGGGCACAGTTAGAGACAGAGACAGACAAATCACTTTTTTGTTTGTTTTTTTCAGACAGGGTTTCTCTGTGTAGCCCTGACTGTCCTGGAACTCACTCTGTAGACCAGGCTGGCCTCTAACTTGTAGACATCCACCTGCCTCTGCCTCTCAAGTGCTGAGATTAAAGGCATGTACCACTAAGGTTGGGACATCAAGGTGACTCAGTGGACAGAGGTGCCTTCATGTAAGCCTAACAGCCTGAGACCAAGTCTCAGAACCCACATAAAGAGTGTCACCCCACACAGATAAAGAAACTAGGGTCATCTTCAAATATATACAGGGGGTTTGAAGTTACTACATCAAAGTGTCTCAAACAAACAAACAAACAACCATACTGGGTGATGAGATGACTCAGCAGATACAGGTGCTTGTCACCAGCCTGAGCTCAGTCTCCAGGATCCATTGGCTGAAGGAGAATCAGCTCTTACAAGCTGCCCTCTGACTCCACTCCTGTGTACCCACAAACACACACATACACAGAGTAAATAAAATATGATTTTAAAATTTTAGCTAAATAAATAAGTATACTTAAGCACACACACATACACACTAAACAACCCAGACATGGGGACACAGCACACCAACAGGATGGTTGCTTAGTGAAGTGCAAAGCCTCAGCACACAAAAAAACCAGCACACTAGTCAGTACACATATGATCCCAGCCCTTAGGAAGCAGAGGCAGGAGCACCAGGGGTTCATCATCCTTGACTACAAAGTGAACTGGAGGCCAGCCTGGGCTATAGGAGTACATGAAACCCATCTCAAAAAAATAGAAAAACATAAAAATTTTGAAAAGCAGACCATGCATGAAGAACAATGTGTGTGCATTAAGCCAGCTCTGATCTCACTTGATAAACAATTACCTAAGAGACTGCTCAATCAGCTCTGAACTCCAAGTGCCACCCAAGTCCACTGTGGGCTGAGGGACTTTTCTCTGTAGCCCACAGCTGCATTCCTTACTGGCCTCAGAATTCTCAAACTGTCTAAAGCTCAGCTGGTAAAACCCTGCTATATAAGCATTAGGACCTGAGCTCAACTCTCCATAATCCAACAAGACAAACAAACAAACAAACAAACAAACACCCCTCAGGTACAGTGGTGCATAATCCCAGCAAGAAAAAGACAAAGACAGAAGATCCCTGGAGCTCACTGGCCAGGGTCAGGGTGCTCCAGAAGAAACTCCATCTCAAAAACATAAGGTAGAGAGAGTGGTCAGGGAAGACACTATCAACCTTTGGCTTTTACACATGTGAACACACAGCCACATATACAGGTACATACATGCATGTGTGCATGCACACACACACCCACTCATGCACATGCACACACTCAGGCATGCACACACAGTCTGAAAGCATGCTGGCTTCCCTTCCAATTCTCCTTTGTCCCATGGATTTCCCAGGTTCCCCTGGGTTTCAGGCCACCTTGAGAAAACCAGAGATCCTTGCTCCCTCTGAACCTTCTGCCCACACCCCCCACAGCTGCCTCAGGCCTGTGCAATCAACAGCGCCCACAAGCAGCATCTGTTTTTGGCTCTTCCATCTCCCATACTCATAAGCACATGCTCCCAGCTGGCCCCACCAACTCATCTCTACTAGACTCACCTCAAATCCAAGTGCAACATGAACCCTTCGATTGTCTGTTCTTTTTTTTTTTTAGATTTATTTATTATTTTATGTGTGTGAGTGCACTGTTGCTCTCTTCAAAAGCACCAGAAGAAGGCATCAGATCCTAGTACAGATGGTTGTGAGCCACCATGTGGTTGCTGGGAATTGAACTCAGGACCTCTGGAAGAGTAGTCAGTACTCTTAACCACTGAGCCATCTCTCCAGCCCCCTCGATTGTCTATTCTGATCTGATCTTGTCCCTTCCTCCCCTCCCCACAATCTGCAGAATGAACTTCACATTCTCTAGAGCAACACTCACAGCCATCATGATATTGTGGCACACACGAGTCAAATCCCAGCACTCTGGAGGCAGAGGTGGGAGTGTCAATCAAAGTTTGATACTCTATGCAGCCTTATAACTATGTAGAGAATTCCAGGACATTCTGGGCAGGACTCTATCATAAACCACCAAAAAAGAATGTGAAGATCTGTGTTCTCTCTCCACCATGTTCTCCTCTACCCCAAAGACTCTCCTCACCCAACCTGAACTCTATGGATGGATGTAGATGCAGGAGTGGGTGTGGGCATGTGTGTGGAAGCCAAGGGTTCATACTAAGTGTCTTCTTCCACAAGCACTCACCACCGTGTAATCTCTAATTTTGTGTCTGTGTGCCAGTATCCATGGCAGCCACAAGACGGGCCCCAGGAGTTACAGGCTCTTGTGAGCCACCTGGTGTGGGAGTTTTAAGAGAGCAGCAAGTACTTTTTCTTCACCAGTGAGCCATCTCTCCAGACCTGGCCACCTTATTTCCTGAGATAGGATCTCTCTCCCTGAACCAGGAGCTCAACAGCACCAGGACACGCTGGCTGGCAGGCCCCTGGGGCTGATTTGCTGTCTCTACCTTCCCACTAGTTATAGGGGTTCTGGTGACCCACACTCATTCTCAAGCTTGTGTCTAAGTACTTTACCCACTGAGTCAGCTCCTCAACCTCCACCTACATTCTCAATTAATATTTACTTATTAGGGGGCTGGAGAGGTGGCTCAGTAGTTAAGAGCACTGACTGCTCTTCCAGAGGTTCTGAGTTCAATTCCCAGCAACCACATGGTGGCTCACAACCATCTGTAATGGGATCTGATGCCCTTTTCTGGTGTGTCTGAGGACAGTGACGGTGTAATCACATACACAAAATAGACAAATAAATTTTTAAAAAGATTACTTCTTTTGGTGCTAGGGATGGAACCCAGATCCTGACTGTGCTAGGCAAGGCTCTAATAACTGGTCCATGCCCAAACCCTTCACTGGCAGGCCACTAAGTTACATCTGAGCCCAATTTAAACACCATGCTTTGATGTGCCCAACAGAGAGAAAACACGTTCTTAATTCCTACAGCTTCCTATCTATCTATCCTTCACAGAATTCTGCTAAAATCCTTCCAGTCCCCAGAGCTTTGGTGTAGCTTTGTGGTGTTGAGTAAATTTACAAACTAAAAGAAAGTGGTAGTGTGGGCCTTTAACCCTAGCACTCAGGAGGCAGAGGCAGGAGGATCTGAGTTTGAAGCCAGCCTGGTCTACATCTATAGAGTGAGTTCCAGGACAGCCAGGGCTACACAGAAACCCTCTGTCAAAAACATAAACACAAACAACAATAATAATAATAATTTTTGTAAAACTAAAAGAAACTCTTTGCTTTGTTTTGTTTTGTTGTTTTTTAAGATTTATTTATTTATGTTATATATGTGACTACACTGTCACTCTCTTCAGAGACACCAGAAGAAGGCATCAGATCCCATTGCAGATGGTTGTGAGCCACCATGTGGTTGCTGGGAATTGAACTCAGGACCTCTGGAAGAGCAGCCAGTGCTCTTAACCACTGAGCCATCTCTCCAGCCCGGTTTGTTTGTTTTTTAACTTATTTACTTTTGAGACAAGGTCTCAGGTACTCCAAGCTGGCTGTGAACTCATCAGGTACCTAAGGATGACTCTGAACTTCCTCCTGCATGCTAGGACCACAGGCCTGAAGCAACTTACCTATGCAGTGCTGGGGATGGAACCTAGGGCTTTGAGCAAGATATGCAAACACTCTACCAACTAAGTCATATCCCCAGTCTCTAAAACAGTTAAGTTGGCACACACTTAGGGAGACAACCCACAGCACACGATCAGCGTTAACCTGCTCATGAGTGAAGCCCCCAAAGCGAATGACCTGTTTAACCATATACAAATATACATAGGGATTTACTACTGTACGTTTGTATGCCATATATATTCAGAAGGGTGACAATGGAGATTAAGGGGGCACTGCATCCCCTGGAGCTGGAGTTACAGATGGCTGGGAGCTGCCTGACACGGGTTCTTGGAACTGAATTAGGGTCATGTGCAAGACCAGGAAGTGTTCTTAACCACTGAAGCTTCTCTCTACCCCTAGAGTCCACCCCTTAAAGACTGTACAGAACTACCAGCACACTGGAGACCAGGCTCAGTGTATGCACATCTTTGGGTGACATCCTAAGGCCCTCAGAACTGGCTCTATCTGCCTTGTGCCACATTCCCAGCCTCTCCACAGTCACTCCAGTTGTTCTAGCCAATATGCTACATTTACAGCAGCCGGGCCCTCCCACTAGCAGCTTCCTGACTATGCAAATGCTGACACTCCTTCCCGACTTCTCCTGCTCATCTGACTTTACAGTTCGTCTTACTTTCCAGTTCCACAGTCTTACTTTCCAGCTGGCCTTGGCCATCCCTTCCAGCTCTTCTGACCCTGCCTACCTTCCTCCTCCTGGAGAGTGGTTTACCTCCTGACTTACATCAGCTCTCTACACACATCGTGATGCCGTGTCACTAACTGGTGCGTATGTCTTTCTACCCAAGGAGTGGCCAAAAAGAGGAGATTATATCTGGCACCCAGCAGATGTTTGCGCAAAGGAAGACTTGTACATTTCTGGTTCCAACGCAGTAATAGTGACCCGTTCCTCTAGCCTATAAAGCATGGGTTTGTTGGTTTTTGTTGTTGTTGTTGTTGTTGTTATTTTTTGTTTTTTTAGTTTTGAAATAATAGCTCCCTGTGTAGCCCAGGCTGGGTTGGGATTCAGTACATATCCCAGGATGGCCCCAAACTCATGATCCTCTTGCCTCAGTTTATTGAATGCTGGGATTACAACTTACAAAATCTTGTAAGGGTGAACTGACTACATAGCCCAGGCTAACCTCAAACTTGCAGTTCTGCCTAAGTCACCTGAGTATGAGATGGCAGGCATCTATCACCTTGTTAGGCCTATTTCCTTTTTAATTTATTATTATTGTGTGAGTATAGGCTTGTGTTTGACATGGAGGGACGTAGAAGCTAAGGAGATGCCTTTCAAGAATCCAGTCTCTCCTTCTGCCATGGGATCTGGGGATAGAACTCAGGTAATCAGGTTTGTGCAGCAAGGGATAAAGTGTTATTTCTTTTAAAAAAAAAAAAATTGTGAGGGGCCAGTCAGATGGCTCAGCAGGTAAAAGGCACTTACTGACAATCCTGATCACCTGACTTAGATCTCCAGAACTCACCTAGTGGAGAGAAGTGACTCCTGCAAACTGCCCTGTGACCTCTGCACGCACGCAAATAAATGTTTTGTATTTTAGGTAATAATTAAAAAAATAAAATAAATGTTTGGAAGCACTGGGGCTTGAACCCAGGTCTTGTATGCTGGCTAAGCACTTTACCAAAGCTGTTTCCAGCCCATAAAGCATGTCTAAGGTAGGACGAGTCCTCTACGACTGGTTAGGCAGAAGCAGTGATGGCAAGGAGCCAGATGAATTTATTTGCAACAGCTTGCAATCAACAATCAACTCCCAGGCCTCATTTCACTCCTGGAACCCCAGAATCCCACCATCCGTGTGGCTTCATTATGTATATGTCCGTGTAAAAACATGTGTGTGTGCACAGATGTGGGGGGGAGGGGCTCCTGGAGGACAGCAGACAGCCCGGGTTACAGTTCCTCAGGTTCCATCAACCTTTGTTCACCCACCAAATAGATGGCTGCCTGCCTAGCAAACCCCAGGGATTCACCTGTCTCCTCCCTAGCATAAAACCGCAGGCCTATACCACCGTGCCAGGTTTTTTACCTTGGTTCTAGTGAGCGCATCTGGACCTTCCTGCTTGCCAGACAAACACTGAGTGGACTGAGCCATCTCCCATCAATGCCCACACCCACCTTCTCCTTTGAAAACCAGATTTCAAAAGCAGCAAGGTTAATTTCCCCATGGCTCTCACCTCCTCTTCACTGAAGGGCTGGCACCAAACTGTCCCTTCTTGATGGAGGCACCAGATCCTCAGAAGCAATAACTTGTCTGAGCTCCCATCTTGATATGAATAGCAAACAAGAACCGGGCAAATCTGAGGGCTTGCTGACTCAGCCACACCAATTCCGAGGTACCTTTGCCAAAAAGATGATTAAGTCTTCAATGAAGAAACGGCAAGAAAAAAATGAGTGCACAGATGTTGGGTCCCGTGTGCTGTGGCTGGCGACTGGAAATTACCAGGCTTATTTCCCAACAGCCTGGGCAGGGAGCAGAAGGTAGGGACAGTCTTTCTCAGCCCACTCAACTAAACCCATTCTCAGAAAAGCTCATATGAGGACTTCAGAAACTAGTCCCACAGGACGGTCCATGAAGGAAATCAACACACCAGAGAGGATAAAAATTTGACCAAAGTCACACAGTAAGCAAAGAGACTAGATACCTGAGCAGCTGAAGTCAACCTTGATTTTTTTTTTTTTTTTTTTGGCTACTGGAAAACCTGTTACTTTTTGTTTTTGAGCAGGGTCCACAGTATATAGCCTAGGGCTGGACTGGAACTCCTGAGTCTCAAGCTTCTGCCTCACAAGTGCTGAAATTTCAGGCATAAATCACCACACCTGGCTAACATTTTTGGGGGGGTTGTGAGGGGTCGTAGTGTCTTCCTACACAGCACTGGCAAGCTTTAACAACCCTCAAGCCCTAGTCTCCCAAATGCTGGGATTATAAGCGCGCAACACATCGCTGGGCTCTCTAGCACTTTCAAGGGGCTAAGACAGCATGGAGAAACAGAGTTCCTTAAAGGTCTCGCCTGTGTACACATTCGTATTTACGCCACTGTGGAGGCAAAGCTAACGCGGGCAACGCTATCTGAGGGATAGGATGAAAAGCGGAGCTTCAAAACAGAGACACCCCAAAGTGCCCCAGGGACCCAGTTTGACACAGACTGAGAATGGAAAGGCAAACGCCTCCAAAGTCCAACTCTCAGACAGTGGTGGATCCCTATCGCCTGGATGTAGTGCCCCCCCAGACCCCCCCCACACACACACACAAACGCTCCAGGACTGAAACTGTTCCCTCAGGGAACCAGGGTAGCAATAGCCTCACTGCTCTTCCAGGTCCTGCAGGACTCAAACTGCCAGGGATGCGACCCCTGTCTCTGCAAAAATAGGGCTCTTACCACACCCAGCCCTGTCCCTAACGCTCAGAGAGTCCCAACTGCGACTTCCCGCCTCCAGGACCCCAGTACCCAGGTGCCCAAGGGCTCCCAACGCCCCCAGGACTCACCCATCCCTCCGGCACGGCCCTCCCTCCTCGGACGACCGCCCCCTTCCGGTCTCAGCTTGGCTCAATAGCCCCCTCTCCTCAACCCACCCACCCACCCACCTACCTTCGGGACCCCAGCCTGGGCGCCAGCAGGTGGCCCACCCGTCCCGCTCACCGAGTCAGAGGGAAGCAGAAGGAACAGGTTGAGAGGACCGCCGCCCTCCGGGCTCAGCTCCGGCTCGGCCTGGGAAAAACCCCCGAGTATATCTCCGACTCGGAGCGGGAGGCAGCCGGAGTGAAACTCGGCGTCGCAGCCTCCAAGCGCCGCGCTGCGCATGTCCCCCTCACGCGGTGCCTTCTGGGAAATGTAGTTCTGGTGATGCTGAGTGGGCTGAACCAAAGCGCACCAGCAGATGTAAATGTACCCACCCTTCCTTCTCTTTCTCCTACTGACTTACTCCTTCATTAATTAGTGATACATTTGATTTTTTAAAAATAATTTTTATATCTTTTTATTATGTGTGTGTACTCTGGAGGTGGGTATACTTACAAGGGTCAAAGAACAACTTTAGGAGTCCATTCTCCGCGTCCACCTTCCCATGGGTTCCACAGATAGAACTCAAGGTGTCAGGCTTGTCAACAAATGCCTTTACCCTCTGAGCCATATTACCAACCCCTGATTTTTCTTTTTGTGGTGTTGAGGATCAAAGTTAATGCAAGCACATTAGGCAAATGTCCTACTACTAAGAATCCCCAGCTGTAAGATTCACCTTTTAGGGGTGGAGAGGGTTCAGGATCTCATGTACCTAAGAGTGGCTTTGAATTTGTTATGTAGTCTAGGCTGCCCTCAAACTCTTGAACCTCCTGCCTTTGCTTCCTAATTGCTGAGCTTACAAGCACGGACTTAAGAAACATAGATTTTAAATTTTAAAATAAGAATCTATTTAAAAATGTTAATCCTTGCCTTATGATAGCATGGCTCACTGGTCGAGCACTTAACTATCGAGTAGGCAGGAGACCCTGGATTTGCAAAAGAAGTCCTTAAAATTCCACTTCACGTGACAGAGCCTGCTCCCAGCTCACCCAGCAGCCAGAGAAGTGGAGGAGGCCTGTCCTCAGCACCATCACCGAGGAGCAAGAGTGCTTGCTACTGTTTTGCTTGGAAAGGCAGAATTGTGTTACTTCCTGCCTCTGCTAATTGGTCTCCATCTGACACTCCAGAGGGACAGTCTGATAAGACACAGCTGCTTTGCTCATTATTTCTGATGAATGGATGGCACCTGGCATTTCCTGGTGCCGATGGTAGCCACCCAGGACCCACATATAACCTATAAAGCCAGAAAGATCTTTAACTTCACAGCCCCAAGGAAAACACATATGTCCCCAAAAGCTCTACATAAGTCCCTATTAGTGGAGGTTGGGGGATTTTTGTTTATTGTGGAGACAGGGTGTTGTATAGCCTTAGCCTGGCTTCAAAGATGGCTACGACTACTAATCTTCCTGTCTCTACCTTCTGAGCCCTCGGATTGCAGGTGTGCACTGTTGGTCCCAGCTTTATGCAGTAGTAGGAAGGGGTGCATAGGGAACGGGGAGACCCAGAGCATCCTGCATGCTAAGCAGCGCTCTAACTCAAGCCATATTCCCAGCCCCAGCCCTCCAAAGCATTGAATAAACTCCTGTCTGCCGATTTCCATTTTGCAAGTATGAACTCACAGATTCATATTTTTTATTATTTCTTTGTGCAAGGATGGGTCATGCCACAGCAGGTATATAGATGACGGAGAATATGTCCTTCAAGTCGGGCAGTGGTGGCGCACGCCTTTAGTCCCAGCACTTGGGAGGCAGAGGCAGGCGGATTTCTGAGTTCAAGGCCAGCCTGATCTACAGAGTGAGGTCCAGGACAGCCAGGGCTACACAGAGAAACCCTGTCTCGAAAAACCAAAAAAAAAAAAAAAAAAAAAGAACATGTCCTTCAGTTCTGTCTTGCCACCACATGAGTCCTGGGATCGAACCTAAGGCATGAGGCTGTGACAAGTGTCTCCATCTGTTGAGCAAGCCATTTTGATGGTCTTGTGTTCATACTTAATTCACCTCTAAAGTTTAAGTGTAACTAGTTACTTTTTTTTTTGAGACAACCATTCCCTATGTAGCCAGGCTGGCCCAGACCTCACTGTGTAACCAATTTGTTTCGCCCCTCTAGCCCCACAATTTAAATTGTGTGCATAAGCACATAATTAAAACTGTGTTCTTCTAAATCTGCCTTAAGTCAACTGAATTCACATCCCAGCCAAATATCCTTAAAAAGTGGAGAAAACACCCCACCCCGTCTTTACATTCTTTTCAATAAGAATGCAATTGTTTTCTGCCCCATGGGTTGGCTTTTCACTGCTTTGATAGTACCTCTGGGTCACACCTCCAGCCCATTTTTCTAATATCTAAGCAAATGAATTAAACAAGATTTTTTTTTTTTGATTTTTTCGAGACAGGGTTTCTCTGTGTAGTCCTGGCTGTCCTGGAACTCACTCTGTAGACCAGGCTGGCCTCGAACTCAGAAATCCGCCTGCCTCTGCCTCCCAAGTGCTGGGACTAAAGGTGTGCGCCACCACCGCCCGGCTAAACAAGATTTTTTTTTAAAAAATTTTTACTCTTTATTCCCCTGCTTTTCTTCCTTCCTTCCTATCCTCCCAAGTACCTTCTCCTTCTCTCTTCAAATCCATGGCCTCTTTATAACTTAGATTATACATATATTATATATTGTATATGCATTCCATAATATATTTACATATTTGCATATAGGTATATATATAGTTATTCAACCTACTCAGTCTAATGTTACTTATATGTATATGATTTTGAAGCTTAAACAAGATTTTTGACATTTTCACTTCTATATGACAATTTCCCATCTTTTAATGACTCCTTTTCATCCACCTTCCCTTCCCCTTAGCTTCCGTGAAGCTCAGGGGCAAAGTTTTCAGCCCATCCTTGAAGCGTTTCTGTCGCTGTACTTGAGGCCTTTGGGACAAAGTCAAATGTAGGAAGCTGCCAGCGACACTAGAGACAAAGGAGGTTTGGGCAACACATGTCACAATAACCTTCAGCTGCCAGCCAGTATCCTTCCTAGGCCCTTTTGAGATCAGAAGAGCCCATACTTACCTCAAACTCCCTGTGTAGCTAAAAGTGGGTTTGAACCCCTGACCTTCCTGCCTACTCAGAGGTAGAGGCAAGTGGATCTCAGAGTTCAAGGACAGCCTGGTCTATAAGAGTAAGTTCTAGGACAGCCAGGGCTACACAGAGAATCTGTTTTTTTTTTTAAATACACACACACACACACATATATATATATATATATATACTTAGTATGATATTAATATATTTAATATATACAAATAGAACCAGCAAAACGTCTCAGTGGGGAAAGGTGCTCGCTACGAAACTTAATGACTTGAGTTAGATCCCTCAGAACTTCATGATGGAATAGCCAACTCTGAGTTGTTCCTTCCCTCCACATGTGTGCGCACATGCACATACACACACACATGCACACACGCGTGCATACAATTTTCAAAATGTGGTTTTTTTTTTTAAATAGAAGGGTTCCCTAAGAAAGAGAATGATGCCGGGCAGTGGTGGTGCATGCCTTTAATCCCAGCACTTGGGAGGCAGAGGCAGGTGGATTTCTGAGTTTGAGGCCAGCCTGGTCTACAAAGTGAGTTCCAGGACAGCCAGGACTATACAGAGAAACCCTGTCTCAAAAAAAAAAAAAAAAAAGAGAATGACATACACCCAACAGGACAAATATAGACTTCTTAACAATCACAATTCGGTTTCTTTGTGATGGATCTATAGGGCATTTTTGGTGGCTTACAGGTTAACATCTCTAAAGGTTGTGGAGAAAACACCACTTATTTAACATTGCCCAAAGAGTGTGACTTGTAACAAGCTTAAAAGGTAATAAATTTTCCAGCACTTGGGAGGCAGAGGCAGATGGATTTCTGAGTTCAAGGCCAGCCTGGTCTACAGAGCAAGTTCCAGAACAGCCAGGGCTACACAGAGAAACCCTGTCTCAAAAAAAAAAAAAAAAAAAAAAAAAAAAAAAAAAAACAACAAAAAAGTGTTAAAGAAATTTTCTTAGTAAACAGAGTGGTGAGGTATATTTAAGTTACAAGAGGGATGGAGTAGAAACATAAAAGTATTATGTCATTAAAAAATAAAGCTGGGCCGGGCGGTGGTGGCGCACGCCTGTAGTCCCAGCACTTGGGAGGCAGAGGCAGGCAAATTTCTGAGTTCGAGGCCAGCCTGGTCTACAGAGTGAGTTCCAGGACAGCCGGGGCTACACAGAGAAACCCTGTCTCGAAAAACAAACAAACAAACAAACAAATAAATAAATAAATAAATAAAGCTGGGTATTGGTGGTGCACACTTTTAGACCTAGCACTTGAGAGGCAGAGGAAGGCAGATCTGAGTTCCAAGCCAGCCTGGTCTATAGAGTGAGTTCCAGGGCAGTCAGATGCAGAGAAACCCTGTCTCAAAATAGGACAAAACAAAGGAACTTTCTGTGTGTGTGCACACGTGTGGAGGTGAGACAACTTGCACAAATCTGTTCTTTCCTTCCACCACATGGGAACTAGGGATTGAACTCTGGTCCTCAAGCACTGAGCCATCACGCTAGCCCAGGTTGCACATTTCATCTCTGAGTAATGATGGGTTAATCACTCCCTTGCCATCTTTGATGCGTCTCTCTTGGGAACGCACTGCCAGGCTTTAAGTGAGCATAATCTACCTTCCTCATCAGTTAAGGGAGATCATACAGTGATGCAAGGACACCACCCTCTCCTGTGTATCCATAATGCTCCGTTTTCCTTTTGGTCTTGGTTTTTCTAGGATAAGGTTTCTCTGTGTGGCCCTGGCTGTCCTGAACTCACTCTGTACACCAGGCTGGCCTGAAATTCAAAGATCCACCTGCCTCTGCCTCTGCCTCTCAAATCTGGGGATGGGACAGCTTGCTAGCTGAAGAGCAGCAGGCCCCACCTGCAGCTCAAATTCTTGTCAAACTTCCTCTGTACCCCAGACACAATTACTTCCTCTTTGTTAAGAGGAAATGAAAAAGTTGAATGAAAGACATGTTCTCTGAAACTTGAGGACAAGGAACAGATGGAGTTTCATTAAAGAAATGATCCCCAGCATGTCCCCAGGAGTCACACAGAACAGTGCCTATTGGGGCCTGGAGAGAGGGCTCATCAGTTAAGGGCCACCCTGCTCTTCTGAAAGACCCAAGTTTGGCTCCCAGCACCCACATGGGGCAGCTCACAACCACCTGGGACTCCAGCTTCAGGAGAGGCAATGCCCGGTTCTGGCTTTAACAGGCTGCTCTTGCATACAGGCATACAAAGCAAAATACCCAAACACACAAAATATTTTTCAAAATATTTTTTCTGACATATTTTTATATGGGGGTCACATACATAGAGGTCAGACGTAGAGTAACTTGGAGCAGTCAATTCTCCATGATGTGAGTCCTTGGGGCCTAACTCAGGTCTCCATACTTCACAGCAAGTACCTCCAAAAACACTGCCCCCCTCCAAATACATTTGTTATTGCTATTGTTTGTTTCTTCAAGACAAGGTTTCTCTGTGTAGCCCTAGCTGTCCTGGAACTCACTCTGTAGACCAGGCTGGCCTCGAACTCAGATCTGCCAGCAAGTACCTTTGCCAGCTGAGCCATCTCCCCAGCCTGATCTAGTCTGTCTTTGACACCTCCCCAAGCCTTTGCTACCAGTCACATTTCTGGACAACACTGGCTTATCAAGGCCTTCCCCTCCTCAGCAGACCAAGAGTCAATCTTGCTCTATGTACACTTTAGACACCTAAGAGTCACTGGTGACACAGGTTTATAATACTAGCACTTAGGAGATAGAGGTGGGGGTCAGAGGAACTCAGGAATTTAAGGCTAGTCTTGGTTTCGGGAGACTTCCTCTCAAAAAAAAGTCAGAGAAATCAGTCTTGGGCATGCTAGGCAAGCATTCTGCTCCTTCTACAGCTCCAGCTGAGTCATGCACTTGCCTTCAGGTGCTGTATTCCAGCATCTTCTGCTTCCCATAGGTCTGTACCTAACAACTGTGCATAGCAGGCAACTGTTCATTTGGCCCATTAAAGCCGAGCGTCACATCGAGTTGTCAGAGAGGCTGAGCAGCTGCTGAGTCTAGCGGTGCATGCCTGGAGCAGGCTAGGAAGCACTTGGTCTACCTCTCGGGAACAGAAGCAAATAGACCAGGAAACTCAAAGTTGTCCTGGGTTATGCCAAGCCCAAGTCTAGCTGTGCTACAAGAGATGTTATCTCAAACAAAGGAAAAGGGGAGGGGAGGTGTAGCTCAGTAGTGCAGCGCTTGCTTAGCCCTGGATTTATTTTAAAGATTTATTTATATGAGCACGCTGTAGCCATCTTCAGACACATAAGAGGCCATCGGGTCCCATTACAGATGGTTGTGAGCCATCATGTGGTTGCTGGGAATTGAACTCAGGACCTCTGGAAGAGCAGTCAGAGCTCCTAACTGCTGAGCCATCTCTCCAGCCCTAGCCCTGGATTCTATCCAGTCTCACAAAAAGAAAGGCTGTGTGCCAGGTGGTGGGTGCATTATCTTAAATCCCAGCACTCATAAGGCACAGGGAGGCAGATCCCAGTTCGAGTCCAGGCTGATCTACAGAGGGAGTTCCGGAACAGCAAAAGTTACATATTAGAAACCCTGACTCAAATAACTAGGCAGAGTGGTTGTCAGCCCACTAAGTGGGGGTTTCAAATCCTGCAGGAGGGAAGCAATTCTTTCCACTGAAGATGGGAGTGAACGGACTTAGGAATAAAAATATGCTGAGGCAGCTTGTAAGGAGACCAAAGGACATCCCAGCCACCCTTCCCTGAGGCCTTTAACTACCAGAGACTCCTCAGAACCCACAACCATAAACCCCTAGAAATTCTGCCCCACACACCTTGGTGACTGCCCAGAACTACAATTATTTTGACAACCCAATTGGAACAATATTTTTTTCAGCTTTCAGCTTGTTATCTATATAGTTTAAGATTTTATGTGTATGTGTATATCTCTACATATGGGCCGCATGCATGCAGGTGCCATGGAGGCCAGAGGAGGGCATCGACTGGTGTAGAGCTGGAGGTACAAGTAGATCCCAGCACATACTGGGAACCAATGGGTGTGGGGGCTAAGATCAGAGATCGGGTCCTCTGGAGGAGGAGCAAGCGCTAAACAACCTCTCCAGCATCTATATATTCCTCAGTGCTTTGCTTCCACATAAGTGTGCACATTTTGTGCACTCCTGGTGCCCATGGAGGTCAGGAGAGCCAATCAGATCCGCTGGAACTGAAGTTACAGACGGCTGAAAGAGCCTCTATGAGGGTGCTGGGAACTGAGCCGTAGCCGTCTACAAGAGCAAAAGTGTTCTTAATCGCTGAGCCATTTGTTCTGTCTGTCTGTCTGTCTGAAATGGGGTCATGCATAGCCTACGAAAGCCTCCAACTTGCTGTTTAAGACCAAAACTGACCCTGAACTCCTGATCCTCCCCCCCCCTCTCTACCTCCCCAAGGGCTGAGATCAAAGGCATGAGTCACCACTCCTAGCTTTAGACAGGTAGCTTTCCACCAGCTGGCCTGAAGAAAGGGAGCAGGAAGTCCCCTTTCCATCCTTACCCCACTGGAGTCAGATCATGGTGCCAGCGTCACAAACTTCCTTGATAGCCTAAGAAGTCAGTCTGGCTGGGCCCTTCCTGGCTCTTTCAACAATTCCCATCTTCATATTGATCTCCCTGGAGTTGCTACCTCATACAGCTATTCCTGACAGCTGCCCAAAGCAGGATCTAAAAGTCTATATAGGTATACAATCCAGCTTAGCTTCTAACCATCTAGCTGGCTGCTCACAGGAGGTCCAGCCGTTCTTACTGCATTATGCTACTAGCACACATGTGCAATGTGATCTCCAGTTACTCTGGCCCTGATGTAACCACCACCAATCCCACCCCATCTCAGACATAGGAACTAAACCACACTCAGAACCGAGTTTCTTCTTGTTTCTTCTTTTATTGCGGAAGGGATACAAGGTGGGAAGAGGTGTGACACTTCCTGGTGACACCAAAAACAATAGCAGCCAGGGTCAGGAATGCCACTGTGGCCAGGCCTAACCCAAGAGCCACAGAGGTTTGAGCAGAAGAGGTCCAGCCCTCCACAGCCTGGTCATTTGCCTTTCCAAGGAATATCAGGGGCCCTACAGTGACATCAGCTTCATCGGTCACTGTGAAAAACCAGAACATGGAGAAAGGTTTTGTGCTTAGTGCTGGAGAATCATACCAAGGTCCTCAAGCATGTTAGGCAAGAACTCTACTGAGGAATCAGACTTCTTAGCCCCTCAGGACTTCTAGGGGGGATTCTAGGCAGGGCCTCTACCACTGAGCCACGCCCCCAGCCCCTCACTGAGGGATTCTAGGCAGCTGCTCTCCCACTGAGCCACGCCCCCAGCCCCTCCCTGGGGGATTCTAGGCAGGTGCTCTCCCACTGAGCCACGCCCCCAGCCCCTCCCTGGGGGATTCTAGGCAGGTGCTCTACCACTAAACCTTTCTCCCAGCCTTTCAGGTCTGGTTAATCGAGACAGGGTTTCCCTACGTAACCTAGGCTGTCCTTGAACTGTGGTTTTGCCTGTCTCAATCTCCCCAGGACTGAGAGAGATGACAGATGTAAGCTACTGTCAACTCTCAAGTTGAGTCCAATTCCCAAGGATTCAAAATTTGCTGTGCCTCAGTGGATGGAATAAGGCATCACCTGATCATCCAATGTCCTCTTCTACCCTATGTCTTATCTAAGGATTGATAGAACTACCCCACAAGTCACTGGGAAGAGACACTCAGCACCCTCTCACTTGAGATTCAACAGACCCAGAAGACATCCCCTAAGTCAGTCATCTCAATGGAAGAAAAGGAAGTGATTAGCAGATGCCTTAAAGAGGACGAGGAATAAGTGTCCCATGCCTGAGACATACCATGCCTGCGGTTTCGAGAAGCTGGCATGGACCACTGGTAGGGTCTGTGGATCTGGAACTGTGAAGAGCTTGAATTACTACAGTTGCCATCGGTGCAGCAATCACAGATGTCAGCATCGCCCTCTACTGGCGACCAACTGAGTAACAAGACAAAAGGCTTAACTTAGATAAGACAGGAAGATGTTTGCCATTGTATAATTGAAGAGAAAATGGGGGAGGAGCCACGGGGTGCCCACACATTGAGAGCCTGGTCTCCTCACCTCTGGGAAGTCTTGTTGAATGAACAGGCTTTGTTGACCTTATCGGGGATCTGGTCAGCTGGAGCAACTTTGAGATGGCAGGTGATATAGAGCTGAAAGAGAGTTGTGAGCTGGCCGAGTTTGAAGAGGTGTGGACAGCTTTTTGAAGATTTTTGCAGGAAGCCAGATGTGATTGCACAGCATTCAGGAAGTAGGGCAGGCAGATAGATAGATCTGAGTTCAAGGCCAGCCTGGACTACAATGCAAGTTTCAGGCCAGTCATAGATAAAGTGAGATCCTATCTCAAAAAAAAAAAAACAAAAAACAAAAAACACACACACACACACACACACAAAACCAAACCCAGGCAGTGGTGATGCCCGCCTTTAGTCCCGGAAGAGGTAGATGGATCTCCAAGTTCAAGGCCAGCCTAATATACATAGCTCAGCTCCAGGCTGACCAGGATACATATAAGACCCTGTCTTAGAAAAAAAGCAAAATAAAACAGCTTAATTAAAATTTAACTCTTGGCCTGATTTGTGTTTATGGTGCTGAATCAAGTCCAGAGCCTTGTCTGTCTACACAAGCTTGACGACAAAGCTCCAGGCAGGACTTAGCTTTCACTTTGGGACCTCGCTCATAGCTCAAGCAGAGAGGGTCCTGGGAACTAAAACCAGTCTTCCATAGGAGTTAACTGTTGCGGCATCCCATCAGTTTTGGGACTTTTGTTTTGGGGGCTCGGGGTGGGGAGGAGAGACTGGGTCTCACTATGTTGCCTTGGCTGGCCTGGAACTCACTATGTAAACCTGGCTGTGCTTGAACTCAGATCCACCTACCTCTACCTCCGGAGTGCTGACATTAATAGTATGCATGACCAGCTAGTAGTGTATGTGTGCCAGTCATTTGGATTTTATTATTATCATTATTATTATTATTTATTATTATTATTATTATTATTATTACCGTATGTGTGCCAGTGATTTAGCTTTTTAAAAATTGTATTACTGGCCGGGCAGTGGTGGCGCATGCCTTTAATCCCAGCACTTGAGAGGCAGAAGCAGGCAGATTTCTGAGTTCGAGGCCAGCCTGGTCTACCGAGTGAATTCCAGGACAGCCAGAGCTACACAGAGAAACCCTGTCTCAAAAAAAAAAAAAAAAAAAAAAAAAAAAAAAAAAAACTAAAAAAAATTCTATTGCTGTATGTATGTTTTGCCTGCACATACGTCTGTGTGCTACATGCATTGCCTAGTGCTTAAAGAAGCCAAAAGAGCATTGGATCTCTTAGAACTGGAGTTCCAGATGGCTGTGAGCCACCATGTGGGATCCAGCCCTCTTTTCAGAGAGGCCAGTACTCTTAACCACTAAAGCACTCTATCCAGCCATTGTACCCAGCTCTCAGGGTTAAGGAGCACCAAGCCCTGACCTCTCTGAGCGGTTCACCAGAGTAAGCCATTTGCTTAAAGGAAGCAAGCGTAGGCACAGCAGGAGCATGAAGGCAGACTAGAGGCCCAGGCTTATGCTCGGCTGTGGGAAAATGTCATTACCGTATTTCTGGAGCTGTTGGCGAAATGGAATACATCCACCGTGAACTGGAGCATCTCTGGCCGGGGTCTAGGGACTTGAAATGCCGAAAAGCTCTCAGATATACCATCCACAAGGCATCTTGGAAGGGAAGAGGTAAAGAGTAAGCAGCTAAGGCTATCACATCACCCAAGGTGACCAAAGCCAGTGTCTTAGTTTGCTTTGTTGCTGCGATTTAAAAATTGACTAATAGCAGCTGGCTGGTGATGGTGCTTACTTTTAATCCCAGCACTTGGGAAGCGGAAGCAGAGGCAGGCAGGCAGGCAGGCAGATCTGTGAGTTTGAGACTAGCCTGGTCTACAGAGTAAATTCCCAGACAATCAAGGCTACACAGACAAACCCTGTCTTGAAAAAAAACAACCAAAAAACCCCTAACCAATAGCACCTTGGCTTACAGGTTGCAGTTTCTCTCTGTTGGAAACCAAGGTAGAACTACTCCAGGTACCTAGTACAGTCCAGAAGGAAAGCAACTTAAGGCTAACTCAAGTTACATCCCCCCCAACCCCAAGTCTTGATTTTTACTACTTAAAAAAGGCACATATTTATTTTGCTTTCTGACTCTGCTTGTGCCTTCAACACTTTCGCAACGATTTTCTGCTCCTCAATAAGGAAAGCTGGCTTGATTCCGTCGCGGACACACTTGGCACACATGGACCCACTGTAGGCCCTGCTGACACACTTCTTTGTCTTAGACAATCTCTTAAGGACTCTGGGTCTCACAGCACGAACCGGAACCCCTCGCAGTCTGCTGGGGCACACACCACATGCTGATTTAGGTGCTTTCCCAACCTTCTTGGTGTAAAGGTAAACAATCCTGTTGCCGGGGTTTCCAGACAGCCTAGTTTTGCTAGAGGCTGTGTTGTAGGAAAGCCTGTGTCAAACGCTGGACCATCCTGAGTGCCCTAAGCACTATCCCCGGAAGAGGCTCAAAGTTACATTTTTAAAATGAGTTTATTTTTTGTGCATTGATGTTTTGCCTGCATGTGTGTTGGGTCCCCTGGAACCGCAGTTATAAGCTGTCTGGGGATTGAGCAAGTGCTGGGGATTGAACCCCAGTCCTCCAGAAGAGCAGCCAGTGTGCTCTTAACTGGTGAGCCAGCCTCTCAGTTATGTTTCTTACATAGTCCAGGCCTACCTGCTCCAGTAGGCTGGCTCCTCCTACCTCAGTTAGTAATTCAGAAAATGCCCACAGAGTTACTTCAGCTGAGGCTCCCTCTTTCCAAGTGTGTCAAGTTCAGAACCAAGATTAGCAGTCTCACCAGACATAGTGGCTCACACTTGTATTCCCAACAGTCAAAAGGACCTAGACAAGGATTTGTTTTGTTTTGACAAAGTAGAAGAAACTTTGAAGAGAAAGTGGGATCAACTGGAGAGTGAGCAAAAGATAAAGGGGTTAATCTGACCAAAATGCACACCTATGAAAATCTCATAACACGCCCAATTCATTTGTTAATATAGGCTAATAAGATACTTAAACCAAAGGACAATAAAAACGACTCCCTAGAAAGCAGGCCAGGCCTCACCCATGGGAATCCACGAGGAAGTGATAGGGGGAGGAGTTCGGGTCCAGCGAAGATGAAGGTGTGGCCACACAGTAGTCCACGAACAACTGCAATGGTGGGTGGCTTCCGGTCTGGACTTCTGCCTGGAGGTGCGCCACCTCTCCCAGGTGGAAGGCAGGAGAGGCTTTCTCAGTTTTCCAGTTTTCTGAAGGGGCACAGAGAGGGGCTAGAAACAGCCTAGAAGCATCTGCATTCCCCCTACCAACTCCTCCAGCCCTCTGACTCACCCTCCATCAGGCGAAGAGAGAAAGCCAGTTTCTCCTCGGAGGACACAGTGGCTCTGAAGGGAACCCAGGTGGGCCGGATTGGGTGGCTGCTCACGTTGCCCTGCCTATGAGAAAAACTCAGCTGCTTCCTTATAAACCCAGCCTGGCGCAGTTTGTGTGGGCTTTGGGACAGTATCATATCCCCACCCTGTTACAGACATCTCAGAGATGGATAAATTCGGTAGCCGGGCCAAGGTCCCCAAAGGCTGGGCCGGTTCCTTAACCCATTGCCTACACCTGACAGCAACCAGACAATCCAGCCATGGGGACAGACACCGAAGCATGGATAGACAGGGCTGAAGGTGGAAACTCCCTTAGTACGCTGAAATCCAGTCTGTATCAACTTAAACCCAGGTGAAAGGCAAACAGAAGCCGGAAGTGGCAAAGCTCCGGGGAGGCCGAGGCAAGAACAGGAATGACCCGTTCTGACTCCATTTCAAAAAGGGCGAGCTAGGAACATGGTTGACACAGTGCTTGTTCAGCATACAGTCCATCCCCAGCGCCTAATAGACCATGCCTGTAGTCCCAGTAACTCAGAAGGTCCAAACAGGAGGATCACAAGTTCAAAGCCACCCTGGTCTACACAGCAACTGCCAGGTTAACCAAGTATAAAGTATAGATAGTGAAACCCTGTCCAAAAAAAAAAAAAAAAAAAAAATACCAGTGAACAAAACCGAAAGCCCTGCCCCTGGATAATTGTGGTACAGGCCTATCATCCCAGCACTCCAAAAGGCGGAGGCAGGGGGATCACTGACTGTGAGGCAAGCTCTGTCCACATAGTTAAGACAGCCTCAAAAAAACAAGTATTAAAAAGATCAGACATGGCCAGGCGGTGGTGGCTCACGCCTTTAGTCCCAGCACTTGGGAGGCAGAGGCAGACAGATTTCTGAGTTCGAGGCCAGCCTGGTCTACCGAGTAAGTTCCAGGATAGCCAGGGCTACACAGAGAAACCCTGTCTCGGAAAAAAAAAAAAAAAAAAATCAGACACAATGAAGTTTCCCAATGTAGAGCCCCAAGAGTATGTCCAAGCTGGGCATAACGACCCATACCTGTAGCCCCAGGTCCCAGAGCTAGAAATGCTGAAGCGTAAGATTAGGGCAGAGTCATGGGCAGACTGTAATACACGTTCAACTCTTGTGACAAGAGTTTGTCATCTATAGTGTTCACCTAAGAAGTTGTTTGATCCCTTTAATCCCAGCACTTGAGAGGTTGAGGTATATCACCAAGTTCAAGGCCAGCTAGGCTACACAATTCCAGTTCACCCTATGAAAAGATTCGAAACAAAGATCTGCTAGCCTACAGGCTATAACCCAGCATCTAGGAGGTGGAGGCAAAATGATCTGAATCTGAGCCTGGGCTTCAAAGAATCCTGTGCCAATTTCATCTCTCTCCTCCTCCAAAAGGCAATCAGTTCCTTAATACAGACCTGTCTCAGACTTTCCCCCCAGCAGGCTTGCCTACCCATACATGAGACAATAATCATCACAGCTGAAAAAAAAATTGTCCTTGTTAGGGCAAACATCCTACTTTTTTTTTTCTTTTGTTTTTTTTGTTTGTTTGTTTGTTTGTTTTTCTGAGACAGGGTTTCTCTGTATCTCTGGCTGTCCTGGAACTCACTCTGTAGACTAGGCTGGCCTCAAACTCAGAAATCCACCTGCTTCTACCTCCCAAGTGCTGGGATTAAAGACCACCAGTGCCCCGCTGTCAAACATCCTACTTGAAGGCAGCCATATCCAAATCCAGGAACCCAGCAGTGCATCCCACACTGACCTGGGGTATCGGCACTCAATGGGTACCTCCACACGGTTAGTCCTTAGGATGGACAGGCCTCCCACAGGGCGAGGGTCGTGGAGCAGGAAGGTGCTATACACCAGGGCATCCTCCGTCACCTGAAACAAAGGTCTAGTGTTAACCAGATCCAAACCACATACCCTGCGGATGCTCGCTTGGCCCATGGTACAGGGATCTAGCCTAGGAAGGCAGACAAGGCCCAGGTCAACCTGCCCTCTGCTGGCCAGTAAAGAAATTAGTGAGCTGGGTTACAGAGAGCATGCCAAGTGATTACAAGCAAGTTTAATTCCAGCCCTCAATAGTGGGTCACAACTGTCCATAAGTGTGTAGGATGCACATACCTACAAGCAAAACACTCACACACATAAATCATAAAGCTTTTAAAAGGTTGAACAGTAGCGGCGCAGTGGGGGCACATCTTTAATCTCAGTACTTGGGAGGCAGAGGCAGACAGATCTGAGTTTGAGGCCAGCCTGGTCTACAGAGAGTTCCAGGACAGTCAGGGCCACATATAGAAACCCCGTTTCAAAACAAAACAAAAAAGTTTAACAGCTGCTATTAGTTTTATGAAATAGGTTGGGCCCAGGTTGGCCTCAAACTCAACAATCCTCCTGCCTCAGCCTCTCAAAAGAGGATTACTTGAATTAGAAACCAGTGTTAGGAGTCCACCAAGTTCTACCTTAGGATACCTATGAGTTTACTGGGCTTATGCACTAAGTGTGGGTGACCTCCACAGCGGCTACACCCCAGGAAAACTCACCCTGGCATAGATGGCAACTTCCCTACAGCTGTGGGGAATCAGCCTTCCCGCTAGCCCCACTCTCCTCGGCTTTCCATATGTTTTAGCACATTCCTAGACCTTATGCAACAAAGGCAGATTCATAGGCAGCTGGCTGGGAGGTGTGGGGAGAAATGATTGAGAGAGGAAGCCAGTGAGATCAGGTGAGGAACTAGGCAAGATCCAGTTGGGCTTAGCCAAGGTTCACAGGCACCCGGTTCATCTGCTTGGCCCCACCACCACAGCTGAACCTTTTATAAAGCAAGCCTTCCTGTAGCTCTGGCTCTCCTTAAGCCTGGGATCCAGGATGACCTCGGACTCCTAATTCTACGGCCTCTGCCTCCCCAGTGCTGGATTGTAGGTACCTGTCACCATATGCTAGAGTTTTGTGATACAGAGGCTCAAACTCAAGTGCCTTATGCCTGCTAGACAAGCACTCTGCCAACTGAGCTCTGTCTGCAACCCAGTTGAAATGCTTAAGGTCTTTATGTTAATGAAAAGACTTTCATAATACCCTCTGCCCCATACGTCTTTTAGCTCAAGGTTTCCAGGCATGGTGGTGAACCCCTGTAAACCCAGCACCAGGAGAAGCAAAGGCTGGGGTTATTTCTACAAGACCCTCTTTCAAAAAGTCACGTTCAGGTCAGGGCACATGTAGTTCATTGGTGGAGTTGTTGTCTTGAACGTGCAAGGCCCTAGGTTCAATCCCTGGCACCTGTTATTTTCCCTACCAGAGATTAGGTCCAGGTCATTATTGTTTTTTTTTTTTTGTTTTGTACAGTTTTTTACATATCCAAGGCTATCCTTAAATTCCAATTCTCCTGCCTTTACTTCCCATGTGCTGGAATTGTGCACACGTGTTAACCAGGCATGGTTTTTTGAGGGATTTTTAATGCCTCTGGCAAGTGCCTGAGCTGTCCTCTGCATCCCTCTCCAACATTGAGTCCCATCACCCTTCTAGTCAGTTCGTGATCTTCAGGAGAAGTCAAGAGTCCTAAAAACAGGACGTAGCTGCGGTGGTTTATGCCTTTAATCCTAGCACTCAGGGAGGCAAGCGGATCTGAGTTCCAGGACAGCCAGGGGCTTCACAGAGAAACCTTATATTAGAAAAACAGAAGCCAGGAAGGGGGAAAAAAATGAATCGGAGTGGTCCCAAGAACACAGCTACTTCCAACCGTTCTCCATTCACCAGCTTCCAGCAGAGCCTGAGATTTCCGGGCGCCATCTTCCTTCAATAACCACTCCGGAACCACAGAGAAAGGAGACAAACCCATTCCTCAACATCACCACCCATCACCAGACCACCTTCCAGCATCCGTTCCCCCAAGGAAGCCACGCCTCACCTGTACCCCGCTGCTGCACTCATGCAACTGGGCGTTGAACCTGACCACGTCAGTATCCACGGATACGCGGGGCTGACAGCCTTCTGAGCCAAGGGTGAGGTCCCCAGGCTGCACGAGCTTCCCCGTGCCAAAAAGGTCTCTACTGACAGTCACCACTAGTTCAGCTTCCAGACACTTCACCTCCACGGGTGATGAGGACCCTACCGGGGTAGGAGTTCCACCTGGCAAAAGCCACAGAGTTTGGGGATAGCACAGCTTCGGGCCTCCGCACAGCAGGAGACAAAGGAAGAGGAGAAAGCTTGGCGCCATGGTGCTGTCTAGAGTACAGCTGAGCGCAGAGTAAGGGGTTGACACTACCCGGTGTTCTTATATCACTGCATGGCCCACCCTCCCACCTGAATTCCCTCTGCTTCCCTCACTCTCGGGTGGAGCCATCATCAACACATTATTAGACCTGTGGCCTAACCCTCATCTGGACCAACGATCAGAACCTGGGTTATAGCTGTAAGGATTCCCCAGGTGATTGCTAGTCGAGGTTTTTATTTGGTTAGTTGGTTGGGGGTTTTGTTGTTGTTTTGTTTTGTTATGGGTTTTTGTTTTTTGTTGTTGTGTTGGTTGGTTGGTTGGTTGGTTGGTTGGTTGGTTGGTTGGGTTTTGGTTTTTTTAGGCAGGGTTTTTCTCTGTGTAGCCCTGGCTGTCCTGAAACTTGCTCCATCTGTAAACCAGGCTGCCCTCAGACTCAAGGAATCTGCCTACCTCTGCCTCCAGAGATCAAAAGTCTATGCTGGGATTAAAGATCTGTGTCACACCGACTCCTACTCAAGTTTTCCTTCTTTTCCCTGGTGAAAACACAGCGTTTCCTGAATGTTAGCCAAGTGCTCTACCATGGAGTCAGGTCCCCAGTCCCTTACAGGCAGATTCTGGGCAGGTGCTCTAAGCTTTAACCCCAGCCTGCCTGCCTGCCTGCCTGCCTGCCTGCCTTTTTTTCTTTTCTATTTTGAGATAGTTTATTAAAGTTGCTGCCCCTGGCCTTGAACTCACTCTGTGGCTTGGCAAGCCAGAACTTCACAGTCTTCTGGCCTCAATCTGTGATGAGAGGCTTGAGCCTTGGAGCCTGGACTTAGTACATTAAGGCCTGTTCCGGGGCTGGAGAGATGGCTCAGCGATTGAGGGCACTGATGCTCTTCCAGAGAGTCCTGAGTTCATTTCCCAGCACCCACATGGTGGCTCACAACCATCTGTAATGGGATCCGATGCCTTCTTCTGGTATGTCTGAAGACAGCTATAGTGTGCCCACATATATAAAATAAATAAATTTAAAAAGTAAACAAACAAATAAAGCCTGGTCAGCCATAACTCTTCACTTTCTCCCTATTTCTATCCTGTGTTCAGAGCTGTACTGCTGAACGCTGGAAGCTCAGGGCTCCAGGCTAAGTGTCATCACAGGCCGGAGGGGGACCCTGGAGAAATTCTGGAAGATGCAGGGATTCTTAGAAACAGCTGAGGACTCCTGCCAAGTAGAGATTAAAGAGGCATTAATAGGTGTCAAGAGAAAATATTTGTGCCTGAGACCTATTCAACAGCTTTACCCTAGGGGTAAACTGCCAGTCAAGGCAAATTAAATTCATTTATTTGTCTGTTTCATTTATTCATCATAGTTTTTTACTTTGTTTGTTTTTCCAGACAGGGTTTCTCTGTGTGTATTTCTGGAAGTCACTGTATGGACCAGGCTGGCCTTGAACTCAGAGAGACTGAGTGCTGGGGTTAAAGGTGTGCGTTGCTGCCACACACCCCTCCCCACTTATTTATCATAATTTTATTTGACTTAGTCCCACAACCACCAATTCTGTAGTCCTGTTTCTCAAATCTGGGGAACCTGCAGGGGTTAGCACATCTGTCGTGCAACAGAGGAGCCTCCCCCCCGCCCAAAAAAAAAAGTAAGAAGGAAAGAAAATACACACACACACACACACACACACACACACACACACTCCTCATCGTGGTATTTCCTCTACCAGGGAGATACTGATTTTTTTTTTTCTTTTTCAGACAGGGTCTTGCTGTGTAGCTCAGGCTGGCCTTAGAACTATTGTAGCCCAGGCTGACCTTAAATATATAATAATTTTCCTAGTTTAGCTTTCCTGGTACCAAGATTGCAAGGTATAAGCCACCACACCCTGTTTTATTTTAACTGATTTAAAAAAAAAAAAACATTTATTTTGTGTGTATGGAGGGGGTGCACATGTGCCACAGTATGCACGTGAAGTCAGAGGACAACTTTGGGGGGTTAGTTCTCTCCTTCCACTGTGTGGGGCCCGGGGATCCAACTCACGTAGTTAGGGTATACAGCTCTTGCCTTTATGCGATGAACCATTTTGCCAGCCTCTATGTTTCTATTTCTTTCTTCTTCTTCTTCTTCTTTTTTTTTCTTCATTTAGTTAAATCATCCATGCTACCTGACTATAGTTTTTTGTTTTGTTTTACTTTTTAGAGAGCTATAGTCTTACTGTGCCACTTGGCCGCTTGGTCTAGCCTTGAACTCTGGGCTAGAGTAATTTTTCTGTCTCAGCCTCCAGATTTTTGCCACCCTCCTAGGCTTCAACATGTTTTTCTGGTGGATATATTTACATAAACTATTTTGGGAGGGATGACAGGGTCTTAATATGTAGCCTAGGCTGGCCTCAAAATCAGAATCCCCCCACACACTGTGAGTGTATACACATTAAGGAGGCAGAGGCAGGGGGATCTCTGTGAGTCCCAGGCTAGCCAGGGTTACATGGGAAGACTCTATGTCAAAAAGCAAACGAATACATAAACTCTAAAAACTCAGGAGGCAGAGGCAGGGGGATCTCTGTGAGTTCCAGGCTAGGGTTACATGGTGAGACTCTATCTCAAAAAAACAAATAAACGAATATATAAATCTCTAAAATCTCAGGAAGCAGAAGCAGATGGATCTCTGTGAGTTTGAGGCCAATTCCAGGCCAGCCAGAGTTACATAGTGACATCCTATCTCAGACAAACTGCAGAATCCTCCTGCCTCTGCCCCCTGAGTGCTAGGATTCTAGGCAGGCTACCACCCTAACCAGCTTTGATTTCTTATTTTTGAGACACTGGGAGTGAAACCCAGGACCTTGTGCAGGCTTTGGTTTTCGTACAGCTTGGCACAGAAATCAAAGGACAAATGATTCACCTGAATACATCTGAAGGACAGTGCTCCCTCCACTCATTTGATGGGAAACAGGCAGGGAGCCCTGGTTACACAGAGGCAGCTGTGTGAGCCAAGATGGAGAAGGATGCTCAGGTGGGCCTGTAGAAAGGCTCAATCCCTGGAGCCCAAGTCCTGGGAGATGAGCCTAGAAGGCTGGTGAAGTGGGCCAGGCAGGACCCTGAGGATGTCAGGCTAAGATGCTGGCTTTATCCCGTGGGAGTATTGACAGGCTGAAACTGATACAGGATGTGGTCAGCGCTGGGTGGGAGGAGGGAACAGATGGCTATCAGATGCAGGCGTCAATGACAGCACCTCTCCTGGCAGGAACTATGGAAAGGCTAATGGTTCCTAGGAGTCGGGGCCCGGTCTTGGGACCCTGGCCTTGGCAGGCTTCTTATCCACAGTTGTGTTTGCTGGCTGTGCTGAGAACAGAATGAGGAGGACTGGAGATTGACGATCAGAGTTAACCTGTACTTCGAACTCACATCCCCATTCCTCCCTGAACTGGGGTAACTAGCCTTCCTAACAGGACTGCAGAGAGGCAGGGGTGGTGACACACTCCTGAAATCACAGTACTTGGGAGACTGAAGGGGGAGGAACGGGTTTGAAACCAGCCTCGGTTCTAAAGTAAGGGAGCCTCTCCCAAAAATAAACAAAGGAAGCTGTTGAGATGACTCAGCAGATAAAAGTGCCTGCCTCAGAGTCTAAGGGTCTGCGTTCAATCCCTGGGACCCACACACAGAGGGAGAAAGACTGGAAAGGAAGTTCAGTAATTATGAGCACTTCTTGCTCTTAGAGGTCCTGAGTTCAGTTCCCGGCACCCATAACACCCATAAAGGGTGGCTTACAAACCTAACTTCAGTTACAGGGGATTTGACCTCTCCGGGCCTCCTCAAACATTTGTTCGCACACGGCAGACACTAACACACACACATGTACACATAAATAATCCTTTAAAGATAAATAGCTGGGTAGTGGTGTCGGCAGCAGGTAGCATGGGCCTCTAATCCCAGCACTTGGAAGCAGGGAAGATGGACCTGAGTTCGAAGCCAGCCTGGTCTACAGAGTGAGTTCCAGAACAGCCAGGACTACACAGAGAAAGGGTCAAGAGAGATGGGTCAGTAGTTAGAGGGTTGGATGATTCTAGATGAGCTTGGTCTGGTTCCCAGCACCCACATGGCACCTCAGAACCATCTGTAAGTCCAGTCCCAGCAGGTACAAGACACATAAATTTACGCAGGCACACATACATATACATAAATAAAATATATAGGAAGGGTTAGAGACGTCGTGGCTCAGTTGTTAGAGAAACTGTTGTTATTGCAGAGGACCCAGGTTCTATTCCCAGTGCCCACGGGGTAGCTCACAACTGTCTGCAACCCCAGTCTCAGGAGATCCAACACCCTCCTCTCACCTCCAAAGGCACGGGACATGAATGTGATACACAGGCATATATGCAAGCGAAACACTCACAAGGGAGAAAGTTTTCATTATTCTAACAAGATTTTGTCGTTGTTGTTCTTGTTGATTTTTTTTTTTTTTTTTTTTTTTTTTTTTGAGACAGAGTCTCTACGTAGCCTTGGCTGTCCTGGCATTCACTATGTAGATCAGGCTGGCCTCAAACTCACAAAGATCCACCTGCCTCTGCGTTTCAAGGGCTGGGATAAAAGGAGCGCCTGGATTTTCTATATTATGTGGAGTCTGGGGATTGAACTCAATGTGCCAGGCCTGTGCAGCTCACCCTCTGAGCCATCTCGCTTGCTCTGAATGTTGATCCCTCCCCCGCCCCCGCCCCCCCTTCATTTTTTTATGCTGCGAGAGGGGGTCTCTCTAGGTAGTTGAGGATAACCTTGATCTCACAATGCAACCCAGGCTGTCTCTCCATCACCACTGTATGCTGTTGGGCTGTCCTGCACAGACATAGGGAACCATCAAACCTTTCTGTAACCTGAGCCTGGAAGGGAGGAGTCGGCAGAGGAGGGAGGGGCCATCTGGCCTCGTAGCTCCTCCTCTTCCTCGGTGCCCTTCCTCTAGGGCAGCTCACAACACTACGGACCACCTCCACTGTCCCTTAGCCTCTCTCTGCCCCAAAGGTCAGGTGGGGACAGGCTGGGGCCACCAGCAGCTCCATGGCCAAGGATATTGCCTCTTCTCTCCTTCTAGCTACGGAAAGAAAAGAAGAAAAGTCTGTGTTGATCTGCATCTGGGGGGCCCTTCCCCCTCCTAAAGTTCCCGGAGCAGAGGCAGTGATTGAAACTTGGATTATCTGGAGACCAAGGGACAGAAAGAACCCAGAACATCCCCACAGGTATGAATCCTCTAGTTTTGGTGGTGGTGGTGGTGTGTGTGTGTTCTCTCTGTGTGTGATAACAGTTTCCTTTGAGAACCTCCAGCGCCCTTTCTTTAAAAAAAATATTAATACTTCATTTATGTATTTATTTATGTGTGTGCAAGCATGCACACGTAACAGTCACAGGGTCACTTGCAAGAGTGTTTCTCCTCCCGACATGTGGGTCCCGGGAATTGAACTTAGGTCATCAGACTTGGCAGCAATCATCGTTACCTGCTGAGCCAACTCATTGACTAGAGACCCTTCTGTTTCATTCTATGACTTCATAGCCACAATCTCAGTCAGCCCATCAACAAACATTTCCTGAACACCCTATGCCATGTACAACTACTGAGTGAGATCTGCCTCTCGTCTTGGAGGGCAGATGGGGACACTCATAGCAATAGCTAGCACATTAGAGCGGGACAGAGACCGGGGAAACCTTTTATAAACATTGCCCGTTTAATGTGGCAACAAATGTAAGGGAAAGAATATGGGACCATTTTGTAAGTAAAAACAAAGAGGGTTCACAGCTTCTAATCACCTGCCCCACCGGGGCTAAAAGGGATTCTGAGAACACTGGAGAACCCTGGATCAGTAGAACACCTGCTGCTCTCGAAAAGGATCAGGGTTCGATTCCCAGCACTCACATGGCGGTGCATAGAGGTCTAGAACTCTGGTCCTAAGGGATCCAGTGGCCTCTTCTGGCCTCCCCAGACACCAGGTACATATGTGCTGCATACATATACATACACACACACACACACACACACACACACACACACACACATATATATATATATATATATATATATATATATATATATGCAAGCAAAACACCCATATCCATCAAATAAGAAAATACGTATTTAAAAGAACCCTGCAAGGCAGATGTGCGGCAAGTGCCTATAATCCACTTCAGAAGTGGAAATGGGGAGGTTTGAACTGAGTTCCAGGTCGTCTTTGGCTACATAGGAGTTTGAAACCGGCTCTCAAGAGCAAACAAAAAAAAGCCATGGCCATTTAGGACAGGGATGAAGCAACCTCTATTTCTGTCCCTGAGAATAGGACAGGACTGAAGTATAGGAATTTGTTTGAAGTTGAAGGCTGAGGGGCAGAGGCCTTATTCACTGAGCATGCCATGCATGAGTCAGGCTGTCTGGGGTTTAAAGTCCCTGCAGGCTGTTCCGGGGGACAGTGGCTTTCTCTCCAGCTCCCAGGCTGCAGAAGCAGGGAATACCATAGGTGCAACTGAGGATTTCTGGAAGGGGCCTTGGAAGATAGCCATCCCTCAGGGAGGGAAGGGAACTGGCCGAGGGCAGGGGGACCCTTAGAAGTGGGTGGCCTGGGAACCATGGGAAGGCCCAGGAAACTATGTATCCCCACCAGAAAAGATTGGCTGGTCGCTGCCGTCCTTCTTACAATTCTCGGTTCCCGTGTCCCAGCTGTCCCCAGTCAAGGCAGGAGGAACACAAAAGGTGATTATTCTGCTGGGGGCTATCCTGGGCTTCCATGAATGGCGCGTTGAAAACCCCGTGTCCACATCCAGATCTGTTTTCACCTCTCTGCCCGAATGCACTGTCTGCATGCCAGAGTGGAGTCTAAAGCCAGGGAGAGATTCTCCAGGGAGGGGCACGATGGCCCTGGGCACCTCAGACTCCAAGGATCCCACACAGGGCCATTTTCCCTCTATCCATTCCTACCAGGCTAACCCCCAAGGTGGCTGGGAGGCAGGTACGCAGCTTCTCTTCTCAAGGCCATAGCCCCCAGCTTTCCTCTGCATCTGTGCTTCCTTCCTGACTCATTATCTGCAGTCCTGAGAACCTGATCAGCTTCTGAAACAGCCTCCGTCTGCCCCCTGCCCAAACTCTCAACACCCAGATCCACACTCCTGCTGAAGCCTGCAAGGAGAGGGACACCTGTGGGACGTCTGGGGTGCTGAGAGCACACCTATGTAAACTTTCACTGAGAGTCACACAGGTAGAAATATGTTTTTTTCATTTATTTATTTAATTAATTATTCATTTATTTATTTGCAGACAGGCCCTGGCTGATCTGAAACTCTCTTTTAGGCTGACTCTCCAATTGATAGAGGTCTGCCTGTCTCTGGGATTGATTTATTTATTTACTTAGTTTTTGAAAGGGATGGAGAGCTAAGCCTGGGTCTCAGTATCTGTAAATAGCGCAAGCTGGCCTGGTACTCAGTAGGTAGCTAGGTTTTGCTTCAAACTTGTGATAGTCCTTCAGCCGCAGAACTGAATCACCATAACCAGATTTCTTTCTTTCTTCCTCTCTTCCCTTCTTTCTTTCTTTCTTTCTTTCTTTCTTTTGTGTGTGTGTCTGACTTTTGAGACAGGGTCTCCTGTAGCCCAGGCTAACTTCAATCTTGCAGTGTAGCTGAGGATGGCCTTAGACTCTTTTTAAAAATATGTATTTGTTTATTCAATCTGTATGAGTGTTTTGCCTGCGTGTGTGTATGTGTTCAGTGCGTGTGCTTGGTGCCTATGGGTCAGAAGAGCCAATCAGCTGCTCTGGAACTGGAATTAGGGGTGATTGTGAGCCACCACGTGGGTGCTGGGAATGAACCTGGGTCCTCTGCAAGAGCAAAACATGGTCTTAACTGTTGAGCCATCCCTTCAGCCTGGGTAGATTGCTGGGTAGATCACTTGCTTAGCATGTGTGAATCCCGTGGTCCAAGCCCCGCTCCACCGTACCCAGGACCACACAGACACAAATACCCTGACACCCCCATGCCCACAGACACCCAGACATACAGACAGTAGCAATGAAAAGAAAATCTACTGGGCAGTGGTGGCACACACCTTTGATCCCAGCACTCAGGAGGCAGAGGCAGGCTGAGTTCCGGGTCAGCCTGGTTTACATAATGAGTTTCAGGACAGCCAGGCCTACACAGAGAAACCCTGTTTCGAAAAACGAAACAACAAGAGGATAATAATAAAATTAATAAGTAAATAAAATCTAAATATATACCTACAACCCCCTAAAATTAACTGGGTTATTTAAGTACCACCCTTGGTACCAATCACACTTGGGGATATGAAGGCCTGGAGGATGAACTCTGAGCCACTGGCTCTGCTGTGGTTGGAACCCACCACCCTGCCAAGCCCATATGGGATCCTTTGTCGTCTTTGCACAGCCTTAGCTATGGCCAAATGCAATCCCCTTATGAATCTCTCTCTCTTTCTCCTTCCCCTTTTGTGGTATTGGGAATGGACCCAGAGCCACCTATGTGAGTTCAGCAAGGACTCTACCACTGAACAGCAACCCCCAGCTCTCCAGTAGGGGATTCTGGGTAGGCCATCTACTGCTGAGCCACACCTCCAGATTCTCAATAGCAGATTCTAGGCAAGCGCTCTACCGAGCCACATCCCAGCACAGATCCATCTTTCTCATCTCCTAGCTCTCGCACCTGTCTTTGCCTCCACCAGGAATGTCATCCCCATGTGGATATGTCCTTCCCCCTGCAGCTGGCCCATGCAGCTGGAAGTAAACACGGTGGATCTTGAGTCGCAGATGTTCCAGCTGTGACTTCTCAGATTCTTGATGGAACCGTCTGAAAAGCCATCCATTGGCTGGACACCCAAGGAAGCAGAGATGCACATTGGCTCCCAACCTGATGAATGGAGCAGGGGATGGAAGCCTGGGGATGGGGGTGCTGCCCCCCTGCCCCTCCCCCCAGCACTGTCCTTCCTCCTTCTGTTCCCACTAGGTAAGTGTCCCCAGACACTCCCTGCTTCTTTCCAGCTCTCAATTCCCCATGCTGTCCAACTATGGTGAGAGTCCAGGCAATGGTGGCACAGATTTGTAATCCCACTGCTTGGAAAGTGGAAGCAGACAGGTCAGAGGGTCAAGGTCATTCTCAGCTACATGTCTGGTCCCAGGCTAGCCTGGGCTACAGGAGACCCTGTCTCAAAACAACAAAAATGAGCCAGGCAGTGGTGGTGTGGGCCTTTAATCCCAGCACTCAGGAAGCAAGTGGATTTCTGTGGGTTTGAGGCTAGCCTGGTCTACAGCCAGGGAGACAGAGAATCCCTGCTTTGAAGCAAACAAAAAAACCCAACACTAAATAAAACCAGGACAGGCCAGCTGGCTTGGCAGTGAAGGTGCTGCTTGTCACCAAGCCTGAGCTCTTGAGTTAGATCCCTAGAATCCATAAGGCAGAAAGAAAGAACCAGCTCCCGCAAGAAGTTGTCCTATGGCCTTAACATTTGCCGTAGGCTATGTACATGTCAACATTCATGTCTATCATTTATGCACATGACACATGCATGAACACACACACACACACACACATACACTAACTCAAGAAGTCATTTTAAAGGGACTGGAGAATATGGCTCACTGGCTAAGAGCACTGGACTGGCTGGTCTTCCAGAGGACCCAAATTCAATTCCCAGAACCCTCACAGTGGCTCATTTGTAAACATTTGTTAACTTCAGTTCCGGGGGATTCTATGCCCTCTTCTGGCCTCTGTCGGTACTGCATATGGGGAACAGCCACATGGGCAAAGCACCCACACACATTAAAATACACATTAAAAATAAAAATAAATTCTAAAAACAACAATACAAAAATGGCCAGTGAGGTAGCTTGGTAGATAAAGGCACTTGCTAAAACTACCTACGTTCAATTAATGACAGTGATCCTTTGACTGCCACACACATACACACATGTGAATGCAATTTCAAATTTTTAATTCTTCAGTGGTGCCACATGCCTTGGAATCTCAGCACTCACTAAGCAGAGGCAGGTGGATCTATTGAGTCGGAGACTAGCCAGGTTTACAGAGAGAGTTCTAGGACAGCCAGGGCTAAACCTGTTTGGAAAAAAAAGAAAAGAAGAAAAAAATAAAGTAAATAAATTAACGAATTCTTAAAAAGAAAAAAAAAAAGATACCAAAAGTCTGCTTTGTTGAGAAAGAAGCCTTGGGGTAAAACTCCTGCAGGTGGCCGAGAGCACTCATGAGAGTTTGCTGTCGAGTAGACAAATGGGTCGGGGCAGATCTGCAGTGGACAGTGGAACACTGGGATAAGGAGGTTGATGGAGATCTCGAGATGCAGTGTTTGGAGACCGGGTCCTCCAAGAGCAGGGGGGTTATGGTTACGGTCAGACCCCTGGGGGAGGGGATGCTGTGAGAAAAGACCAGTCTTCCAGAGCTGGGCAGAGACTCACTTCCTTCCCTGTCTGTTTCAGCCAGTGCCCTCCAGCCCTCTCCACTGCCCTTTCCAGGTAGGTTCTGCCTCTTCCCCCTCATCTGTTCCCTCATCTGCTCATGGTTATTCCCAAGCTGGCATGGCCCAGCCACACCAGGTTGGTAGAAGGTTCTCCTATAGCATCCCGTCTTGTGTCCCCACTGCACCAGCTTGTCTGCATTTATTTACAGAGCTGAGGCTGGTAGGGGGCCCAAGCCGCTGCCGAGGGCGCCTGGAGGTCCTGCACAGTGGTTCCTGGGGCAGCGTGTGCGACGATGACTGGGATGTTGTCGATGCCAACGTGGTGTGTCGTCAGCTGGGCTGTGGCCTGGCATTGCCGGTACCGCGGCCCCTCGCCTTTGGCCAGGGCAGAGGGCCCATTTTCCTGGATAACGTGGAGTGCCGCGGGCAGGAAGCGTCTCTGAGCGAGTGTGGCAGCAGGGGCTGGGGTGTCCACAACTGTTTTCACTATGAAGATGTGGCCGTCCTGTGTGATGGTGAGGGAAGGAGGGGGGCTGTGGAGCCAAGAAGCTAGCAGGGTTCCATGTGGGGCTTGAGTGCACAACAGAGTTTCTTTTTGTTTCCATTGCTAGGGATTGAACCTGTGGCCTCATGTATGCTAAGCAATCATTTTACCACTGAGCCACATGCCCAACCTGCCCTCTGATACTAGGCAAGCGATTTATCACCGAGCTGTGTTCCCTTCCCTCTGTCTGTCTGTCTGTCTGTCTGTCTGTCTGTCTGTCTGAGATGAAGTCTCATTGGCTTGGCTATATGATTCTCCTCTTTCCACCTGCTAAATGCTGGAATTCCAGATATGTCCCCTCACGCTAGGCCTAGCCCTCCTGCTTTTTGAGCTAGACCACTGGGGTCACCCTGACCATAAGCTCTACTAAGCATAGATCTGCAGCAGAAACTCAGAGTCAACATTGAGAATCATTTTCTACCCAGCAAGGCTTATGAAAGCATAAGCTGTAGCTGGAGCCTAGACTTTCTAATTCTGCAGATCTAAGGTAGGGCATAAGAATGTAATGTTTCTAGTAAGTTCCCCCGGGGTTGTCAACTGCATTAGAACTTGGGCTTAAGGGATTGGAAACGTGGCTCAGTAGTTAAGAGAAGTTGCTGCTTTTCCAAAGGACCCAGGTTTGAATCCCAGCACCCACGTGGTGGCTCACTCACAATCACCCCTAATTCCAGTTCCAGGCAATATAGCGCCCTCTTCTGGTCCCCATAGGTACTGCATGCATTGGGGCCCAGACATACAAAAATACAAAATAACTATATCCATAAAATAAAAATAAAGGGGCTACAGAGATGGCCCAGTGGTTAGAGTACTGGTAGTACTCACAGAGGATCTGGGTTCAGTTCCCAGCATCTACAGCAGCTCACAGCCATCCAGAATGCTTCTGAGCTCTGCAGACACTAGGCGTGTACATGGTGTACAAACATACGTACATGCCAAGCACTCAGACTCATGAAATAAATCTAAAAGAATTATTAAAAACAAATCAACAAGTGAAGAGTAACAACAAAGAACATTCAGTGTGGGCCTCTAGTCTTCACGTACACCTGCATGGATCCGTGGGCCTACACACATTCATTCATATACCACACATGCAGGGCACTCTCAGGCACTTTTGAGCATGTGTATGCGTGTGCAGGCACACGTGCACACACAAACACGCATCAAAAAATAGAGAATCTAGGCCTTAGGCATGGTGACACACCCCTGGAATAACAGTGTTCCGGAGATTAGAGGAAAAGTTCAAGTTTATTCTTGCCTTCATAGCAAGTTAGTGGCCAAATAGTGGCTCTCCAGATGCAGAATTCAGGGCTTTGGTCTCAAAAGCAGGTATCTCAGGGGCCCCGTGTGTGAGGATGGAGAACAGAAAGATCCCTGTATCTTTGCTTCCACCCTGCTTTCTCTGCAGAGTTCTTGCACACACAGCCCCCAACAAGGAAGGTGTTGACCAGTATAGCACCCCCTACAGCCCTCCAAAATGGGAAAGGTAAGTCATATGGGAAGGTGGGCCCTTGGTAGGCTAGAGGAGGTGAGGGAAGAGGGGGTGAGGGCTTCAAGGTCAGGCCTACAGTATAGAACAAGGACCCTGTATTGAGGGACATGTAGAGGAGGGAAGCCTAGAGGCAGGCAGGCCCCGTCTATCAGGAGGTCAGGAAGGGCTTCGTGGAAGAAGAGGTGTGGCAGCTACATCTAACAAAGTGAGGTTTTCTCTGGGCAGCTGTACATGACAAACAGGCACATTTTACTAAGCCAGTAGAGCAAGGACAAGAAAAAGAAGGCTGGTTTTAAGTCTGGATGAAATAATCTATTCTGGTTATCCCGAGACCCACAATCCAACTGTCTGGACTGTCAGAAGGCTTGGCCAAGCGGGTGGACTGGCTAGCTTACCCCAGCTGTGGGGTTTGGATTCTGCAGACCAGGTTGCTGTCCCTGGGGAGGCCTGATGCATTGATAAAGTAAACGGAAAAAAAAAAAAAACGCTTCCTCATCGCCCTGTAAAATGCTATTTGCCCCGCCCTCTCCATCCACTGTCACCAGGTGAGGGCAGCGTGCGCCTGGTGGGCGGCGCCAGCCCATGTCAAGGCCGAGTGGAGATTCTGCATGGTGGCCTCTGGGGGACTGTATGCGACGATGACTGGGGGATGCAGGATGCTGCTGTTGTGTGCCGCCAGCTGGGCTGTGGGGCCCCCTTGGCTGCCACCACTAACGCCTTTTTCGGCTATGGTACCGGGCATATCCTGCTGGACAACGTTCACTGCGAAGGCGGCGAGCCCCGCCTGGCAGCCTGCCAGAGCCTAGGTTGGGGCGTGCACAACTGTGGCCACCACGAGGATGCTGGGGTGCTCTGTGCAGGTGCCAGGGGCAACGGGGGCGGGGCCAGGCTAGAGGGGCGGGGCCTTTCGAAGGAGTAAAGGTGGGGAGAACTGGAAGAAACTAAGGGCAGAGTGGGAAAAGGGGTTGGCTAACTGTACTTTACAGATCTTTCCAGAAAGGCTTTGAAATTGCCTGTACTATTCAGGTCTGCTCTGGGGATAACTCACTCAGATAACTATTCAGATAACTCATTCTCACACTCTCGGTAGCTCTATAGAATATCATAGTATTCCTCTGTTATTAGGAATGCCTCCAGAATTTTCTAGCGATTTCCAGATATTCTTCATGGACGATTTCAGAATAAAGCAATAGTATTCTAGAATTGCTCCCTCAAAGATTACTTGCCTTTAAAGAGCCTAACTGCAGAATCTTGCCCGGCTATCTGTAATCCTGGGGTTCTAATAATAGACTGTTCCTCCCATATGGACCCTCTCCAATTTGGGAGGTGTTTTCAGCAAATTAAAGGTAGGCATTGGAGCAGTGTGTAGCTTATTTGATGGGGTGCTTACCTACCTAGCATGCATGAAGCCCTGGGTTTAATTTCCAGCCCTACACAAACTGGGCATACTGGTACATAAAGCTCTACTACTTCCTGCTTACATAAAACCCCGTTTCAAAAAAAAAAAAAAAAGTAAAATGAAAATATAAAAACCAAAACAAAAAAAAAAAACAAAAACAAACAACTGGGCCTGGTTGTCTGTATCGTTAATCTCAGTTAAAAGGAGACAATGGCAACTCTGTGAGTTCAAGGCCAGACAGAACCACTTATTGAGACCCTGTCTCGAAGTAAAATAAAATAGAAGTGATTTTTGTCTTGTTGAGGCAGAGTATCACTGTAGCCCAGGCTAGCCTCCCTAGTTGCAGGCATTATAGGCACTAGCCACCATACCCAGACTCTCAGATGGGTTACTGTTGCTCCTACATCCTGGGGAATAGAACCTAGAACTTGGTGCCATGTACACTCTACCACTGTGCTAAATACACCCTTAGCCCAGCAAATAAAAATCATGGAACCATAATGCCATTTCTCAAATAGACTCTTTTCTATTAGGTGGAAAGTGTTTGTAGCAAACCAAAAGCCATCATTCCCAGCTTACAGATGGGAAAGCGGAAGTCCTGAGAGGCACCAGGAGCCCTAGCAGAATCACAACTGATCTTCTCAGTGAAGCCCGTGCTCCGTTACTTTTCTAGCCTCATTTTATTGACGTAGCAGGATGAAGATTCTTCAGCCTTTTCTTTTAGCCTAGCCTTGAACTCAGTACTTAAAGGATGACCCTACATTTCTGACCCGCCGGCCTTCCGCTCTGCAGTGCTGGGATTGCAGACATATATAGCCACACCCATTTTGTGTGATATTAGAATGTACCTAGGGCCCTGTGCATGCTACCAACTGAGGCAAGCATTCTACCAACTGAGCTATATATATCCCAGGCCATAAAAAATTGGTGGAGTCTTTTTGCTGTAAATTCCTTAGAAATGAGCATGGGGGTCTTTAGTGGGCAAAAGTCTGCATCTTTCCACTTTGTACACACTAGACTTCTAAGAACAGTGGACACAGAAAGGAAAGCATGTAACAGGCCTGCACGCATGTGTGGACCTCACATAAAGGACTGTCAAAGCTGGACAGGGCTCAGTGTATTCCAGCTCTGGGTGTAGTTTGTTTTCTTTGGGGTGACACCCTTAGCCCTGTGACTGACCCTTCTGTCTTCTCTCCTTCTCTAGTTCTAAGCCCTCCGACTTCCACAGCACTGTCTCCATCTGTCACTAAAGAAGACTGGGTGTGGCACACTGAGCCAGCAGGTAAACAGCCCAGTCTCCTGACTGGTAGGGGTGGGAACTAAGGACGCTCTTTTAGAGACACAGGAAGGGACTTGAGCGAAGGCTTTGGGTCAGATGATAGAGATGGGATGAGATGAGATGAGCAGATGGGAGCACGGATGACACCCAGAGCTCTGAAGAATTAAAGGTGGATAAGAGCTTTTTCTCTGTAGCCCTGGAACTCCCTTTGTAGACAAGGCTGACCCCTAACTCATAGAGATCCACCTGCTTCTGCCTCTTGAGTGCTGGGGTTAAAGGCAAGTGTGATCACTGCCCAGCAAGAGAGCTCTTTAAGATGTTTGAGTCAAATCAGCGCTTGCTGCCAAGGTGGTAAATTGCGAGCCCATGTGAAAGAATGGAAATCGGGAACCAAGGTGACACGTACGTTTGGAATTAGAACTAAGGATAACAGCCAGGCAGTGGTGGCGCACGCCTTTAATCCCAGCACTTGGGAGGCAGAGGCAGGCGCATTTCTGAGTTCGAGGCCAGCCTGGTCTACAGAGTGAGTTCCAGGACAGCTAGGGCTACACAGAGAAACCCTTTCTTAAAAAAAACAAACAAACAAACAAAAAAAAAAAAGAACAAGCCCAAGGATTCCATCCAAAGGAAGCATCACATAAACCAGGCATGATGGGTCACCCCAAATTGAGGCAGGAGGCGTTGGAATTCAAAGCCAACTGCACGCAAGATTTTGCCTCAAAAACCCCCGAAGCTTTTAATCCTAGCAGATCTCTGATGAGTCTGAGATTAGCTCTGTCTACAGGGTTGAGTTCTACCCCAGCCAAGGCTGAGAGCCTGTCTTGGAAAAACAAATGGGGAGGAAAATCCTAAAATTTGTTTATTACTGGACAGACTGTACGGTGACTCTGGGACTGAGGCAAGGTAAATGTGGTTGTGGTAAATGGCCTTCTTGTCCCCTTCAAAGGCCCCTTTGTCTCCACAGCTACAGGAGTTGGTGCCCTGCCTTCCAGGGATACCATGCGGTTCACCACGGCAGCCTGGGCCTCAGGGAAGAAAAGTAAGTGGCCCTGCTCGGGGTCCAACAGAGGGTGGGAGCGGGTGGGACGCGGGCTGCAATAGGGAGCCTGCTGCCCCATGCCATCCACTCTGGCACCGGCCTGTACGCCCCGCAGGCGGTAGACTGAGGCTGGTAGGCGGCCCGAGCCCTTGCCGCGGCCGCGTGGAGGTGCTGTACGCCGGGGGTTGGGGCACCGTGTGCGACGATGACTGGGACTTCGCGGACGCACGCGTGGCCTGTCGCGAGGCGGGTTGCGGGCCCGCGCTAGGCGCCACGGGCCTTGGTCATTTTGGCTATGGCCGAGGCCCTGTGCTGCTGGACAACGTAGGCTGCACTGGTACCGAGGCTCGCCTCAGCGACTGCTTCCATCTGGGCTGGGGCCAGCACAACTGCGGCCATCACGAAGACGCTGGAGCACTGTGCGCAGGTGAAGTTGTGGCGCGGGAGGGGTGGAGTCTGAGGTGGAGTGGGCGGGGCCCAGCACATAGGAGATGGAGAGATGGGCGGGGCTCATATGAAGAAAAAGCGCAAGCAGGGCGAGGGCTGAGAATCAGGGGCGGGGCCGTGCACAAGCACCCAAAAAACGATATGGGCGGGGCTGAATCAGGAGGGGAGGGGTATCCTGTAGGGGCGGGACAAGAAGTGGTTGAGCAGGGCGGCGCTTGCACCCTCACGGCCCTGTGGGCGGAGCCTCTTGTAGTAGTCACAGTGGGGGTGGGGCTGAGCCTGAGGAAGCGTGGGTGGGGTCGTGCGCCGGAGCTCCCTGCTGTGTGAGCGGAAGCTGCGTAGCTTTCTGGCTGGCCTAAGACTGGGAAGGAGAAAGTGAAGCAGTGCGCAGGTTTTGTGGGCGGGGTGGTCTGAGGCCCTTTGTGGGCGGGGACTCATAGCTGGCGTTGTGGTGAGGGCTAGGTGGGGTCGGATGAGGAATAGAGGAGTAGGCGTGGCACGCTCTGCTGCACTGCAGCGGAAGTATTGCGCATAGCGGGGGTAGCCGGATGCCCCTCAGCGGCTGAGCCGTAGGGGTGTAACCGGAAGGGCGAGTTCTCTGCAGGGCGAGAATAGGGCGCGGCCAAGAAAAGACTGCTGTGCTATCCGATTAATAAAGAGCTGTGTCCTTTATTCTCTCCCTGCTGAGTCAAGGTACTAGCTACTGGTGATTGGTAGGAAACAATCTGCTTTCCCAGAGCTAGCCTTTGACTTCAGAGATGCCAATGGAAAGAGGCGTTTACAAAGTCTGGCAGGACATTGTCAATCCCTTCTGTCCCTTGCTTGCTGTAGAAAGTGGTATCTCCACCTTTACTTGATGCCCAGGCCTAGGGGGCCCTCCAGTCTCCTACCTTAGGTTGGCAGGTCTTCTGTCTTTCTGTCCAACCTGGGAAGGTTAGAAGAGGTGATCTGGCTCTAGGTAGCGTGTTCCCCACCATGACAGCCATCTTTTTTTTTTTTTTTTCTTATGCCCCTGTTGAGCCAGGCCCAGAGGAACTGGGACTCCACGTCCAGCAGGATGGTTCTGAGACCACCCGAATGCCCAGTCCTCGGCCCAGAGATGGTAGGTGTCTACTGCCACTGAAACTGAGGTTGGGACTTTAGGGATAATATCAATCTGGAGTGAAATACCACTAAAGCAACCTAGAGATTGCTACACTTGGGATCAAACTGAAGAAATGAGACTCCTATCTTGAAGCAGACAGTGAGAGACTGCAGAATTAGGCATGGTAGCCCATGGCTTTCATCCCAGCATTCTGGTGTCTTGGGTCAGAAGGACAATAACTTCAAGGCCAGTCTGAACCACATACAAAGGCTGTACCTCAGGGAAAAACAAGCAACATATTAGCCCAGGAATGCAGGTGTGGAAGTGGGGACAGGATAAGACATGGTCATAGTTTACAAAACAGCCTGTGGCTAAGGGGCTGAGACTGTCTGTTAAGGGTCTTACTACATAGCTCTGGCTGACCTCAAACTCACAGAGATCCACTTGCCTCTGCCTCCCTAGTGTTGGGATCAAAGGTGGTTGCCACCTTGTCCAGCATTATTTTTGTGTGTGTGTGTCTTTGTATCTGTGTGTGTGCATGCATGTGTTCACACACATGTGAACACGAAACAGTATGAAGGAACGTGAAGGTCAGAGGACAACCTGTGCAAGTTGTTCTTGGGGATAGAACTGAAGTCATTTGGTTTGGTGGCAAGTGCCCTCGATCATGGAGCCATCTCTTGGGTCCCATGAGCCCATGGACTCTTCTGACCCAGGGCCTTATCTCCAATACAGGGCACCTCCGTCTGGCCAGTGGAACCCACCGATGTGAGGGGCGCGTAGAACTCTTCCTAGGACAACGGTGGGGCACTGTTTGCGATGACGCCTGGGACCTACGGGCAGCCATTGTCCTGTGCCGTCAGCTGGGATGTGGCCAGGCTCTGGCAGCCCCAGGCGAGGCCCACTTTGGCCAAGGCCGAGGCCCAATCCTCTTGGACAATGTCAAATGCCGAGGAGATGAGAGTACCTTGCTACTGTGCTCTCATATCCGCTGGGATGTCCACAACTGTGACCACAGCGAGGATGCCAGTGTCCTGTGCCAGCCATTGTGACCCAGATGGCTCTGCACTCTATATCATATCAAAGGAGCCTATGGGGAACTGTCTCTCCTTTTCCAGGATGCCTTCCTTTGATAGCTCCAGTCCCTGGTTCCCCTTTCTCCCCATGCATGGGAGAGATGCAGTACCTGCCCGAATCCTCTTACTGTGTGGCCTGAGACTGTTACTGCTGAAGGCCCAATACAGTGAACATAGCAATGTTTTGTTCAGTCAGAACAGAACATGTGGGAGAATGACTCACTTCTCTTTGGGGGAGCTCTTATTATATAGTACCCCTGCTCCTTCCTCTCTACACCCATATCCATGAGGCTTGGGGTCTCTGTAAATGCCTTCAAACCCTTCCAATGACCTATCTTGGTCTCTCCCTAAAAGAGGGGAGACAGAAGGGGTTGAGGTGCTCTTTTCTATACACTGGCAGGGGACTGCAGAAGATCCCAGGTCATCACCTTCCCTGCTGGGTGATGGCTTGGATTCAGATGGTGCTCAGCTGAACAAGGGGGCTGCAGGGGCCAAAGCAGGGACCAGAGGAGCCCTTCCTGCACCATCTCTGATTTCCACTGCCTCCGGCACAGAGCCTCCATTTTTTGCAGTAGCAAAGAAGCCTGGAGGCCCATAGCCACTGTTCCTAGGTGCCAAGTCAATAAAGCATTATCCCCCGGTCTTTTAACTGAGGTCATTGTTTGAGAACCTATACCATGGCAGCTGGAAAGACTCCAGGAAGGACTTTCTGGAGAAAACTGGCGTGGAGATGAAAGGCTGTGGTCCAAGAGCAGCATCCAGTTCTCCAAGGGCCCATCATAGCCTGGAAACGTGGAAATGCTGAATCACCATGGCAAGCCTCAGGCTCCTTAGAGGAGCTTCTGGTCATCTTCTCCATTCTTTATACACACACAAATCTAGATCCAGGAAAAAAGACGTGCAGCATGCTGGTGCACGTCTGTAGTGCCTGGGCTGCTGAGGGAAGTTCCAGGCCAGCCATAGCTGCAGAGTGAGAGAAGCTGACTGAACAGACCCAGAAAAGAAAATGACAAAATAAAACACAATCTCCTCTGGTAAAATACACCTGTGATACTACCTCTTTAAAGGAGACAGGAGGGAGGATCAGTTCAAGGTGTCATCCTCAACTACATAACCACTCAAGGCCAGCTTGGACTACAAGGGCGGGCAGGGCGGAGACAGACCACAGCACAGGACCCTGCCTGCATTGGTGGTGGCAACAATCTGTAATTCCAGCACTTACATGCTTAAGCAGGTGGACTGGGAGTTTAAGGCACCCTGAGCTTCTAGGGAGGCCACACCACCTGCCCTTTCCTTCGCCTATGAATTTCTACTTTAGTTTTGTTTGGTTTTCAAGACAGGTTTTTGCTGAGGAGCCCTGGCTTTTTTGGAACTCGGCCTGTAGACCATGCTAACCTCAAATTCAGAGACCTGCCTGCCTCTGCCTCCTGAGGGCTGCTGTTAAAGGTGTGTGCCACTATGCCTGGCATACATTTTCATGTGTGAGTTGTTACGTTTTCTTCTCATTCATCCCTGCCCTCTTTTTGCCTCTGCTGTTCTCTGATGCTTCCTTTAGACTCCATTCCTGCTTACTTGAGTTGTTTGTTTGTTTGCTTTGTGTTGCTTTTGCAGGATTGGGGATTAAACCTGGGACCTAAATCATGAAAGGCAAGTAATCTATCACTGAGCCACACAGCCAACGTTACCAATTCTGCTTTCTTTTTTTGTTCCACAAAGATTTATTACTGTGTGTGCCTGTATGTCTTGAAAAACAAAAGATGATGATGATGATGATGATAAGAGTCCAATTCTATCAGTCTCAGATTCCCTTGGCCCAGGGTCTCTCCCAACCCTGAGCTACTCTAAAGACCAGCAAGCTCTGGAAGTCATTCCGTCTCTGCTGTCTGTAGTACCAGAATTACAGGCATTCCTGGTCACTCTGGTTTTACTCCTGGGTGGTGGGCATCCCCACTCAGGTCCTCAACTTGACACAATGATCACTCTTACCCACCGATCCGTCTCTCTGCAGCCTCTTACTGTTAGACTTTTATTTTGTTTGTGTATAAGTGTTTTCATACATGGCTGTATGTTACCCACATGTATACCCTGTGGATTTTTTTTTTTTGTTTTTGTTTTTTGTTTTTCGAGATAGGGTTTCTCTGTGTAGTCCTGTCCTGGAACTCACTCTACAGAGACCAGGCTGGCCTCGAACTCAGAAATCCGCCTGCCTCTGCCTCCCAAGTGCTGGGATTAAAGGCGTGCGCCACCACTGCCCGGCCAACCCTGTCTTTACCAAGGTCACAAAGTGTTGGATCCCCTGGTAGTAAAATTATGATGGTTGTTAACCACACCATGTGGGTGCTGGGAACTGAGCTCAGGTGCTCTTAATTGCCATCTCTCCAGGCACCTCTTATTTAAAAAAAAAAAAAAAAAAAAAAAAAAAAGGTAATGCATGCCTGTTTGAGAATATGTGTGAGGTACATCACAAAAGTTCTTTCCTTCCATCATCACATGGGTACCAGAGATTCTTGATACCTGCTGAGCTATCACGCCAGCTTTGGGGCCTTCATCTTCATCTATTCCATCGTTGCGACCCAATGTCCTTGTCTCTATGTTCCTAAGGATGACGTGAAATTCTGAAGAGGCAGCACACGCTAGCCTCCCTTGTGTATTTGTTACTGCATGCACCTGCTGACAAACCTTGAGGACTGAGGGATTAGCAAAAGACAAAAAAAAAAAAAGGAGAGGCAGCTGGGATTGACTTCCTGTAAGGTCAAACTCCAAACTTCCAGGGTCTTCCCACTCATGGGAAGTGTTCCCGCCCGGGGAAGTGTTCTTATCTACTGTGCAAACGGAGGAAACAAAAGATCACTGAAAGGTCCAGGGTTTTTTTTGCTGGGTCATCAAAAAACATCAGGGGCCAGGTGTTGGGATTTCCACTGGAGCCCCATAAGCCTCGCTGGCCAGGACACAGACAGCACCGGAGAGGACGTGACGTAGCTCTACTTTTCCGGGCCCCATCAAGTCTCGCCTTCCTGCTGAGTCACCGCAGGAGCTCAAAAGAGTCCGCCCCAGTGTTAGCCGAAGCCACGCCTCTATCTTATTGAAGGATTTTGATTGGGTAGCTCGGAAACTGGTTCGGCCAGTCGCAGCAAACTGCAGATTGCTGGTTGGGTGGGGCAGGGGTGGGGCTGCCTCTTCCAGACCCTTCCATGCCGCGGGGCGGGTCAGTTTGCGGAGAGTTCTAGGTTTGGTCTGACAAAGGAATCGTGTCCCCGGTGCAGCCCATATAAGGGAAGGAAGGTCAAGCATTCCCAAGACACAGCAGTTTGGGCGACATTTTCAGTCCCTGCGGACATTAGCCGATTACAAAGAGCATTTACCAACAACAACCTCTGCGCCACAAGGCTGCTTTTCTCCACTCCACCCCCGCCCCCCTCCCCTTTTGTAAATGTTCTAGTCAAGGTCTCTTGTAGTCCAGGGTAGCTTCCAACATTACCGAAGATGGCCTTGTTTTTTTTTATCTTTATTTCTGTCTCTGCCCACCTCCTCAATACTGGGGTTACAGGTGTACGCCACCACTGCTTGATTAAGCAGTTCTGAGGAACCCAGAACTAAATGTATGCTGGGCGTTTAAACACTCGACCAACTGAGCTATATCCTAAACCCCTCTACCGATATTTTCTGGAAAGACAATTTGCTTGGTTGTTTTTGGGTTTTCAAGACTTTTTCTGTATGGCTCTGGCTGCCCTGGAACTCGGTCTGTTGACCAGGCAGGCCTCAAACTCAAAGATCTGCTTGCTAAGATTAAAGGCATCACCACCACCACCCCCCAGCTTTCTACAGAGGACATTTAACCCACAAAGGACTGTTAAAATTATAAAACCGGTTCACAATAAAACCAGAATTGGAATAGGGTGTGGTGTCACAATTGTGTAAAAAAAAAAAAAACTAAAATAAATAAAACGGAGATTAAGGGGGTTGGGGTGTAACTCAGTTGGTAGACTGCTTGCCAAGATTTAGAAAGTCCTAGCGTTTTCTCAGTTTGGGCCAGAGAAAGGGTTCACAGGTAAAGGCAAAGGATATCAAATTGTGATGACCTGAGTTCAGTCCCCCAGGTATAGTTGAAAGAGAACTAATCTGTTAGTATTCTGTCTAAACTCCACCTCCACAGTTACCTGGCAACCGCCAGGTAGGCCTGGCCCACTATAAAAGGGGCTGCTTGCCCCCTCCTCGCTCTCTTAATCTCTTACTCTCCTACCCTCACTCCTACCCTCTTGCCTCTCTGTCCCCTCCCCCCTTCCTCTCCCTCCACGTGGTCATGGCCGGCCTCTACTTCTCTTCTCTCTTATTCTTCCACCTTCTTCCCCCCACCTTTGCCCTATCTCCTGAATAAACCTCCTCCCCCTTGGAACCGTGTGGTCTGGAGTGGTCTGTTCTGAGCTGCGGTCGGACTTTTTAGAACAACTAACAATCTCCATAAATTGTCTTTGTGAACTCGAGTGTACACACACACACACACACACACACAAAATTAAAATGTCATAAAAAGGCCGGGCGGTGGTGGCGCACGCCTTTAATCCCAGCACTTGGGATACAGAGGCAGACGGATTTCTGAGTTCGAGGCCAGCCTGGTCTACAGAGTGAGTTCCAGGACAGCCAGGGCTACACAGAGGAAACCCTGTCTTGAAAAACCAAGAAAACAAAACAAAAAAATAACCTCAGTGTGGTGGCTCTCATGTGCTTGAAATCCCAGGGGTGGAGACAGATGGTCACCCTCAATTATACAACTAATCCAAGCCCAGCCTATGCTGCTTCAGACACAGCCTCAAAAACAAACCAAAATTAAAGAATTGGAAAAGGTTCCCCACCTCTGGCAAACATGAGCAATAAACAGAGGGGGTTTGTGGTTGTGGTTTTGTTTTGAGACAAGACAACGTAGCACATGCTGCCCTGAAATGTGTTGTGTAGCCAAAACTGAACTTAAACTTTTAGTCTCCCTTACCTCAGAGACAGAGTCTCACACTGCAGTCTAGGCTGACCAGGACCTCTAGCAAGTTTCCTGCATCAGCCTCCCAGTGGCTGGTCTTCCAGATGTGAGCTACCTCGGGTGGGTAGACTGAGGATTTTAACACAGCCTGCTATACCGCAGCAGCTTATGTGTGTAGCGTCATCCCATTGAGTGTCTGTCATCTCAAGATTGGCCCTTCCAGCCGGGCGGTGGTGGCACAAGCCTTTAATCCCAGCTCTTGGGAGGCAGAGGCATGCGCATTTCTGAGTTTGAGGCCAGCCTGGTCTACAGATTGAGTTCCAGGACAGCCAAGACTATACCTGAGAAACCCTGTCTCGAAAAAACAAAACAAAACAAAACAAAACAAAACAAAACAAAAAAAAAAAAAAAAAAAAAAAAAAAAAAAAAAAAAAAAAAAAAAAAGATTGGCCCTTCCAGTTCAGTGCAGGTTGGTTGTGATTCAGTCTTGGCATATGGTGAAACATTCTTAGAGTCAGGACTGACCTGCCCCACCGAGAGCTACAGAGCGACTAGGACTCCAGTCTCTGCATTGGCATTGGCTTCTGTTTCCCTGGATAGGGAGAGGTGGTGAGAAACTGCAGACAAGGAGGCACCTACTCCCTCTCACCATAGTCAATTTTCTGTCTTAAGATCTCTGTATGAGTTAGAAAAGTCCGTGTCTCTGCCGAGCTTAACAGTTCAGGGGAACCCTTTCCGTGTGATAAATATCTTGTGCCATCCATGTGGCCTCTATGTGTATTGGTGTAAGGGTGTCAGATCCCTTAGAACCTAGAGTTATAGACAGTTGTCAGCTGCCATGTGGGTGCTGGGAATTGAACCCGGGTCCTTTGAAAGATGCTCTTAACCACCAAGCCATCTCCCCAGCCCCATCTCTACTTATTAAGTGAGGAAACTGAACATCAAAAATAGTGCTTTGGCCGGGCAATGATTGTGTACGCCTTTAATCCCAGCACCGGTGAGGCAAAACCATGTGGATCTTTAGTTTGAGACTAGTCTTGTCAAAGTGAGTTCTGGGACATCCAGGGCTACCCAGAGACACCATGTCTCCACCCCCCACCTCCCCTCAAAAACTGCTTTGGGCCAGCGATGAAGCTCACAGGTAAATGTAATTCCTTGAAACAGCCTGACAACCTGACTTCCTCAAATTACATAAAAGTAGGTGAGGACTGACTCTCTAAGGTCATCTAAGTTTCTCATGCACACACCTTCACAGTCTCACTCACATACACACACACAATAAAATCAAATGGGAAGTACCAGTTCTGGGTCTGGATGGGTTGTACCTTTAATCCCAGAACTTTGGAGGCAGAGGTAATTGGGCCACTGTTGAGTTCCAAGCCACAGCTATGTAGTGAGACCATATCTGGTGGGGGGAGGGGGACAAAACCTGACCTGGGATGTAGCTTGGTTGGTGAAGAGCTTGCCTAGCATGCATGAGGCCCTGGATTGGATCCCTAACCCTGCACAAACTGGATGTGGTAGCAGACCCTTGTAATCAGAGCACATAGGAAGTAGACTCAGAATTCTCCTACAGAGCAAGTTCAAGGCTAACCTGAGCTACATGAGACTCTGCCTCAAACAAAAACAAGCAAACAAACAAGCAAAAGTAGTGTTGAAGCCTTAGGAAGATGAATTCCTCATGTCTGTTAGGTAGCTTTCTGTCACTATGGGAAATACCCAAGAGAAAACAAAGTTACTATTTTCTATTCTTATTATTCTGTGCATGTGTGTATAATGTATACGTACGGATGCAAACATGCCTGGGCCACCACACACATGTGGAGTCGGCTCAGGGACAATTTGTGGGAGTCAATACTCTCCTTCTACCATGTGAATCCTAGGGAATCCCACTGAGATCTTTCAGGCTTGGTATCAGGCACCTTCACCTGCTGAGCCGACTTGCTGGCCCCAATTGTTAGGGATTTCAGAAATTAAGCATCTGTGGGAGCTGCCTACACAGACTGCTTGGCTTAGTTCCCCCCTGAATTTTGTTCATAATTTTGCACATGTAATGCAAGATGGCCATAATGTCCTGATCCCCCTTCTGCCATCTCCTGAGGTTTACAGGCAGGCCTCACTGCCCCTGGCAAAATCTTTACTATCCCAGCACTTGAGAAGCAAAGGCAGGAGGATCTCTGTGAGTTCCTGGATAGCCAGAGCTACACAGTGAGACCCTGTCTTGAAATAAACCCAAAAAACAAAGCCAAAACTCTTTGCAGTCTTTGTCTCTCTTTTTTTTTTAGCTTTAAAAAAAAAAACACGTTCATTTTATTTATACATATGTGCCTGAGTATGTATATATATATGTACACACACACACACACACACACACACACACACACACACACACACACATGCATGTAGGAGCCCTTGGAGGTCAGAAGACATGTCATATCCCCAGGAACTGGAGTTACAGATGCTTCTGAACCAACTACAGTGGGTGCTGGGACTCAAAACCATGTCCTCTGCAAGAGAAGTATCACCCCTAAAGTTAGAACCGTCTCCTTAACCCTGCCCATGCCCACTGGTTTTTTTTTTTTTTTAAGAATTCATTTTTTCTCCATTTATTTTTATTTTATATTCATTGGTGTTTTGCCGGCAAGTATGTCTGTATGAGGGTATCAGATCTGGAGTTAAGAGATCATTATGAGCTGCCATGGAATTGAACCCAGGTCCTCTGGAAGAGCAGTCGGTGCCATCTCTCCAGCCGCCCCCATCCCCCAGCCTTTGGCCTTCAGGAGTCTCACGTATCCTTGGACTTTCTGTGTAGCTGAGGGTGACCTTGAACTGCTGATCTTCCTGCTTCTACTACCGGTAGTTCGGTTGCAGGTCTGTACCACCGTGTCCTCCCCCAGGCTGGACTTCTCTTGCAGATCATACAGAGAGAAGAGACAGTCCAGTTGCCTAGTCTGGTGATGTCTGCATTGTTCTACGCAGCCATCCATCTTTCCCTGCTTGGGTCCAGCCCAGCAGCTTCCAGGATGACGCTGGCATCTGACCAGCTTGGTCAGCGCCTTCTCTCCCTCTCCCTGTCTCTGTCTCCAGCAATCTGTCTTCCTACTTGCTCTTGTGTCAGATCTCTCTCTCTGTCTCTCTCTCTGCCCCCTCTCTCTCTGTCTCTCTCTGTCTCTGTCTCTCTCTCTCTCTGTCTCTCTCTCTCTGTCTCTCTCTCTCTCTCTCTCTCTCTCCAAAGTCTCATATATCACAGGCTAGCCTTAAACTCATGATGTGGCCAAGGCTGACCTAGAACTCCTGATCCTCCTCCCTGACACCATCCCCACTTCCCCATAGCAGGGATTATAGGTACATGACACTAAGCTTAAGTCAAACAGATGTTTGTTTCCATCTGCTCAAAAAGAAATCATACAACTACAGTCAAGGTCCAAACTGATTAAGCACCCTACTTCTTTATGATACAGCCCCAAAGCTTGTTGGACTGTCTCCATTTGATACAGGTAGTCCGAGCTGCCCTGAGAATGTGAACCCCCCTGCACACACAGCCCAGAATGGGTGGGTGCTTGGCTCCACTGGAAGTAAAAGTGGAAGGACGGGTGGTGTGGGTCTCAAGGTCACTTCCTTGCCATGTGACTTCTTCCAAAGTGCTTAGAGAAAGCCTCTTCCTTGAGGTTCACTTGGAGTTCGAGTCTTGTGCCTCTTTTCTGTCCCTCTGCTCAGAAAACTTAGTTGTCGACATCCTCCCCCTGAGACCCAGGTTGGTTTACCTCCTTTCCTGTGTTATTTCTTCTTGCATTGTTGGGCATGGACCTTAGGCCTCGCGCTTCATAGGTTCAACCACTAAGCCAGGCTCCTAGCTTCTTCCTGATGGATTCTAGGTGGACACTTTACTGCTGGGCCCTCAGCACCTCGTTCACTAAGGGATTCTGGGCAGGTGTTCTACTGCTGAGCCACACCCCAGCTCCAGTCCAGATCAGCTCCAGTGTCCTGAATGTTCCCTGGTCATCTAGGGGAATCTACTCTTATTCTGTTGTCTTAGTTGGGGTTTTACTGCTGTGAGCAGACACCATGACCAAGGCAACTCTTAATGACTAAGGACAACATTTAATTGAGGCTGGCTTATTGGTTCAGAGGTTCAGCCCATTATCATCAAGGTGAGAGCATGGCAGCATCCAGGCAGGCATGGTGCAGGAGAAGCTGAGAGTTCTATATCTCCATCTGAAGGCTGCTAGCAAAATACTGACTTCTAGGCAGCTAGGTTGAGGGTCTTAAAGCCCACACCCACAGTGACACACCTACTCCAACAAGGCCACACCTTCTAATACTGCCACTCCCTGGGCCAAGCATATACAAACCATCACATCTGTCTTTGGTCTTCAGCATCCCCAAGGGTTCCAGTCCCCTGCTGGCTCTTTCCTTCCCTGCCCAGAGACTAGACCAATATCCTCACTCCATGTCTGAACTGGGCTCCCTTTTTCCATCCCACAGCCGTGCTGGCTCTATCCACTCTGAGGTTCTGATTTTGACTTTCTCAGCTCCTGGTCTGGTTAGAGAAAAATCTCAGGGTGGGACAGATGGCTGCCTCCTTAGAACATGGCCTCCAGGCCCAGATGGCTGGAGAACGGTCAGTCTTTGTAAGCCCTTAGTCGCCCCCCCCCCCCCCCCCCACTCCAGGAGTTCCCGGAAACCCGCAGCCTGTTCTCTAGGCTCCTCCCCTCCTCCTGCCGTGACTCAGCAACAGACTCCAGCTTCTACTTTCAAGAGAAACAGGTTCCCAGGACCCTCCCTGCTGTCCACTCTGTAGTCCCTCCCACTCACCTGTCATCTCTCAGGATGCTCCTCAATTCCACCGCCTCAGAAGATACACTGTTGCCGCCAAGCTACCCCAACCTGCCAGCTCGATTTTCTCCAGGCTCTTTTATTGATGTTCAAATCTTGCTCTTTGTTTTGAGACAGGGTCTCACCGTGTAGCTCTGGCTATCCTGAAACTTGCTATGTAAACCAGGCTGGCTTCGAACTCTGAGTTCTGCCTCCTGAGTGTTGAAGGCCTGTGACACTGCGCCTGACCTCCACTCTTTATTAATATGTTATTTAAGGCCGGGTCTCACTATGTAGCCCAGGCTGGCCTTGAACTCTTCATCCTCTTGCTTCTGCCTCCTGAATGCTGAAATGACAAGGCTGGCCCCTACCAGGTTAGCTTCAAATCTTTATCTTAATTTCCTTTTTTTTATATATATATTTATTGGTTTTTGTTGTATTTTCTTGCATTTGTTTTTATTGTGTATATATATATATATCTGGCTATGCTCCTGTTACAGATCCTAGGTAGAGGTCAGAGGACACTTGAAGATGTTGGTTTTTTTTCTAACCTATGGAGCCCAAGGATCAAATTCGCATCCTACTGTGTACCCAGTACATTTCCCAGCCGAGCCGTCTTGCCAGCACTGTGGAGGCTGAGGCAAGAGGATCACAAGATCAAGGCCAGCCTGGGCTTCATTTAGAGACCCTATAACAGAACCAGACAACACAAAAAATGGCTGCTGGTACATACAATCTCAAGACTTGGGAGGCTGAGGCAGGAGGATCGGAGTTAAGTTCAAAGCTATCCTGGGACACATGAAACCCTGTTTTAAAGAAAGTGCAGGGAATGGTCTTAGAGACTGCTCAGAGGTTAAGAGCACTGACTGCTCTTCCGGAGGACACAGGTTCAATTCCCACCCACATGGCAGCTCACAACTGTCTGTATCTCCAAGATCTGACACCCTCACACAGACATACATGCAGGCAAAAACCCAATACACAGAAAATGAAAGAAGAAGGAGGAGGAGGAGGAGGAGGAAGAAGAAGAAGAAAGCAGTTGAGGGAGGTGGCACATGCCTTTAATCCCACCATTTGGGAGGCAGATCTGAGTTCCAGGGCAGCCTGGTAAACAGCCAAGGCTACACAGAGAAACCCTGTATCCAAATAAATACAATACAATACAATACAATACAAAACAAAACAATACAAAGTTAGTGCCGGGCCAGGTGAGGTTGCTCAGCAGGTAAAATCCTTACCATGCAAATCTGGTAAATCCCGAGAACTCATCTAAAAGTGGAAAGAGAAATGACTTCATAATCTTTTGCCCATCCATGGACACACACACACACCCCACAATATAGACATACCACAATACACACAGACACACACATCACAATACACACATACATACCACAATACA
>JANHMN010000023.1:17004926-17025477 GCA_030674055.1 Rhabdomys pumilio
GAGAGAGAGAGAGAGAGAGAGAGAGAGAGAGAGAGAGAGATTGTGAGACAATGTATTGCTATGTAGCTTAGGAGCCTAGAGTGACCTTAAAGCCCTTTCGATTCCGCTCTCTCTGCCTCTCAAGCTCAGGGACTTCAGGCATGAGTCAGCATGCCCATTTTGTAATTGGTCTTCTTTTTTTTTTTTTTTTGGCAATGTCTTATGTAGCTCGGGTTAGTTCACTCTGTAATTCCACCCTTCCATCCCTTCCACCTCCACCTCCCCAGTGCTGGGATTACAAATGTGTTCCATGATAGGTACCTAATTGTACCCCTAGATGACAGAGCAGAGTGTTTGGCCCCCACACAATGGGCGTGGCATGCACAATACAGCCAAGGCAACAGATGGAGAAGCTAGAATGTACGTTTTCAAAGGCCTTTCAGAAATTCTACTCAGGCAGATGGAAAGATACTGATACAAGCTGCAAGCCTTGCTCATACAAATGGCAAGACTCCTCTCCTCTCCTCTCCTCTCCTCTCCTCTCCTCTCCTCTCCTCTTCCATGTTGGTTTTGCTATGTGGCCAACTGCTCTGGGCCTTGTGAGCTCCAGGGATCCTCCTGTTCAAGCCTCCTTAGCATCTAAGACCACAGATGTGGACCATAACTTTAATTTTTAGACAGAGTCTCACTATGTAGCCCTGGTGAACCAGATCTTACTGTCTGCCTCAGCCTCTCCAGTGCTGGAATTAAAGATGTGCTTGACCACACCTGACTAGAATGGAATATCTTTGGATTTTATTTTTATTAATCTGTATGGGTGTTTTGTCTAGATGTGTGTCTAAGTACCTCAAGTGCACAGTGCCCTCAGAGGCCCAAAGAGGGTATCTGATCCCCTAGAACTGGAGTTACAGACCACCATGAGCAGCCATATGGGTGCTGAGAACCTAACCCGAAGAGCAGCCAGTCATCAACTGAGTCATTGTCGGGTGGTGGTGGCACACGCCTTTAATCCCAGCACTTGGGAGGCAGAGGCAGGCAGATTTCTGAGTTTGAGGCCAGCCTGGTCTACAGAGTGAGTTCCAGGACAGCCAGGGCTACACAGAGAAACCCTGTCTCGAAAAAACCAAACGAAACAAAACAACACTGAGTCATCTCTCTGGAGCCTATGCTCATTTTGTTTTGTTTTTAAAGACTGAGGCTCACTGTGTCATTCCGCCTGGCTTGGATGTCACTCTGTAGACCAGGCCGGTTTCCTCTGTGCTGAGGCATGCATCATTATGCGCTATTTACTATAAGGGGACATCTTAAGGAGCAATCATCTGGGCTGGGAACAAGGCTCATTTGGTGAAGAGTTTGTCTTGCAAGCATGAGGCCAAAAGTTCAATCCCCAGCACCTATGTAAAAATTACTGGAGGGGGTGAGGGTTGGGGGTTGGGGGGTCTAGGTGGGGGTGGAGGGGATGGTGAGGGTAGTGAGGGTGGAGGGGGTGGTGGAGGTGGTGGAGGTGGTGGGGGTGGAGACAGCCAAACCTCTGGGGCTTGTTGCCCAGCCAGTTTAGGCTTATCTGTGGGGTCCAGGCCAATGCTGTCTTAAAGAAGGTAAATGGCTTTCCTGAGGATGACACTCAGGTTGTCCTCTAGTGTATACATGTACATCTATACACACAAAATCACAGATATACAGACGTATGCATAAAAATGATTCTATATCCAATTTTTTCCCCTTATAGTTTCTTTTTTTTTTTTGTTTTTTTTTTTTGTTTGTTTCTTTTCGAGACAGGGTTTCTCTGTGTAGCCCTGGCTGTCCTGGAACTCACTCCATAGACCAGGCTGGCCTCGAACTCAGAAATCCGCCTGCCTCTGCCTCCCAAGTGCTGGGATTAAAGGCGTGCACCACCACCGCCCGGCCCCCTTATAGTTTCAAAACCAAAACCCAGAGAGAGAATGTACTTGCCCAAGGTCATCTGGCAAGTTCAATGACAAAGTCAAGGTCTGTAACACTTGAGTCTGGCCTCTCAGCACAGGCTTCTTCTGCTGATTTAGGACCTACTGTAGACGCTGCTCACTGAGATTCTCCCACCATCCTTTGCACCAGAACCTGGTGTTGTCTGCCCCTACTGCAAGCTGCCCATATTAGGGAAGAGATGGGGAAAGCAGTCTCAGGACCAGGAAGGGTATACACTGTTGGTAGATTGTCAAAGACAATGCTGCCACTGCCACTGTCCCCTTATGCACTAATTTGAGGATGTCTCCATCCTCTGGAAGAAACCAGCAGTCAGAGGACAGGGCTGTGAGGGTTTATGACTGCAGGCCACTGATTTCTATGGCTGGCCTGCTTGTCTGCCAACTCAGCCGGAGAAGATGCAGTTAGAAGGTCATGTCCTCCAGTGTGGGAGAAGGATGTATGATGACCTTGTGTCAGAACAGTCTACACAACTGAGGCTCCTCCCTCTTTTTCTGAGCAGATGCCAAGATAGATCAGGCCTCACTGCTGGAGCGGGAGTAGGTGACTGCTGCAAGGAGCCCAGAAGGACTGCCTGCTTTTATATTTCAAACTCAGCTAGTCAGTGCCTGTGTGGATTTACGTTGATCACATAGTCTTGCTGTGTTTCTGTCTTCTTGTTGAAAAAACAGGGAGAGGGCTTGGAGCAGAGCTTAGTGGTAAAGAGCTAGTGGCAGAGTTCTTGCCCAGTATGCGTGAGGCCTGGGGTTTAAGCCCCCGCACTGTGGAAACCAGACCTGGTGGCTCGCATCTGCAATCCTTGCACTTGGGAGGTGGAGGCAGGAGGGTCAGGAGTCCAAGGTCCTACTGAGCTACCTGGTTTTGTTTTTTTACATAGGTTCTCACAGTCTAGCCTTGGCTAGTCTAGAACTCAGACAAATTCTGTTCTCTACACGAGCTGACAGTTAAAATGTGAGCTGTCATTCACAGTGTTCTGTTTTTTTTTTTAAGTTTTAAATATTTATTTAATAGTGTATGACTGTGTGTGAGTGTGTACACGTGTATTTGTGCATTCTTTTGTGTGCTTTGTGCATGCATAAGTGCATGTGTGCATGCCCATGTCTGTGTGTGTGTTGTGTGTGTATATGTGGTGTGTGTGTATATATGTGTGCATGTGTGTGTGTTTTGTGTGTGTATGAGTGTGTGTGTATATGTGTGTGTGTGTAGTGTGTGTGTTTATGTGTGTTGTGTGTGAGTGTGTGTTGTGTGTGTATGTGTGTGTGGTATGTGTGTGTGTGTGGTGTGTATAGGTGTGTTTTGTGTGTGTGTGTGGTGTGTGAGTATGTGTGTTTGTGTGTGTTCTGTGTGTGTGTGTGTGTTCTGTGCATGGTATGTGTGTGGTATGTGTGTATGTATGTTTTGTGTGTGGTGTATGTATGTGTGTTTGTGTGTGTGTTTGTGTATGTGTGTTTTGTGTGTGGTATGTGTGTGTGGTGTGTGTATGTGTGTGTGTGTGTGTGTGGTGTGTGGTGTGTGTGTGTGTGTGGTGTGTGGTGTGTGTGTGTGTGTGTGTGTGTGTGTGGCATGTGGAGGTCAGCAGACACTCTTGTGGGACCGGTTATTTCCCTCCACCTTTAAATGAGTTCTGGGATGGCAGTCAGACTGCCAAGCTTTCTGATGCCCTTATCCCCTGAGCTGTCTCACCCACTCCCTACTCCACTCCTCCCTCCCCCAACCTTGTTTTTTTTTTTTTTTCTTTTGTCTTTCTTTAAAGCCTGTCTTGGTGGTAAAGGTCTTTAATGCAGTGTGTGAGAGGTGGACTGCTGAGAAGGATCACAAGTTTAAGGCCAGCTTGGGGCTGCATAGAGAGTTAGAAGACAGATCATCTCAAAATAGAGAATAATAATAATAATAACAACAACAACAACTATTTTACTTTGAAATAAGGTCCAAGTCAGTCTAGATGGTCTTAAGTTAATTAACTAATTAATTCATTCTTTCTTTTCTGATACAAGGTCTCACTGTGTAGCTCGGGGTGGCCTTGAACTCTTGACCTTCCTGCTTCCACCTCTCAACTCCTGGTATTACAAGTTTGCTGTACACCTTGGTGCATCATTTATTGGGCGGTTTAACAACACTCAGGCATCTCTGGTGAGGAACTGACACAGACTGGACCAGGGTCTACAGGGAAGAGGGGTGACTCTGAAAAGGCTTCCTCAAAGGAGAGCCAGAGGAAGTAGGAAGGTTTTGGGGTTTTTTTGGTTTAATTTTTACACTAGGGTCTGACTATTGCCTGGTGTTATGCTAAGAAAAGAGAGCAGGCCAAATCCCGTGCAGGAGATGGTGAGCAGAACTATTTCTAGAATTTTTCTTCATTTGGTGTGTCCCTTACGTGCTCGGCAGAGCAGCACCCCAAAACTGCATTCATCACTTACTAATCTCTTCATTCATTCAATCAATCATTCATTCATTCATTCATTCATTCCCTTTTCTTGTTTTGGATTTTTCTTTCTGTACTATATTTTGTGTGTGTATGAAGGAGCACATGCACTGGTGTGTGTGTGTGTGTGTAGCTCAGAGGACAACTTATGGGAGTCAGTTCTCTCCTTCCACAAGGTGGGTCCCTGGGATTGAACTCTGCTTGTCGGGTTTGGGGGTAAGCACCCTTACTCACTGAGCCATCTTGCTAGCCCTCTTTTTGGATGACTTTTCATTTAATGGTAAGGTCTTAAGTCTACATGTATGTCTGTGTACTGTGTGCATGTCTTGTGCCTGTGAAAGTCAGAAGTGGTGTCAGATCCCTTGGAACTGGAGCTACAGATGGCTGTGAGCCACTATGTGGGAGCTCACATTGAACCCAGGGTCTATGGAAGTGCGACCGGTGTGTCCCTCCAACCCATCTGTTTTGGAGTTTTGAAACAGACAGTTATTCCGTAGCTGAGTTTAGTCTCAAATTTTTGGGCAATCTTCCTGCCTCAGTCTTCCAAATGGTAGGATCAGAGGGCTTGACTGCCATGCTTGCATCGTTCACATGTTCAATTTCTTTATCATTTTGTGTGTCTGAGTGCTTGGCCTGCATGGGTGTATATGCAGCCTGGCGCCTGTGGAGGTCAGGAGAAGACATCAGCTTTCCTTGGAGCTGGAGGTACAGGTGGTTGTAGCCTGCCACGTGGGTGCTGGGAATTGAACTCCGGTCCTCTGCAAGAGCAGCAAACACTTTTAACTTTTGAGCTATCTCCCATGATATCAGACAGCCAAACAACCTATCAATAAATTTGTCTCAGTGGCCCAGGTAGGTAACAGTGAATACCTTTGATTCTTCCACTGGGAGACAGAGGCAGGATGATCTATGTGAGTTTAAGGCCAGCCTGGTCTACAGGTGTCCACAGGCTCTCTCACTGGGCCAGAATTTGCTAAGTAGGTTAGGCTTGCTGGCCAAGGAGCCTCCATGAGTCTGTCTTTCTCTGCCTGCCTGGGGCTGGGATCAAAAATCTGTATTACCGCACCCAGGTTTTTTGTTTGTTTTTTAAAATGTGGGTGCTGGGCTCAAGTCGAGCACAGTCTCCCTACTGTCTCCTCAGCTCCTTCAGTCTATGAGGGCTAGTTGGACCCCTTGTTGCTGACTCCCTGGTAGAATCTTTTTAAGGACCTCTGTCCAGTTGAAATTTGTTGTTGTTGTTGTTTTTTTTTTTTTTTTTTCTTTCCAAGACAGGGTTTCTCTGTATACTGCTGGCTGTCCTGGTACTCACCCTATAGAGCAACCTGGTCTCAAATTCACAGAGCTCCACTTGCCTCTGCCTCCCGAGTGCCTTGTTCAAAGCCATTCACCACCACCCAGCTGAAAATACTTTTTTGTATGGTGTTGGAGGTTGAGTTTTGAAAACATTTTGCAGCCGGGCGGTAGTGGCGCACGCCTTTAATCCCAGCACTTGGGAGGCAGAGGCAGGCGGATTTCTGAGTTCGAGGCCAGCCTGGTCTACGGAGTGAGTTCCAGGACAGCCAGGGCTACACAGAGAAACCCTGTCTCGAAAAAAAAAAAAACATTTTGTTTGTTTGTTTGTTTTGTCTTTTCAAGACAGGGTTTCTCTGTGTAGCCCTGGCCTTCCTAGAATTTGCTTTGTAGGCTGCCTTGAACTGGTAGATCTGCCTGCCTCTGTCTTCTGAGTGCTGGGATCACTCTACCCAGCTTTTGATTCTAATTTTCAAGATTTGTTTGGTTTGGTTTTTGTTTTTTGAGACAGGGTTTCTCTGTATGCAGTCCTGGCTGTCCTGGAATTTGCTTTGTAGACCAGGCTGGCCTTAAACTCAGAGATCTGCCTGCCTCTGCCTCCTGAGTGCTGGGATAAAAGACTTTGTGCCACACACCTGGCTTCAAGATTTATTTTTATTTATGTATTTGTTACATTTGTGTGCCCAAGAAGGCCAGAAAAGGATATCAGATTCCCTGGAGCTACAATCACAGGCATGTATAAGCCAGTAGACTGGAGCTAGACTGGGTGCTGGGAACTGAACTTGGGGCTCTCTAGAAGATAGGCAAGCAAGCTTAACCACTGAGCCAGCTCTCCAGCCCCTTATCTATTTTTCTTTTCCTGTGTCTTGTGTATACCATAATGGCCTTGAATTTGCTACCTAATCGAGGACAACTCTGACATTCTGGGCTGTCCATTTCCTGGGTACTAGATTTATCTGTGTGTGCCACCACACGGTTTATGGAAGTGGGATCTTCTATCCTCTATATTCTTTCCCATTCATTCATTCATTCATTCATTCATTCATCTTTAAGATGCCCTGTCTGGGTTGGAATTTACAGCAATCTGCCTGCCTCTGCCTTCCCGATGCTGGGATTAAAGACCAACTGAGAATAAAACAAATAAAAGGAAAGGATAGAGGTGCTCCTAGGTATGGCCAAAGAGAGAGCTTATTGTAGATATGAGAGACAAAGCAAGAGGCAGACACAGCTGGAAGAGTCCAGAGTGGTCATGACCCTCAACCATGAAGAGAGGGGAACCAGCCAGGAAGCCCAAGGTACAAAAGGAGCAAAACAAAAGGTGGGTAAACAAAATGTCTGGATTATATAGGGAAGAGCCCCTGGGGGAAGGGCAGCCTAGACTCCCTCACCCGGGCTCCCCAGGTAGACTGTGTGTGTGTGTGTGTGTGTGTGTGTGTGTGTGTGTGTACGTACTATATAACAGGTAGGGACTGAGGGAGGCCAGGTTCACTTTGATGTGTTACATAGTTACCTCATTTGCTTGTCTTGGGTTTCAAACAATTGTCTCCTATTTTCTTGAGCTGAGTGCTCTGTCGGCTTTGTGTATTGTTGTGCCCTAATGTACAAAGTCACTGGAATAAGGTTGTTGCTCAACGTGTTGAGTAGATGAAGCAAATAAAATATGCAGTCAAGGCCATTGTGTTGCTACATGCCTATAATTCCAGAGCTTTGTCTGGAGCCACCTTGAGAGCTATTAAGACCCTGCTTCAAACCAAACAATCCATAAAAACAAAACAAAAATAAAATACGCAGTCAAAACTATAGGGGGTGTGAGTTCAGGCAGGAGTTGGTCCAGTTCATTGGAGAGGAAGAGGGAGTCCCCCAGGGTCAGTCTGCAGACAGCTACACCATTTAGGGAAAATAAGCAATATACCAGGCGGATATGTGTCATTCCATGATTCCATCCAGTTAAGTCGGATGTTAAAGTGCATCATTGGAGACTGAAACCTTGGTGTGTGTGTAGACAGTTGTCCAAGGGTTGCATCATTCACGCGGCCATCTCTAGGGCAGGGTCACACTTTCGATGGTGGTGGTTGGGCAGTTTGGATTTATGGTGTCTGTACTTCTTTTGCCTACTTTATACTCTGTTCTTCTCCGATCCCCCCATCAAGACCAGTTACTTCAGTTTCAGAGAGTCCAGATCTGAGGCCCTGGCTTTTTCTCTCCTTCCAACTGCCCAGAGGCCACGGGGCGAGGCCGTGAATCAGCACTAGCTTAGACTAGTGCAGGCTGCATCCCCGCCAGGGGTCCCCAGCGGCTGCGGGTTTAGACCCAGCCCCCAACCCGGTCCGCCTCTGCCTGCGCGCTATGCCCAATGGGAGATGTAGTCTCCACCGCCCCTTTGTCCTTGGTCTACTCTGCAATTCAGTTTTCTATGTGTCAAACTACAATTCCCAGGAGGCCACGCGCCAGAGACTATGCAAAAAAAAAAAAAGGGGGGGTTCCCTCAGGGGCCAAGGTGAGGTGACGAAGATGAGGATTTACGGTGAAGTGAAGAAAGGGGCACATTAGGGAGCAGTGGAGAACTGGGGATACGCTGAGAAAATCGCGAAGAGCCACCGCAAATGTTTCAATAGGGAAGAAACCCAGTAAATGCAGGGTCGGGCGGGACTGGGCGGGGCACGCGCATGCGCGAGTGGGAGGTGACTTTACGTCACTCGTGTGGGCGGGACCGCAGGGGGTTGTCCGCCCGCGGCACGCATTGGAGCCGCAGCCTCCTTGCGCCGGGTCCTGCGGTCGCAGCTCGTGCCGCCTTCTTCTCGTCCTCGCCTCAGCAGCTTGTTTCGTGGGTCGGTCCCTCCGACACACGAGCTCCAAGCCGCTCCTCTCTCTTCCTAAAGCCCTTCAAGGCGATCTTCAGTTTCCTTCTTTCCAGCCGACCCTCTTCAGTCCCGCGAAGATGGTGGACCGCGAGCAACTGGTGCAGAAAGCCCGGCTGGCCGAGCAGGCGGAGCGCTACGACGATATGGCCGCGGCCATGAAGAACGTGAGTGTCTCCTCCCCTCCCCCCTGCCTCGCCCCAGCCGCTCCCGACACCGCGTTCCTCGGCGTGGAAGGCATGCTTAGGGGCATGTCGTCTTGTCACGACTGTAGGGTCACCTCTCCATCTCACTCCTTGGAGGGATTGGGTCCGGGTCCTAGTAAGTGTGGCTCATGCACCCGAGTGGTGACGCGGCCTCTTTCCCAGCCTCTCCGAGTTCGGGGCTGGGGCGGGGTCTTGCGTGGCTGGTCTCTACTGTGGGGTGGGGGTCTCTCTATGACCCTGAATGTCCAGAGACCTGAGTTGGGGGCCGTGCGCATCCTTTGTGCCCCACTTCCCCTCCTCCCAGCTTAGGCGTGGGGGCGGGGGGACCGCATGGATGCGGTTCCTCTTTCTCTCCCTGGTGTCTGGGCGGCGCCTTTCCCATTCACTCAGCAGGTCTCCCAGTTTGCCGCCTCCCCACTCCATCAGCACCCCCCCCCCCCCCTCTTCCCCCCCCACACATCTTTAAAAAATATATGGAAAAAAAAAAAAAAAACCCCCCCCCCCCCAAAAAAAAAAAAAAAAAAAAAAAAAAAAAGAAGAAGAAGAAACCAAACCCGGCCTCAATGATGTAAAATCGAAACCACCTTGCTCACGTTTTTCTTAACAAAAGGCTTCTTTTACCCATTCTCCCAATGCAAGCCTGTTAGGAAGGGAGGGATACGTGTGTGTCGCTGGCATTCCCATTCATGGCCCTCTATATGGCACCTTTATTTTTCATTTTATATTTCATTTCAAAGGGTTAAATATAATGCCTTTGCATGTTAACTGACTAAGACATGCAGTTTCTCTTTTAATTGCAGGCACGAGTCTGCAGAAATTCGTATGCGTGTAAAAAAAATATTCTGTCTGATCTGATACTGCAAACAAAGCGGTGGTGGGAGGCAGTATCAAGTCATTCCAGAAGATTCTGCATTTGTCATATTGCAGAGAGCCTAGACTGGGTGGAGGCTGGGAGGAGTTATTTTAAAGGGGAAAAAATCTTTAAAAAAAATTTTTTTTGTTTTTGTTTTTAAATATATCTGAGGTTGTTTTTTTTCCCTGACCTAATGATGCATCCTCATTCTGATGAGAACACTGTCGCATTTTTGTCTGAAATGCAAGATCCTAACTAGTTGCACCATTTTGTCAGTGATAGTCAATTTATTAATGAACTGAGGACCACTTTTCCAGCAGAGGTGGGGGAGAGTCCTGGATATTGCAAAATTCCAGAGAAAAATTAATATTTGGGTTTTCAAAAAATTAAGAATTGGATTTTCCAGTCCCTTAATATCTAACTTCCTGCCTTATGTAACAAAGGTTGTTAAATGCATCTCTGGTGTGAAGTGGGTGCCGGAGTGCTCCCTCCCTGTCAAACCTTACAAATGAAACAGTACAGAGACTATTTAATTTTAAATGATTTTTTTTCTTGTTTTTTTCAAAAGGCCAGGTACTTATCCTTTCCTAATTAAATGAGCTACAGATGTTTTTCACGTTACAAAAAACAAGTGGCTTTAAAATCAGAAATACTGTTGTATTACTGTGTTGTTACAGTTGCCTTTTTATAACAGTTTAACGATTAAAGGATACAAGTTGAACTTCCAGTAGGTCACTGATGGAAATGTCTTCAGTTTGTGATATCTAGACTCTAATTTTCCCCTATTTCTAGTTTCACAGGAGAGCGAGTGACCTCGCACCTATATCCATAGCAACCCAGTGATGTCACACACAATGACACAGAGGCTGCAATGCACCTAAGGGCTGGTAGGGAGTTTTCAGATGGCATTTGTCCGAGGTAATGCAGAAATGAGCTGATAAGCCAGGTCCATTGTACACCGTCTTCTCCCAGATGGGCCTTGGGCCCCAAAATAAAAATTTTAGTTTCTTTTTGAAATGGCCAGTGACATCTAGACAAGCTCATTCGCCTTAAACTCGCATTAGCAAAAGTTGATAGGATACTTTCATGTTTTTAACATTCATCTCCCTTCTTTTAAAAACCCAACAATGAGGGAATGAATGGGTTTCTAAGTAAGAATGGTCACAATGAAGAGGTTGGGTGTGTATTTAGGGCTATCTCAACGAAACAGGTTTTCATAAAAACCTCAAAAAATGGCGGCTTCCTGCTGGCCACCTGCAATAGCTGGTAGGGAATAAGAACCCAATACAAAATAGTTTCCATCTAAATATGGGAAGCTTGTGTTTTACGGACAGTACTTTGAAAGGAAGATCATTTGTAAAATAAAGACCTTTCTTAAAGTTTTCTCAAACCTATTTTCTGTGGTTTTGAGGAAATTACTTCTCAGTATGAATTTTCACATAACCCTTAACTGAAACGGGGTTGGTTCCTCAGCCTGCACAGCTCATCCATCTGCCTGTGTGTGAGTGTGAGAGTCCCTGAGTTCGAGTCTCAACACCAGAACAATTGGAACAGCCCTCATTCCAGAATTTAGCATGAAGAAAGAAACTTCATTTAACCACTCCAGCTGAGCTCTCCTGTAAGCTAAACTCTCGATGATGAAGGGGTCTAGGTTTAGTTGTATCTAGGGGAATTATTGTGGGAATGCTGTGGTTGGAATCCGTGCACAGCCTTGTATGTGGGTGAATAGGATAGAGATCCGTGATTGGGCAGTATTCGGAAACAGGAGAGTTAGGTCTTTTAAGATGAGTGTGTAATCTTGTATTTAAGCAGAATGCCTCGATGGGTCCAGCCTGTTAGATGACCTCATAGCTCCCCTTATCCACATTTTCAGCTTCTGACATCTTACTTTCTCTTTGGCCAATCACCGTCCAACATGATGAAAGTGTAATAAAGTCCTCACCCTGTCTTACAGTCTGTTGTTATAATCGTCTGTTTTCTTATCAGCTCTTACTCTTTCTGTGCCTGTCTTAGAGAGTAAATGTGTCACAGGTATGTATGAGATACAGAGTTGGGGAATAGCTGCAGTTGCAGGCTTCTGCTGAGGATCTTGGGTGAGGGGGAGACTGCAGGGCTGTAGTCTGTCTTTGGCTTTCAGTGGCCTCTTGGGAACTTACTATCCTGAGTGGGCCACTGGTATTTGCCTCCTGCGGGAGACCCAAGTTTTGGACTAGTCACTTCCCTGGAGTTAAGGATTAGGCACTGTTAACCAGGGCGTTACGCTAGCAAAAGTCGGACATAGTTACGTAAACAGGTCTTCCTGGTGGAATCAGTGGGTTTTAAAACCCTTTAATCTCTGAGTTCTTCAGGAGCCTGATCAATAGCCTTGTCCCTAATGGACAAGAACCTTTGCAGGTTCCTTTGGGTGGAGCTCTGCCAGCTGTTCTCAGTCATGGGGTTTAGGCATCTTGGAGTGGAGGGAGCATATAACTTTGTTTCTCATGTTGTCCTTTACAATGCTGAAATGAAGATTAAATTATTTTTTTCTTTTTCTCTTTAAGAATTACCAGCCATGTGTGTGTAAGCCAGAGGACAGCCAGCTTTCAGGAGTCCTCTTTCTGCCATGTAGGTCTGGGGAATTGAACTCAGGTCATGAGGCTTGCGGACAAGCACCTTTACCTGCAGAGCGACTCACCAGCCCCTAAGTACTTTTCTCCACCCTCCACTTAAATAATTGGAAAAAAAAATCTCATGTGCTTCCTGAATTCTTTAAGATAAAGGATGTGTTTAAATATACATGTTACCATTATAATGATTAAAGGCAGACCCCAGCAGCTTGGGTCCATGTCTAATACTTCAGGGGCTGTCACTTGTGACAACTAATTCTATATTATTGGAAAGGAAGAAAATTATGTTGGTTTTTTTTTTGTTTTGTTTTGTTTTGTTTTGTTTTTCCTTTTTCTTTTTTGAGACAGGTTCTCACTGTGTAGACCAAGCTGGCCTTGAACTCAGCCACCTGTTTCAGCCCCTTTGTCTGCCCAGTGCTGGAATTACAGGACTGATACATCACACCCAGCTGATACATACTGTGTTTTTTTGTTTTGTTTTTAACACTTACAATTTAATGGCACTTGGTATTTCATACATCTTTAAACAGCCATTGCCCCCAGTTCAAAAATGAAAGCTGGGTGTGTATGGCTTGGAAAGTAGAGGCAGGAACACACAGGAATACTTGAACCTGGCAGAAGTGGGTGAAACAAGGCCTTTGTTTAAAAAAGGTGCTGGTCTGGACTGCAGTTTGCTGGGTTTCAGAACATAATTCCCTACTCTGGAATGTGCCCACCACCAGCCCCAGTCATTGGTAATTGGTTGTCTTTTTGTCTTTATTTTTGAAGTCTAACTCTTTTGATAAAGCAGAGGAAGGGACCCAGCTTTTAGCTAGGTTTGTATTTTCCATTTAAAGAGTCACAGTACTTAAAAGCCATATGATGCTCACCTAAACAAACGAGTAATTCATCTGAAATCAGAGCAAACTGTTAAGCCCTGGGAGGTTGTGGAAACATGGCTGGTGCTCTTAGGAGCCCAAGGCCCACTCTTGTGAATGACTTCCCTGCAGAGCAGTAGTAGATCCCTCAGGAACACTCCCCAGGCAGTGAGTGAGCTTGCTGAGCTGTTTGTTGAAGCTTGCCTTTCTAAGTTGGCAGATGGGGAATGTGTCTCTGTTACCAACCCCTCGGCTCAGGAGAGTGCTTTTCCACTTCTCATCGACCACAACCCTTTATCTGACTGGGCATCTGATTCTCTAGTCCTACCAGTTTCATGAGAAACATGGAAAGGATTCCTCTTTTTGTGTGTGAGTTTGGCCTGCATGTAAGTTGTACCAGGTGCATGCAGTGCTTATGAAGGCCGGAAGAGGGCGTCAGATGCCCTGGACAGGAGTTAGATAGCTGTGAGCCTAGGTGCTGGGAACCAGCCCGGGTCCAGTGGAAGAGCAGCAGTTGCTCTTATTGCCAAGCATCTTTCTGGCCCCTCTTTAATTCAGAGAGACAGGATCTCGTGTAGCCCAGGCTGGCTTCCAAGCTGTTACATAGCTGAGGTTGGCCTTGAATTTTTGATCCCCCTGCTTCCCCCTCTCAAGTGCTGGGGATAAACACCAGGGCATTCTGCATGCTAGGCAAGCACTGAGCTACGTTTCCCACCCTCTGTTTAACAGTCGATTTTTTAGTATTGAGACAGGGTCTCACTGTGTAGCCAAGGCTGTCCTCAAACTGGTGATATGTTAGAGGTGTCCGTCACTGTGCCTCACACTTGTGTTTACATAAGCTCCTGCATTCTAAATATTCCGGTCTCACTATGGTGGTGCTGCCTTCCACCGTTTTAGGCGATAAGCTATATGCAGCTGCCTTATGGCCTTTCCTTTTTTTTTTTTAATTGTCCTCAAATTCCATTTTAGGTATTGGTTATCACTTTGGTTATGAAACTGTCATGTTTTTTTAAAAAAGATTTTTATTTTACTTGTTTATGTGTATGTGGGTATGTGAGCTCAGGTGCCCACAGAGGCCAGAACCAATGGATTCTGAATCTGGAGTTTCTAGCCCCTTGGGGTGTATGTGTGTCACAATTAGGAACTCACTGTAGTGGAGACTGGCCTTGGACTCGGGTTTCCTCAGGCATCTTATTTGCCATGCTCGGGATTGAACCTAGATCCTGTGTGCCATGTGTGTACCACACCTAAGATACATGCCCAGTCCTCTTGCTGCTTTTGAGGCAAGTTCTCAGCAATAAGTACATTATCAGTGGGCCTTGATTGAATTTGTAGTTGAAGTAGGATTATGATCTGTGCCAGCAGATTCGCCACCAATTTTTTTTTTTTTTTTTTTTTTTAAGGGCAGGACCATGCTGGCCTTGAGTTCAGATCTCCCTGCCTCTCTAGTTCTGGCAGTTAAAGGCATGCAGTGCTACTGTGTGTCACCGTGCCTGGCCCTTTTTTCTTTTTCCTGTTTAATTAGTTTGCAAGGAAGTGATAGCCTAGGCAGTAGCTGTCTGGATTGATTGACTTATTGATCGTTTGAGGCAGGTACTTGCTGAGTGGCTGGCATGATATCTCTTATGCCGCCCAGATGGGCTGGGTGGTGGGATTACAGACACCACCACTTCCTTGACCTGAATAGAATGATTCCAATGTGCACGGAGCATTAGCTTTGCTCGTTAATTGGTAAAAAGGAAAAAGCATTATGTTCTTTTTCCAGTATGTAGACAAAGTTGCGTGTAGACCAGACTGGCAGGTACTCACATGTATCATCATATATCATCATAGGATGGTCTTGAACCGCTGACCCTCTTGCTTCTAGCACTCTAGTACTGGGATTACAGGTACCCCTGAGCTGACCAGGATGTTGTCATATACATAGATTTTTTTTTTTTTTTTTTTTAAAGATTTATCCCCGGAGTTCAGGTGATTATGAGACATCTTTCCAGCCCTGCTTCTGGCATTTTTTTTGAGATGTCTAATAAAGCCAGACTGACCTCATAATCCTAAACGTCCAATTCTCCTGCCTCTGCTACCCAGACTCTGGGATTACAGGCTTATCCAACCACGCTTGATTTGATTCAGTGCTAGGAGTAGAGTCAGGACCTTCTGCATGCTAAGTGGACCCTCTTTGAACTCAGCCACGTCCTCAGCCCACACTGTAAGATATGAGCATCATCATTTTGGTATCTTCAACTTTGTGAAGGTCGCTTTGATACTCGGGCTGCCATATGTAAGCATCCTTTATCTAGGAGCTGAGTCTGTGCTGCTTGTACTTTGAAGGCCTGGAAGCTCAAACTTGTTTTCTTCTGGTGTTGCTGAAAGGTGAGCTCAGGATTGCGTGTTTACTTATTGACTATACTAGTGAGCTCCGCCCACTGCTCACCTTAATGACTTCCTCTCCTTGTACTGCTGAGGCTGGCTCCAAACTACATGACAGGCATCCTCTCTCCTCCAGAGTGTATAGGCATCCTGTTAGCTTCATTGAAGTGTGTGTGTGTGTTTGTGTTTTTTGTGCTTGTGAGTGCGGTGCCTGTAGAAAATGTGTGTCTTCTGTAACTAGAATTGCAGGCAGTTGTGAGGCACCTGGCATGGGTGGTAAGAACTCAGGTCTTTTGGAACAGCAGACTGGCCTTGAACACAGAAATCCATTTGTCACCTTCTTGTAATACTACGGTTTGAATGTAGAGCCTCACACATGCCAGGCAGGAGCTTACCCCTTGACTTCAGCCTTTGCCCCCTTTCAGTTTAGTGTCTAGGCCACTGCCTTACTCTTATGTATGAAGTCACTATGAGTACATTTCGTTTTCTAAATAATTTTACTACATCATGATTAATTTATATTGAGAGACTGTTTAGGTCAGAAAAAAAAGTGGGAGTTGGTTATCTTCTTTACTGTGTAGCTGTCAGAGGTCAGTCTCTTCTCGCGGGCACTTAGACTTGCTGAGCTATTCACTGGCCATGAATATCTTTTTTCGTTAGTGACAAGGTACGAACGAGCATGTAGCCCAGGTTGTCCTAAATGCTTTGTGCCTCAGCCTTTTGAGTTCTGGAATGATAGACTTAAGACTGCAGGCAGGGTCACTGTACAGATGGCTCAGTGGTGAGAGCACACAGATCTCTTTAGGGACATGCATAATCCGCAGTAAGGCAGCTCCTGGGGATTCTACACCTTACCCTCCTCTGGCCTCCTTGGGCACCTGCACAGGGACACGTATTTAAGTAAAAAGTTAAAAAGAAGACAAACATGACACATTCACATACAGAGCCCCAAGTGTGAGTCCTGGGGAAATAGTTGTGTGTACATATGTGTATAAGTGTACATGCACAAACAGTACCTGTTTTCAGATCTGAACCGGCTTAGCGTCTGGATCACTTGTGTTCTGGTTGATCCTAGACTTAGTAATATTTCTTGTTTTAGTTGAGGCAGAGTCCCTCTTGTAGCTTTGGCTGTCCTGGAACTCTGTGTAGACTGGGCTAGCCCTGAACTCAGAGATCAACCTGCCTTTGAGGGCTGGGATTAAAGCATTACATCATCAGGGACATTAAGATTTTAAGATTCAGTATTAATGAAACTTTAAGGTCTAGTAGCTCAGGCTGGCCAGGAGCTTGAACACTGGCCAACAATGAGCTGGAACCTCGGCTTCTGTTTTTCATCTGGGATTGTAGGTTTTCACTACCAAGTCTATTGGGGCTTTGGTTTTGATGTACTTTTGAGGGCTTGTCGAATGGCTCAGTAAGGCTAGTTGCCCCTGACAATCGACCCCTTCAACTCTAGAACCCACATGGAGCAGGGAGAGGCAGCCTCTCACAAATTGCCCTTTGACCTCTACCCATGTGTTGTGGTGACTGTATGCTCACAGTAAATACATTAATTTTCTGAAGTTTTAGAGACCAGGTACAGTGGCCCATGCCTATACCCCAGCAGTAAGGCAGCAGTGGAGGATCTTAGGGTCAGTTCTGAGAAGCCAGTTCTTGTCTGAGTCTAAGAAGGGGTGGACCTGTAGCTCAGTTATGGAGATTTGCCTAGTGAGGCCCTGTAGTCAATGTCCAGTGTCACAGAGATAAGTTGAGTGGTCTTCTGTGTTTTATACTAAAAGCAGGAGGTTGTAGAGGGAATATGTGTGTGGTACATTTATGAGGTACATTGCAGCCCCCCCTCCCTTACTCGCTGTCCTTTACTGCATCCCTCCCTACGTTTTTTTTGTGGGGGATGGAGGGGTGGGTAGAGACAGGGCCTCTTTTTTTTTTTTTTTTTGGGCTTTTTGAGACAGGGTTTCTCTGTGTAGCCCTGGCTGTCCTGGAACTCACTCTGTAGACCAGGCTGGCCTCAAACTCAGAAATCCGCCTGCCTCTGCCTCCCAAGTGCTGGGATTAAAGGCCTGTGCCACCACTGCCCAGAGAGACAGGGTCTCTTATAACAAACTGGCCTGGAAGTGATCTTCTGCCTTCCGGTTTTTGAGATTATCTGTGTGTAAGTGTGCACCCCCTTTTGCTACTTTGACTTTGCTACATTGGCTTTATTTTCTTTAAAGAAAACTTAGAAAAAATAAGGTTTGATGTAAACTGCAGCCTCCTTCATGCACACAGACGCACACACACACACTCAGCAACTCTCCACTTTACAGCATATTGGCAATTTGAGTCTAAATACTTTGCTGCTTTCCTGGCCCCCTTTGGGATTATTTACCATTTTGGAAGATGGTTTTTTGACTACTTAAAATTACCCCGTATTTGCCACAGATGCTCAAATTACCAGCAGTATCTTTGCATTCAAGTATAGCAGCTTCAAAGTATAGAGGTTTTGTTCCCCTTAGGGCATTAAATCCAGATGGTAGATAATTTATTTTCCCCCCCTTGGTGTTAAAAAGATGCTTAACCGTTAGCTCCTATTGCCACAAGGGACCTGAAATCTGAAATCCTGAGTGGGTTGAGAGTGGGTGGAGATGGTGGTGCTGAGTACCAGGCTGGTGAGTGGGTAAACTTTCTTCTGCTCTCCGTGGAGAGCTCCTCTGTCTCTGTTCTTCCTGCTTTTTCTTTCCTTTCTTTTTAAGACAGGCCTTACTATGTAGCTTTGACTGTTCTGAAACTCACTATGTATACCAGGATAGCCTTGAACTTAGGATGCTAAAACTGGTATTAAAAGCTTGCTGCTTTTTCTTTTTCTTAATTCTGTTCTTTAAACTCTGATAGAATAGCTCCCACCCAATTCTTGGAGATTGTATGTATTAACTCCATTCTGCTTTTTTGTTAGGCACTGTTGTGGTGGGGAGTGGGGAGGGAAGGAGAGGGGAGGAAGTGGGGCAGGAGGTCACAGGACAACTTACAGGAATGTATTCCCTACTTCAATCTTGTGGGTCCCCTGCGATTGAACTCAGGTCCTCAGGCTTAGTGGCAGCACCTTTATCCAGTGAGCTGTCTGTCTCCCCATCCTCTGTTAACCTTTTTTTAACCCACAGGGCCAGCTGGGTGAGGCCCACACAGGCCTCTGCTGCAGCATTAGTTTGTGGAGGCCAGAGGTCTGGAGTCTTCAATTGCTCTTCATTATTTTCTACCTTATTGTTACTGTTTTAATTTTATTCTGTGTGTTAGAGGGTGCGTGGTACAGAACATAGAGGAAGACAACTTATAACAGCAGTTGGCTGTCTTCTGCTGGGTAGGTTCCTGGGATCCAAGTCAGTCTGCAGGCTTGGTGGCAGGCTTCATCACCTACTAAGCTGTCTTACTGACACCTCCCTGTCTTTACTGTTGTCTATCGAGACAGGGTCTCCTACGGACCCTGATAGGCTAGATTGACTGGACTCAAAGTCCTAGCGATTTGTCAGTCTCTCCCCTGCTGTTGGCATTTCATGGCGTGTGCTGCCACCTGTGTCTTTTCGTGTGTGCTCGGAGTCAGGACTCAGATCATCATGTGTGTACTGAAGTCTCTTTGCCCATTGAGCCATCTAATTCCTCCTTTCAATAGGCAGCAGGCTGTGGTGGCATGATCTGCTAACCCCAGTCTTCTGGGGCTCTAAAAGATTTTTGCTTTTGTGAGCTACATGAATTGTCTCTCCCACAATGGGATTTGGCCATTTAAATATTTATCAGTGAAGAAAAAACATACAATAAACATATTAAGATTGAACATATTAATACGTATATTCAGATTCAAATTTTATCCAGCACTTGGGAGGCAGAGGCAGGTGGATCTCGGGGAGTTCAAGCCAGCCTGGTCTACAGAGATCCAGGACAGCCTGGGCTACACAGAAAAACCCTGATGCATAATAACCAGCAACAACAAAAAGATGGAGTTTGCATGACATTCGGGTCTTCGGTGCATGTTTCCACGAGCAGCCATGTTGCTGACCCTTTTTCCTGCATAGTTCTAGGTGGAAGTCCCTGTAGACCATGCTGACCTCGAATTTCTGTCTGTTCTGCCTCTGTCTCTGTGAGGGCATCTCAGTGTAGAGGCACCACATGGGGCTGCTTGTAGTTTTCTTCCTAGATTTGCTCAGGCTGGCCATACATTTCATTTCTTTCTATCCCAGACTACCAAATGTTGGTGATGATAGCACGGCGCTGCCTCACCTGACGTAGTGTTTGTTAATGTTGGTATATATTCCACTGCAGATACTTTTTCACATTGAATTTTTGGTATTAACTCACGATTCAATATGTTGTAAGTATCACTTAATGGAGGAGACGTTGAGAGTTTTGGCATTAGTGCTGTCGTGCCGCTACCAGTCCTGAAGGTACTGCCAAGAGGGAAGAGATGAATACCAGGCACTAAAGTGGAAGCACCTCACTGGAAAGAAGTGGATCCAGGAGGAAGGTAGAACCTTTTTGTCACCAGAAATGTCGCCATTTTAGCTAGGTGTGGAGGTACAAGCCACAGTCCAGCTCCTCAGAGGGCCAGTGTAAAAGGATTGCTTGAGTATTGGATTGAGGCCAGCCTGGGTAACCTAGTCAGGGAGTCCTGGTCTTTTTGTTTTTGTTTTGTTTTATTTCAAGACAAGTTTCTCTGTGTTGCCCTGGCTGTCCTGGAACTTGCCCTGTAGACCAGGCTGGCCTGAAAACTCAGATACACCTGCCTCTGCCTCCCAAGTTCTGAGATCAAAGGTGAGGGCCACCACCACCCATCAAATCCTGGTTTTAAAAAACAACAGATAGACTGGAGAGATGGTTCAGTAGGGAAAAGCATGCATTGAGACTTTCTAGACACACCAAAGCCTGGTGTGGTCGTGTCCATTTGTAACCTCAGTGCTCTTAAGGTGAGGTAGAAAGCAGAGGAACCCCAGAAATTCACTAGCGAGCCTAGCCTAACATATGCAGTGGAAAAAATGAAAGGACCACACTTCAAATAAAATAAGCCCTGGCTCAAACAGTTGGAAATAAGGGAAGGATACTTACACCCAAGATTGCCTTGACTTCTGTAAGTATGCTGTAGGTGTGTGTGTGTGTGTGTGTGTGTGTGTGTGTGTGTGTGTGTGTGTG
>JANHMN010000023.1:17025487-17064338 GCA_030674055.1 Rhabdomys pumilio
GTGTGTGTGTGTGTGTGTGTGTGTGTGTGTGTGTGTGTGTGTGTGTGTGCGCGCGCGCCCGCCCACCCACCCGCATGCATTCATGCATGCATGTACTGTTTATATGAATAATAAACCATTTTGGGAAAGAGATAGAAATGGTTTCTATTTCTTCTCAACAGGAAGTTTTAAACAAACTGAGTTATCATTATAGATAAATTTCATCCAGGGAATCGTCCAGGCCCTGAGCAGTTGAGAAAATAGCAAGTCTGAAGTTGTTAATACCGACTTACAAGGGAGGCTCTTGTTTAGTTAGATGGAAGAGGAGTCTGATGGTGCAGGCTTATAATCTCACTATTCAGTAGGCTGCTGAGGCAGGAGAGTTGAGTCCCAGACTAGCATAGCAAGGCCATGTCAGCAAACAGACTGGCCTGCATTTTCAGTTTAGAACCATCCAAGTCAGCCATTTGAGTATAACTGAAGCCCGGCACTTACACCTTTAATCCCAGCACTCAGGAGGCAGAGGCAGGCGGATCTGAGTTCAAGGCCAGCCTGGGCTACAGAGTTCCAGGAAAACCAGAGCTACTCAGAGAAACCCTGCCTGAAAATACAAATAAAGCATCAGAAAGAAAGCAGAAAAGTCAAGGAAATGGAGTCATGAGTGAAAAGGAAGTGTGGGGCAGGGGGATAGATGGGATGGGGAGTTTAGGGTCGATGGTTGAATGCCTGAATCAGGGCACGAGAAAGAGATGGATAAAGGATCCAGTTACCTTATGCTCAGTCTACAGAACACTTTTTTGAAAGTTGACCCATTAGGTGACTTTATGAAAGACCCCTAGAATAGTACTAACTCTGAAAGTATTAGTTCACTAAGGTGGTAAACAACAGTATTGGAAGGGTAGCCCAGTGGCTGCATGTGGTTTAACAGGTCCAAGGTCCTGTATTGTCTCATGTAGCTCAGGCTGGCTTTGAATTCACTGTAATCAGGGGGTGACTCCAACTCCCTGGGAGCTGGGATTATAACAATGCACCACCATGCCCTTCTTGCTTTCTGTAGAAGCTCTCTGCTCATGTGTGCAGCTTGGCATTGAGCCCCAAGACCTTTTCAGATTGGTAGGCTTGCTTCACTGATCTCCAGGCTGGCCTAGACTAGAGCTCAGTCAGTGGTTTTATGCATGATAGTGATAGCTGAAAGTACTGAGGTTGAGTGGTGGGAGTTGACAGTTTCACAGTGGCTGGAACATACAGAGTGCTGATGAAGACCCGGAAACTGCACTAGCAAGGGGAAAGGGAAAAGGGCGGGGCTAGTGAGGCTTTGGTGTCCTGGGATTTATCCCAAGGCCTGTGCATGCTCAGCTACCATCATACCTTACCTGGGGCTACCGTGAATGAAAATAGAACATGAAAGAGCTGGAGAGATGGCTCAGTTGTTAAAAACATTGGCTGCTCTTCCAGAGATCCTGAGTCCAATTCCCAGCACCCACATTGTGGCTCACAAACCATCTGTCATGGGATCTGATCCTCTTCTGGTGTGTCTTGATGTCCTCTTCTGGCCTTCGGGTGTACAGGAGTTTTTAGTGCTGACGGATGGTTGGAGAGCACAGGACGGGTGGATGCTGCCACTGCAGACTGGCTCCCCACCGCTTCATTTTCTTTAGTCTTCTTTACTCATTTGATAGGGTGGCACTGTGTATCCCTGGCTAGCCCCATGCTCAGAAGCCCACCACTCAACCTTCCTAGTACAGTAATTAAAAGTGCATCTGAACCCAGTTAAGATTTTCTATGGTGGGTTTTTAAGAGACAGGGTCTTATTGTATAGCTCTAGCTGGCCTTGTGCCTCCCTCTCTAGTGCCGGGATTAGAGGCATACGTACATTACTGTGCTGAGCCTCCAGCTAAGTTTGACCGTTTATGTATTTGCTGTGCAGGTATATATGTATGTGTGAGCCATGGAGCAGGAGTGGGTTTTCCTTTTCCCCATGAATCCTAAGGATAACATCAAGTTACTCACTGGATTTGGACTATTTTAATTGGGAGAAGAGGATGTGTGTGGAGGCCAGAGGTCAGTGTTGGGTGTCTTCGATAGTTCTCCAGGTTATTTGTATGTGCGTGTACTGTGGAGGCCAGAATGACTGGGACCTCTTAGAGGAAGAACAATCTTAGCCACAGGGTATGTGGGTTACTGGGGTGGGGAATCACATTCTTCTGAAAGGGTGGTAAGGAAGGTAAGCATTTCACTCTTCACTCTTCAGAGGACACAAGTTCAGTTCTTAGCACCCAGCCCAAGAGTGCCTCTAACTCCAGCTCTAGGGCTGCCCTCTGGCTTCCCACATATAACATACACACAGACATGAATACAACATGTGTGTATGTGTCTGTCTGTCTCACTATGTAGTCTTGGCTGTCCTGGAACTAATATAACTTTTAAAGAAAGTTTTATTGCATTTATTTTTATATTTTTGTTTGAGAGTGACCCCCAAAGCAAAAGTACAACGGGGCCAGAAATTTAAGGAAAGAGGACATTGACTTTAGGAGAGGAAGAAGCAGAGGGCAAAGGTCAGAGAGGAGGGGAAGGTGGCGGGGTTGGTATGACTCCGGGCAGCTGTGTTTAAGGACATTTTAACCGACTTAGGTTCACCTGACTTAGGAAAACATTATTTTGACAGCTAGGCTAACAGGATTCCTGGACATGGCATGTCTGTATTTTTATTTACTGTTTAGGAGAGTAACTGGTCTGTTCTACCTCAGTAGACCAGCTGGGTTCTCTTTCTCTCCAGGTTAGGGGGAGCTTCTCCCTATGGTAGCAGATAGCTACTTAACCGTAAGAGGGTTCAGTTCACAAAGTGGAAGAAGCTGGTCCCCCCACCTCTCTCTTTTAAATAAGTATTATTTTGTATGTGGGTGTTTTGCCTGCATATCTTTGTGGACCCACGAGTGTGCAGTTCATGTAGAGACCAGAAGAGGGCGTTACATCTGCTGACTGTTGTGACTGCCCTCTGCGCTATGGAAATATGGAAGCTGGGTTCTGTGGAAGAGCTAGGTACCTGCTGCTCCTAACTGTTGAGCCATGTCTCTAGTCCCAGATTCCATGTCTTGAGGGTAGGTACTACACACCTGGAAGGAAAGGGTGGGCTCACAGCCATCTTCATAAACATTGGGCTGGATTTATCCAGTGTAGATTCAGTCACTCCACAAATATTGACAGTGCCTTTTAGGATACCATGGTGATTGACTAGTGACTCACTGGAGCAAACTGGTCACAGTGGGGCACTGATCTGAAAGACAGGGTGGTTCTTGCATTGGTAGGTAGGAGGTGGCACCCATGGCCTTCTCCAGTAGAAGCAGGTGTAGGGCTGGAGAGAGTTCTAGTGCCCATATAAAAAGACACGCTTGGTGCACCTGTCTGTAATCCTAGCCCTAGGGAGGCAGTGACAGGTGGCTCTCTGGAACTTCCTGGTCAGCTAGCTTTGCTCACTCAGTGAGGTTTAGGTTCAGTGAGAATATCTCAGGACAGTTAAAGACATCCAGAGTTGTCTTGATCCTGGCTCCATTATACATGTCAACATGAACACAAAATTTGGAAGTCTTGGATTTTGCTGTCCCCCTCCTTTTTTTAAATGATTTATTTTTATTTTGTGTATTGTTGTTTTGCCTACTTGTAGGTGTCTGAGGGTGTCAGATCCCCTGGGGCTGAAGTTAATAATGGACAGTTGTGAGCTGCCATGTAGGTGCTGGGAATTGAACCCCGGTCATTCGGAGGAGAAGCTGGTGCTCTTTATTGCTGAGCCATCTCTCCAGCCCTCCTTTTTTTCCCTTACGATTTATTTGGGACTAAAGAGGTGGCTTGTACTTAAGAGCACCAGACAGCTCAGAGCTCAGCTTCTGTTTCCATAGAGCAGAGGGCGGTCACAGCCAGCAGATCTGACGCCCTCTTCCGAGTTCTACAGGAACTGCACACATGCGGGTCCACGAATAATATGCAGGCAAAACACCCACACAAAGTAACATGATGTAAGAGTGAGGTGGTGGGGGGGAGACCAGCCTCTTCCACCCTGCGAACTGAACTGTTGCCTGACTCGACTGCAGCTGCTAAGGAAGCAGCTACCTGCTGCCGTAGGGAGTACAGTTCCCAGCACCTACATGGTGGCTCTCAGTGCCCTGCCACTGCCCCTATTTTCGAGACAGGATTTCTTTATGTAGTCCTGACTGCCCTGGAACTCACTCTAGATCAGGCTGGCCTTGACCTCAGACATCTACCCAGCTCTGTTGTTTTGAGACAGGGTCTCTCTCCTGTAGCCTCTGTCCACTTGAAAGAAAATCTTTGAGACAGAGACTTGTATGTGGTCCTGGGGTGGTTTGGAACTGATTCGCCTGCCTCCTGAATGCTGAGATTACAGGAATATTCCACCACCCCTACTTTGATCTTTGGTATTCTTAGTCCTTAGTGGGAGGTGGCTTTGATCCCCATGCTATTCTGTGGGTGCTGGGACTGGGGAAAGCCATTTTCTCACCCGGGAGTCACACCTGTAAAGTGAGTTTATTTAATTGCCCACTTTGCAGGGTAGCTGTAGAAAGAACTTGGTGATTTTTACAAAGCCGAGAGTTCCAGCCCAGTTTTATCCCCTCTGAGAGTGTGACCTTGGCCCTGAACGTGGCTGGCTCCCTTTTGCCCTCTTACCCAGCATGATCGCTCTTAGCAGAAGAGCCACCTGCTCTGGGGCTTCCTGTCTTGCTGCAACCTCTAAGTTTCCCCGGCTGTTTTGTTGCCCTAAGGAGACAAGCTTTCTGAGCCAAGCCTGATGGCCCATTCTAGCACTTGGGAGGTGGAGGTTGGGGAACAGCCTGGGCTACCTGACATTCTGCCTTAGACACAACAGAAAGAACCAAAAAAATGTCACACTTTCCTCAAGAGGCTGAGCTCAGGATCCATCACAAAAAAGATCCACGTCCTCAGTGTAGCCCAGGTGCTGAATCCAGATGTTCTAGGAGGTTTGATGCATTGAGATGTTCTCTTAAGTGCCATCTCTTTAAGCACATGCTCCCTTGTCACACTGTTTGAGACAGGGTTTTAATACCCAGCCATGACCTTTTACCTTAGGCTACTAAGTGCTAGCTCATCAGGTCTTAAAGAGTATGTTGCCTCAGGATTACTAGGATAAGCTTGTGTAGCTTGTGTTGGGGTTCCCAAGGTTACCCTTGGATTCATTGATTTGTCAAAGCCAGTCTGCCTGTGGCTGACATTGATCGTGGTGAAAGTTGGCAAGGCCCAGTCTGCAGAGGAAAGGCCAGGCATGGGCTGCCAAGGACATACATGGGGTGATGTCCAATGCAGCCATACAAGTGAAAGACTAGTGCCTACCACACCAGGGAAGTCTTCTGAAGACTTTAGGTATGGGGGCAGGGGGTGGGCGCTCAAAGCACCCAGGATGCACGGGAAGCCTAAAACCATGTAGTCTGTGCAGATATATTAGAGACTGGTGGTTCTTATCCTGGGGGAGGGAGTGGTGAGAACCTTCCCAAGATCCAAGTGCCCAAATACCAGCCAAGGGTCAGCCTTAAAGACTGGCCTTCTAAAGATAGCCTTGGCGAGGCTTTCCTGTTAACCCTTCCTGTACAGGTGCCATTTGGGTTTAAGGTTCTTCAGTTACATAACATCACATTCTTTCTCAAGTTTTAGTTTATTGTGTAGTAAGAGCTGCCTGTAGGATACACAAATAATTGTAACCAGCCAGAACTGTGCCTGGTTAATTTTTCAGTGGTTTATTACATTGCCCAAGCAGAGTGCACATTCTGGAACATTCCGCAGATGCCTGTGCATGCCATGCGCTTCGCCGCCTTGTTTCTTCTCCCACTGGAGGATCTTTACTGCATTTGCTTTTTCATGGCTTCTTATCCATGTCATGCAATGGTAGTTTCGACTCGTATATTTAAAGCAGCACTGAGCAGAGTCCCCTTGTGCCTCAACACAAGCAGAGTCTCTCCCTGCCAATGCCTCACCAGAGTAATGTTTGTGGTTCACGAACCTGCATTGTTACATCTGAACTTTGGAGGACAGGATCTTGTTCAGTAGCCTGGGCTAGCCTTGGACACCCTACCCTTAACCTCCAGAGGGCTAGCTAGGGTTGCAGGTGTGTGCCACAGCACTCTGCCATTGTCATGTCTGTGCCACGCAACATTACAGTTTACTTTAGGGCTCCCTCTTGGTGTTGTGAAGAATTTTACAAAAGGATCCATGTTTATTGTGACAGCACCACACAGGCGCCTGTCCTGAAACTGCTGCTATTCCCTGTTTGTCTTAATTGTCAGTTTATCTGATTGTCATGCTTGTTTATATTTACCGCCGTGATTGTTATTTTGTACCTTTTACCCAAAAGATGGTGCAGGATGGAGATTTCTTTCCCTTCATGCTTCTTTTCAGACCCACAGTCTCCTGTGTGTGGGGATGACTAGGGAATTCTGATCCCTTTGTCCGCCTCACAAGTGCTTACAGGCACACGCTTGTGTGTGGTATTAGGGGATTCAGACTCAGGCCTTAACTGTGTAATAGTTCCAGGGATCCGACTCTCACTTAGACAAACAAAACACCAGTGCACATAAAATAAAAATAAATCATTAAAAATGAATTGCTCAGTGTAAGGCAGAGGACCAGGGTAAGTTCCAGGTCTTCTTGGTTTTTTTCTCCCATGGAAACTACTTCATAGTTTTGATTTTTTTTTATTTACAGGAAGACTAATTTCATGGAGTTACAGACAGACAGTTGTGAGCTGCCGTGTGGGTGCTGGGAATTGAACCCAGGTCCTGAAAGAGCCTGTGCTCTTACCCACTGAGCCACCTCTCCAGCCTTCATGTTCTTTTTAGAGAGACAGCATGTGTGTGTCTCTAGGTAGAGCAGGCTGACCTCAAATTCTCAGAAATTCTCTTGTGCTGGTATTAAAAGTGCATGTCACTATGGCTGCCCTTACTCTTGGCTGTGTGACAGTGTCATATTGCCGGACTTGAAGCTAGATTGGTGCCCCAGACTGGCCCAGGATTCTTCTGTCTGAGTGTTGGAATTGCAGGTGTGCTCTGAATGACCCAGTACTCAGGGTTTAAGGTCAAGTTATCCTGGTATTTCCCCAGAGTCTCCGTAGTTGCCAAGCTTGGGACAGAGCAGTTCTGTTTGGTAGTGAGGTGGGGAGAGCAGTGGGCGCTGCTCATACTGTTTCTGATGTCTTTCAGTCACTGATAGAATCCTCAGCTTGAGGTCGGAGTTCAGAAAGGTCATTCCCCCACCCCACACTACAGGTTCAGGTCAGCAGCCTTCCCGTGACTCTAGGCCAGCACTCTAGTCTGTGCTCTATCTCCACCATCTTAGTTGTTCTAAAGCAGAACACAGCTCTGCAGGACAGGGTCTACACTTGCTAGTTTTCTAGGTGCAGAGAAGATGTCTGCTATCAGGGTCACATGATCGACAAAGGGCATTGGTGGTGCGCACCTAAACCTAACCCAGGAGGCAGAGCCAGACAGATCTCTGCAGTCTGCCCAAGGCTGCACAGTGAAGCATTGTGCTCACCCCCCAAAAAAGGGAGAGGTTGACAATTCAGTGTTGGTGTCACTTCCTGACAGGCTTTGTATGTCCCATGATGAATCACCGTTTTGATACCCACCTCCAAACCTAAGGATCTGAGTAAAATCCATGGGACCTAAATTATGAAAGCACCACATACACATGCATAAATGAATACACAATCATTTTTAAAATAGAAAAGTATATAGGTACTAGGGGACTCAGGTTCAGTTCTCTGCACCCACAGAGCAGCCCACAACCATCTGTAACTCCAGTTCTAGAAGCTTACTCTGGCACCGACAGGTACCGCACACACGCAGTATGCACACACGCAACAAAACTACCTTACACATAATAGAAATGAAAACACTGAGGGGCTTGGAGATAGCTTAGTGATTGGGCTGTGCTGCTCTTGGAGAAGACCTAGGTTTGAGGTACCTCATAACTGCCTGTCATCCCAGCTCCCGAGGACCTGATGCCTTATTGCCTCTGAGGGCATCTATACTCAGATGGGTACAATTAGAAATCAAATACAGGGTTTAAAAGTGTGTCTGCGTGTACATGCCTGGGGCTGTGGATGGGGTGCCATATTTTGAGACTGAAGCTGTAGAAGGTCTGGGAACCAACCCTGAGTCCCTCGAGAATAAAAGTGCTCGTAATTGCTGGGCCGTCTCCCCTGCTGACTTCAGTTGTTTTGGAATTGCAGCAGCGTCTCTGTGGAACTATGGTTGTCTTGAAACTTGATTTATAAACCTAGCTGTCCTTGAACTCACAGAGATTCTGCTACTTCTACTCACTGCCATGTCCAGCTGACAGAAGGGTTTGGTTTTGGTGGGTTTTTGTTATTGTTTTTTGAGGGGGCTTGTTTTTTGTTTGTTTTGTTTTGTTTTTAAGACAAGATTTCTCTATGCTCTGGCTATCCTGAAACTCACACTTGTAGACCAAGCTGGCCTGGAACCCAGAGCTCTCCTTGCTTCTGCCTTCTGGGTGCTGGGATTAAAGGTGTGTGCCACCATGCCCAGTTGACTTAAGATTTTTTAAAAATGTATTTATTTATGTATATATGTACACTGTAGCTGTCTTCAGACACACCAGAAGAGGGCATCAGATCACATTACAGATGGCTGTGAGCTACCATGTGGTTGCTGGGAATTGAACTCAGAACCTTTGGAAGGGCAATCAGTGCTCTTAGCCGCTGAGTCATCTCTCTACCCGACTTAAGATTTTTTAAGGGAAAAAAGAAATTGTTTCTGATACTGGGGATTCTAGGCAAGTACATCCCACTGATCCCTGTCCCCGGGCCTCTATATTTTTTATTTTGGTACAGGGTCCCTCCAAGTTTCCCAGGCTGGTCTTCATCCTACTCTGCTCAGGCAGACCTTGGACTGTCTGTCCTCCATCTTTTGCCTCCTGGTGGCTCGGACTGTGGGTCTGCCCACCTGGCTCCTTCCTTTCTTTGAGCAGACTTAGAGCTTAAGGTTTTCCCCTCTAACTTAGTTTTCACTGGCAGAGAGCATGGAGAATGTTCCAGATGTGGCTGCGTTACTCTAGCTAAAGGTTGCTGTTGGCCTTACACAACCTCCATGTTGCAGTTGGCCACAAGGAGACAAACTTCTCTCTCCAAGCACTCACTGCTGCTTCTGGGCTCTGCAGCCAGGGCAGAGCCATCCATGTAGTGTGCTGATGAGGTCACTGGAGCTTTAAATAGCACCCAGCTCTTGAAATAAGGACAGCATGATTTAGGGCAAAGGCCAGAACTCGATCACCATGGCCGCAGGCACTTGAGCTCTTCTGGCGTCTGAGACAGGGATTGGGTGGCACTACCACGGGCCTTCAGTTTCTACAGAGACTGTGGACAGGCCGGTGTCTGGCTGTCTGAATTAGCGCTTTGCAGGCTGCTGTTGAGGTTCATGGAAGGAATGTAAAGAGTTAGGAGGGAGGGGAGGGCAGACCAAAGAGACAGTGCATCCTCAGGAAGACGGCCGAGGAGGTGGTTGTCGATGAGGAAGACTGAGGAGGCTTCGAGGGGAGTGCTGGTGCTTCCTTAGAGACATCTTTCCCTACTGTAGCACATACTTTGTCATGAATTGAGTACTCGACAGTGGCTCAAGCCTTTAATCCCACCATGCCAGAGGCAAGGGGGGGGCTGTTCTAGGTCAGCCAGGACTACATTGTAGTGAGGCTTTGTCTCAAACCCCTAAAGATACCCATGCATATGCAGAAGTATGGTCTTCTTTATGGGTGTGGTAGTTGGAATGCAGTGCAGTGGGTAGAAGGCCAGGCTACTATGCCAGAGGCCCTGGGCTTGATCCTAACACCACCTAAAAAGTAATGGTGGGGCCACACAGATACAGCAGTCAAAGCCCAGAGAAATGCAGTGTCTTGCTCCTAAGGTCACCCAACAAGCTTTTGTCTTCTGAGGCCTCAGGACTCAGCAAGAGTTACACAGGGTGGTCCATGCTTAACAGTCCGCAGTGTAGGAGGGTGGGGAGTTCAAGGCCAGGGCTTGTTTTGGTTGGTTGGTTGGTTTTTGGGGGGATTTGGTTTGGTTTTTTTTTTTTTTTTTTTTCCCTTGTCAACTTGACACAAGCTGTATGGAGGTGTTTTTTCTTGATTAGTGATGTGTGTGGGAGGTGAGGCCCAGCCCACTGTGGGTGGTACCAATTTCAGGCTGGTGGTCTTGGGTGGTGTAAACATGTAGGCCAAGTAAGTCATGGGGAGTAAGCCAGAAAGCAGCCCCCCACTCCCATGGCCTGACTTCCTCCCAGTGATGGAGAGTGACCTGAGAGTTTTAAGAGATAACTGCTTTTGATCATGTATTTATTACAGCAGCAGGAACCTAGCTGAGGTGTCCTCAGCCTAAGTCCATCCAGAGAGGTGTGGGCATAGGGTGGTCTGGGCACAGGGAGGTGTGGGCATAGGGTGGTCTGGGCACAGGGTGGTGATAGCATTGCAGCTGCAAGCCTCCCTTGTCTGACTTCCTGCTACTTGAGACCGGTGAGCCAGAACCTCATTCTTTTTGTTTTGTTTTGTTTGGTTTGGTTTTTCGAGACAGGGTTTCTCTGTGTAGCCCTGGCTGTCCTGGAACTCACTCTGTAGACCAGGCCAGCCTTGAACTCAGAAATCCACCTGTCTCTGTCTCCTGAGTTCTGGGATTAAAGGCGTGCACCACCACCACCTGGCTAGAACCTCATTCTTAACTCCTGCCGGTCTCTAGGAATGAGGTGGCCAGGGCTTAATTTCAGGTCCTGGGCTCAGGGCAAGGTGTAGTGCAGATGAAGCCTGGGTTCTGTCTCCAGCACTGAGTGGTGCCATACTTGTCCCTTCTTGTTTTTCCCATTGCTGCAAATTGGAACCTAGAGTGTAAAGGCGCCCTCTGCTGTTGAGCTGCAGTCCTGGCTCTGAGAACTGCTGTAGCCGCAGACGGTGTTAATCTATCTCCCTAGTCTGTTAATATTCCACAGTGGTCAGAAACCTATGTTCTTGGTTTTTTCTTTTTTCTTTATTGGTTTTGGGTTTTTTTTTTTTGTTGTTGTTGTTTGTTTTTTGTTTTTTTGAGACACGATGTCTATGTAGCTCTGACTGTCCTTGAGTTTTTACTATGTGGAGCAGACTGGCTTCAAACTTAGATATTTTCTGTCTGTGGATGGTTTACCAACATGTGTCTGTGCATCACATGTGCCTGGTACCTGCAGAGGCCAGAAGAGGACATTAGATGCCCTGGACTTTAGTTACAGATGGCTGTGAGCCACCATGTGGGTGCTAGGAAGTGAACCCCAGGTCCTCTGGAGAGAGCAGCCAGTGATCTCAAACTCATAGAACTTGCCTGCCTCTGCTTCTCGGTTTAAAGGTATGCGCCACCAACCTCCTGGCTTTTCCAGTCCCATCTTTAAATTCTTTATTCCATTTATTTGTGTGTTGGGGGAAGTTTATATGCTACGTGGAGTTCAGAGACAACTTGAAAATCGGATCTGGCTGCTATAGATCTCAGCGTCAAACCTGCATTGAGACTTTACAGTAGGCAACTTCACTTTCCGAGCCGTTCTGCCTGGCCCAGTCACCCATTGTTGGCTTCCTTTCTGTGGCGTGTCATCTGTTTGTTGTTAGCATCGGTGTAGAAAAACTTCCTTTTGCTCAAAAGTCAACTTAAGGGTGACTCATTCTTTCTCAGAGGGACCATGACTCAAATAAGGGCACTGGTCAGGGTGAGAAGCTTGTTTCCTTCCTGAAAACATAGCTATCTCATGCTAAGATTGCTAGGTGTCCATGTATGTGAGAGGATTGGACTTGTCTTCTAGGACAGGCTGACAGTCATTCTGTGAAGGATGCTGGTGCTTGTTACCATAGCAGCCACCTGTGCTCCTCCCGTTGCCCAGGCAGAGTGCAGTCTGTCTGTCTGCCTGCTAACCACCTCAATGGCTGATGGACCTGTTGTGGGTGGTGTAAAGATTTGCTTCTCCCCATTGTCATCTTCTCTGTCGTAACGGTACCCTGTCCTTCCTCCTCCAGGTGACAGAGCTGAATGAACCGCTGTCCAACGAGGAACGGAACCTCCTGTCGGTGGCCTACAAGAACGTGGTTGGGGCTCGCCGCTCCTCCTGGAGAGTCATCAGCAGCATCGAGCAGAAGACGTCTGCTGATGGCAACGAGAAGAAGATAGAGATGGTCCGCGCCTACCGGGAGAAGATCGAGAAGGAGCTGGAGGCCGTGTGCCAGGATGTGCTGAGCCTGCTGGACAACTACCTGATCAAGAACTGCAGCGAGACCCAGTACGAGAGCAAGGTGTTCTACCTGAAGATGAAAGGGGACTATTACCGTTACCTGGCGGAAGTGGCCACTGGGGAGAAGAGGGCGACCGTGGTGGAGTCGTCCGAGAAGGCCTACAGCGAAGCCCATGAGATCAGTAAGGAGCACATGCAGCCCACCCACCCCATCCGGCTGGGCCTGGCGCTGAACTACTCCGTTTTCTACTACGAGATCCAGAACGCCCCGGAGCAAGCTTGCCACCTGGCCAAGACGGCCTTCGACGACGCCATTGCCGAGCTCGACACTCTGAACGAGGACTCCTACAAGGACTCCACTCTGATCATGCAGCTCCTCCGAGACAACCTAACGCTCTGGACGAGCGACCAGCAAGACGACGACGGCGGTGAAGGCAACAACTAAGGCCCAGGCGGACTGGCAGCGCACGCTGATGCTACTACTGCAGTCTTTATTTTTTTCCCATGAGTTGGGGGTCGGGTGGGGGAGGGGAAAGGGAGGGCTGACCTTCCCAGGGAGAAACCCACGACTGTCCTGTCTTTGATTGCCTCTTTGACATTTTTGCCAAACTACCACTAGTGGAAAGTCAGGCTAGCTGTGCTGGTGCCGGAGTAGCAGCCTCACGCAGGCACCGCCGGACTGTGCAGCTCGTGCGGGTGGAGCGTCTGCCTTTAGGTTAACGTACTGCCAGACGGTAGGTAGGGTTCTAAGAAGAAAAGCCGGAGATGGTGGCCCTCATTCAGTGCGCTCTGTGGTTCCAGTAAGGATTCTTCTGTCCACACGCTCTTCTTCAGTTCCGTGGCTGTTTTCTCTCTGTGGCTATGCTTTTTTTCCTTTTTCTCTTTTTCTTTCTTTCCCCGGGGTGTGTACCAGAGAAGTTATAGTTTAAATTACCCAAGTGTCCGGGCTTAGAGTGGGAGGCACAGCCTTCATTGATGAGTCAGACATGGCCCTGTATTTGGAAGTCTCTGACGGGTTAACAGTATTAACACTAAATTCTAGTTTACAGTATTTCTACGTGACAGCCATACATGACACCAAGCCATTGGTTCTGAGTTTTCCTTTGTCGGTTCGGCTTTACATCTGTGTCCAGGCTGTTCTGGCCGTTCATCGGCTCTTAACATGGGGACAGTCCGTTAGGTTCTGCTTGGCAGGTGCTTGGCAGGTGGCTGTGGGGAATGCTTTTTTTTTTTCTTGATTCTTCTTTACTCTTTAAGGTAAGCCCATCACAAAAATAGAAACCGTTAAATACCACACACACACACACACACACACACACACACACACACACAGAGAAAACAGAGAAAATTCAGGTCTGTATGTCATTTATCAGAAGACTCCTGCTCTCAGCAGCCAGGGCTGCGTCCCAGTGTCACTGCCTGCTGGATGTTTTGCAGCACCTGAGTCTCCCGCACCTTGTGCTAGCAGCATGCGGGTGTCCGAGGTGTCTGGCGGACTGCATTGTAGAGGTGGGAGGTGAGCCACAGGACGTCCAGCATCCGGTGCCAGCAGCAGCTGAGCCAACAGGAAACCCACTAGGAAGAGGCAGTTCACTGGAGGGAGCCTGGTCCCTAAGCCCCCCTCCCCTACTCCCCGCACTCCTTTCCCAAGTGCTTAGTGGACGGGAGCCGAGGTTCAGCAGGACGCCGTGCTCACCCCTTTGACCTAAGCTTTCCTGCTTTTCCTTTTTGAATGAAATCGTAGTTGTTGATTGGCTTCTCTCTTGTGAGGCCGCTGCACATGTGACATTGAAGGAAGCGATGCTGCTGTGTCCTACATGGTCCGTCTTAGCCCTAGGTCCCTCATTCTCACTGTGGATAAGCCTCTCCACAAACATGCCCTGTTGCATGCAGAGTGTGCAGTTGATGTCTTCTGGAGAACCCATGGTCTCGTGGGTTCCCAAGATGGGCAGCACCCCAAACTTGCTTTACTGTCTTGAGAGGCCCAGCAGCCACCTTCTCTTTACTGAAACCAAGCTCCCACTAAGTTGAGTACGCTTAACAGGATGCTGCGGTGACGTGGCTGTGAAGAACGAGGCCCCTCTGCAGTCCTCCAAGCATGCCCTTCCTCAGAGGCCCTCCTCATGCTAGTGTGCAGTACCCACTAACGGAGACCCACGGAAGACCGCAGTGGAGGAAGCTTAGCCACCAGAGCCATGGACACAGGGCTTGGTGGGGCTTCACCCGGTTTGTCTCCATGTCCGCAGTGAGCATGTCCGTGTCCCGCTTGTACTGTTTGAAAATGACCTACTGGAATTGCAAACCCTAGTTTCTCTTTCAATTTCAGCCTTGACCTTTGCTGTGTTCTAGAGAAATCGTGTGAGGGTAGAGCTGAAGAGGGAGAGCGGGAGACCTGCCGTGAGCTCGATGGTTCCTTCTCCTTCCTTCTGTTGAGGAGCGCACCTGCCTCTGATGCTGTCTCCAGTGCGGCCCCGGTTGCCCTCCATCCTATTGATACAGTATTGTGCATGCTGGTGTTGTATTTCTATACGGTAGCTTGACATTTATTAACTTACACTGTAGGTGTTATGTACTCCTATGACAAAAAAAAAAAACTTAAGACTTCAAAATTTTTTAAAACTTTTTTTTTTTTAATTTAATTTTTTCCTTTCAGGGGTAAAGTTTGCTTTACCAAATAGTGATTGTAACAAATTGATCTGTTTTGGATGTTGCTATAGTGACATGCAGTTTTATATTTTGTTTTTCAGGGGGGAGGGGACAAAAGAAACACCAGTGTTAGCTTACTCTTCATGTCTGGTGTTTGTCATGGTGAAATTATAACTTACAGTGTAGGAGAGCGCGCCTCCGTGCTTTCTCATCATGTTATGCAGTGAAACTATTTTTAAAGTCTAATCAAGCGATTCCCCCCCCCCCCCAACTCCGTGTTTCGCTAAGGAATTATTTCGCACACGGACCATTCTTAGCAGTCTCCTCAGTGATGGAATATTCATGGATGTGAGTCATTATGTAGCCGTCGTACATTGAGCAAAATAAACTTACAGATCTGATGTCGGCGGGACCTAGCTTCATTTAATAGAGTTTAACTGCTTTGTTTTTGAAAATTTGATTGGAGGTGGGTGTCCTCCACCTCCACTCAGGAATGAGGCTGGGCGGTGGTGTGTGGATTCTGCAGTACATACAATCAAAGGTGGGGTGTAGCTCAGAGGCTCACAGAGGCTCAGCTCTCTTCTAGCAGGTGGGAGGGTTAGGTTTGATTTCTCAGCACAGTGGGGGGTGGATAGAGCAGGTTGGGTGTGGTGGTTTTTACACTTGTGATCCCAGTACTTGAAACTGAGATAGGAGATCACAAATTCAAAGCCAGTTTACATTTATTAAACAGTGAGACAATTGACTTAAGACCTGCAGGTCCTCACATATCACGTCCCCCTTGTGCTGGTTCCGTTTAGGAGTGATGGATAGGCCTAAAGAGTGGAGGCTGGGCGGCAGGAGCTGGGTAGGCTCACTGTCACCCAGGCAGAGTAAGCGGAAAGATCAGCCTGCTCCCCGAGTGTTGGAATTACAGGCCTGCACCTCTGAGTTCCAAGACAGCCAGGGTTACACAGAGAAACCCTGTCTGGTGGCGTTCAGGGGTGAATGTCCTAGTAGCCAAGAGGCACATAGCAGCACCCTGGACGCTAAAGTAAGGTCTTGAGTTCAAAGCCAGGCCAGGTGACCAACATAGGGAGAGCCTGTCTTTATAAAGAAAAAGCACTACAGAAGAGGTGGGAGTGCGCGGCTAGTGGAGTGCTTGGGACCTTCCTGTCCTAGTGTAGCGCCATTCAAGAACTCTGGAGGTGGGAGCATGGTAGGCTCTTTCTGCCCAAGACATACACTCCAGTTACTGCTGTTTCCCTCACTCTATTTATGTATGATTACCACATGCATTGGCCTTGACACTGGTCAGCTGAGCCTGCATGTTGACTCACAGGGTGATGGGGTGGCCAAGAATGGCAATCTGGGCCTCAGAGCAAGCTTGAGGAACCGGCCTCTGAAAACTAACTCAGTAACACCGGTCTCTATTTCTGGGAGTTGACATTCAGATTAATTGGAACGCTGAGGTACGGCAGACAGCTTGCCTGGTGGGCCTGCCTTTGTCATTTTTCCAGCTCTGGTGTGGCAGCCTACAGTTAAATTTGAAGAGCCACAAATTTGGTCTCTTGTGATAACTGGGTATCTGTGGGCAGGGCAAGGGAAACTGGTCACATCACACAAGCGAAAGACAAAAGGGACTTCGGGGAAAAGCCAGCTAGGTCTAGGACAGTGGTTCTAAACTTCTTATGCTGCGACCTCATGTAGTAACCCCTAAACACAAAATTATTTTCAGTGGTACTTCATAACTGATTTTGCTACAGCTGTGCAACCAGAGGGGGTCTTGACCACAGATTGAGAACCAGTGGGCTAGAGAGGCCCTGATGCTACAGCTGTGCAACCAGAAGCGGTCTTGACCACAGATTGAGAACCAGTGGGCTAGAGAGGCTCTGATGCTACAGCTGTGCAACCAGAAGGGGTCTTGACCACAGATTGAGAACCAGTGGGCTAGAGAGGCTCTGACTTGCCAACATGACCAAACAGCTGGGGTGGCAGTGCACTGACTGTAATCGCAGGCAAAGACAGGCAGATTTCTGAGTTTATGAGTGAGATAGATGGGGTGTGTGTAGCCCAGGCTCGCCTCAAACTCTTAAATTCTGCCTCTACCTTCCAATTCCTGAGATTCTAGGTGGTCCCCACACCCAGCCCAGCCTTTGCCCTGGTCTTAAGCAGCAGAGCTCATTACCAATGTTGTCAAGGCCCAAACTACCTGGCTGGTTTTTGCCAGCACCCAGGAAAAGCACCAAGTTTCTTCCCTCAGACCTTTAGAAAGGATGGCTTGACGTCTGCTCTGTGCTTCCTTCCACCTGTGCTTGCTTCTGGTGAGGTCTGCTGGTCTGCAGTTGTCCTGTCCCCAAAGACAAGGCTGGGAACAGTGTAGCCCTCTGTACTCAAAGGGACCTCTGAGCAGGAGAGCTGAGACACATGTTCTGAGCTGTGTCAAGGGAACCGGACCACTTCCGTTCTTTCCCACCGTGATGTGCGTGACTGGATCCCCACTTAGACACTCCAGACCCATCTTTAGTCTCTCGTCACACATAGCCGGATTTTCACAAGGGGGATCTTAATGGTTGTCGAATTCTCTTGGGTTTGGGTTGATTTGGTGGTTCTCGGGATAAGACCCAATGCTTGACACGCTCTGAGAACCACTCTCCTGTTGATCTTCTTGCCCCCACCCCAGCCAGTCACTAGGGAAGATTGAGTAGTCCCTGCTTGCTGGGGCATCACCCCCATCAAGCTATGCCCTAGCCTTGGTTATTAGTGCTTTAGTTAGAGGGAGAACTTTGGATTCCACAGGGGCAATAGTGCTTTCTGAAGGTACTTTCCCCATATTGGTTGTTAGAAAGGAGTTTTGCCAGCCAGCCAGGCAGCAGTGGCAAAGATTACCTTTAATGGCAGCACTCTTAAATTCTAGGCCAGCCTGGTCTACAGGATGAGTTCCAGGACAGCCAGGGCTACACACAGAGAGAAACCCTGCCTCAAAAGGAAGGGTGTAGCCGGGCGGTGGTGGCGCATGCCTTTAATCCCAGCACTTGGGAGGCAGAGGCAGGCGGATTTCTTAGTTTGAGGCTAGCCTGGTCTACAGAGTCAGTTCCAGGACAGCCAGGACTACACAGAGAAACCCTGTCTCAAAAAACCAAAAAAAAAAAGAAGGGTGTGTTATGTGTGTGTTAGGGGTGTTCCCTGGAGTTGACTCTTCCTGCAAAACGGTGCTGAATTCTCCGTCTGGGTGGAATAAGGGGCGGGGGCTGGGGGAGAATGGAAGAGAAAACCTGGCCCCTCAGTCAGGAAACTAGAGTCAAGACAGATTGAGCAGTTTAACAGCTGGGTAAGCCCACAGGAAAGACAAGCCTGTTCTGACTATTAGCATTTTAAGTTAGTCTTTGAGTATTAACATTCTAACTAAATGTCCAGATATCCACCGTGATATACCCTATTGTGGGGGCAGAAGCTAGAGAAGCCATATCATTGCTGTATGTGGTGTATTAACTTAAAAAAGACAAAGTCTTACTTTGTAGATCATGCTGGCCTGGAACTCAATTCCACCCGCCCCCAACTTTTGCCTCCCAAGTGCTAGTTTGGGCTACACAGAGAAACCCTGCCTCAAGAAAAAAAACAAAAATCCGTGCACATGAATTCTGTCAAGATCACCAGGTGTGGACGTAGTGGGGCACACCTCATGTCCTAGCACTCATGGAGGCTGGAGCATCAGCTCAAGGTTGAGGGCTGGAGCCAAGCGTGGAGAGCGTGCACTGTGCTTTCACCAGGACTCAGCACCCACTTGGCAAGCCAGGCGACCTGTGCTCCACAGGACCATCAACTGGTGCTTGCAGGCTTCCAGCCTATCTGAGGAAATTAAAATCCCAGGTTCAGGAAAAGACCCTGGCCCAGGAATAGGTACAAAGTCGATAGAGGATACCCCAGCACCCTCTTCAGGCCTCTATATATGCCCGTATACACACGCCCACACAACATCTCTTTTAAAGTTGCAAAGTGTTATGTCTAAAGACTAGCTTGGATTGCATGAAGTCAGTCTCAAAAGAAAGAGGAAAGAAAAGTAAAAGTCAGGGAGGAAGCTGAGAGATGATGAGGTACAAAAAGAAGTAACAGCATTTCTGAGGTTCAAGGCCAGCTCCCATAAGTTTGAGACTAGCCTGGACTGCTTGAGACTGGGACTCAAACAAACAAAACATAAAGGTTTTGCCAGGCCCTGCGAGTATAGAACTCTAAAAGACAGGTAGGAGCAGTGTTGTGAGTTCGATGCCAGAGTCATAAAGTTAGACCTGGTCTCAAAAGAAAAAAAAAAAAAAACCCAAGGAAACTACAGCGTTGACTGGCTTGACCCCGAACTATTACCCGATTGCAAAACGGAATGAGGCTGCGTACAAGATCCTGGAGTTGGGGTTGCTGGGATTCAGGAGTCTTCCTTGCCCAAGTCTGGCATCTGTACCCCTAAACCCTCAGGGACCCCAGCACTGATGTCCTCTGCCTCCCCCTGGTGGGCACTGCCGGTTCTGCAGCTGTCCTGGTTAGTGCGGGCGGGTATTTGCTTCCAGCCTTGAGTCCAGACCCTGAAGGCAGTAGCGACCACGAGGCTAGCCCATCTAAGATTTCCATTCCCGGATTTCTGCGTGTTCCCCTCCCCAAACACCTGGACTACCGACGAAGACTTGTGCTGCCTGTGTGTGCCCACAGGAGAGCCAGGCATCCAAGAATGACCACTCTCCCGCCGCTGGCCATTGCGGACTGCCCAGGTACCGGGCTGTGAGCTAGGCGGGGCCGCGGCTCCGCCCCGCCCTGCGGGCAAGGAGGCTGCCTTCGATCCGGCGCGTGGCATGAGCCAATCACAAGCCAGCATCCTGCCTCCGTGCCAATGGCTGGCCTGTTGCTGGGTCTCTTATCCCTTGGAATTCGCCTGCTGCGCCCGCCGCAGCGCTAATGCGGAGCTTATCCTGGCTTCTGAGTCCTCTTCTCTCCCCTCTATCTCTGCCTTTGTAGTCCTTACCGAATAATCTGCTTTGGGATTTTTTTAGGGCGTAAAAATCTCCACGGGGGTTGTCCTTGAAAGGAGGTGACCTTAGAGGATGGTGCATCAGGCTCCAGGTGGTCCTCGCCATCAAGGTTGTCATAGAGACAGTGACCCGCTTTCTGTCCTCTAAGCTTGCTGCAGTTCCTCATCTCCAGATTACCTTCCGGAAACGATCTCAAGATACCTACGTTGTTCCTGTGTCCTTAAGTGGGGAACCGGGATTCAGCATCTTTGCAATCCAGTCCACATACTCTGGGTGACCAGCATGCTAAATTTCATCCCCTCACACGCTGACCCTTTGGTAGTGCGCTATCACAGGCACAGGCTACACAATGGAGTCCTGAGGACCTAGAAGCCAGTCCCTTCTCTCTGTAGTATTCAAGGCCCCCAGCCTACCTGGTCAGCTCTGGTCAGATACTTACACTTTCAAATGAATGCTAGTCAGTTAAGAATTAGCTTGCAACAAGGTCAGAAGAAGAAAAGAGTGTCGGCGCCTCCCTTGTCATTTTCTAACCTAGAATTAGGTAGATGAGGCTAGATGTGGAGCATGTCTTTTATCCCAGCACTCGGAAGGCAGTGGCAGGCTGATGTCAGTAGTTCGAGGCCAGCCTGCTCTACATAGCAATTCCAGGACAGCTAAATAGACAGCTACATAGAGAGACCCTGTTTAAAAAAAATTAATACTAATAATTATGGAGATGATTACACTTACTACTTGGGTATGTGTGTGTGCACGCTCGCGTGCGTGTGAGTGCACGGGCACTCACGTGTATGTGTGTGTATATGTTTACATATGTGTGAGGGTGTTCTCTCCTTCCACCACATGAGTCTCAGATATCAAATCCAGGTCTCTCCTCAGACTTGGCACTGGCTCCTTTGCTCACGATGCCATCTCATTAGCTCAAAGATCACTTTTATTCTGTCATTCATCTGTGCCCCATCTTCTGTCAGGGAAGAAAAAAAATCAGGGTTTGAATTCACATCTCACTGTGTTCCACGTATGCAGGGCGTATCATTTAGCCTGTCTACCTCATATAGACAGCTGGGTGTTGGTGGCACAGGCCTTAAATTGCAGCACTCGGGAAGCAGAGGCAGAGGCAGGTGGATCTCTGAGTTTGAGACTAACCTGATTTATTATTATTATTATTATTATTATTATTATTATTATTATTATTTGTTTTTTTGAGACAGGATTTCTCTGTGTAGCCTTGGCTGTCCTGGAACTCACTCTGTAGACCAGGCTGGCCTCACACTCAGAAATGCGCCTGCCTCTGCCTCCCAAGTGCTGGGATTAAAGGTGTGCGCCATCACTGCCCGGCTAGCCTGCTTTACCGAGTGAGTTCCAGGACAGCCAGGGCTACAGAGAAATCCTCTCTCTAAAAAATCAAACTAACCAACCAACCAAATAAACACACACAGAGCTAGCAAGCTATAACTCATGGCTCGGGGTTGTAATCCCAGATACAGGGGTGGGATTGGTATATGGGGGTGCTGAGACAGGAGAATGGCAAGTTTAAGTCAATAAGATCCTGTCTCCAGATAAATTGGGTATGGAAAGGCGGGATTAGACCTCTTGCCTAGTATCCCCTAGTGAGGGGCTGGGGGCGTGGCTCAGTGGTAGAGCCCCTGCCTAGAATCCCCCAGTGAGGGGCTGGGGGCGTGGCTCAGTGGTAGAGCCCCTGCCTAGAATCCCCAGTGAGGGGCTGGGGGCGTGGCTCAGTGGTAGAGCCCCTGCCTAGAAGCCCCCAGTGAGGGGCTGGGGGCGTGGCTCAGTGGTAGAGCACCAAACAAATGCTTGATACTCACTGGCTTCCTGCTGTTACTCCAGGGAACTGGCTCAGTTGCAGCACACACACAGGGCTCAAAGCCCTGGGTCCAATCTCCAGCACCACAAAAATGGAACAGGAAGCTGAGTGTGGCAGCATATGGTCATGTATATTTCTAATCCCAGCATTTGGGAGGCTCAGGCAGGAGGATCAGAAGTTCAAGACCAGCCTAAGACGGAAGGAGGCACCTCAGTTGGTAGGGCTTGCCTAGTGATCAGAAAGCCTTTGGTTCCATCCTTGTCACCACAGAAACCTAGTGTGACACGTGTCTGTAATATTGGAGGCAGGATGATCAGGAATACAAGATCATTCTCAGCTACACAGCGAGCTCAGGACTGTGCTGCATGAGATCCTGTTTTTAGAAAGGAGGCAGCTGGAGCTGGGTGTGGTGATGAATTCCTTTAATCCCAGCACTTGGGCGGCAGAATAGGTAGATCTCTTGAGTTTGAGGCCAGCGTGACCTACAGAGTGAGTTCCAGGACAGCCAGGACTATAGAGAGAGACCATGTCACAAACAAACAAACAAACAAACAAGCAAACAAACAAACAAACAGGGAAGGCTGGTGGAAGCTGCACGATTCAGTAGTTAAGAGCTTGTGTTGCTATAGTAAAGCTCAAGTCCCGGTACCTACGTCTTGTGACTCACAAAAACCTGTAACTTCAGCGCCCTCTTCTGGCTGCTGCAGGCACCTGCACTCATGTACATATACCTACACACATAGATTTAATTTAAAATGTGTAGTTTTTTTTTTTTTTTTAAAGAGAGCTGGCTACATGCCTTTAATTCTAGAACGTGGGAATCAGAGGCTCTACAGAGAAACCCTGTCTCAACGCCACCCCCCAAAAGGACCTGAGCAACAACAACAACAACAAAAAGCAAGAAAAAGCCTGGCAGTGGTGGTGCACGCCTTTAATCCCAGCACTTGGGAGGCAGAGGCAGGCGGATTTCTGAGTTTGAGGCTAGCCTGGTCTACAGAGTAAGTTCCAGGACAGCCAGGGCTACACAGAGAAACCCTGTCTCGGAAAACAAACAAACAAACAAACAAACAAACAAAGGCAAGGAAAGGGTTTATCCTGGGTATATGGCAATATTGCTACTTGTCCCTGAAGGAAGTCAGGGCAGGAACCTGGAGGCAGGAGCTGATGCAGAGGCTATGGAGGGGTGCTGCCTACTGGCTTGCTCCTCATGTCTTTCTCAGCCTGCTTTCTTATAGAACCCAGGACCACTTGCCCAGGTCTGGCCCCGCCCACAATGGGCTTGGCCTTCCCCATCAATCACTAAGTAAGAAAATACCTTACAGCCAGATCTTATGGATATCTCTAAATTCAAGGCCAGTCTGGTCTACAAAACGAATTCCAGGACAGCCAAGATTACACAGAGAAACCCTTTCTGAAAAAAAAAAAAAAAGTAAAATGAATAAATAAATTATACCCAAAAAGTGACAGTTTGCGTGAAATGCCCAGGAGTACATGAATGGTCCTCTGCTGCCTCTAGTGGCCTAGGCTGGCTAGTGGATGATTGACAGCTAGCAGGTGTGGGCTCTGAAGACGTTAGACACAGTCATGAGCAATTCCTATCTGAAAGGTGCACTAGGGAAAGCCAAAGACCTGAGATCCAGATGTAGGTGATAGACCTTCAGTAACGGAATGGGCAAGCAGTCCAGAGGTCCAGGCCTGGTCAGTCCTACAGTAGGGACATCTCAGTCGCTTTGAGGGTCCTTGGAGACAGGCTAGGAGCAGAGAAGATGAGCCCAAAGCACACTCAGAGATCTCTCTTTCTTCTCCTCCTCTCCTTCTCCCCCTCCCTCTCTCTTTCTCTTCCCTTACCCCTCCTACCCACTCCTTTTTGACTCCCACGTGTGTGCATGCCTGTATGTGGAGGCCAGAGGACAGTGTCACATCCAGAAATGCCACCGTCTGCCTCCTTCGAAACAGGTTCTCTCAATGGTCTGGAGCTCACTAAGCTAGGCTGGCTACCAGCAGGTTTCTGGACTCTGTTATTCCTGCCTCACTAGTGCGGGCTCCAAACATGCTCAACATACCCAGAAGTTTTACATGAGTAAAAGCCCCCAGAAGGCATTGGGCTCAGGTCTCCATGCTTGCTAGGCGAGCACTTTAATCAGCTGGGCTGTCTTCCCAGACCCTAAAACTGGACCTCTTACCCCATGTCTTCTCTAATCCGGTAGAGTTTAGAAGTTGGTCAGAGAACCCCCGGGTGTGGTAGGGTGTCTGGGAGAGTAACCAAGGGACTTCTCATAGCAGGGTGCTGGGGATATGGGCTTCATTCAAGGGCGGTCTCAAAGCTTTGGAAAGGTGGGCTTCCTGCCTGGGTGTGGCTTGTTCGGCCCTGAAGCACTCTGAGGATCAAAGACTTGACATCCAGAGCCAACTTCCTCCTCCCGATGCCATTGTTCTGGGGCTTCAGGACCCCTGCTGCAAGATCTACCTGCGTGGATATTGTGGGGTCTGAAAACTAGGGAGCATGGCTCTTCTATTATCACACGCCTGCGGTACCTATCAGCATACCCAGATCCATGCTAGCCTGCAAGATCCTCCCAGCTTCGCCCCCAGTCCCTACTCACAAGAACTAGTCATACACTTCAAAGCTCTCGGCCCCACCAGCCCAACAGGCTCCCTTCCGCCCATTCCCTTGTCAACATGAGGATTTCTCCCTCTCTTTTTGAGAGTTGGAAAAATCCTTCCCCCTTTTTAACTTGTGGAGTGGCTATTCTGGTTTCTTTACTGTGCCCCTCAAATCCAGATACTGGCTGGGTTCAAGGCTTCGAGACTGGGAGAGCATCGTGGTCTTCAAGAGGATGAAAAGGGTGCTCACTTCTGAAAAGGCAGTGCTGTGCCCAAGTAGCGGAGACCCAAAGTCCACCGATGAGCCAATTCCAATGTAAACATGTAAGGGTCTTAATTACGAGCTGAAGAGCAAGGACCCGCACCATCACTGGCATAGCGGGTCAGAAGTGAGAGTCCCGAGTCTAGGGGTATGGGGTATTTGTTGTGGTTACAGCAAGCTTGGGGAATATCTCTCTCTCTCTCTCTCTCTCTCTCTCTCTCTCTCTCTCTCTCTCTCTTGTTTTTGTTTTTCGAGACAGGGTTTCTCTGTGTAGTCCTGGTTGTCCTGGAACTCACTCTGTAGACCAGGCTGGCCTCGAACTCAGAAATCCGCCTGCCTCTGCCTCTTAAGTGCTGGGATTAAAGGCGTGCACCACCACTGCCCAGCAAAAAAATTATTTTTTAAGATTTATTTATTTTATGTATATGAGTACACTGTAGCTGTCTTCAGACACACCAGAAGGGGGCATCAGATCCCATTACAGATGGTTGTGAGCCATCATGTGGTTGCTGGAAATTGAACTCAGGTCCTCTGGAAAAGTAGTCAGTGCTTCTTAACTGTTGAGCCATCTCTCCAGTCCCGCTTGGGGAATTTCTATATGGGTCAGCAAGTTAATATTTTAAAAATGGTCTTTCTAGTGTAATCTGCAGGAACCAAATGGGGGGTGGGGGTGGGGGAAACCACCTGACAAACAAGATGGCTAGGTTTTTCATTTTCTGCAGGCTGTTTTAGGTAATCTAGATGTACCTTGACCCCGCTGCAGTAGCCTGGCTGGCTGTTGCTGCGGTGTGGGGGAGGGGCGAGGGTTTCTATAGAATGTTTACTTAAGTGGACTTTGTGGTTTTCTTCCTGGAATTGGAGTTTAACCCCCGGACCTTCAAACATGGAGTTGATTGGGCTTTACAGTGGCACAAACACATAATCTCTACTGAGATAAGCAGACACAAAGTCTAACCTGTACAGAGACAAAGCTTCCATTTTCCAAATAAATCAGGGACCGGGACCAAACTTGTCATTCCGGAACTCAGCAGGCGGAAGCAGGAGGATCCATGGTTCAAGGTCACACTCCTGCTATATAACAACATGGAGGCCAGCCTGAGCTATATGAAATTCTCTCCATCATTTATCTACATATCTATCTATCTATTTTTTTAAGGGTTTTCTTTAATTTTTTTTTTTACTTTATGCATATGATTACACCACCATTGCTGTCCTCAGACACACCAGAAGAGGGCACCAGATCCCATTACAGATGGTTGTGAGCCACCATGTGGTTGCTGGGAACTGAACTCAAGACCTCTGGAAGAGCAGTTGGTGTTCTTAACCGCTGAGCCATCTCTCCAGCCCAAGTTGATTAGTTTTTAAAAGTCTAATAAACAAACAAATAACAACAACTAAAAGGAATTTTGATGTCCGGAGCTGGGATGGCGTGGACTAGAGTTAACAAAGCGGGTAGAATTCAGAGAGGGACTGAGGGAGATAAACAACAGCTCCTAAGAGGTCCGGGCTTGGGAGAGAGATGAAGTGGGGCCAGGGGAACCTGGAGGAGGAAGGGACTTCGAGGGGAGGTCCCTATTGGCTCCAACTGGTTTGATTTCTGTCTTTTGCAAGGACAGAGGTCAGAAGATTGAACTCAAGGGTAGGCCTACTTGTGTGTGGGGGGGGGGATCATCTCTAGCAAGCTCCCTCCTTCTAAAAGTTGCCAATATAGCGCCACCTGCTGGAGACCAAGTGTTTAAACACAGTTGCCTATGGGGACCTTTCCTATGTAAACCATGACAGGATAGGTACAGAGTGGCTTCAGGAACCCATCATGCTCTGCTCTGCCCTGAACTGCCTGCTGTGTCACTCCAAGAAAGTCTAGAGACTTATCTGAACTTCAAGTTCAGCTTGGTCTGTTGAGGAGTCCAGCACCTATATTATTTTGAAAAGATAACTAAAGGATTCATTGAAATGGGGTCCCATGGGGGTTGAGGATTTAGCTCAGTGGTAGAGCGCTTGCCTAGCAAGCGCAAGGCACTGGGTTCAGTCCTCAGCTCTGGAAAAAATATGGGGTCCCATGTAGCCCAGGCTGGCTCCAAACTCTGTAGCTGAAGGATGAGTTTTATCTTTTATTTCTTTAAGTTATTTTATGTATATGGATACACTGTAGCTGTTTCCAGACACACCAGAAGAGGGCATCAGATCCCTTTACAGATGGTTGTGAGCCACCATGTGGTTTTTGGAAATTGAACTCAAGACCTCTGGAAGAGCAGTCAGTGCTCTTAAGCACTGAGCCATCTCTCCAGCCTCCGACTTTTAACTTTTGATCCTCCTGCCTCCACCTCATGAGTGCTGGGATTACCAGTGTGTGTCACCACACTCCGTCTGTCTGCATAGACTGCATAGTGTTAGGGATCACAATGCCTGGATCCTAGGACTTTGTGCTTGCTAGACAAGTGTTTCGCCATCTGCATCCCAGCCTTCCACGATGCCTCTTTGGAATTGTTTCCTTCTTCTGCCCTGTCAAGAGCACAGATGTGGACAACGAGAGGGTGCTGGGCCCAGAGGAGATACCTGCTTGGAGGGCAGATGTTACCACTAAGAGATGAATAGGAAAATACAGGACTGTCAGGCGTGGTGATGGCCTTTAATCCCAGCATTCGGGATGCAGAGGAAGGTGGCTCTCTGTGAGTCTGACCACCAGGGGAGCATCAGGGAATAGAGAAAAGGACTGGGGTCTCTGTGAAGATTGAGCAGAGCTCTCATTCCTCCCGAGGGGCCCAGGGAGAAGAAGCGGGTGGTATCAAGGGACCAGGTCCCATCATGTCTGGCCACTTGCCTCTGAAGCTCAAGTGGGGAGGAAGATGGAGCCCAGAGAAAGTCCTTCCAGTTTGGAGGCCTTGTGGGCTGTTTGTTAAAATGTACTGTGTGTGCTGCTGGCGGTGGTGGTGCATGCCTTTAACCCCAGCACTCTGGAGTCAGAGGCAGGCAGATCTCTGTGAGTTCCAGGCCAGCCTAGTCTACAGAGAGAGCTCCAGGACAGCTACACAGAAAGTCCCCAGTCTTGAAAAACAAAACAAACAACAAACAAAAACCCACACAGGAACAAAAGACACAGGCTGGGGGGGGGGGGCCAGAGAGATGGCGTGTCAGATAAAGAAGGGTGCTTTTTGCTGAACCTAGGGACCTGAGTCTGAAGCCTGGGAGCCACATGATGGAAGGAGAGAGCCAACCCCACAAGCTGTCCGATGACCTCCATATGGGTGTGGTAATATGCTTGTGTGAGTGCGTGCGCGTGCGCGCACACACGCACGCACGCACGCACGCACACACGCACGCACACATGAATTCAGACGCATGCTCATGCACGGGCTCTGTCTCTCTGTCTCTGTCTGTCTCTCACACACACACCACTACCACCACCAGAATTCAGCTGGTAAACTGTGTGTTTGGAGTTCTGCTCCCAGCAGGACATTAACCAAGCATGGGTAGCGCAGTCCTATAATCCCAACAACCAAGAAGTGCAGGCAGGAGGATCAGAAGCTCAAGATTATTCTCAGCTAATGATGTTCAAGGCCACCCTGGGCACAAAAGGATGATAATCGGGGGTCGCCTAGAATAATTTATGGAAACTTAGTATACAGTCTTCAAATAGAATGTGGTCCTGGGGTGGATCGTTGGTGAACAGTGTAGGAAGGAAGCTGAAACCCCGAAGTAGCTCGGGACTGAGGTCCCCAGGTGACCCCAAGCTGCCTGAAGGAAATTTTAAACATTGTGGTTTGGGTTCAGCTTATGGATTTGGGTCAGTGTCAGTGACCAAAAAATTACAAGAAGTGAACTCAGAAGTGCCTACATAATCTCTGATCCTGCCTGAGTGGGCAGCATCATGAGTCCAGCCTCCCGGGACCTCAGGAGGCGGGGCCTAGGGCCTAGGGGAGGAACCTGTCTCGCCACTGGGCTCTCCTCTCTGCTCCTTCCTCCTGACCTGGTTAGATTGCCCATCAAAATGTGGCCGATCTTAGGGTGTCCTCAAGCAGGATTCTTTTGCTTTTTTGGGAAGGCTGACCTGTCCCCTTTTGCCACCCCTAGGACTCTAAACCTTGGTGTGGCTGACATCACCGTGTGGTGCTAAGTAAGGTCTTCTGAGGCCACAGAGACATCTCAGCAGTTCCAACTCCCGGTACAGGAGAAAGACACCGCGGATGGATCTCATGCCACATTCTGGGGAGGCCAGAGGAGTCTCCCTGAGACACAAGCTCTCCTCTGATGAGACAGAGCCTCTCAGCATGGAATCCAGGGGTCTCACTGAGGTGTGGGGCTGAAGTCCTTTCTCCCTGTTTGGATGTTCAGCTAGGATTTGGAGACAATATCTCCTCTTCTGCCCCATAAAGGCTAATTAATAGAAGCCGACTGAGTTAGAGTTTATTTATTTATGGTTTTGGGGAATGAAACCCTTGGACTATGCACTTGCTAAGAAGTTATGAAGTGAGGACAAAATCCAGGTGTGACCTTGGCCCTGTCTCTTGTTGACTCTAGTCACAAGCAGTTGACTAGTTGGTAGCTGTATGGCCTTTGGCTGTGTGCCTGGCAGCCCCTGGGTCACAGAGGAAGGTTCTCCCCTCCCCCGCCACTTCACCTGTGTTATCCTCATTTGTTCAGTCAAGTATCTGTTCTGTGAAACTTAAAAAAAAAAGTGGGGGCTGGAGAGATGGCTCAGCACTTAGAGCATTTAAGAGCTCTTCCAGAGGTCCTGAGTTCAATTCCCAGCAACCACATGGTGGCTCACAACCATCTGTAATGGGATCCGATGCCCTGTTCTGCAGTGTCTGAAGACAGTGACAGTATACTCACATATATAAAATAAATAAATAAATAAACCTTTTTAAAAAAGTGGGCCTAAATACCCAGAAGTCCTCTCCTCTGTTAGATTTCTAACAAAAAGTAATGTGAATGGAGATAGTATTTCTTTTTTTAATTAATTAATTAATTAATTATGTATACAGTGTTCTGCCTGCATGTATGCCTGCAAGCCAGAAAAGGGCACAGATCCCATTGCAGATGGTTGTGAGCCACCATGTGGTTGCTGGGAATTGAACTCAGGACCTTTGGAAGAGCAGTCAGTGCTCTTAACCTCTGAACCATCTCTCCAGCCCCGTATTTCTTTTTTCTTTCTTTCTTTCTTTCTTTCTTTCTTTCTTTCTCTCTCTCTCTCTCTTTCTTTTTTTTTAAGTTGGAAAACAACTTTATTTGCTCTAGGAAGTCACCAGAGTCCTCTCAAAACTGGAACCGCTTCTTGGTGCCAGCAGCCTTGGTGACCCAGAGCACACTGAAGCTCACTCTTTTGTTCAGTGGCCTGCACTCTCCCACTGTGACATGTCGCCAATCTATACATCCCTGAAATGGGACAGGTGCACAGACACGTGCTTGTGGCACCACTGTACTTTGGTCACAATAGAGATAGTCGGAGTGGATGACAACGGTCCTCTGCATCTTCACCTGTCTGGTCAGTACACCAGACAGGACCCTACCTTGGATGGAGACGTTATCATTGAAGGGGCATTTCTTATCTATGTAGATGCCCTCAGTGGTCTCCTTGGGCGTCTTGAGACCTAGACCAATGTTCTTATAGTTTTGAGCGAGTTTCTCCTTGCAGATTTCTTCCAGCAGAACCACTTCTTGTGGGCTGGAGAGATGGCTCAGTGGTTAGGAGCACTGGCTGCTCTTCCAGAGGTCCTGAGTTCCATTCCCAGCACCCACATGGTGGCTCACAACCATCTGTAATGGGGTCTGATGCCCTCTTCTAGTGTGTCTGAAGACAGCGACAGTGTATTCATATATAGAAAATAAATAATTCTCTAAAAACCAGAAAAGCACTGCTTCTTGTTTTTGAAAAATCGTGGGCTGCTTTGGGGAAGCACACTTGGTCTGAATGTTCCCATCTTTCTGGCAGCGTGAGAAAAAAGGGAGATCGTGTTCCGAACACAGCGCTGGACCCAAGAGCTATGGTAGAGCTGGCTAAGTGGCAATGTGTCAGAATTCCCACACCATCAAAGTCATTCTAAAAGCTCCTCAACCAGCCTGGTCTACAGAGTGAGTTACAGCCAGAGATACACAGAGAGACCCTCCCTCAAAAAAAAAAAAAAAAAAAAAAAAAAAAAAAAAAAAAAAAAAAAAAAAGCTCCTCAAAGCCCCATCTCCAGCCATGGGAAGGACAGAGATACAGCACTTAGTGACCCGCCCCCAATCCTCTCTAAACCTTCATCTCTACTGTAGCACATTTTCTGGATAAAGTCTTGTAGGAGCTGAAGGTACCAGAAATGGAACCTGCTGCCAAAAGACAGCACACTGTGAGATGCTGTATCTAAGATTAATTCTTCTTGTCCATTTGAAAAACATCAGTTATTCCAAGTAAAATTTATTTTTAAAGAGGGACTGGAGAGAGATGGCTCAGTGGTTAAGAGCACTGGCTGCTCCTTCAGAGGTCCTGAGTTCCATTCCCAGCAACCACATGGTGGCTCACAACTATCTGTAATGAGATCCAATGCCCTCTTCTGGTGTGTCTGAAGACAGCTAGTATATTTATATACATACTATAATATAAATATAATATAAACTAAAATAAATAAATCAATCATATATATATATATATATGCATGTATATGTGTATATCTGCATTTCAAACTATGGAGTCTATTCCTCTTGAGTTCCCCTGATTTTAAAGCTGGGCCAATCTGTCTTCCTCTCTCTGGCCACACCCCTCTCGCAAGCCTGTCATTTCTTGGAGATTTGCTGTACCCAGTTGTTTCTCTCTGTGTACCCAGTTGTTAGGTAGCAGTGATTGTACCTCTTTGCAGAGTTAATCTGAGGAGATAGTCTGAGGGCACCTCAGGGCAGCCTTGCTGAAGCCTCCTCTGATGCAGTCACACCTCTGCAAGCCAGGACATCCTTAGCGCCAACCACAGGACAACTGGTCCGCAGATCCAGGCTGGGACCCAGCCAGCTTGATTCTCCAGGCTCTGCCATGGGCGTGCAAAGTCAGCAACTGGAGGAGGGAGAGCCGACTTATACACAGTGAGGCTGTTTAGGATCTCAAGATGGACCTGCACTGAACAGCCCTGGCCGGTGGAGAGGTGGGGCAGAGCCCTGACTGACAGGCTCAGACTAGTACTGCCAGCTGGACCAGAAAGATTCTTTCTGCCAGAACTTGCCCTGGCTTCACGCCTGCTGCAGGTGTTCCGATCCAGGGATTGGATCAGAACTAACATTATCAAGCAGCTGAGAGAGTTGGGGAGGCAGGGGACAGGGCGTGCCAGATGGCTCCCCGTGGGAAGCTGCTCCTCCCGTGGACTCTGGGAAAGCAGGGTTGTGGGTTTAAGAAAGAATGTGGGTGGGTGTGTCTTGCTACAAGCCTGGGGCTCTGGGACCTTGGAGGTAAAACTGTTGGGTCCCTTGGATTTGTATTATGTCTTTTTCCCCTTCCATTTTCGTGTGTGTGTGTGTGTGTGTGTGTGTGTGTGTGTGATGTGGTTATATGCATATGTGGAGGCCTGAGACGGAGGCTGGGAATTATTCTCAATTGCTCTTCTCTCTTATACATTGAGACATTGCTTAATCAAACCCAGAGCGATGGATATGGCCTGTCTCCGGATCTCCACCTTCCAAGGCTGGGATTACAGGTGAGTGCAGGCATTTCTGTGGATTCTAGAGGTTTGAACTTTGGTCCTCATGCTTGCAAGGCAAGCGTTTAACCACTGAGCCATCCCCCCTGCTCTTCATATTTTCCTAATAGCCTCACTATGTTCCCCAGGCTATTCTTGAACTCAAGGTCTTCCTGTCTTCCTGTCCAGGCACTGGGAATGCAGGCATGCGTTATTACGTAAACACAGCTCTCCTCGTTTCTTTTTGAGACACGGTCTTCTATAGTTCAAGATGGCCTCGAGCTCACTTTGTAGCCGAGGCTGGCATTGAGCTCCCTCACCTCCTACCTGGGATGGCATCCACCATTACATCCAGTTGATGTGGTGCTGAGGGTGGAACCCGGGAGGGACCCAAGCAACCACTAATGCTTGGCAGCCACTCAACCAACTGACCTAAATAGTAAACCTAGTTTGCTTTTTTTGTTCTTATTATTTTTGGTCATTTTTGTGTATGCTCCTGTACGTGTGTGGACACCGGTATGAGTCTATGTGGACACCGTGGTCGGCATGTAAAGGTCAGAGGGCAGCTTTTAGGGGTCTGGGAGATTGAGGAGACTTTTTATTTTATTTTTTTATGAATATATGAGCACCTTTGTGCTTGCCTTCGGAGACCAGAGGCATACATTCCCCTGGATCTGGAGCTATAGGACGTTGTGAAGCCACCTGATGTGGGAGCTGAGATCTGAACTCAGATCCTCTGAAAGAGTGGTCCACGTTTCTAACCACCGAGCCACCCCTCCAGTGTCAATCTCTTAGACTCTGGGGCACTGGGCTCTAAAGCCCACAAGTCCCTCAGCTCCCTCTCTGGGGATCCTGAAGGATGATGAATGGGTAAAGCAAAACACACAAGGACGGAGCTAAAACTTGTGTATTTGCTTTGACCGAGGGAGGCTAGTCAAGGCAAGCTCTCTAGAGCAGGCGGATGCTGTCAGTCTTGACAGAGATGTCAACTCCAATTCTCATTCTCTGCCCGTTGCTGAGAGCCCAGGTCCCATTCTGAGGTGGGGTTGACCGGGCCAGCACCTCAGGAAGCTGCCAGGAATTGCCACACTTCCTGTACCTTCTCTACAATCCTCCTCTTCCCCCACACCTGGCCCCTGGAGATTGTCACTTTTAATATTATTTTAAATTTGTATCTGTCTTGTGGTATTGCTAGAGTTTAAAAGCAGTTTGGTTTGGAACTTGCTTGTTTGTTTGTTTTTTGTTTGTTTTTCGGGACAAGGTTTCTCTGTGTAGCCCTGGCTGTCCTGGAACTCACTCTGTAGACCATGCTGGCCTCGAACTCAGAAATCCGCCTGCCTCTGCCTCCCAAGTGCTGGGATTAAAGGTTAAAGGGTGCACCACCACTGCCCAGCTTGGTTTGGAACTTGCTACATAGCCCAGGCTGACTTTGAACTCCTGATCTTCCAGACTAGTGCCTCCCAAGTGCTGAGAGTACAGGCGTGAACTTTATAAACGGAGGGTCTCCGTTTATAAAGCACGAGAGAGGTATAAAGTAAGGCATGACCCATGCAAGGCACGGCTGAGAGGAAGGTTTCATTGTAGACGGAAGGGGGAGGGGAACAGCCAGAGGCATCTGGAAGAGTCCAGAGCAGGGAAAGAAAGCAGTAGATTGGCCATGGCCAGCGGACTGGACCCGACCATGAGTAGGGGTGAGGTGGAGCAGGAGAGGGAGACAGAGTGTGTGCTGAGAGACCAGGGGAGGAGTGTAAGAGGATGAGAGAGTGCGCAGCTGAATAGGAAGCTTATAGGAGAATGAGAGGCTGGGGAGGGAAGGAAGCCTCAGCACAGGAGGGGGGGGGGGGGGGGGAGGGAAAAGCCACAGGTAAGTCTGTTACATAGGAAGCCCAGAGGCTAGCCTGCCCTTTGATGTGCTAACAGGGACTGTGGACAAGGAAATCGCTCATTAATGGAGAGCAGAGTCAGAAGCTGGGGAAGAGGAAAGTCCTTTGGATCTGACTAGTAGTAGACCATCCTGGCTCTTTATCTTTTTTACTTTTAAGATATTTTCGTGTTGCCAGGGGGTGGTGGCGCACGCCTTTAATCCTAGCACTTGGGAGGCAGAGGCAGGTGGATTTCTGAGTTTGAGGCCAGCCTGGTCTACAGGGTGAGTTCCAGGACAGCCAGGGCTACACAGAGAATCCCTGTCTCGAAAAACCAAAAAAAAAAAAAAAAAAAAGATGTTTTCATATGTTCCAGGCTGGCCTCAAATGGGCCATATAGCCCAGGATAACCTTGAACTCCTTTCTGATCCTCCACTTCTGGAGTGCGCCACCAGACTCAGTTTATTGGATGTAGAGGATCAAACTACTTCATGCTCGCTATTACAAACACTCTGTTGAGCGACACCCCAAGCTCCTGGTTTTTTTGTTTTTGGTTTTTTTGAGACAGCAAATATGTAGCCCAGGCTGGCTTCAAATTCACAATGGTCCTGCATCAGCTTCTGGGTTTACTGGCATACACCATCATGCCCAGCCTGGTAAACTTTAATCTCCATGTTACTCCTTTTCCCCTCCTCTTCTTAGGGGAATGTTAGGCTGGATCCAGGAAGGGCCTGAGCCCATAGTGACCACTTAGCCAAGACTCCAAGGGTGCTCCAATTCAGAACTCCTCCCTAGCCCACCATAACAACTCTGGAGTCTGAGACGGTGGTGAGCAGTAGCTTCCAACTTTTATTTGAGAAAAAACAGAAAGTACAAGTATCAAAAGAGTATAGATTGACAGAGGGGGTGGCCAGTGATGGCTACGGGGGATGGGCAGCAGGCTGACGGCTTCTACTTGGCTCCAGACTGTTCTGACTGCCCAGCTTCTGGGCCTCCAATTTGGGCGCGGGCCTCGAAAGTGACCGGAATGGTGATCTCCGCTGATTGTGTGACTGCTTTCGGCAGTGGAGCCTCCACGGTAAGTGTGCCCTCAGGGGACAGGGAAGAGGACACCAGGGTGGGGTCCACACCTGGAGGGAGCCTGGACACGCAGAACAGGACAAGGGTTACACATCCCTCCTGACCCGGGGCCCTCCGCCCTCCGCCCTGGGTCCGCTCTCCCCATCCCCATCCCCACCCCCACCCTCCATGCAAGGAACCAGAACTCACGTGTATTTCCGGGTGAAGCACCGAGAGATGTAGCCATGTTCGTCCTGCCTTTCTTCGTGCTTGCCTGTGGGTGGGAACAGAAGGAGGTCAGAGGCAGCCCTCTGCTGTCCTAGCTAAGGAGTGGCTAGAGACCCAAGGAGGCAAAAAATCAGAGTGTGATGGGATGCCTGACTGGAATCTTAAAACTTTCCAGAAAGTTCGCTTCTGAAATTTAGGATGCGAAGGGTCCCGGTGCTGGGCTTGGCTCTGACCCAGGCTTGGATACCACGTAGTCACTCACAGCTGCGCGCACGCCCCCTCCCCGGCTGGCTCTAGGGACTGGAGTCCTACCACTTGCTTATTTGGGGATAAGGTCTTCCAGAAGGTGTGTTAGGTCTTCCTTCATTTTGTTTCCGTGCTGCGGGTGGAACTCAAGGCCTTAAGGCCTCCGGGCAAGCCAGGCAAAGCTCTCCCCTGAGCTACATCCTCAGCTGATGGTCCTTATCATCGAAGATGACAGAGCTTTTAGGAGCAACCTGCATCCCAGTGTTCCGGGGCAAGAGAAGCAGGCTAGGGAGAATGACGCGGGGCTCCGGGTCCCTGAGCTCATTTCTAACTTTTCAGGGTCCTATCCCTCAGGGTTTCAGTCCCCCACCCACACCCTCCACGGCCACCAGGGTGCTCGCCCCAGCAGCTTCATCCCCTCTGGGGGCAAGGGAGACTCACCAGTGATCTCCACCACTCCTTCCTTGGTCTTGACTGTGAGCTCCTCCGGAGCGAAGTGGTTGACGTCCAGGGACACCCGCCAGCGATCGGCCGTCTGTCGGATCTCCGAGACACCGCTGCTGAGCTGCCGGTTGAGCGCGCGGCTGAAGGCGGGCGCGGCCAGGGTCACGGCCGCGGGGCCCTCGGTGGGCGCGGCGGGCAGCGGGCGCACGTAGCCGGGCCAACCGGCGGCGCTGAACCACTGCGACCACTCATCGGGCAACCGAGGTACCCCGAAAGCTTGATCGAAGAGGCGGCTGTGGGCAGGGTACCAGTCCCGGAATGGTTCCCAGCTGGGGCAGCGTAGCAGCGAGAAGGGCACGCGGCGCTCGGTCATGTTCTTGGCTGTGCTGGTCTGGGCTGAGGATCTAGAAGCTCTGGGCTGAGGATCCTGAGAAGTGCCGGACTGGAGCCCAGCTGTGCTTTTATGGGTGCCCAGCCGGGTATTTTTAGCAGGCGGTGCTTCAGGTCTCTATTAATGGCAATGACCGTCTAAGGGGCCGTCCCTCGCCGCCCCTCCCCTCTGCATTCCTCCCCCTAAGCTTGCAAAGGGGGCGGGCAGGCGGGGACAGGAAGGTTCTGCCTCCATCTGGAAACTTCTCTAGTTGGAGAAAACAAATGACCGTAATACCGGTAGCTGGAGCGGTTCCCACTGTCGGGCTTAGAACTCTGCAGGCTGAAGGGCGGTGGCCTGGGGCCAGCCCCATCTTTTTATTGAGAATAAACCAGGAGAGGTTAGGTCCTTTGTGTCGCAACTACGAAGCAACTGAACCTGGTCTGAACCAGAGGGAGGTCTGTGGGGACACACATGTCATGGCACACCTGTGGAGGTCTCAGCAAGTCTAGCTGTTGTCTTCTGCCATGTGTCTCCTGGGGAGCAAAGGCTTGGTGGCAGGCGCCTCAGTCCACTGAATATCTTTCTGACCCTGAGACTGACTGACGTTCTCTCTCTCTCTCTCTCTCTCTCTCTCTCTCTCTCTCTCTCTCTTTCTTTCTCTTTTTTCTCTTCTTGAGATAGGATTTTTCTTTTTTTTTGTTTTGATGCTTTTTTTTAAAAAAAAATATTTTATGTGTATCAGTGTTTTGCCTCTATGTATGTCTGAGTGAGAGTGTCAGATCTTGGAGTGCCATGTGGGTTCAAGAATTTGAACCTGGGTACTATAGGGAGAGCAGTTACTGCCCCTAACCACTGAGCCGTCTCTCTGGAGACATCAAACCTGGAGCCTGCAAGCTGGATGGGTATGAGCCCCCTAGTATCCTCCTGTTTCTGCAACTGCCTCACTCCTCCCGCCCAGCACTGGGGCTCAAGGCACAGGCCACCACACTCAGACTTTTTTTTTTTTTCCTGTGTAGTTGTGGCTGTCCTAGAACTCTTTAGACTAGGCTGGCATGGATATCACAGATCGGACTGCCTCTGCCTCCGGGAGAGTTGGGATTAAAAGCGAGAGGCATCACACACTCAGCTTTTATGTGGGTTGCTGTGTGTTAGGTACAAAAGAAATTAGGGTCAAAGGACTACCTGTGGTGTCTATTAACATACCAAAGGGCGTGCTGGCCTGGGGCTCACTCAGCTACAGGAATACTACTCCTGGCTCTCCTCAGCCCTTCTCACCCTGCCCCTTACCCAAAACGTCCCCAGCTCTTGGGGTTCCCCTCCTCCAGCTTCTCATTCCTGTATGTGCTCCCCTGGTCCTCTCTCCTTCTCTCTCTCCTGGCCCTCTCCCCATCATCCCTCTCTCCTGGCCCTCTCCCCATCATCCCTCTCTCCTGGTCCCCTCTCCCTCATTCCTCTCTCCTGGTCCCCTCACCCTCATCCCTCTCTCTTGGTCTTCTTTGTCCCATCTCTTTTTGCTGGCATCTCTCTCTCCGGATCTCATTCTCTCCTCTCCTGTCCAGGCCCAGTCTGCTGGCCAGCCATATTCAGTTCAGTTTCTCTGCTCTGGACTCTTCCAGATGCCTCTGGCTGCACTGTCTCATATCTGTAATAAAAACTTTTCCCTCAACCACAATTTAGAACAGTCATGTCCTCAGTTTATCCATTGTGTACCCAAACTCAGTCCCCACGCTTGCACAGACAGCTCTTTATCCACTTTGGGATCTTCCGAGGCCCTCCTTTGTTTTGTTTTCTGTTTGTTTGGTTTTTGTCTTTGTTTGTTTGTTTTTTGAGAATATGGTCTCATGTAGCCCTGAGTAGTCTGGAATTCTCTATGCAGTCAAGAATGACTCTAATTCCCGATCCTCCTGTTTGTACCGCTGAAGCGCTGGGATCATAGCCACCTGCCACCACACACAGCAGGAATGTGGTGCTAGACAGCTGGGGGTTCACGGGAGTGTCAGCTCCCAGACCACCAGGCTGCTTGAGTTTCACTGGTTCTGTGGCCCTGGGCAGTGAGGGTCTGTAAAAGTTACATCCTCCATTCTTTACTCTCTCCCACTGCAAGATGGGGATGAGGAGGATGCTAACAATGTTGATGTCATCGGGCAGGCATGAGAGTCAGTGACATCATATAAGTGAAGATGTAGCCCAGGGCCTGGTGAGTCATAGTTAATTATTGGTTATTTGTTATCCACCTTGGTTCAACCATCAGTAGTGTTCAGTCATCCCTATCCCTCAGGGGGTGGACCTGCAAAACCAGGCTGCTTTCAAAGTTGTAGCAACCCTGCTGCCTGTGTTTCTCAAGATTGGGAAACGGGCCACACCCCCAGCCCCTCACTAGGGGATTCTAGGCAGGGGCTCTACCACTGAGCCACGCCCCCAGCCCC
>JANHMN010000023.1:17072013-17104386 GCA_030674055.1 Rhabdomys pumilio
TTTTTTTTTTTTTTTTTTTTTTTTTTTTTTTTTTTTTTTTTAAATCTTGCAGATAACGAAGGAGGCTCAGAGGGCTGGGAGCCTCCCGCGGGGAGGGATCCCTTAAACCATCTTTCCACCACTCTCTGTCTCCCTCTAGTGCCTGCTCGCTGCCAACAACCTTATTATTGAGTCAGGGTTTCTGGAATTGCTGGGGGTGGGGAGGGGGTTGTTTATTTTGTTTTTGTTTTTTTTTTTTTTTTGTTTTTGCCTTTCGTTTACGCATTTAATAAACATTTCAAAGGTAACTACGGCGGGGAAGGCGCACGCCTTTAACCCCAGCACTCCGGAGGTAGAGGCAGACAGATCTCTGCGAGTTTGAGGCCAGCCTAGACTATAGAGTTCCAGGATAGCCAGGGCTACACAAAGAAACCCTGTTGGGGGTGGAGTGGGGGAGTTTAGGGAATCAACGAATGGATGAATAGCCGAGGGTGCATTTTGGAAATAACATTGTACAGTCTTGGGGAGGCATTTCCTTTTCCCTGTGGCTGTTTGGCCTGAGAGTCAGACAGGATAAAGGTCTCTGCGCTTTTAAAAAAGCAATGGTAGGCTGAGATGCCTCAGTAGCACTTGGCAAAATGAGCTTGGTAACCAAGTTTGATGCTGGGAACCCATGTAGGAGAGGGAGGAGAGAACTAACTCCACAGAGTTCCCTCTCTGGCCTCCACATGTACACCGTAGCATGTCCCACACCATCCACAGTGTAAAAACAAAGTAGGGGGTGGGGAGATGGCTCAGTGGTTAGCTTTTACAGAGGACCGAGGTTTAATTCCCAGCACCCATGTGGTGGCTCACACCCACCGTAACTCTAGTTTCAGGGGATCCGACCTCCATGGGCACAAGGCATGTGGTCCACATATATGCACAGCCTAAACATTCCCCACTCAATAAAAAAAAAAAAGAATGAATGAGAGAAAAAGAAAATAGTGAGAGAGAAGCTGTGTGTGTGTGTGTGTGTGTGTGTGTGTGTGTGTGAGAGAGAGAGAGAGAGAGAGAGAGAGATTTTTGTTTTGAGACAGAGCCTCTCTGTATAGCCCTGGCTGTCCTGGAACTCCCTATATAGACCAGGTTGGCTTCGAACTCACAGAGATTTGCTTGCTTCTTCCACTTAAGTGCTGGGATTAAAGGTACATGCCACCATCACCCAGCTGTAATTCATGTTAAAAGATAGCCTTGCTATGTAAACCCCAAACTGGCCTCCAACGCCTCCTGTCTTTGCCTTGAGAGAGCTGGCATCAGAGGTCTGCAGCACCATGCCCATCTGGACCAGGGCTCATGAGAGGGCCTTGCGTCCCTTCAGAGAGTGTGCACGGGGCCTGCTCTGCTGAGAGACCGGCTCCTTACTTCCACCACAGTTCCAGGAAATGCTCGACACCAGGTTACAGTCTGGGGGGAGTTGTCTCTGTTGGTTAAGCACCTGCCGGGCAAGCATGAGGACCTGAGTTTGGATCTCCAGCACCCACGTTAAAGCCACGTATGGTGGCAGACATAACCGTAGTGCTGGGGTTAGAGGTGTGTGTGAAGCAGAGACAGGAGGAGCCTAGGAACTCCATGGTCACTCAGTCCAGCCAATTGGTGAGAGATCCTGATTCAGGTTAGGGTGGAAAGGCTTAAATAGAGGAAAGATATTTAATGCTGGTCTTTGTCCTACACACACGTACACACACACACACACACACACACACAAGCATCGCCATACAATGTATGTACACACTACACTCATCACACACACACACACACACACACACACACACACACACACACATGCTACCCCTTCATACTATACACCATACACTACACTACACACACACTACACACACACCACACACTCATAGTACATGCTTCACACACACACACCACATGCAAACACACAGTACACACATACATCACACACTACACCACATCACACACACAGTACACACACACACACACACACACACACACACACACAGGTTAAAACCCATCACTTTGGGACAAAAAGGAGAGTAGACAGGAGGAAGAGGGACAGGAGGACAAAGCTCAGCTAGGACACAGTGACTGGTGACTGAAATCCCAGTAATCAGGAGACTGAGGCAGGAGGATTATTACAGAGAGTTCTTTCTAATCTAGCCTGGTTTACCAGGCTAGTCAGAGTTACATAGTGAGACCCTGTCTCAAATAAACAAACATGGCCATATACTGTACATACATACTACACACACACACACACACACACACACACACACACACACACCACACGCTATCCCCCACTGTACAGCACAAGATGACACAGTTGGTACTTACCTCACACAAGCCTGGTGGCCAGAGTTGGATCTCACATAAATTTGGAAGGAGAGAGAGCCGACTCCACACAGTTGACCTCTGACCTCTGACCTCCACACACATGCGGTGGCGCATGCATCCCCACACATCTTGCACATCTTGCACAGGTACATACAATAGTGTGTGTGTGGTGTGTGTGTGTGTGTGTGTGTGAGAGAGAGAGAGAGAGAGAGAGAGAGAGAGAGAGAGAGAGAGGGGGAGGGGACAGGGTTTCTCTGTGCAGCTTTGGCTGTTCTGGAATTTGCTCTGTAGACCAGGCTGGCTTTGAACACTCAAAGATCTGCCTGCCTCTGCCGCCGGAGTGCTGGGGTTAAAGGTGTGCGTCACCACTGCCCAGCATCACACACAATAATTTTAACAAACAGCTCACAAACCCTCCAGGCTGGAAGGACATATTCTTTTCTTTCTTTCTTTCTTTCTTTCTTTCTTTCTTTCTTTCTTTTTTTTTTTTTTTTGGTTTTTTTGAGACAGGGTTTCTCTGGGTAGCCCTGGCTGTCCTGGAACTCACTCTGTAGACCAGGCTGGCCTCGAACTCAGAAATCCGCCTGCCTCTGCCTCCCAAGTGCTGGGATTAAAGGCGTGCGCCACCACCACCCGGCGGAAGGACATTTTCTTGACTCCATTTTCTTCCCACTAGAACTTCAGAAGGCTACGCTCTTGCTCAGAGGTAGAGGTAGGTGGCCAGACATGATGGGACCTGCTTCCTTGATGCCACCCACCTCTTCTTGCTGGGCCCCTCAGGAAGAATGAGAGCCCTACTCAGTCCTTACAGGGAGAGACCCTGGTCCTCCCTACTCTCTGCTGGTCGCAGTCACAGAGACCCAGTCGCAGCCTGTCACCCGGGCACCTAGTGTATTTATTACAGTCCGAATGTTTTCCCGCACTGCGGAGAAAGAGGGAAGGGGAAACAGAGAAGGTGGGAACCCGGATCAGACCCCAGACTCCTCCCCCCACCAGAGCCCAGGGCATCTGCCCTATTGGGCCAAGGAAGACTTTGAGATCCCTGAGGGCCCCAGCAGGGGGGTGGGTGCCGCAGAAGAGGGCTGGAGGGGGGGAACCACCTCATCCCCATCCCGTTCCAGGCTGAGGGCTTTGGCTGGAACACACCACCCCAGTTCTGAAAGCCTTGACCAAACCTGCCCCATCAAAGCCTGGTAAGGAGGCCTCCCTTGGGCAGGCTCCGAAGTGCACCGCGTGTTAGTTAACTTGTGACAGTGAGCTATCATTTGGCCCATAACCCAGACGGCAGCCCGTACCTGTCTCCCAGTAGCCCTTGACCTGTTTGGTCATCTGACTGCATTGTTTGGATCCACGCTAACAAAAAAATGCCGCTGCTTTCTACCCGTGTCCTTTCTTATCTTCTGACCTGAATTCCCAGTCTCTCACTTTTAAGACAGGTTCTCCTGTACCCCAGGTTGGATTCGAACTCACTATGTAGCCTAAGATGACCTTGAACTTCCGGTCCTCCTGCCTCTACCTCCAGAGTGCTGGGATTACAGGCATGCAGTTAGCAGGCTCGGTTTTATGCTTTGTTTGGGATGGAACCCAGGACTTCATGCACGCTAGCCAAGCACTCTACCGACTGAGCTACGTCCTCAGCCCCTGAACTTCCTACCTTTGACTTGAGGGTTAGATACAGATGTGGTATATGCCACCTCTTGTGCTGATGAAGGCCTGGAGGGTGTGGCCTTGATGTGAGGGCAAGGGAGAGAGATGGGGCCAAGTGTGAACTTCTCATTCTGCCTGGCAATACACCAAGAGTTAGGTGGTCCTTCCTTCTCGCTTAGATCTGGCTCGCTTTGCCATTTTCAGATCCACCCCGTGGGAGATAAAAGAGGAGGGGAAGGTCCCAGGCTTGGCACCTTCCAAAGCTGTGCAGGGGTCCACTGAGCTCAGGTGAGGTGACAGCCAACGGTGGACGCTTGTGCCATACACAGGCGATGGGCCCCAGGCTGGTAAGCTGGCCTTAAGCAGAAGAGGGGGCATGGTAATCTGATCCCTGTGTTCGCAAAGGCTCTTTGTTCCCTGGGCATGGCGGATGGGCAGGGCGTGGGGATGGGCACACTTCCGGGGGAGGACAATTCGATTCCTCCTGGTGGGTGGGTCACCCGCCCTAGAGGAAGCTCTTCTCTAGTCCCACTTGCCCACGTGCTGCCCCACCCCCACCCCGGGAGCTCTGTAGCAGTATGGGGATACAAGACCCCTCTTTCCCAGGTCTCAGGGCCCCAGCCTCTCCTTGTTCCAGGGCCTTCCAACCCTAGATGGGTCCGTCTGGGCTTAGAAGCCCCCACTCTCTGAGCTGCTCCGGCTGTGGTAGCTGGGACTGCGGCTCCTGGAGGCACTGCAGGAGCGGCTGCGAGTCCCGTGACTGCGGCTGCTGTAGCTTCCATGGCTGTGGCCAGGGCTTGGGCTCCTGCTGTGGCTCCGGCTTGAGTAGTCGGTGCTCAGGCAGCTGGAGGAAGAGGAGGGGCTGGGCCGGTAGTAGGGGATGGGACGCTTTCGGGCACTGTAAGAGAGAGAAAATAGATCCTAGCCCACTCAGAACCCCAAACTCTGCCCGTCCGTGGCCCTCACTCGGACCTCAGTCCCCACCCAGCAGTGGCCAGGGCTTCCTGCCTAAGTTTCCCCTGAGTCTTGGCCTCAGGGACAACCCCAATTGCAAACTTCTGTGTCCTTTGCCAAATTCATATTGATTGTTTTGTTTTTCCTTGTTTGTTTGCAAGGCAAAAAGCCCAAATTCTTTATTGATCGGAGTTAAGAAATGTTAACTCTTAACATTAAGAAATGTTAAGAAATGTTTTCTGAATAAATGGAGTTTATTGGGTTTGTGTGTTTCCATTTCTCCCGTTTGTTATGCTGGGGAGAGAGGAAAATGCCTCTAGAACACGAGGATGTTCTAGTCCAGCTGAGGTACCCTGAACTTCATGAATGGAAGTTTCTGTTCCTTTAGATTTTTAAAAAAATGTTTGATTATGGGTCTGTGTGTGTGTGTGTGGGGGGGGGAGGGTTGGTATGTGCGCATGTGCAGGGGCCATGGAGACTAGAGGTTGTTGGATGCCTAGGAGCTGATCAGCGTGGAACTTCCGTGTGTGTGTGTCCTGGGACTTGAACTCAGGTCCTCTGGAAGGGCAGTAAATGCTCTTAACCTTGGAGTCATCTCTCTAACCCAAATTTTTATTTTATTTTTATTTTCTAAGGAAGGGTTTGCTATACCTCATGCTGGCTTCAGACTCACTGTGTAGCCAAGGCTGGTCCTGAACTCCTGATTCTCTACCTCCTGAGTGCTATAATCATAGGCATGTGCCACCAGACTTCTTTTCCCCCCTCTTTTCTTCTTTCCTTGCTTTATTTTAGACAGCATCACTATGGAGCTCAGACTAGCCTGTAACGTTCGGTTGCCCCAGCTTCTGAGTTCTGGGGTCACAGACGTGTGCCATTATGCCCAGCACCAATGAAACGAATTTCTTTATTGAGGCAGAGTTTCACGTATCCCAGGCCAGCTTCCAGCCTACTGTGTAGTTGAGGATGTCCTTGAACTTCTGATCTTTCTGCCTTTAACTTCCTGAGTGCTGGGACTGCAGGTTTTTGTCATCAGTCTGTGCATGAGGACTCTGTGACAGCAGGTTTGTGGCACACTGGGTTCTATGCATGTTCTACAAGTGTTCTCGTAACAGAGGCACATCCATAGACCTTTGAATGAACAGGGACCACTCAACGATAAACTCAATGATGGCTTCTTTGCCGTCAAGTATTAGTGAATATGGCCAAATCCTGTTTCTCTGCTGCCCCCAACCCTTCTCTGAATACAATAGTTAGATTTTTTTTTTTTTGCTTTGTTTGTATGTTTGTCTGTTTTTTTTTTTTTTTGTTTTTGTTTTTGGTTTTTGTTTTTGGTTTTTTGGTTTTTCGAGACAGGGTTTTTTTGTTGTTTGTTTTTTTTTTTTTTTTTTTTTAAGATAGTGTTTCTCTGTGTAGTCTTGGCTGTCCTGGAACTCACTTTGTAGACCAGGCTGGCTTTGAACTTTGGAGATCTACCTGCCTCTGCCTCCCAGGTGCTGGGATTAAAGGCCTGTGCCACCAGTGCCTGGATATATATTTTTTTCTAGACAAGGTTTCTCTGTGTAGCCATGGCTGTCTTGGAACTCAGCAGACCAGGCTGAGAAGATTTAGACTTTCATGGTCACTCAAAGGGAATAAGGAGGAGATCTCTGGCCACTGCTGTCTCTGTTCCAGCTTGTCCCACCTCCCACCTCCATCCCAACCCTTCACTCAGCTACCTCCCGCTGGCCCAGGGTTAGTTTGAAGGCAGGAGGCTATGATCCAGAGAAAAGAAAAGAAAGTGGTTAAGGGCACTCTAATGCCCGACAAAGGGTTAATTCTGAGGAAGAAAACCAGTTCTGCATTAGTAGGGGGAGGAGGCAGCCTGGGACAGAGGGGCTGAGGTGGGTGCCCAGCTGGAGATGTGAAATTCTGGCCATCTTAGGACCCTCAGTGTAGAACTGAGTGTATCTGGGATGCTATCTCTAGCTCTGAGTAAAGGAGGAAGCCATATTGCTTTCTTGGAGACTCAGACTATGGAAGACTAATGGAGTGGTTGTTGACCACTGTGGGGCGCGATCCCTTTGGAACCTCATATCTGATATTTACATTGATTCATAACTAGCAAAATAGTTATGAAATGGCAATGAAAATAATTTTTATGGTGGGGAGGGATGCAGCATCAGGAAGGTTGAGAACCACTGGACTAAGGAGACAATCTGAGAAGAGTGTCTTGGAGTTAAAAAGATTCTTACAGATTTCAGCTAATTAGACACATCTGGTCACTGAGGGCCAGAGAGGGTACATTCAGTGTCCCCTGCCTCAGGAAGGCAGGGCAAAGTTGGGCTCAGAACCCTGCCAATGGCAATCTAGTCATACTGGTGTAACCCTGGGCTTCAGGGTAATTTTCGATTTGTTGGCACTAGGGATTGAATCTAAGGCCTCACACGAACTAGGCAGATGCTCTACCACTGAGCCACGAGCTCCCAGCCCCTCAGTGGGGGGTTCTAGGCAGGTGCTCTACAGTGAGCCACGCCCCCAGCCCCTCATTGGGGGATTCTAGTCAGGGGCTGTACCACTGAGCCACGCCCCCAGCCCCTCACTGGGGCATTCTAGGCAAATATTTTACCAATCTTTTTATTTTGAGCCAAGGTCTTGCATGGTTTCTCAGGCTTACTTTGAATCCCCCCACCCCAATTCTACCTAGTTGATGGGCTGAGAGGCCTGAGCCACCAGTCCCAGCTTTTGGGTGATTTCATCTACAGACCCAGACCCTTCTAGTCCTCTGTCACCTCAACCACAGGCCTCATTCTGCATGGGGGGGGGGGGGTTCCTCAGACAGCTGCCCCAGATACTAAGTGTGCTCTGCCTCCTCCGCCAATTCCCCAGGGTGTTGGGAGGTTAGTGAGAAAAGGAGACGCAGATGGAAAGCGGACCACCACCAGACTAGCTCACATGAGAATCACTTGGGCTGCCTGTGGAGCCCGGTCCACACGGCCCCCAGGCTGGCCACAGGCCACACAGCAGGAGGTTCCTTAAGATGAAGGAGAAAAGTTTGTATCATTGAGGGTGTGATAGACACGGGGAGGGCAGGGGAAGCTCCAGATGGATGAATGGACTCTTCCAGAGCTGAACTCCATGCCAGTGGCTGGCCACTCCGACCCATGTACAGACCAGCTCCGATCCATGGCGCCTCTTCCCTCCCAAAGTTGTCACTTCTGCCTCTGATGATCTGGCACCCTCGTCTCTCCCCAACTCTTAGATGACCCCTGGGTCCAGTAGTTTCTCTTGGCCCAACCCATCTCTCCTTTAGTTCTTCCTCCTCCCTTGATAGAACCCTCCTCCTCAGTATCAGGATCAGATCATTCTAGAAGGCCATCAGGCCTGTGAACCTTGACTCCCTGACATCCCTGGCTACCAATTAGAGTCGGTAGCCCTAGTCTCTTCTGGCCCCTTTGTACCTGGTGATGCGTCTCGGCTCCATGAAACTGGGCGAGTCCCGGCGCCGCTTTCGGATTGGCGAGTAGCTGCGGGAGCGACGCCGGGTGCGGGTGGCCTCAGCCTCAGCGTGCCTCGCACGACCTTCGCTGTCCTTGTCCCTGTGGGACGGATCATGGTGAGGGATTCCCACTATCTGGGCCCTCAGTCCGGGTTCTTTGACATCCGCTCCCTCCCACCGACACTACTTACCGGCCAAGAGGTTTCTTGGGCGATGGTGAGAGGCTGGGGCTGCGGGTCCTTTTGTCTGGGGAGCGCGAGCAGGATTTGGAGGGCGAGCGGCTGGAACTCCAAGACCCCGGATGGGGACCCGGACTGCGCGATGAGCTGTTTCCTTCAGGGCCACCCCGTCTGCCGTGCGCGCCTGGGGATGGCGAGGTGCTTGCCGGCCGTGCTCGCGGGGGTCGCTCCTTTGCCCTAGAGGAGGGAGTGCGGGGCAGGGTTCGGTGGAATGGACTGCGGATCATGAAAGACATAGGTTGCGTGGGACGCAGTAGAGGTTCATGAGCCCACCCCAGAGGTCGTTGGGCAGTGGTGGAGCATGCCTTTAACCCCAGCACTTGGGAGGCAGAGGCAGGCAGATTTCTGAGTTCGAAGCCAGCCTGGTCTACAGAGTTCCAGGACAGCTAGGGCTACACAGAGAAACCCTGTCTCGAAAAACAAACAAAACAAAACAAAAAAAGAGTGTCTTAATGTCTGTGTGGGCTGGAGAGATGGCTCAGCGGTTAAGAGCACTGACTGGTTTTCCAGAGGTTCTGAGTTCAATTCCCAGCAACCACAGGGTGGCTCACAACCATCTATAACGGGATCTGATGCCCTCTTCTGGTGTGTCTGAAAATAGCTACAGTGTACTCACATAAAATAAATAAATACATACATAAAATAAATAAATCTTAAAAAAGTGGGGGCGCACGCCTTTAATCCCAGCACTTGGGGGGCAGAGGCAGGAGGATTTCTGAGTTCGAGGCCAGCCTGGTCTACAGAGTGAGTTCCAGGACAGCCAGGGCTACACAGAGAAACTCTGTCTCGAAAAAAAACCCAACAAAACAAAACAAAAAACAAAAACGGGGCGTCAAAGGACAAATTGGGGATTCTATGTGGGATTATTAGCAAGGGAGGGGGACTCCATCGGAAGTGATGGAGTGACGGGCTGCCCATGGAATGTTGATAGAGGAACCCCAGTTGGAGTGATCAGGAGTGATCAGCGTATGTGGGGACACCAAGAAGGTCACTGTTTGGGGGTGACCAGTGAAGGGGTGCTCCTGTGCAGTGTAGGCAGGAGGTCGGCTCACCGTTTCCCGTGTCCGCCGTGGCCTCGCTCGGAGCCTGGCTCGGGCCCGGGGCCCGGGGCGCCGCCGCCGGAGTCGCTGCTGGAGTGTGCCCCGCTGAGCGAGCGCGACGAGCCCCGAGGCGGCGCGGGCTTTGCACGCCGGCGCCCCCTGCGGCGGGGCGCGTTGGCCGAGGACCGAGATCGCCTCCTCCTCCTCCGCCGGCGCCGGCGCCTGGCTGTCCCTCCCGCCGGGCGGCCCCCGCGGCCCTGCGACGACGGCGCGGAGCGGGGGCTCTGGCTGTCCTTCCCACGAGCGGGCGGGGTGGGCGCGGCGGCCGCCTTGTCGCAGGCCCGGGGCGAGCTGGGCTTCTGACGGGGAGAGAGGCAGAGAAGGGCACGGAGGGGCGGAGAGGGGGCGAGACAGGCCGGGAGGGATGCAGAGAGGACCGGAGCAAAGAGGGTTGCGGATGCATCGGATGGACGCCGGAGGGCGGGGAAGAAGCAGAAGAGGGGCGGGGAGGGTGCAAGCGGGATGGAGAGGTTGGAGAGAAAAAGAGAGGGATCGAGGGGGCGGGAGGGGGGACGTGAGAGGGCAGTGGGGTGGGGGGAGAAAAGGAGAGAGGGCTTTCACCGGACCTAGGCCGCGGGCTGCAGCCCCGGAGCATCGCACACACGGTTCCCGCGCCTGCCCTGCCTCTACCTCTCCTGAGTGTTCACCTTCTGGCCTTAACATAGCAGACCATGCAAGGTTGTTGGCATGCACAACACAAGAGGGACGGAGCGGTGGGGATGGAGGCTGCGGGGAAGGGGGAGCTCCAGGATGGGGCACCAGAGGGATTGGCATTGTCCCCGCATGGGGGGCAGACGATTTCCCCCCAGTAGAGAGAAGAGAGAGGTACGACACTGGTAGGTCAAGCCAGGGCCAGCCCACCAGGGCCAGGCTCCCCCCACCAGGGCAAAGGGCATGGGGTGGGGGTTGTCACACGGCACACAGATGGGGGAGGGGGCAAGATAACTGAACTCAAAATTCAACCGAAGAAAAGGAGTCAAAAACAGAAATAAAAAAGAAAACCGAAATAAAAATAATAATAATAACGGAAACAAAAATACCACAAATATCATTATATACCCAAATCAAAATGATCTGCTGGGGAAACCTGACTTTATTATTATTATTATTTTCTTTCTGTTAATATTTGGCTTTGTTTTGGCGACCCTGCCGAGAGCTCAGGGATGTTCAGTAGCTGACCGACTGTCTTTCTGTTTCTCTCTTTTCTTTTTCTGTTTTTTTTCATTTCTTTTCTTTCTTTTCTTTTTTTTATTTTATTTTTAACGTTCTGATTTTTTTTTTTAAGTCCCTCTTGGTTAACGTCCACTTACCAATAAAGTGGCACTTCCTCCTTTAGTAGGTAAGTTGTGTAAGAGAAGGGAAAAGCGTGGCAGCATAAGTTCATCATTAGAGTCACAAAAATGCAAGAGAGACAGAGAGAGAGAGAGAGAAACGCAACCACCCCCGAGGCCCGAGAGGAGGCCGGTTCACCTCTAGCGGACCAGCAAATGTCCGGCTCCTTGGGCGTCAGCCGGTGCCCTGGGCTGACATCTGAATAGGACTGTTAATTTATTTCTTTTCCAAGAGTGAATTAGGACCAGAAAGGGAACCTGACACCATTCGAGGTCCTGGCTGGGAACTAGGAATGGAACCTGTTACTACCTCAGCACCACGGAGCCCTGGATAAGTTAATAGCCCCAGTCTAGGCCTCAGTTTCCCCATCTGCACCATGAGGGTTTGGCTTTTGCTTCCCAATGTCTCTTCCAGGGTAAACAGTTCAAGATTCTCCGGTTGTGCCCCGCCCCCAGCCTCCCTACCCCACCCCCCTTCACAGAAGGACCCTCCTGACTTTGGGACCCACCCTTGCAAGAGCAGATGCTACTTACTATTCTTGTCACTATTCGGTTTATAGATTTGTCCCTGACACTTCCGCCATCATTACCCAGCCTGCTCTGCTGTCTGTAACCTCAGGTTTGCTTGTTCGAGGCAGAGTTTCACTATGTAGCAATAACTAGGCTTGAGATGCATTTGCTTCTGCTTCCCAGGGCTGGGATTAAAGGCCTGCACAATCCTGCCAGTGCATATTCTTTCTTTCTTTCTTTCTTTCTTTCTTTCTTTCTTTCTTTTTAATAGAGTTTCTCTGTTTAGCCCTGGCTATCCTGGAATTTGCTCTGTAGACCAGGCTGGCCTAGAACTGAAGAGATCCACCTGCCTCTGCTTCCTGAGTGCTGAGACTCAAGGTGGGCACCGCTGCTACTGCCACCCACTGCTACCCAGCTCTTTTCTTTTGCTTGACAGGCTCTCCCTTACTACAGGCTGGCCCGGAGTCTAGAATTCAATATGCAGCTCAAGATGACCTTGGACTCACGATTCTACAGATGTCACCTCTTAAATGCTGAGATTACAAAGCACATCACCGTGCCCAACCTGTTTTGTTTTTAGACACAGTCTTACTATGTAGCCTTGAACTTGGAATCCTCTTGCCTCGGTCTCCTGAATGTTGGGATTACAGGCTTGTGGCACCATTGTTGGGCATAATCTCAATTTTTAGCATAAAACAGGTCACTAAATCCTTAATGCTATTAGCTGAGGAAGGAAGAATTGGCTTCGTTAAGGGCCAATCAGGGAATTTCAGGTACCAGAAGCGGGTCTGAGCTAAGTTTGTTCAGGTTATCTTGCTATCACTGAAAAGGAGACGTGATTTCCTTGGCCTGGCTTTGGATATTTCTGGCAGAGGGCATGAGGGGCCCAGACCTCTCTTCAGGGCTCCAGAGCTAGAGTCAGGAAGTAGGCCTCATTGACGGAATGTACAGCTGGTTTGTGATTGGTTGTGATTGGCTGAAGGAATCAATGAACATCAGCCATAGCTGGTGAATACACTGTGGGAGTCAATGAGCCATGAAGACTCTCAGGAGAGCTGGTCTTTCTCCCAAAGCAGTGGCAGGCATAGGTGACCAGGGTGGGTATGATTTGGTAGTCACCTGTCCCGCTAAGCAATCGAATCGTCACTTCTTGATCAGCTTAGGCTAGGGGAACTGGAGGCTGTTTTATTTTATAAGGTCTCTTGTAGCTGAGGCTGGCCTGAAACTCTGAACTCTTGAACTTCTGATTCTTCTGCCTCCACCATCTGAGTGCTGCGATTACAGCTGTTTTTATGCAGTGCTGCTGATCAAACTCAGGGCTTCATGCATGCATGCTAGGCAAGAACTCTACTGACTGAGCTACACCCCTGGCCCCATTTAAAAAATTCAGACAGGGTCTCATGTAGCCAAGGCTGGCCTCAAATTCTCTGTGTAACCAAAGATGACCTTGAATTCCAGAAAATTCCTGCGTCTGCATTAGGAGCCCAGATTACACTGTGCCCAGCTTGAGGCTGGTTGTTATAAAGATACTTGCATTCTCAAAAGGCATCTCCAGAAGAACCCTCAGCGTCCTCCCCAACCCCAACAGGCAAATAACATCTTACAGTCTCTGGTCTGTACCAGGGTTCTCTCATTGAATCTCCTTCTAGGAAAGCAAGTGAGAATGATAATGTCTCTAGGATCTTCAAGTGTATCCTATGCCCAGGGTGGTCAGCTTGTCAACTAAACAGAGATATCAAGTAAGGAAGCCTTAGGAACAAATGCACGGTAACTCACAAACCAGCGTCACCATGGTCTCCTCCTTTAAGGCTACCCTGCTCAGGGGAGGCAGCAAGGCCAGTGGTGAAGGACTACGTACTGGGATTGGAACTAGATTGGTATAGAGCTAGAGACCTGGTTCAAGGCAAGAAACAGGATGGGGGGAGGGGGAAGATCAAGCCCATGATGCTCCTTGCCATAGACAAGCAGGAAGTCCCTCCCGCCCTCCCCGATACTCCAGATGGAACCCAGCGCCTCATAGCCTCATGGAAGTTTCCCTACCAGCGAGTCACAGTCCCAGCTCCCTCCCTGTCACGTGAACAGGGTTCCACGTAGCTCAGTTAGGACTCACTATATAGCCAAAGTTGGCCTTGAACGCTTTAAGTTTTTTTTTTAAACTAAAAAGGTGGTCGCTTACCCCCATAAAAGTCATGCCACCATTGCATGGATGGACACTTCTTGCCAGACATGGACTTTTATTCTTCCTGTCTCCACCTCCATGAGCACCAGGATTACAGACATGAACCATCGTGCCTGATTTATGAGTTCTTTAGCTTATAACCCAATGCTTCTTGCTAGGCATACATGGCAACTGAGCTAATAATCCCCAGTCCCACACAGACCCATCTTGACTTCCCTTGACTTGGAGGTGGGATAGAGTATTAGGAACAGAAAGGATCTGGATTGGATGGCTGAATACCCCTGAGATGCTTCTGTCCCCAGCCATTGAGGTCCAAGCCAAGATAGGTGGCTTCCTACCTTCCTACCTATGTCTTGAAGTCTCAGCTCTGTCACTTTCTTGTGATTCCTTTTGAGCCTACTGACCTCACCCAAGCTCAAGAAGAACTCCTTGAGGGGATTTAAGTTGGTTGTGAGAACTTATGCTAAATCTCATGCTAGGTGGGACCTGCTTCCCCACGGATAAGATGGGGGCGAGCAGAATCTTGGTTGGGTTGGCCCATAAAGGGATTATCCTGTATGCTGGCCCCCAGGCTAAAAGGATTACAGAAGGGGATGAAGGCCTGAGGTCGGATGGAAAGAGTTCCCTGCATCTCAGGATGGCAGAAGATAGGAAGATGGTACTGTCAGGGAGTCCTTGGGGGAGGCCAGGCCACTCATCCCTCCAGAAGCTGCTAAGAAAAGTCACCATGATCCTGCCAGAGGCTGCACCTCATCCTCAGCTTGGCTGGGCCTCCTTCTTCCTAGGGGTTGAGTGAAATTCAGGGCTTACAGAATTAATTCCTTCCTTCCTTCCTTCCTTCCTTCCTTCCTTCCTTCCTTCTTCTTTCCCTTCCTTCCTTCCTTCCTCCCCCTCTCTCTCTCTTTTGTATATGTGTTCCCGTGTGTGTAAAGATGTGTTTTACATACAAATATGTGTTTTACATACAAATATGCATGTGGAGGCCAGTTAACAATCTTGGGTATCTTTCTCCAGGGGCCAGCCATTCTTTTTAAATTGTATTTTCAGCAGCTATATATTTTTAAATTACATTTATTTATTTAGTTATTCATGTGTGTGTGTGTGTGTGTGTGTGTGTGTGTGTATGTGTGGAGAGTGAGAGAGAGAGAGAGAGAGAGAGAGAGAGAGAGAGAGAGAGAGAGGACCACTTGAGGAGCCCTTGTGAGTTCTAGGATTGAACTGAGGCCACTTGGCTTGACAGCAAGCACCTTTACCCACTGAGCTATTTTGAGGACCCAGAGTTAGTCAATTAAGCTAGGCTGGCTGACCACCAGGCCCCAGGCATCTTTCGGCCTTTGCCGTCCCAGAACTAGGATTAGAAGTACAAGCCATCATCTTTGGCCTTCTGACGTGGGTTCTGGGCTTGCACTCAGGTCCTCTTGCTTGCTAAGCAGACACTTAATACACTAGGGTATTTTCTCAGCTCTGCTAGTGACATCTTTCCCCCTCCTTGCTTAAGAAAAATGTGAGGATCAAGAGCAATAGACAAGGATGGAGAGACAGTGGAAGCATAGGGGGACCGGGGACAGAGGCAGGAAAACACCTGGGGTGATTTTCCTTTGTGTCCCCTCTGCACCCCAGGACTGCTGCCTGCTTGCCTCTATCCCGCTGTCTCCCATGGTTGAGATCCTGGAAGTCTTGAAGGATGGAGCCTCCAAATCCTCCTCAGGCTGAGGCTCCGCCCTCTTTCAGCCTCGAAGACCTTATCCCCCTTGTGAAGAACAACACTGTCATCTCCCTCCCAGGAAACACCATTCAAGATAGCTAGAGTGTTCTGAGGAATGAGCTGGCCTGACCCTTCCTGGAATAAACACAGGAGAAGTATCTAACCCTTCCCTTTCCAAAGCTGAAGATGGAGAGTTATCAGATCCTCACAATGGCTACTGAAACTTCAGGAAGACCGGAAGCTGATGGGAGGAGGAGGGGATGGTGGTACCCTAAAGACCCACTTCTGACTGCCATTTTCCTTGCAGCTAGTTGAGCGCTGGAGTGGCCATCACAAGTCTCCTGTGATATAATGTTTGTTCAACCTGGAGTCACTCTGGCTATTAGCGATTGCCTCTTCTGGATCATTCTGCAACAAGGGATACCATTGCATTTTCAAATTCAGAAATTCAGCAGAAGAAAGGACACCGGGGACTTGGAGGAGCCCCTGTTCTAGGGATAGGTAAGCTAAGATTTTATACCATTCCAAAAATCACCCTTGGCCAAGTCTTGGCCAAGTAGGTTCTTAGGGTCTAGAGCCCGCCCCTGGCCTGCTCCAGACCCTCTGAAGTGTCTCTATCACCACATCTAAGTTTCAGAGCTATGACTTTCTGTGGTAGTAATGCCTGGTGTTGTCCCAGTGCCCTGAAACTTGTACCTCCAAGCTCCACTGCCGTAAAAGGGCTTGGTGTAAATCTAGAGTTCATTCAGCCTGGTCTAGTCAGCCCCAAAGGGTGCAATGAGACTGAACTTTGAACTTGACCCTCAAGGTTCTTACACCCCATTCTTCTACTGCTTACTGTCTAGGTGGGCCCTGGAGGACTGGAGCCTGTGTGACCAAAGCTCCTAGCTAGAAGCTGGCAAGGATGAAGGTTATGGGTTCTGCAACCACTCCAGACAGTAGCAATCAAATCAGCCCCACTGCAAGCACACAGTACAGAAAGAGAGACGAAGATTGATTGTTAGACCACATGTAAGTGCATTCAGCCAACAGTGAGAATGAGGGGGAGCAAAGGGGGCTTGGGGAGAGGACCAAGACACAGAGAGGAAGAAGCAGAGAATGGAGAGAGGATGAGCCTGCAGTCATCAAGGGTGAAGGGGACCAAACCATAGCCCAAGGGACAGTTCGCATGGCTCAGCTTGGAGAAAGGGTAAGTGAAATGTTAGTTAAAGAAAGAAAGAGAGAAAAGAGAAAAAAATCAACTTAAAACAAAGTGGAGGGAGGAAAGGAGAGAGACAAAGAGAGAGAGAGAGAGAGAGAGAGAGAGAGACAGACAGACAGACAGAGAGACTGAGATTCAAACTAAGCAGAGTGGCTGCACTTATCTGAGCTGAGAGCCAGAGAGCAAGTGCACAGCTGGGCTGGGGTACCTACCTTCTCAGGGTCAGGGACAGGGATGCAACAATTACAAAAAAAGGTCTCTGCACAGGGAGTGCAGGACACTGGTGACTCCAAATGGCCCCTGCTCTGAGCCAGCAGAGAGGGAAACAGCCTGCCCAGTGGCTTCTGGATATCACTTCAGAAATGGAAAGGGCCTCTGTTAGAGTCTATTTTTCTTTCTTTCTTTCTTTCTTTCTTTCTTTCTTTCTTTCTTTCTTTCTTTCTTCCTCTCTTTCAAAACCTCTAACCACAGACTCGATAGTCAAGCTTTCCTTAATTCTTTACAAATTCCCCAGAGGGCATGCACATAGCAGCTAATGAATGCAGAAAACCACAGGGTGGATAGAGAAGGAGCAGGCAGCTTGAGAGAGAGACCCAATTCTGGAGGAGAGAGATGGAAAGGAAAACAGAGAGTTGGGGCATAGAGAGAGAAAGGAAACAGAAAGGTCAGACAATGAGAGGAACGCTGGTTAAATGAGGCCAGTGGAAGGATGCAGGGGTGGGATGGGGACCGCATATTTAAAAGGAAAAACAACCACAGGCTCCATTTGGAAGATGGATCTTGCCTCTCGGATCAGCCCCATGGCTTCCTTAAAATTTTATTTTATTTCTCTGCTTTTTTTTTTTTTTGAGACAGAGACCCACATAGCAGAGGCTAGCCTTCAATACCTGATTCTCCTGCATCTATCTACCTCTCAAGTGCAGGGATTTCAAGTATGCACCACAATACCAGATTTCATGTGGTGCTAAGGATCCAGTCTTAGTATGCATTGTGCGTTCTAGGCAAACACTGCCAACTAAGTCCTATTCACAACTCTCTTTCTTTTCTTCCTTGCACATAGTAGGCCAGCACTCTACTGCTGAGCTACATCCCAAGTTATCTTTTTACTTTTTATTTTCTTTCTTAGACTAAGTTACTGTGAGTGACCTTGGCTGATCACTCTTTCTTCGTATCATAGGTGGACACCACCAGGCCTGGCTGTACTTTTCAGAATCCAATGGCTTGTCCCCAGACTAAAACAGTGCTTTTCTCTAGCCTAGAATACCTGGCTTGGAAAACTTTACCTGAGTTAAATTTGCAGCTGCTTTCAGTCTCTCTCTCTCTCTCTCTCTCTCTCTCTCTCTCTCTCTCTTTCTCTCTCTCTCTTTCCAGGGTTTCTCTGCATAACCTGGCTGTCCTGGAACTTTCTCTGTAAACCAAGCTGGGCTTTAACTCAGAGATTAGACTGCTTCTACCAAGTCCTAGGATTAAAGGCCTGACACTGGCTTCTCCTGCCTGCCAACAGCACCTAATAAATAACACAGGAAAAGTCCCTTTCTCTCTGTGTGGTCCCTAGTTTCTTGCAAGGTCCTCTGTGAACTCAGAAACACTAGTATTGTTAATGTAAAACATGAGATGAGTCCAGTTCCCTGGGGTTAACAAAAAGGCTAATTGCCTCTTCTTAGCAAGTAACAGTGGTATGACTGCTATTTTTTTATTTGGAGTTGTGTTCCCTTTTAAATTCTGATCACAAGAGAGGAAAGTATATAAAGATATGGTCATGACTATGTAGATTTGGAGTCAAACACCATCTCTGCATTAGAAGAAAAGCTCCCACAGTGACACACACAAAAGCAAAGTTCCAGACACAGAAGAGAGAAAAGGAAAAACAAAACCCCAAACAAACCCAGAAAGATAGCTCATATTTCTGTACATTACAAAATTGTTTTCTTTTAAATAAAGTAAAAGTAAATATAAACCATAAAAAAACCAAAATAACAGGAAAAAAAAAGACATTAACTCCCCCACCCTCAACTAAACAAGATATGGAATTTATAGTATTACCACGTTTCAAATGGGAGGCTAAAAAACAAACAAAGACATAGGTGGGGTTAAAAATGTTGAGCTTCTTCTTTTTCCATATCTTTCTTTCTCTCTCTTTTTCTTAAAGATAGTGCCTTAATACCCAAAGACATTTAAAACATTTTTTTGAAACAGTGAAGGAACCATTGACACCCCACCCTCCCTTTATCTCACCTTTCTGGGTACCGAAGAACCAGTTTCTTTAACACCTCCACCCCCCCAGTCCTTTTTTTCTTTTTTTTAAATAGAAGATCCAAATGTAGGTTGAAGACCCAGGACGGTCTCAGACGTGCAGGAGGCAAGGGTGAAGGATGAGAGTCTGAGCTATGATTTGTGATAAGAGTAAACGTTCTTGGAAAACGCCTGTGGCCATGTGAAAAGGAGGTCCTGCTTTGGGCAGGAGATACAAAGTACTGCCTAGACCAAATGCTGACTCAGGACATTTGGCACAAGCCGTCTAGGTACTGTTGCCATTTTGTCTGCACGGTAGGCATCTGCTTACTGTAGCCATTTTGTTAACACATGTACAGGACCCTTGCAAGGGGCCCTGGTCGTGGACATTTCTCAGATTTGCAAGACCCCACAAAAGGGATCAGAAATAGGATAAGACCTGGTTTGAAAAAAAACAAAACAAAACAGAATCGTGTTTTGGGCTATCTCAGGAGGCCACATATGAGAGACTGTGCTTGTAGGTCTTTTGTGCTTTGGAAGTTTGGAGATGGCCATGCTCCTTTTCAGGTTAGTCCATCAGTTCCAGCCCTTGCTGGTCTGCTTTAAGACACCTCTTTGTTCCCTTTCCTATACCCAAGACAGATCCAAGAAACATCACTGTCTTTACAACTGGTGACCTAACCACAGCCCCAGGAGTAGGCCAAGAACCTGGCATTCTTTCCAGGTGGGACAGCCTCAAGGTGGATTCATCCTTAGATATCCTGAGGATGAAGCTTTGTGCCTGCTTCCTTTCACCTTCCTCTCTGACACCGCAGGAGGAAGAGAATTTCAGAAAAAGGGAGGGAGTGAAAGAAAATAACTGAAACCAAAAAATCAAAATGAAACTGACATGTACAGGTTTGTGTTGGCTGCAGAGACCTGAAGTGTGGGGAGGGGCAGCTCGCCATGTGGATGAGGCATCTTGGGTAATGCATGGTTGCTGTGGAAAGGACCCTGCTATCCTACCCCAAGTTCCTGAGCACGCCCAGAGGCCCTGTCAGCATTGCAGCACCCTCTCCCTGTGAGGCCTCGGCCTTATGCTCTGATCAATAAACAGATGGGGTCTATAGCCCCTCGTGTGGCCCATGTTGGAAAAAAAGGTCTGGTGTTTTCTTTGGGCTCCTAGGATCACCTCACCTGCTTGCAGATCTAGAGGTGATTGTAGCCCTCCCAAGGATGGGTGGGCACAGTCTGTGTGGGGGTAGTAATGGTAGGAGCGTTATACTTGTCTCAGTACTGATAGGCCTGGGAAGAGAGGCTGACAAGTTGGAGACACTGGTCCAAGGTGGCCAAGTATAAGAGAAGGCCATTTTAGGGTCAGAGAGAAGTGGGAAGGGACAATGGAAGGGACTAAGGGGAGGGAAGGACTCAGTGAAGGGGTAAGGGCTTTGATGTCATGTGACCTGCTGGAGTTTGAGTCACTTCTCTTTAGTTCCTGACTGATGTGTTTACAGTGCGCATCTGCTCCCTGAAGGCAAGAAACCTCGGTTCATTCCCCAGCAGCGGATCCCAACTATCTACGGTCAGGCGTTCTCTGACCTTGCCTTTGCCAAGACGAAAGTAGCCCAGGCCTACAGGTGCCCATGCACCCCCAATCCCTCACCAGACCACCAGGCCCAGGTGGGAACAACATCCAACCGAGCAAGGCACCCGACACTCCTTGTGGAGCACGGGTCAGAGGGATGGGAACAGGGAGAGCGAACGTCGGGTCACCTGGAGACCCATCACGACCCTGCCCCTTCAGCTACCCTTGCCCCACCCTGCATGGCGCAGTCCGCGCAAGCGGCGAGGCGAACCCTCCGCAAAGCCAAGCGTACGTACATCGGGCGGGCTGTGCGCCGAGCCGGGGCGACCCCCGTGCGCTCCGCTTCGCTGCCTGCTGCCTCCGTTCTGCTGGGGCGACCCCCATCCGCTGCCGCCCGATGGGGACGGCGACCGACTCCCGCTGGATCGCTGGCTGCCTGTCTTCCGCCCGTCATCTCGATGCTTGGGGCTCAGCCTGGGGGAGCGGAGGGATGGGGGGAGCAGGCGTGGGACGCCCCCTCTGCAAGTGACCTGGTTCCCAACTCGCGCTTCCACGGCGAGAACACCCCGAGCGAGCCAGTCCTGCACTGCCTTGGTTTCCCGTTTAAGTCCTTCCTCCAGGTGGACACTAACTTGCTTCTGGCTGATGAGTTTTGGTTCTGGGCACTGGCCCCGCACCCCAACCCTTAGGAACACAACAATCCCCTATACCCCATATATATGTGTATTTGATCTCATCTAGCCCAGGCTGGCTTTCAACTCCACATCTAGTCTAGAACGACCTTGAACTTCTGACCCTCCTACCTCCATCTCTGGAGTGCTGGGAGTGCAGGCATACACTACTACAGTTGGGCTATGTAGTTCTAGGTTTCTGTCAAACCCAGAGCTTCGTGCACACCTGGCAAACACTGTACCAGCCTGCCCTGAAGCATCACCTTTGAGCCCACCCGGAGGGTTCAGCCTACCTGCTGGGTGATCCGGAGTCGCTGTAGTGTGAGGACATTGAGGGGCTGTGGGAGCTGACGCTGCTATGGTGGTAGGACCTTCGGCCTGGAGACTCGGTGTGAGGTCTGGGGTGGGCAAGAGGAGTCAGCCTGATGGAAGTGCTATTTGCCCTGGTCATGATGTAGCCTGGCCTGACGTCAGGGACTTGGGGTAGGTCACTCAGAAAGGTCACTGTGGGATCAGCTCCATCCCCAGCAAGGTCTCTTATATAACTCACCTGAATGGGTCTGGGTATAGGGTCTCCAAATCATCCCTGAGAGTTAGGGAAAAGTACTTTTCCTGGAGACAGTCCCAACTTCCAAAGACTTGGTTTTGGATTGGAAGGGTGTGGCTGAAAGGATCTAGGGACAGAATGCATGGGTGCAAGAGACCTAGGCTCTGTCAATCCTAAGCGGCCATGGCTCACATGGCTTCCTCAGTGAATCTTATCTTTTCTGTCTGGCACAATTGGAGAGCTACCCTTTTTAGTTCAAGTTGTCCTTGGGGGGTATGACTTGTGGTGAGTTTAAGAGGTTGGTTTGGGGGTGCTAAAAGGCCAGGTTTTCTGGGGTTGGGGGAGCAGAGGGTGTGTTTACCTCTTTCTCTCTTTGTTTTTTTCTTTCCGTTTGCTCTTGAGGCTTCTTGATCTGCAGGGAGCAGAGACCAAGTCTGAGAAGAGTGAGGTGTGTGTGGGTGTGGGTGGCCAGAGAGTAACTGTGTAGAATGCTGGAGCCCAGCTCAGCTCAGGAAAGGAGGCCTGGAAGATCGATTTGCTCTTCTTTTAGACCTGAACTTCCCTGGCTGAGAGGGTTCTGTCCATCTCACTCCATAGGGTACAGCCAGGCTTTATAAAGAGAGGTATGTATACATGCAGTGCTGGTGGGTACACTTAAGCAGGGGTTCTACCACCGAGCCGTGCTCCCTCTGTCACATTCTGCTTTTCTTCCTTTCTTTCCTTCTTTCTTTCTTTCTTTTCTTTTCTTTTTTTTTTTTTTTGTTTTTTTTGTTTTTTTTTGTTTTTTTGTTTTTTTTTTTTTTCCGAGACAGGGTTTCTCTGCATAGCTCTGGCTGTCCTGGAACTCACTCTGTAGACCAGGCTGGCCTCGAACTCAGAAATCCGCCTGTCTCTGCCTCCCAAGTGCTGGGATTAAAGGCGTGTGCCACCACCGCCCGGCCACATTCTGCTCTTCATGTCATGTTTAACGATCTCACTCCATTTCCTGTTCCCTCTCGGATGCCACCAAATCCTTTCAAATCCCAAACAAATATAACAAACACAGAAATGTATTTCCTACAAGAGAGGAAGGACTGGGAAAGGACCTGGGAGGGGAAATCTGCTTGCTTTGGGCCTCAGTTTCACCTGGAAGCTGATGTTAGTAGTACTAGCTCACAGGTCCAGTCCTAGTCAGAGGGGCTGCACACAGCATGTGGCCACTAGGGGGCAACAGAGGCCCATGCTACCCATCCATTCTGGGAGGAGGGAGAGGGCAGAAATGGGAGAGGGTGCTTGGGGGTTGGGAAATGGGAAAATAAAAAGGGTAGGGTGGGGAGGTGTATAGGCTTTTCTACCTCCAAGTACAAACGACCTTTGTAAATGCCACCAACGGAAGGGCCTGGAGACTACACCTGCTCAGGGCTGCAGGGAGGGAGTCTGGCTTCCAGAGTAAGGGCACAATTGGCCTATACCTTTTGACCCCTGATACTGAGCTTTCTCCTAGCTTATGCCTGGGTCTCCCCATTTCCCCTAGTCATCCCTGAAGCTAGCACCATGGCCCAGCAGTCAGGCCTTTAGAGAGCCAGCAACCTATATGCCAAAACTTCTGGGCATCCCATCTTCTACCCACTGAGCCAATCCAGTTCACAGAGACGCTCTGGCCTGGCATGCCCCATTCCATGCAATTTGGGGTCCTGATGCTTCTTCTTTCAAAGAGAGTACCTCCTGACACACCCTCTGGACACACCTCCTGGACACACCACACCCTCTGCAATTCTTTCTGGAAATTTTTTGGGCTGAAGTGAGGCAGGCAAAGAAAGGCTAAAAGCAGTCCTATGGCAGGCCTACCTGTCTTTCGGTCTCATTGGCATCAATGAAAGAGCCCCTGGAGGGGAAGCCAGACTGGATTCTGGGACCCCCCCCCCACTTCTATGGCCTTGGTCCCTAAAGGAGACTGGCAACCTTTGTATGCCTGTTCAGGAAAGCATAGCTCACCTGTATCGTCTCTTCCTCCGGGACCCAGAATCAGACCTGTAGGGTGAGAAACCCTCCTGAGCCTCCATGGGAATGGCTGTTGAGGAGCCCAGCCCAGGGAATGGCCAGCCCAGGTCTTGAGCCCAGGGAATGAGACAGGCTGCAGCGGTGAGGGTGGGGTGGAGAGGGCAAAATACCTATCTCGACGGTGTTTCTTCACACTCTTCTTCTTCTTTCGCAAGGGGGAAGCACTCCCACAGCTGTGGAAACGGGTGGGCACCAGTGAGCTTGGGGTAGCTGATGGGGAACAAGGCCTGGAAGCTGGGAAGGGGCCCCGCGTTTTGAAGCCCAGAGCCCCTTGGATAGAATGACCTGAAGCTTTATGGATCAGACCGGCAAGACCCCTAAAGTTGATGCTACTGCCTGCCCCTTTAGCCATCTCTTTGACCTTTGTGTGTGTGCACAGATGCATACACTCCAGCATGCACGTCAGTCTTGGGCATCATTTACGAGGTACGAGGTACCCCCAAATGTATTTATGTATGGTGTGTGTTTGTGTGCACACGCAGGGGCGTACATGGAGCGCAGGAAAATGAAACAGCCTTTGCAGAGTTCTCTTCTGCCACTGTGGAGGTCCTGGGGACTCTACTCAGGTCATGAGGACTGAGAATTGTTGAGTCTTCTCACCAGACCTGTGTTTTCTGAGTCAGGGTCAGGGCGTTTCACTGGCTTCTGGGACTTGCTGGCTTGGCTTGGCTAGGCTAGTTGGCCCATGAGCCCTGGGGATCCATCTGTCTCTGCCTCCTCAGTGCTGAGATTAGAAGCCTTTGTGTGTGTGTGTGTGTGTATGTGATGTGTGTGATGTGTGTGTGTATCTGGGTGGGTGTGTGGTGCGTGTGTGTGTGTGTGTGTGTGTGTGTGTGGGCTGTGGTATGTGTCTGGGTGTGTGTGATGTGTGTATCTGTGTATCTGGTGTGTGGTGTGTATGTGTGTGTATCTGGTGTGTGGTATGTGTGTGTGTGTCTGTGTATGTGAGATTCTAGGAGTCTCACTCAGATGTTTATGCTTTCAAGGCAAACACTCTCCTGCCTGAGCTGTCTCCTCAGAACCTTTATGTTGTTTGCTTAGTTATTTTTGTTGGTTTTGGAGACACGGCTTGCTGTGTAGCCCAGGCTAGCCTTGCGCTCATGATCTTCCTGTCTTGGCCCTCTGAGTGGTGGGATCACAAGAGTATGCTCTGTATCATGAGGGGAAGGGGAAACATTTGGAGGGGGGGTGTCCGGTTTTCTTACAATGCTGAAATTAAAGCTCAGGGCCTTGCACTAGCTCTGAGCTAGTCCCCAGCCCTGGGATCTTTGGGCTTGGTATGTGAACAATGGCACCAGAAAGTCCAGTGTCCGACCTCCTGTCTCTGGAAGGTGACCTTGGGTTCTTTCCCAACCACAGGCGTCTGCCCCCAGGCTCTCCACCCCTCCACCCACCCACTCTACCCTCCGTTCCTGTCTCCTTCATCACTAACCTGCACTCTGACTCTAGTCTTCTCTTTTTGCTGAGGGTGGATGCAGAGAGAAAGGACAGACAGATGTTTCCGGTTAGCTAGTGACCTTAGCTTGTACCTCAGAATGAGGGGGCGACATAGAGTTTGGGGAGTTGTAGTTGAGGTCCAATTATGGCCCCGTTCCCAGACACACACACACACACACACACACACACACACACACACACACACACTTGGGAGGATGGTACTACCCCGTGGGGGCGGGACTTAAAGTGGGGCGGAGCTTAGGGCGTGGGCGGGACTAAGGTGGAGGGGTTAAGCTGCAGTGTAGGAATTCCAGAAAGGGAGAGGAGGTTTAAATTTGCAGCTTCCAAGTGTAGCATCTGTGTCCCGTGTGTGTCCAAGATGGGAGCCCAAAGGCCCTCCCCACAGCACCCTAGGGCCATGTTCCACTCTCACCGGCTCCTCCGATGACTGCCTTTCTTTTTCTTCTTCTTCTTAGGAGGGGGCGATGCGGAGCTGCTGGACCAGTGCTTGGTCCTGAGCGAGAAGGGGCGGCAGCGGGAGGTGAGGGAGGCGGCCCCGTATTGCCCTCCCCTCCGCCGCGGCGGCCGCTCACCTGTACCCTCGGTGCCCGCGGTAGCAGGCGACCGGGCAGTCGCAATCCACTGGGCCGTCGTCCTCGTCGAAGGGTGGGTACTCCAGGCCCGGCTCCAAGCCCTCCATTCGTCGCGGGGTCTCTGCCACACTAAGGAGAGACAGAGACGCTGCCCATTCGCCTCTGAGAGTGGTCTGACGCCCTTTGGGTTTTTTTGTGGCTGGGGAGAGGGGGCTGTGCTTGTAGACCAGTGGGGGTTGCCGTCCCCAGCTCTGGAGGGTCTGATGAAGATCTGAGTAACAAAAAACTCCGGGGCAGTGGTGTGAAAAAAAAAAAAAGAAGCAATGCCAAGCCAGGTAGAGCAGGCCCGTTACGTCAACTACTAGGAATACAGAGGCGGGAAGTTTTCAAGTTTTCAGGGCCTGCATGGTCAACCTAAATAAGAACGAATGGATGGAAGGATGGATGGATAAACGAATGAATGAATAAAAGTTTGGGGATGCAGCTTCGAGGTAGAGCACTTGCGTAGGGAAGGGCTTGGGGTCCCAAGCTCAGATGTATAGCACCCGCCTATAGGGAGACCCTGGAATGCAGAGTTTGCAAAGGGCCCACCTAGCCCATCTGCAGACCTAAGCTGGGTGTGGTAGGGCACACCTCCGGAGTTCAAGGCCATCCTTTTTTTTTTTTTTTTTTTTTTTTTTTGTTTTGTTTTTCGAGACAGGGTTTCTCTGTATAGCCTTGGCTGTCCTGGAACTCACTCTGTAGACCAGGCTGGCCTCGAACTCAGAAATCCGCCTGCCTCTGCCTCCCAAGTGCTGGGATTAAAGGCTTGTGCCACGACCGCCCGGCATTCAAGACCATCCTTTGGTACTTAGGGAGTTTGAGGCCACCTGGGTTACAGGAGAGTCTGCCCCAAACAACAGTAAAACAATTAGGTTCGTCTGTTTAATTGAGCGCCTTCTTACCCCTCTCCAAGTCTTCTCCCAGTGGCTGTTAGCCTGTCGTCTTATCCTGGTGTCCCCACTGGCCTCTCTTTCCCTATTCTTTCAAAGAGCCCCTCCCCCATCGCTGACATCTGCCTTTCCAAATCCCTGAGCGCACTCCCTCTCCTTATAACTCCCCTCCCTCCTCTTTTCCTTCAGCCTTGGCCTCAGCCTCTGAAATATTCATAGCCTCTCCTCACCCGCCCTCCCCTCCGAAGCCTCCAGAGGCCTTCTGCACTTCCAAGCTCCAGCTGCCGGCTGTCTTCATCAATCACGGCTAGCGCCGCCAGAGGGTGTGTGTGGGGGGAAGGGGGCTCTGCGCTCTGCCATCCCCGGCTCTATATCCACTCCTCATCCGTCTCAGAATCTCAGAACTCCACTTCACTCAGCAGGAGCTGCCATCCCTGGTCCCTAACTCCCAGCTCCTCCGCCGGACTCCCCACCCCCAGCATCCTCTGCTGCAGATGTCTGGTTTGTGGATGCCTGGTTCTCAGCAATGCAACGTGCTCTCTGGGCATTCACCTCCCCTCAGGGACTCGCAGGAACCTTTATTACAATGTCTCTGTCCCTAAGCCACTGTGTGACCTGGAACCTGAGTAGGTCCCTGGCTGAGTCTCTCCTTCAACATAAGAGTTCTTTAAAAAAAGATAACTGGATTGTTAAAACATTCTTTAAAAAAAAAAACATTTATTTACTTACATACGAGTGGGAGTGGGGCTCACATATGCCACCGTGAATGTGGACAGCCTGTGATCATCACCTCTTTCCTTCCACCATGTAGACTCTGGGATCAAACTCTGATCTGATCGTTTGGCTTAGTGGCAAACTCCTTTACTCTCTGTGCCACCTTGGTAGCCTACATTTCTTTCTTTCTTTTTTAATGGAACAAGCCTACAAATAATCTCCCACAGTAATGGCTCCAGGGTGGCAGCTCCTTCCTCCTCTACCTCCCTCATCTTCCACTCTGCTGGAGATGGTTTCCTGGCTTCAGAAGACCCCCCCATTCACACACACATTCACACACACATTCACACACACACACACACACTCACACACACACTCTTGAGGGCTGCCCACAACCTTTTCTGTACAGAGGAGGGAGGCCAGCATGAGGGTACCAGCTTTGGATTCTCAAGACGGATTTGAATCCAGGAAGGAGTGTGCTGCCTGACCCTAAGGGACCTTATCTACACAAGAGAAGAGAATCCTCTGGCTTTGAGCAGAGGATTAAGTAAGATTCTCCCTCTGAAGCTCCCAACATCAAGGCTGGCCCGTGACTAGGGCATAACCTGGTACTGATTACTGGGCGGGATGGCATCTGCTGACTTACACATCACAGATACCTCTTCCTGGAATTGATGTGGGAACAGCACATAAAAGATGGAAGGAAGGGAGACTGGCTGTGGTGACATGGCTAAGGGAGACTTGACAGCAGGCATGGTGGTGGCATACACTTATGATCCTGGCACTCAGAAAGGAGGCAGGAGGATCACAGTTTTGAGGTCAGTAAGTTCAGGGTGAACCCTTTTATAGAAACTCCATCTCAATAAGTAAATAAACACATAAGAGAAGGCTGACAATGGCTCAGTGGGAGAAGGCGCTTACTTCTAACAGCCTGAGTTCAATCCCCAGAACCCACATGGCAGGGGGAGGGAATGAATGCCTGCAAATTGTCCTCTGACCTCCACACATACACTGTGATGTACGAATTCTCTAGCCTCCTCTTGTTGTCTCTCTCAAAATAAACAAATAAAAAGTAAGAAATAAAAAAGGCTGGGAATGAGCAGACGGCTTGGCAGATAGCTTACTGTACAACCACGGGACTGGAGTTCAGATCTCCAACACCCACATAAAAAGCCAGGTGTGGAAGCATATACCTGTAACCCCAGAGGTAAGCGCTGGAGTTGGGAAGAGCCCTGGGTCTCCTGGGCCTCCATCAGTCCAGAGTGGTGAGTACCAGGTACAGAGAAACTGTCGCAAAAGACCAGGCAGAGCCCAGTGGTGGTATATGTCATTAATCCTAGCACTTGGAAGGCAGAGGCAGGTGGATAATTATGAGTTCAAAGCCAGCTTGATCTACAGAGTTAGTTCCAGGACAATTAGGGCTTTACAGAGAAACCCTGACTATATACACATGAGTGAGTGCATATACTTGCATACATGAATGCATACACATATACCATGCACATATACACAGGACAAAAAATAAAAACCCCAGGCAGAGCTGGGGAGATGGCTCAGTGATTAACAGTTTTCTGCTCTTCCAGAGGACCAGAGTTCAACTCAGTTCCCAGCACCATGTCAAGGGACTCTTAATGACCTCTAACTCCAACTCTGGGACAACGTGTTGTCCTCTTCTGACCTTGGCAGGGCCTATGTGTGACCTTGGCAGGTCCTATGTCTAACCTTGGCAGGTACTTACACACACCCACACATCCACAGGCATATCCACACAGATAAACTACAATCAGCTATGAGGTCATTAATTTGAAGTAATTATTAACTAAATTCTGTGTTTAAAAGACAAATGGTGGGCTGGAGAGATGTCTTAGCGGTTAAGAGCACTGACTGCTCTTCCAGGGGTCCTGAGTTCAATTCCCAGCAACCACATGGTGGCTCACAACTATCTGTAATGGGATCCAATGCCCTCTTCTGGTGTGTCTGAGGAGAGTGACTATGTACTCACATATCATAACACACACACACACACACACACACACACACACACACACACACGTCAAAAGCCCAAGCACCAGGTCTGTGGACCAATGTCAGGGGCTTTCCAGCACACATGAGGTCCAGGCCGTGATCTGCAGCACTGCACAGGCAGGGTTTTAAGCCAATAGGTCTCCATCAAGATACCTACTCACTTATAACTGGAAGACTGATTTTATTTTTTCAAAAGAAAGAAGAAGCCGTCGTGTGTGGTGGGGCATGGCTCAGTGATAAAACCCTTCTTTAGTGTGAGGCTTTGAAATTAATCCTCAGCACATTAAAAACAATAGTTATGATCCAACTTGCAAAATCCCTGAAAGCCTTGGGGCCAACACATAGATATATCTGGGAGGCTTTTGGGGTGGGTATTGGAGAGACTCATGTGATCATATTGCCTGCAGAGGACCAAGCATCCCCCACCTTTAATTCGAATCTCTCTGCTCTTCCTGATCCTGAAGCTGCTGGCTTCCTCCCATCTGTCCTTGTCTCCCTCCACTGATGTGTCCAGCCCTCTGAAGTTCTAGGTCCATCACATCCCACACGGCTCCTCAGCCACACAAATGCCTGACGTGTACAACACAGTCTTCAGTGAAACTGTAAAACGTAGGGACATCACATGTAAGTTGTGGGTGAGCTGCTGGGAGAGGGGGAGCCTCAGTGAATTCAGACTTGAGCATGATGAAGCTTAGATCCAAAATCAAGGCCCTCCCTTTGGGCAATGCCTAATAGAAAACCTTTCTAGACTTTGTAACTGTTTGACCACTGATATCCTTCATGCATGCCTTGCTCCCTGCTTCTTCCCCATTCCCTGTACATTCCTTCTCTGATGGCTCCATCTCCAGGGTGCCTTCCTCTGTAACGCTCAATTTCATTTGAAGAAATCGATTTTATACGTATGATTGTTTGCCTGTATAAGTGTATGTGCACCATGTGCATGCAGTGTTCATAGAGGCCAGAAGAGGGCGCTAGATTCCTCCAGAACTGAAATTACAGATGATTGTGAGCCACCATGTGGGTACTGGAGTCAATCCTGGTTCTCTGCAAGAGTGACTAGTGCTCAGAGCCATCTCTCCAGCCCTCACCCCTCTTCCCCCTTAAGTTTTTGGAGACAAGGTCTCTCAGTGAACCTGATTCTCACAGTTGGAACTAGAATAGCTAGCCAGCAAGGCCTCAGCATCACAAGGTTCTGCCTCTGTGGTGCTCAGACTGCAGATGGACACTAGCACACATGGCTTTTATGTGAATGCAGAGAATCCAGATGCAGCTTCTCCTGCCTTCCAAGGAAGTGTTTTCTCACTGAGCCATTGCCCCACCCCTATTTATCACCAGCACGTTTTAACTTTTACTTTTTGTGTGGCTATGGCCTCACATACTGAATGCCAGACTTCCTTAACATTTTTTGCTCTTAATAAAAGTCTGTTACCTAGTTAATGGTTCATTATATCAATGAGATACGTCTATGGGTATGGGAGGATGGAGTTGGCTATGAAGTGAAAAGGTGTCTCAAGGCCAGATGCAGTGGTGCTCACCTGTGATCCCAGCATTTGGGAGATGGAGGCAGGAGAATCAGGAGGTGAAAGTTAGCAAGTTGGAGGCCAGTCTAGGCTACATGAAACTAAAAACAGGGGAGGGGGGATGGGAAGATGGCTCAGTTGGTAAAGTGCTTCCCGTGCAAGCAGGAAGACCTGAGTTTCATCCCAGCACCCATGTAAACAGCTGGGTGTAGGGATGTGCCCATGTGATCCCAGCATCGAGGAAAAAAAAGACAGGAGGGTTTCTGGAATGGGCTGGCCAGCCAGTTCAGCTTGATGGTGAGCTCCCAGCCAGGGAGAGTCTGTCTCAGAAAATAAGGTAGATGGAAATTGAGGAAGATAACCAATGTTGATCTTTGGCCCCCACATATATGCGCATGCGTGCACGCGCACACACACACACACACACACACACACACACACACACACACACACACAAGATTGCCTTTCACTGGATGTTCTTTATACCATTTTTTTTTTAATTCAAAAGAGACTTTTGAGAGCTAATTTTAAAATTACATCTATTTATTTATTGAGTGAGTGTGTATGTGAGTGTGTGTAGTGTGTGAGCATGCGTGCTACAATGTACCTGTAGAGGTCCGAGGATGATTTGCTGGATTTTATTCTCTCTATCCACTTTGAAAGTCCCAGGGATCAATCTCAGGTCATCACTGGCTAAGTCACCTCACTGGCTAGCACGCCAACACTCTGGCTAGTTAACTGGTTTTGTTTTCATTTAGTCAGGAGCCTATAGGTCCAACCAACAGATGAGAGCCATGATAATAGTGGGATCCTGGGCAAAGGGTTTTCCCTTTCTGCCCATCCACTCAGCCATCATGTGGCTGGCCTCACACAGGCCTTGAATCGTGGCAGGAACAGGAAAGAACTGGATCTGCATTCTTTTATCCCATGCCTCCCAGTGCAGGGCAAACATTGATCCTGTGTCTATTATGATAATTGCTAGTGCGGTGCCAGACAGCATTTTGAGGGCTTTCCATGTATTTATCTCATTTAATCATTGAATATTCAGAACAAGCCTTTGACATGGGAATCATCATTAACATTCCTGTCTTACGGATGATGAGGTTCAGAGAGGCCACACCATGTCTAAAATTAGACGTGTTGAGAAAATGACTAGACTGTGTTCACACTGTGTTAGGAAGTTGTTCGTAGATATTGCCTCTGTAAGCCTGCTTTCCCAGACACTTTGGTATGTTCTGTAAGCATGAAACTTTGAAACAGTAGTAGCTGGCTGCTGAGAACGTTAACGCACGTGTTGCCAAGTCTGATGACCTGAGTTCATATGGTGCCCAAATGGTGAAAAGAGGGAGCTCATTCCTGCAAGTTATCCGCCACATGCATGGCATGGTACACACACACACACACACACACACACACACACACACACACACACACA
>JANHMN010000023.1:17104396-17117305 GCA_030674055.1 Rhabdomys pumilio
ACACACACACACACACACACACACACACACACACACACACACACACACGGTGGGAGAGTACAAATGAACAAAAAGCAAAATATGAATAGGTATGCTTTTGGGAGGTAATGGAATTTTGTGAGGTGAGGCCAGTTGAAGGAAGTGAGGCATTGTGGGGGATGTCTTTGATTGACATGTCTTTGATGTCTTGTACTGCTCCCTTCCTGTCTCTCTGGCAATTTCTGGCCACAGTGATGTGTGCCATCTATCCCAGCATGCTTCCTCTGCCACGGTGAATTAAAGCTCTGATGCCATTAACAAAACAGCCTGAGTTGTCTATGTTGAGTACTTTGACCACAGGTCTGGAATGGTAACAAACACACCGTGTTCCCACCCGGGGATCCATCATCCAAAGAGAAACATCTCCAAACAACATTCTGCTTTCTGTCAAAAGCCTTCTCCTGGCTCCTGGTTCTTTTTAGGGTCATTTCTAGACATGGCAGCAATACAATATTCTGATGGCAGTCTGGAGTGAGGATTGTCCCAGGAAATGTTCACTCTTGTCAGTCAGTTAACACACCAGCAGAGGGACCTCTTCCTAGGGGTGATCCCATCTCTGCTGTGAAGCCAGTGTGAACTCACAATGACCCCCAAAGACCCACAGGGTGGAGCCCCTTCAGTCTGGGTCTGCCTTCGTTGTTTACAAAAATTTTTCGAATTAGATTTATTTTACTTTATGTGTGAGTGTCCTGTCTGCCTGCTTACATGTGCCCCATGTACATGCTTGGTGCCTACAGAGGTCAGAAGACGACATCAACGTCAGATCTCCTGGGACTAGAATTGGGGATGGCTGTGAACCACCATGTGGGTGCCAGGAATTGAACTTAGGTCCTCTGGAAGATGACAGGTACATTTAATCACTGAGCCAATCTCCTGCCACCTACTCTTGTTAACTGTAGGGGCTTCCAAATTTGGGGGTAAGAGTATATTTATGTGGTAGAGAACTTACCTAAAATGCCCCAAAACACTAGTCTATAATTTGTGGAATGTCAAGATTGGAGACCAAGGCAGAAGTACAGGGACTCCAGGCTTTATAGAGTCTGGAGGAAACCCTAGACTTGGCAGGCAGCAGGGAGACAGCCAGGCAGAAGGGAACCAGACATGTGGTCAAAGTACATGACACAGACAACTTGAGTTGTTTTGTTAATGGCATCAGAGGTTTAATTCATTTGTGGCAGAGAAACCATGTTAGAAGTCAACGGAAATTGAGAAGTTGTCAATTGAAGTCAATTATTGAAGACAATTGATGTCAAAGACAATTGAGCACATGAGTGCGGCAGGTGATGGTGGTGGCCCCCTGGCAGCGGTGTGTGTTTGCTGTGTGCCAGGTATTAATCCTCACACATTTCTTTATGTCCCTCTCATGCTGGGGATAGAAATCAGACCCTCCTGCATGCTATGCAAGAGATTTACAGCTGAGCCAAATCCCCAGAGTCTTACTGGGCTGGGAGGTAGATTCTTGGCTGATACTCTACAGCTGATTCATACCCCGGCACTTCATGGAGGATTCTAGGCAAGAGCTCTTCCACTGGGCTATCCTCCAGGCCTAACAAGCCTAGGAGGGAGGTATCCTTTAAATATAAAGTTATGAAGAGCTAGGAACTCAAAGGTCTGCCCAAGTCACATAGCTGGGGCTGTGGAGCCAGAGGCCAGGATGTTCGCCTTGGGCTTAGAGATTTTGACACATGGATGGAGCCTTCGTCTCTCTCCCCTATACACCAAAGATGTGAAAACTGGCTCAGATGTGGCCAGGCAGTGGCAAGCCCTGCCTCACCCTGTGTACACCTCAGGCCCAAGAACAAGCTTGGTTTCAGCACCACGGATAGCTGCCAGCCTCTGGGAAGCTGAGTACATGTTGGTGTAGCTGTTGCGGTTCTATTATTAATGCCTTAATCTCCGTTGTATGTGTGAGTGTGTGTGCTGTATATGCGTGTGGGGTATGTGTTTGTGTGTAGGGGGGTATTGTGCCCACGTGTATGGACACACAGGTAGGAGGAGGACAGCAACATCTTGTTCTATCTCTGTATCATTCTCTTGAGTCTCTCACTGAACCTGGAAGTAAGCTGGCAGCCAGCAAGTCCCAGAGAACCTCCCTGCCACCCACAGTGCTGAACTCCTTGCTGGTATTACAAGTGTGTGCCAGCACACCCCATGTCTTTAATGCCATTATATGCACCTAGTTAGAAGGCTTTTGGTTTAACCCTCTCCCTACATGAATGATGAAATGGGAGCTTTGTGCAAAACTTGGGAGAGCTATGCTGTAATAGAGATCACAAGTAAAACCAACAGTGATCCCGTTTTCAGGCTGGGACTGAAAGCCCAAGTGGATTAAATATATGTTTGCCTAGCATGTATGAGACCTGGCACTCCATTCCCAGCATGGCCTAAACTGAGCGTGGTGGTACATACTTGCAGTACCAACACTCTGAAGGTGGAGGCAGGAAAATCACAAGTTCAATGTCAGGCTGGAAAGATGGCTCCGTGCTTAAGAGCACTTGCTGTTCTTGCACAGGACTGAGTTTGGTTCTTAGCATTCACAGCAAATAGATTACAACCACCTGCAGTCCCAGTTTCAGGGGATCTGATGCTCTCTTCTGGTTTCTGTGGGATCTGCACATGTTCATACTTTCTCTGTCTCTGGTTTTTTTGTTTGTTTGTTTGTTTGTTTGTTTGTCTGTTTTTGTTTTCTCTTTGTTTCTTTCTTTCTTTTCTTTTCTTTTTTTCTTTTTTCTTTTCTTTTTTTTTTCTTTTTTTTTTTTTTTTTTTGCGATAGGGTCTCACGATATAGCTCTGGTTATCCTGGAATTACCCTAAGTAGACCAAACTGGTCTTACCTGCATCTGCCTCCTGCGTGCTGGGATTAAAGGCTTGTGCTACTATGCCCAACTGTTAAAAAACAAACAACCAAAACCAAAACCAAAAACAAACAAAGAAACACACAAGGAATAAAAGAAGTTCAAGGTTATGCTCAACTACATAGCAAATTCCAGGCCATATTGGAATACATGTCACACACACACACACACACACACACACACACACACACACAGAGAGAGAGAGAGAGAGAGAGAGAGAGAGAGAGAGAACACATACACACACTCACAGACACGCACACACACAGACACCACACACAGAGACACACACACAAAATCACTGTTATCTTTTCTTCTCTTTCCTCTCTCTCTCTCTCTCTCTCTCTCTCTCTCTCTCTCTCTCTCTGTCTCTCTGTTGCTTTCTTGCTTTCTGTTTTGAGTCAAGGTTTTTCTGTGTAACATCCTTGGCTGTTCTGGAATTTTCTCTGCAGACCACAAACTCACCACAAACCTACAAAGATTAACAACCTTGGCTGTCCTGGAACTCACTCTGTAGACCAGGCTGGTCTCAAACTCACAAAGATCCACCTGCCTCTGCCTCTGCCTCTCAAGTGTGGGATTAAAGGCGTGTGCCACCACCACCCTCCATCAGAAACCATTTACAAATATTTGTCATTTGTGTGTGTGTGTGTGTGTGTGTGTGTGTGTGTGTATGTATGCATGCCACATGTGTGCAGGTGCCTAAGGCCAGAAGAAGCCTTTGGGTCTCCTAGAGTTGGAGTTGCAGACAGTTGTAGGTAGCACAACAAGGGAACTGGCAACTGAACTCTGATCTGCAGAGCCATCTCTCTGAGGGGCTATCTCTCCAGGCTCTGATTTTTTTTTTAACCCAGTGTGTTTCATTAAGGTTGCACACAGGACCATGAGAGAAGAGTTATTTGCAGAATAACTTAACAGGGGCTACACCCACTAAAGAAAATGTTTTGTTTTTTCATCTCGTGGGCTAACAAGACAAATCAGTGAGTAAAGGCACTTGCTGCCAAGTCTGATGACATGAGTTCAGTCCGTAACACCCACACGGTAGAAGGAGAAAATTAACTCCCAGAAGCTGTTCTCTGACCTCCACATATACACCCTGGCATGCATGGACGCTAACGCACACTCACACAGATACACATACAATAAGTAAACAAATGGTAAAACAAAACCTAAATGTTTCTTTCCTAGCGACCATGAACTGTTCATAGAACCTTGGAGAGGGTTTTCTTTCTTTGAGACAGGACCTTTTTATGTATCCCAGGCTGGTCTTGAACTCACTGTGTAGCATGCCAATCGTTCTGCCGCAGAACCTAAAATCATTAAGTGGGTTTTTGTAGAACAAAAGTGGACAGAAGTCTAGGGACTCAGGAAGGCATCTGCTGCTGAGCTGGGCCCACTGCTGAGGGAAAGACCAGGAGCCCCTCCAGCTTCTTGTACAGCCTCAGTGCTAGGTAGGGAAAGGACCATTAGCAAGGGGGACCCTCTGAATGTGTCCTGGAAGATTTGCTGAGTACAATGTCAGGCACAGCACTGGGCTACACTTTGCCATCTCTCCAATTCTCCATTTTCTACAGTTTTTTCTCCCATTCTGGGGATTGCATGCAAGGGCTAGGCAGGGGCTCTACCACTGAGCCACGCCCCCAGTCCCTCACTGGGGGATTCTAGGCAGGTGCTCTACCACTGAGCCACGCCCCCAGCCCATTGACATTTGGCTTTCTACAATCTAGGGCACATCCTATGCTTATTTTGGTTGTAGGGTTTTTGTTTTTGTTTTTGTTTTTTTGGTTTTTCGAGACAGAGTTTCTCTGTGTAGTCCTGGCTGTCCTAGAACTCACTCTGTAGACCAGGCTGGCCTCAAACTCAGAAATCTGCCTGCCTCTGCCTTCCAAGTGCTGGGATTAAAGGCGTGCACCACCACTGCCTGGCTCCATGCTTATTCTGGAGTTCATTTTACAGGTGGGAATAACCAACCTACTGACTAACTTGTAGCTAGCCTGTGGTCACACTGTCAGTTGGTTGCAGTATTGGGGTCTGAACATTTCTAAAGCCCCCTGGCTGGTAGCCCATAGACAGGACCCAGGTGGGCAGCAAATGGCCCTCGGGGATCCTCAGTTGTCTGTACCTTGTCCATGAAATCCTTCACTCACCATCCCCTAATGGTGCATCTGGACAACACCTCCTGCCCCCCACTCCCAGTCCCCATCCAGTTGCAGCGTGAGATGGACCCTCCCTTACCACTACTCAGGAAAATACTCACATGTGGGCCCCAGGCCGGTCCTCCCTGGTCAGTACGCCCTCCTTCTCCATCAGCATCTGCCGGAATGTCCCGACCTTCTGCCGGATCTCCTCCTCTGAGTACCTGTGGGGAACAGGGGACATGAGGGCTTTGGCGCTAACCCTAGGTCACTCTTTGAGTCACATCCCTGGAGAGCGCACCTGCTCTCCTGCCCTTGCTCACTGCCCACACTCCAGTGGCATCTTCTGTTTTGTAGGTTTGTTACTCTATCTCAATGTACCCTCTCCCTCCCCATCTCCTTCACTCCCCATGCCTCCCCACCTACCGTCTGCTTCCTTCAGTCCCTTCCTTCCTCTCCCTTATTTTCTCCTCCCTTCCCCGCCCTGTCATCCTTTCTCTCCTCTCTGTATTTTATATTTCTCCCCTCCTTCCTTCCTTCCCTCCCTCCCTCCCTTCTTCCCTTCCTTTCTCCCTTCCTCCCTTCTCCTTTTCTTTATTTCATTTATGTGAGTACACTGTCACTGTCCTCAGACACACCAGAAGAGGGCATCGGATCCCATGACAGATGGTTGTGAGCCACCATGTGGTTGCTGGGAATTGAACTCAGGACCTCTGGAAGAGCAGTCAGTGCTCTTAACCACTGAGCCATCTCTCAAGCCCCCTCCTTCTTAATACTGTTTATTATTAAGCTCATGGTACGAACTGTAAAAAGCTTTAATTCTTACTTGAGTATGCCTGTTTTGTCTGTATGTGTGTCTGTGGACCACATGTGAGCCTGGTACTCAAGGAAGCCAGAGCAAGGAAAGAGATCTCCTGTGACTGGACTTACAGATGGTTGTGAGCCACCGTGTGAGTGCTGAGAATCGAACCTGGGTCGTCTGGAAGAACAGCTAGGATTCTTAACCGCTGAGTCAGCTCTCCAACTTCTCTTTTAAAACATTGTCTTGCTGTGTAGCTCAGGTTAGCCTGTAACTCACTTGTAATCCAAGTTGATCTCTACCTTTTAATGCCCCTGCCTTGGTGTCTCAGGGCTGGTGTCCCAGGCTGCCCCTCAGGGCTGTGCACACACAGTCCATGCCTAGGGCTGGTGTCCCTGGCTGCCTCTCAGGGCTGTGCACACACAGTCCATGCCTGATGTAGCACTAACAGCTGTGTGTGGGGGTGCTGTTAGTGAATGAGTCTTGGGTCATGGCCTCTGGGGGCTGTTAGTGAATGAGTCTTGGGTCATGGCCTCCGGGGTTTTCACTCTTTAGAATAGAAGACAAGGGTTGGAAAGATGGCTCAGCCATTAAGAGCACTGGTTGCTGTTCCAGAGGCCCTGAGTTCAAGTCCCAGAAACCACACAATGGCTCACAACCATCTGTAATGGGATCTGACACCTTCTTCTGGGTGTGTGTGTGAAGACAGAGCACTCATATACACTAAATAAATAAATAAACCTTAACAAAATAAAAATGTTTATATTTCTTATTTTTTTTTAAAAAAAATATGTGTTTTAATGTATATGTGCAGGTGCCCACAGAGATCAGAAGAAGAAGCCAGTAGACCTCTTTTAGCTGGCGTTTTGTAAGTCCTCTGAAGTGGGGTTCTCAATTATCTTTTCTTTTTTTTTCTTTTTTCCCCCTTCTCTTCTTCCTCTTGCTCCAGCCCAGCTCACTCTGTCTCAGCTTACTCCGGCCTCCCCCCACCCCCCCACCCCACCCCTCTTGCTCTGGGCCCTGCCTGCCAGTTCTGGCCCAAAGTACACTGTAGCTGTCTTCACACACCCATATGAGGGCATCAGATCTCATTACAGATGGTTGTGAGGCACCATGTGGTTGCTAGGATTTGAACTCATGACCTCCTGAGGAGCAGTCAGTGCTTTTAACCACTGAGCCATCTCACCAGCCCTCAACTCTCTTTTCAAACAAGTGGTTGTTTTTTTTTTTAATTTCTTCTTATTTATTTATTTGAGACATGGTCTCACTATGTAGCTCTGGCATCCTGGAATTCACATTGTAGACCAGTCTGGTCTTGAACTCACAGAGATCCACCTGCCTCTGCCTCCTGAGTGCTGAGATCAAAGGCGTATACTCTCATTCCCTGGGTCTTTGTTTTTGAGACAGGTTCTCGAATAGTCTGGGCTGACCTCACACTGTCTGTGTAGTCAAGAATAATCTCACATTCCCGATCCGTGTGCATCTCCCTCTGAGGTGCTGGGATTGTAGACAATGTGCCACACACATGGTCTTATGTAGTTCTGAGAATAGAATCCAGGGCTTTAGACATAAGCCCCGGCCCAAGGCCTGAGTTTTATTGAAACTCGGTGTCTCATATGGTAGGGGCCAAGGGCTGTCTCTGGAGCTGGTAGATCCTAGTCAGGTTCCCATATTCAGGCCTGTGTCCATTGGGAGTGGGAATGTCTCACTAAACCAACTTGGCACTAAACAATTTTTAAAAAAGTTTTTTTTAATTTATTAATTTATTTTTGGTCATGCATAGTTGCCTTTAATCCCAGCACTTAGAAGGAAGAGCTGGGGGAATCTCATAGTTTGAGGCCAGTCTGGTCTATATAGCAAAGTTCAAGGTTAGTAAATTTTTATTTATTTAATGTGTGTGAATGCATGTGATGTGTATACATGCATGCATGCATATCTGTGCATGCACATGTCTGTATGTGTGTACAAGCATGTGTCTGTGTGTGTGTGTGTGTGTGCGCATGCATGGTATGCACGTATGACTGAGACTAGGAGTGACTTCTGAGCTAGGACCATCCATCTCAATGACTAAATTAAGGGGAAACCACAGTTTAAAGGTCATGGCGACCTTGCAGGAAGCCTGGTTACTTAGAAAAACCTCTGTTTTCTTGCCTGACTAGCTTGGCATCTCTATCCATTTCATAGATTGTGGAAACTGAGGCCTTGAGTTGTTATTTATATTTATAGGTCTTTATGCTTCTGACACTAGGTGTATCCAGGGCATAGGACTTTTGTGAATTGGAACCTTGTCTAAAGAATAAATGACCAGCTGGGCTTATGGCTCTGCTTAGCTAGTCCAGATCCTACTTCCTTGCTGGATTACGCTACTGTTTCCCGGTGTCCTTCAGACTCAGCACCAGGCTCCAACCCAGACACCCAGCCCTCCCTGAACACTTCAACCCTATTCCAACCCTGCCCTTGCTCTGCCCAACCTTTGTTGACCCCGTCAAGGCCAGCATTGTAGACTAAGATCAACGTTCAATCAGCCTCGTCAGATGAGGCACCTGCCACAAGCCTAATCAGGCCCTGGCCACATCACATCCCAATTTTGCTTCTAGATCCATTCACCATGCCAGACCAAGCTCCTTGCTTAGTCCTGGTCTCGTCCAAGCCCCACCCTGTTGCACCGATATTCTGGGCACAGCTCCACCACATCCAGGGCAGGTCCTCTCAATTAGAACAGCCATGCCCCACAGCCTCCCCCCATCCACTGTTGGGGTACCAAACTCTAGAGTGCAGTCCAAGCTCACGCCCATCTTAGACCTGGCTCCACCCCTCTCCGTCCTCCTCTTACGTTGCTCTGCCACACAAAGTCCCTGGGCACAACTCTACCACTGCCAAGAGCTCAGACAAATAGCCTCGCACTTCTCCCGGAAGTAAAGCCATTCATTCCCTGTGTAGGCGCCCTTCTGGAGAGTTTAGCTACACCCCTACTCTGCCATTCCTCCCTGTGCCTCCAACATCCACACACTTGCTCGGGCTTTATCCTTCCTTACTCCTGCTAGACGCTATGCCTAGCTCCGCCCCTCCCTCTGCACCCAGCCTCAGTGCGTGCCGGACCGCTGCATAGACTGGGTGTACCCATTACAACCACACACCAACTATACCCTTTGTTGGGCTCCGCCCTTGCCCACTTCTCCAAGCATAAAGCACATCCCAACCACGCCCCTACTCTGACTCCTCCTCACCAGGTACTCAGTCTCTGGTCTCGCCCCGCCCCATTCTGCTCTGATTCCGCCTACTATATCCAACTACGCTCCCTGTTTGTGTCTGCCCTGCCATGCTGCAATAAGCACCCCTCTACCCCCAGCATAGCGTAACCACTCCCCTACCACTCCTTGCCCTAGCCACGCCCCACCATGCTCTCTACGCCCTAGCCCCGCCTCTGACAGCTCCGGCGCCAAGTCTCGAATAGTTTGATCTCGCCCCACCCACATCTCCTCTGGCCCCGCCCCTCCCGCCACGCCCTACTCACCCCTGCTCCTCCATCATCTCCTGCAACTCCATGCACTTGAGCTCCACGCGCCGCTTGCGCTCGTGGTCCAGGATCTCCCGGTGCGCGCGCTTCACCAAGCCCGGCTCGGCGGCGCGCAGCTCCTCCTCCGCGCGCGGCCAGGACCCGGACGAGGCGCCGGGCTGCGGGAAGCCATTGGCAGCGTCCGGCGGAGCTGGCATGCCGGTAGCCCCGTTGTTCACTGTGGAGGACATGACACAGGTCCTCGGCGGCGTGCCCTGCGGGACAGATAAATCACAAGGTGGGGTGGTCACTCACCTCTTGGCCACTGGCTGAGCTCTCTCTCTATGACTTAATCCTGGAGGTTTAGGGCCCACTCGTGGCCCTAATCCGCTTGTTCTCGCGCTGTAGAGGGAGGGGCGGGTACCGTCACTTCAGGACACGAATGTATTCTACACCAGTCTTTCGCCATCTGTACAGTGGGTGGGTGCAGGCCAGATCTTTGTATTTTGTTTTTCCTTCACTGTTTTTTCCTTAAACAAGGTTTCCTATAGCCCAGCCTGGCCTCCAACTTGCTATGTAGTTGAGCGTGACCTTAAACTTCTGATAGTCCTCAGTCTCTCAAGTGTTGGGGCTTACAGGCATGCGCCATCACACCCCATTTATGCAGTGCTGGGGATGGAACCCCAGGCTTTATGCATGCTAGGTAAGCGCTCTACCCCGCTATGTTCCATCCCTCCAGTCCCAAATAACTTTAGAGAAAATCTTATATGACACTAGTGACATGGCTCAGAAGATAAAGACACTTGCCACCAAGCCTGGCTAGAGTTCAAAGCTCAGAACACACACACACACACACACACACACACACACACACACACACACACGCACGCACACGTGATGGAGAGAACCGACTCTTGCAAATTGTCCTCTGACCTCCATATACTGGAACTGTATGCTACACATGCTCACACAACCCAATAAATAAATGACACAGAAGTTTTTGTCTTTTCTTTTTCTTTTCTTTTCTTTCTTTCTTTTCTTTTTTTTTTTTTTTTTTTTTTTTTGAGACAGGGTTTTTCTGTGTAGCCCTGGCTGTCCTGGAACTCACTTTATAGACCAGGCTGGCCTCGAACTCAAAAATCTGCCTCCCAAGTGCTGGGATTAAAGGCCTGCGCCACCACTGCCCAGCGTTTTTGTCTTTTTTTTTTTTTCCCTTTGGTTGCTTGTTTTGTTTTGTTTTTCTCGAGACAGGGGTTCTCTGTGCATCCCTAGCTGTCCTGCAACTCTCTCTGTAGACCAGGTTGGCCTCCAACTCAGAGATCTGCCTGCCTCTCCCTCCTGAGTGTTGGGATTAAAGGCATGCGTCACCATGCCTATGCGGCTTATGAATATAAAATTTCAAAAATCTTATTTTCTTGTGCTGGGATGAAACCCCAGGACTTCATAAACGGCAGGCAGTTTACCACTGAGTTACAGCTTTAACCTTAAAAAAAAAAAATACTCCTGGATTTGACCACACATGACTTTGGTCCCAGCACTTGGGAGGCAGAGGCAGGCAGATCTCTGAGTTGGAAACCAGCTGAGTTGGCAGAGAGAGCTTTCCAGGACAGCCAGAGCTACAAAGAGAAAAACAAAAACAACTAAAATAAAAAGACATTAAGAACTTATTTTATGTGTGAAAGTCTTGCCTGCATGTATGTATGTGCACCGTATGTGTGCCTGCATGTGTGTATGTGCACCGTATGTGTGCCTGAGTTAGTCAGAAGAGAATCCCTTGGAACTTGGTTTATGGATAGTTGTGAATCACCATCTGGGAATTGAACCTGGGTCCTCTGCAAGAGCAACAGACAAGTTCTCTTGACCACTGAACTGCCTCTCCAGTCCAACTTCAGCTGTTTTGTTTGCTTGTAGTGCTGGTACTCAAACCCAGGACCTGGTACCTGCCAGGTAAGTGCTTAACATCTTTGGCTGCATCTCCAGCCACTGGGCTCAGGTTAAACCAGCCATAGCCCAGGACACACTGTTGTAGCTTTGTTCAGTATACTGCTAACTTCCAGCTTGCATCCACAGCAACCCTGCAGGAATGGGGGTTTCTCTCCTTTCATTCTCTTTTCACTCTGGGTGTAGTTTCAGTCTCCACTGCATCTGGCTAACTCTTCCAAAGCTAACATTGCAGGGAGTAAGTCTCAACAGGAGCACCTCTCCTTTGTTCTGGAAATACTGTTCCCAAGGACTGCCCAAGGTGACATGGAAAATTAGCTTTCTAGAAAGCCACGTCCTCTCACGTGCTAGGGGTAGAGCAGAGGCCTGGTTTGGAGGCAAGAAGCCTTGACACTGATAGGCCAAAAGTAGAAAACACACACACACACACACACACACACACACACACACACACACACTCGACCTCTATCTTAACAGAGAGAACCGCCTCCTAAGCTATTTCCGGGTCCTTTCTCCAAGGCTCTGCTAGTTGCTAAGCAACTGTAGGTCTCATTCTCAGGGTGTGGGATGCAAAGGATAGAGGGAGGGTTGGGCATGTATAGATTGGAGCCATCTCAGCAACACTCTCTCCTCTCACTCCTCTGGAGATTTGCACATGCCAGGCAAGCACTGTACCAACTGAGTTATTACCTCAACCCCAATTAGCTTTTTAAAAAATGGCCTGGCCAATTGACCTGGACAGATATCTCACCAACAGGGTTACAGACCAGGCTCCTTTACTCTTTGCTGTGTGACCCTGTGGATATTACTGCCCATTCTGAGTCTCTGATTCCCAAATGTGGCTAGGACCACCATCCACATCCCTTATGATAGGTGAGTTCCTGGGGACTTACCGAAGGAGGTTGCTTGGAATGGTGAGTTTTAATTGTCAATTTGACCTAATCTAGAGTCACCTGAGAAAGGAGTCTCAGTAAAGGACTGTCTGGCTTGAGTTGGCCTGTATGCATGTCTGTTGGTGGTTATCTTGATTACATTAATTGAAGTGGGAAAGACCTGTCCACTGTGGGTGGCGTCGTTTCCTAGGCAGGGAATCCCAAACTGTTTAAGGGTGGACAGTGTGAGCTGAGCACTGGCACGTGTGCTTTAATTCATTGCTCTCTGCTCTTGACTGTGAACAAAATATGACCAGTTGTTTCAACTCCCCGACACCATGACTTCCCTGCAGGGATGATTTTAACATTGACTTGTGAGCCAAATGAATCCTTGACTCTTGAGTTGCTTTCGTCAGAGTAATGCTTTTTTTTTTTTTTTTTTTTTTTTGACAGGGTCTTACTATGAAGCTCTGAGCTGGACCTGGCCATGTAGACCAGATTGGCCTCAAATGGACAGAGATCTGCCTGCCTGTGGCTCCTGAGAGCTGGGATTAAAAGCCATGTGCCATAACTTCTGGCCCTCGACAGAGTATTTTATTACAGCAACAAGAAATTGAGACACTATCCTAACTCATCCCTCTTCATCTCTAACCTAGACAGTTTCCCACCTCTGCTCATGGAACAGCCCTGAACCTCAAACTCAGTTCTCCTCAGGGACACATACACATATACACACATACACATACACACATATGCATACATACAAACAACACAT
>JANHMN010000023.1:17117557-17120057 GCA_030674055.1 Rhabdomys pumilio
ATACACACACACATATATACACATAAACATACCATACCACACACACATAAACATACCACACCACACACACCACACATACACAACATACACACACCTATACACACACATACACTCCCACCCCCTCACACACACACACACACACACACACACACATACCATACCACATACACACATACACACATACACACCATACACACACAAACATACCACACACACACAATTTTGATCCATCACCTCTCTCCTCACTATGGTTCTTATTAATCCACTTATTCTCGCCTGTGACATCATATCCCTCATCTCAGCATCTTGCCAGGCCTCCCTGCCCTCAGACCCCCATCTTCCATGAACAACATGGAAGATCAGCTCAGGCCACATAAGTCAACTCATGTCTTGTGTTAGACTCAAATAGCCTGTTATGTTGGCATACCATTATGGCACAAGCTTGCTGTCATATATCTTCCCTCTTTCTTACCTCCAGGTCTGCCAACTTGCAGCTCATTCTCCCATAATGCTCTTTGTTTTTGAGATGGAGTCTTACTCCATAGTCCACACTGATCTCGAACTACCACATCTCCTCTAAATTCACTTTGCCCACCCTCAGCCTCCTGGTGCTATAGTTCCAGATTTTAGCCACCATGCCTAGCTTCCAGGATGCTCTCGCTACAGACTCCCAGCCACACTCACAGGCACAGTCAATTTTAAGAAGCCTTTCTGTATCCTGATGGCTGGTGCCACCCTCTCCAGTCTCTTGTCACTTGCTTTTGTCACTGTGGATTTACAAGCCTAGGGTAGCCTTGGAGTTTCTGAATCTTGCTATCAGTCACGTGCCTACATAAATGGAGTTTGGTGAACGGAACTGGAACAAATCAAAGACCGTTACAAAAGGCGGGTGGGGTAAGAACACGTGGCACAGTCAGTCCTGCTGTCTGCACACTCCCCTTGTTCTGTCTTCTTCTTAGCTTTCCTTGTGCTAGGAATGGAATTCATGGTTCTTCCCATGCCTGGCAAGCTGTCTACCACTGAACCACGCCCCAACCCCTCACTGGGGGATTCTAGGCAGGTGCTCTGTGAGGAGCCGACAGAAGTCAGCTATCATCCTTGCAGCCATCTTGAGCCGTATACCCTGGCAAGAGACTTGATTACAATAGTCTACAACAGCTGAGCACACTCTGATAATGTCTTGTTTTAGATACCCAGGATCTTCCCTTGGGTGTGTGAGACTTAAAGGTGTGTGGCTTAAGGGCGTGACTTAGAGATCAGATTTAGAGATGAGGCCTAAGGGCATGACTTAAAGGTATGGCTTAGAAGTGAGACATATAAAAGGTGAGAGGCAGACAGAAGTTAGTTGGTTATTAGACATTAGTTATTAGGCACTTGGCACTTGGAGGAAGAAGAGAGAATTAGACATTAGACACTCGGAAGAGAACTTGGAAGGGAACAGAGTGTTAGACATTAGGCACTTAGCACTTGGAGAAAGCAACTAGGAACTAGACACTTGGAAGAGCACTAGGGACAAGGAACTAGGGACTAGGAACTCAAGACTTGGGACTTGGAGAGAAGAGAGACTGAAGAATAAATGGGATTAAATCACACTCTGTCTGGTCTTCATTCTTTGAGTCCATCCTCACTCTCTCTCTCTCTTGCTGAACCCCAATCCGCAGACTGGAGCAGCTTGGGGCAGTGCAGGCTCTAACAACTTAGCCCCCAAGGCTTGTTTTTGGCAGTGCGGGTCCCAACATTGACAGAGCGGTCTGCAACATTTTGGCCCCCAAGTGTGGGGCAGAACGGTTCTCAACATTTTTGGTGCCCAACGTGGGGCAGCTCGGGCTGAAACAGTGCTCTACCACTGAGCCACGCCCCCAGCCCCTCACAGGCAGATTGTAGGAAAAGACTACCATTAAGCTATACTGCCATCTTGGGATTTTACTTCTTGCCACATTCTGTTCTAAACCAGCCCCTAGCCTCTAACTCCCCTATTTGGTCATTGCTCGGGTAGTTCAACTGGGTTGAAAATTTTCTGTTTCCTTCTTTTCCACCCAAGGAGCTTCTATTTATCCTTTGGAGTCCAGCCCAAATATTACTTCCCCATGGAGGTCTTGATCTAGGTGGGGAGTTTGAATCACTCCCCTGCAGTTTCAACCCACATTCCTGATATGACATTGGGGCTGGAGAGATGGCTCAGTGGTTAAGAGCACTGGTTTTTCTTCCAAAGGTCCTGAGTTCATGTCCCAGCAACCACATGGTGGCTCACAACCATCTGTAATGGGATTTGATGCCCTCTTCTGGTGTGTCTGATATGGCATTGGGTCACTGTAGTTCAATGTATGTCTGCCTACCATTCCTGGCTGTGAGCCCCTAGAACGGGGGTGGGGGGGTTGGGGGAAGCATTGCCCTAGCTTCTCAGAGTGGATCCCATACTCACAATGCAGTAGGGGCCTGAATGCTGTAGGAACTTTTGAGACTTCAGCCCCTGGAACCCATCTTTATGCTGTCTTGTTTT
>JANHMN010000023.1:17122557-17147307 GCA_030674055.1 Rhabdomys pumilio
TGGCTGAGACTTCTGTTAAGAGCTGTGAAATGTTGTCAGACTTGGCAAATAAAAACATGAGCTCCCTAGTTAAGTAAAATTTGAATTTCATGAAGTTTGTATTTGGGACAGGCTTCTAAAAATTATTTGAGGTTTCTCTGAAGTTCAGATCTAATTGGCTGTCCTATATTTTATTTGTCAGTCAACCTGTGATGTATCTCAGATTCAAATCTCTGGAGGTGAGATTATTATTGTTCCCTAGGTGACTCAGTTTTGTTTTCTCTCTCTCTGTCTCTCTGTGTGTCTCTGTCTGTCTGTCTGTCTGTCTGTCTGTCTGTCTGTCTGTCTGTCCGTCCGAGTGTCTGTCCGTGTGTCTGTCTGTCTCCAGAGCCTCACTATGTAGCCAAGAATGGCCCAAAACTCTCTTTTAAGATTAAAAACTTTGAAACAGAGTCTTATGTACCCAGGTTGTCCTTGAGATCAGGTTTCTTCATGGGTTTTTATGGGGTTGCTCTGAACTTGGGTGTGTTATCTTTCTGCTTCAGACTCCAGAGTACAGAGACTCCAACACCCTGTCTCTTCATCTGTAAAACAGGGCTTAATATAGATCCTTCCTCTCGAAGAGGTTATGAAGAGTAGAGAAACTGATGTATGTACAATTTTGGTTCCAGTAGATAATAGACACCTACAGTCCCAGCACTTGGGAGCCTGGGGCAGTAAGACCATGAGTTCAAGTCCAGCCTGTGCTATACAGTGACTTCCAGGATAGCCTAGACTACAGTAAAGTGAGACCTTGTCTGCCTCTGTCTCAAAACAAGCAAGCACAGAAACACACACACACACACACACACACACACACACACTGCTGGCAATGTAGGTCAGCACACAAAACCCAGCGCAGCATAAATGGCTCATGCTGTCTGTCACAAACCTGTAATTCCAGCACTCAGGAGGAGCAACTGTTCAATGCCATCCTCAGCTACACAGGGAATTTGGGGTCACCCTGGGCTACATGAGGTCCTGACTTAAGGAGAAGAGAAAGAAGAGAAAGAGGTGGCCATGGGGAGAAGGAGGAGGAGACCCCACAGTTATCTGCAAGAGCTGGAAGCCTTCAGGAGCTGGTGTCTCCTGGCGGTGAGAGGGTTACAGCGGCTTCCTCCTGGCCTCTTTGGTGTCTCTGGGGAACAGCCGGAGCTGCTGTGTGTTACCCAACACTCCAAAAGATGCTGCTGTAGCTGGGAGGAAAAGAGACCAAGCAGCTTCCTTTCAATTATTCAGTGGCTGGAGCTTCCTGGGGCCCCGGCTGGAGCCAGAGGAAAATCTTGGCGGAAGCATCTTGCAATAGGATGACCTGGGCTGGAGCCAAGGTGGGAGCCTGGGGGAGAGAAAGGCAGCCTGGCGTGTGCAAGTGCTGGTACCTCAGGACTGTGCCTTGGCAGCATGCTTCCATGGTCCCTGTCCTCTCCTGTTCACTCCAGAGCTCTGTCCAACCACCAGGACCTGGGCCAGGACTTGGCTTGACCACTTCTCTGCAGCCTCAGTCTATGCTATGAAACAGGAGTGAGATGCTGGCCCAAGGCAAGCAGGCAGAGCAGGTGTACATGTGAAGCCCAGGAGGAAAGCATAGGCTGTTTTGGTACCGTGTGGGTTTGGGCAACCTATCCAACCTCAGGCTAGCTCCCATTTTTCCTGCTATATTCTGTGCTACTCAGAACACCCTGGCCTTTACTGTTCCTTGAGTCTGGAGTGCCCGACTCCTCCATTTATTCTGCCGGAAGGGACAGGTGCCACCTCCAGTGGCTTCCTAAAGTATGTCCTCCTGGAGGATGTGCCTCTGGGGTCACTACATCACTTCTGTTCTTGTTCCAATATGTTCTGTCTCTGACTGTTTGTTTACTGTCTCATGTAGCCCAGGCTGGCCTTGAACTCCTTCTGTAGCCAAGGATGACTTTGAACTTGTGATGTTTCTGACTTTAGCTCCTGAGTGCTGAATTACAGGCACTAATCAGCACGCCCAGTGTCTTCAGTACTCAAGATCAAACCCAGGGCTTTGTGCACTCGACCAGCTAAGCCATAGCTCCAGCCGTATTTTTGAGATAGTGTCTCACAAGGTAGCCTTAGCTGCCCTAGAACTCACTATGTAGACCAGGCTGGCCTCAGACCTCACAGAGCTCCACCAACCTCTGCCTCGAAAATGTGAGGACTACATGTATGTGCCACCACGCTGTGCCTACATGTGTGTGCCACCATGCTTAATTTCCCAAACTGGACTTGTGATTTTTCTGTCTTAGCCTCTTGAGTGCTAGGATTACAGTCATTCTACAATCCCCAGCCTGTCATTGCTCTCTCTAAGGAGAGTAATCAACTTCATTTATCTTCCTATCCTTAGGGTCTGGTGGGGACTGTCACTGGGCAGCCATCTGTGACCAGCTCTGCACTCAGAGGTGAGGGCAGGAGGATCAATGTCATCTTTGGCTACATAGTGAGTTCAGGACCCTGCTTGCGCTTCATGAGTCCTTATGTCAAAATAAACAACGGCAAAACTCCAACCTGGGGCAGGTGAATGGCCCAGTGGGTAAAACTGCTTGCCACCCAGCCTGAAGACCTAAGTTCAGACCCTGACTTACACAGTGGGGGGAGAGAACTGACCGTACACATTGTCTTCTGACCACCACATGCTTGTGTCATGGCACACACCCGCTAAACAAACAACTGTAACGTACTGCTAGCCGGTGTTTGTAGTGAGCCTTGGGGAGCTCACTTCTTGTCTCACTACTGTCATCTTCAGGGACTTCAGTGGAAGTCATCCTTGCTCCCAACGTCCAGTCTGTGTCCCTTTGACATTTGCATAAACTACATTGCCATCTCTTCCCAAGCCTGATGTCGAGCCCAGTCTCTGAATGAGATAGAAACGACTTGTCTTCCAGCCAAGCTCCTCCCCCATCCTAGGGTTTCCAACTTGAATTCCCAGATCAGGAAGTCTGGATGGCAGGTTCCCGGAGCCGAGGGGCCTCTGCTATGTGATTGTTAAGGAGGTGCGGTCTGAGCCATATAGCTCAGATGACATCTGTGCAGACTCCTGAGGTCCAGAGCTGGCTATCCAGAGCTTTGTATGGGACAGACCCCACAAGTCCGGACTTCAGACTAGCGAGCAACATCAACCAAAGATGGCAACACCCCACACTCTAGGCGAACAGACTCTGGGTTAGACCAGAACAGGTACCATTGGCTGCTGAACACCATACAAAGCAATCAGTAGACAGATATTGAAACCAGAGTTGAGTGCTTAGGACGTGGCTCAGGCTAGGTATGGAGCTTGCCTAGAATGCACAAAGTCCTGGGTTCCTCCTGAACACAGCGTAAGTTCAAAGTGACGATGTACACTTGTTATCCCAGCACTGGGGAGGTGCAGGCAGGAGCATCGGAAGGTCAAGGCCATCCTCTTGCCATCCTCAGCGGGCAATCAAGAAGACTTAGCAGGCAAAGGCATTTGCCACCAAGCCTGATGGCCTGAGTTTGGTCCCCAGAACCCGCACATGGTTCAAAGGAGGAAAATAACTCTCCTCCTCTTACCTCCATGTGTAGGCTGTGCTGTGGCATGTGCACATGTGTGTTTGTGCACATGTTCATATATGTACACGTGCATGCACAACATAATAAATACATGTAAAATAATCTTTTACCAACAAATCATTATCCTCAGCTACAAGGCCAGCAAGGAAAAATGAGAGCCTATCTCAAAAAATAAAATAAAATAAAATAAAATAAAATAAAAAAGGCTGGAGAGATGGTTTAGCTGACAAAGTTCATGGCAGTAGAACCTGGGTTCAAGCCTCAGTATGTTCTTTAAAAGTCAGGTGTGGAACCGGGCACATGCCTTTACTCCTAGGGTTTGGGAGGCAGGGACAGGTGGATCTCTGTGAGTTCGAGGCCAGCCTGGTCTACAGAGTGAGTTCCAGGACAGCCAGGGCTACAGGTCTTGAGAAATAAAACAGAACAAAACAGACAAACAGACAAACAGACAAACAGAATGCTGAGTAAGGTAGCGTGCATTCGTAATCCCTGGTACCTTCTGGCCAGTGAGCCAGGCTCAGTGAGATACTGTCTTTAAAAATAAGGTGGATGCCATTTGAGAAACAAAACTTTAAGGTCCTATAAGCCAGATAAGCTAGTACACGAATGTACACACACACACACACACACACACACACACACACCACACACTACACACACACCACACACATACACACAAACACACACACACACACACACACCACACACACACACACACACACACACACACACACCACACACACCACACACACACCACACACACACACCACACACATACACACAAACACCCCCCACACACACACCACACACACACCACACACCCCCCACACACACCACACACACACACACCACACACACACACACACACCACACACACACACACACACACACACACCACACAAACCAATGAGCACGTGACTGGTCATTCCTCCTCCCTTTCAGTCATAGGAAACCAAAGGTGCTGTGTCTCTTGAGTAACCAACTTCCTCCTCCTTGGAGATCTCTGTGGCCTTTATGGATGCTGGCACCTTCTAGATGGGGATTTTTTTTTTTTTTTTTTTTTACAGCTGACGGCATGAGAAGGAAGTTTTGGGACAATCTGTAGGGGCCAAAGAGCAGCTTCAACTTAATTAGGAAAGGTGTTGACTCATGGCTAAACTACCATGAAGGGCTGGGCTATTAGCAGGTGGTACTAGATCATGTCTGTGAGGATCGATCTACATCGGACTCCAGGGCTGACACTGGCATGAAATCAGAGGAGCCTGCATGTCTGTCCCAGCTTTCCTTATCCACTACCCCCAGGATAAGAAAATCCCAGGCTATACTCAAAAGCTGGGTTGAGAATGGGAAATGAGTTAGAAACCCAGATCCTTCTTCTTGAGATCATCAGTTTCCCTCATGGGCCTCTGTGGGATTGGTCTCTTTGTCCCTGGATAAAAGTCACACTTGGGAGAAAGCTAGACATGGTGGTATCTATGTATAATACCAGCACATGGCAGCTGAGGCAGAAAGATCATTACTTGGGGGCCAGCCTGGGCTACTGGGGTGGTTTTTATTGTCATTTGACAGGATGTAGAGTCATCTTGAAGACATATCTCTGGACACATCTGTGAGAGATTTTTCTACATTAAGTTAATTGAGGCCGAACAATCCACCCTAAATGTGTTCGACACTATTCCATGGGCTGTGGCCTCAGACTGAATAAAAAAGAGTGAGCTCTGAGCACCAACATCTGAACACATGTACATCTGCATACACCCCTGCATACACACACACCTGCACACACCACACATACCTGCACATACCACACACACACACACACACACACACACACACACACACACACACACTGAACAAACAAATAAAAGTTGGCAGGTAATGCATGAAGCAGAAGCTATGGCAGGAGAGGCGAGTACTGGCCAGACAGTGGCTTTCTCGAACTGGGAGAGTGTTGTGGGTCTGGAGCAGATGCCTCCTCTTCCCAGACAGTTTCATTTTGGAAAATTCCCTCTATTGACTTGACTCTAATCAGGCAGTCCGCCCTGGGCATCCCCCCCCTCAGGTTCCTGCTGGGCCAGCTGAGATCAAAGAGACAGTCAAAGAGAGTCGGGCTGGGGGCTGGAGCATTGCCCGCCCGCCAGCCTGCCCGCCCGCCAGCCTTTCCCATCGATCCAGATGTGCCTGTCGTTGCTAGGCAACAGCCTCCAGTCTCTCCTGGTCCTCCCCCCCCCCCAGGGGGGCTGCAAGATTGGGCAGTAAAGGGAGTGAGAGACAGAAAGAGATACCATGTTCATGCTCTTGTTTTTCTTCTTCCACACTAAAATCTCTGTTCTCAAGCTTGGAGTCTCTTCTCCTGCTGGGGAAGCACTCCAGTACTGGGAACTCCACCCTCTCACCAAATGTACCTTTTATCTTGCTACACATTTACATGTATCTCTGGAATACTAAAAATCCACACAGCCACTGCACCAAAGAGGAGCATAGTTTCTTAGGAAGAAAGACCAGGGACTCACCAGGAAGGTCCAGCAGAGGGGAGGTGAGCCACAAAGGGGTCAGTGGGAAACTCAAGGCAAGCCTCAAGCCTCAAGCAGGGGCTGACACACACATATGTAGTTCTAGCTCTTGTGCCCTGCAGGGGAGAGTGTCAGGCCTGCGTTGTCAAGAAGGCAAAACCCAAAGAAAACTCACTCAGAAGTAAGACCGCAGGCTTCTGATTCCCAGTTTCTGCTTTGAACTTGGATATGATATGGGAGCCATTCGATTTAGGGAGAATGTCTCTAAAGACAAATTCACACTCATATTTTTGAGTGGGTTGGCTTATTTTTTCTTTCTTTCTTAAAACGTGGGATGCATTTCATAGTAATTTTTCCTGTTGTTGTTTCAAGTGCTGTAATCTAAAACAGTAAGTCATGTTTTTTCAACAGGCGTTGAAATGTACTGCAGGCTTATGGGGCTGAGATTGACTAAATAATGCAAGCCAGTCCCTGTCATCTCGGCTTTACTATTCTGCTTGTTTCATCAGCTTGTCCTGCTGATCTTTTCTGGGTTTTTATCTTTTGAGTTTTCGAGACAGGGTTTCTTGGTGTAGCCCTGACTGCCCTGGAACTTGCTCTGTAGACCAGGCTAGCTTCAAACTCAGAGATCCACCTGCCTCTGCCTCTTGAGCGTCGGGATTAAAGGTGTGCACCACTACTGCCCAGTGATTTGGTTTTTGGTTTTGCTTTTGTTGTTGGCTGTGAGAGCCACACCCTAGCAGTTATTAGATGATGACCTACTTATACTGTAGCATATTTAGAATTAGGTCTCTTTTCCGGAGGACTTCCCCTGTAGGTGGTGGAAAGAGAGATTTCCTCTTTCCATTGGTCCCTTTTTATTTTTCTTTGGTGTGTGTATGCTCAGGTGAAGGGTTGTCAGGGGAAGCCAAAGATCAACCCCAGGCATCAGGAGCCATCCATCCTGGTTTTTGAGACCTACAGCTCATCAATTAAGCTAGGCTGGCTGGCCAGGGAGCCTCGGGGATTCTCCTGTCTCTATCCCTCCAGTGCTGGGTTTACAGGTTCACGCATGTGCAGCAAGCACTTCACAACAGATCTGTTCCCCCTTGATTCCTTCCGAATCTTTTCTCTCTTTGAGATACTGCCTCCCCTGCAGCCCAGGCTAGCCTCCAACTGTGCAGCCCAGGCTAGCCTCCAGCTGTGCAGTCCAGGAGTGCACCAACCTTGTGATCCTCCTGCCTCAGCCCTCCTAACCACTCTGTCCTGTTGTCAGACCTTTTTTTGTTGTTGTTGTTGTTGTTTTATTTTATCTGAAGTTGGAGGACAGTTTTGATATGGTTTTGAGTGAAAATAAAAACCACATCAAGGCAGACTCACTGACAGCTCAGCAGCTGCTGGGCTGGGGCTGGGGGTGGGAGTGGGGCTAGGGGTGGAGTGGGGGTGGAGAAGAGGAAGAAAGGCCATGCTGTTTTGAGTTAGGATTCAAGAAAGCGAGCTGCCATGGCAGACTTGTGGATGTCAAGTGACAACCTGAAGGACTGAGTTCTGCCCGTCCCCTATGTAGCTTCCCAGGGGCTAGAACTCGGGCCACGTCAGGAGCCATCTCCACAGTCCCCAATGTTCTCGTCATGTATCCGAGGGAGATGAGGAACTTAACAGCTCAGCCTGCTACACACAAAGGCTCTGATCCAGGCTGGTTCCCAGAAGCCCTTGGTCCTGGCCCTGCCTGCCACTTGCTCAGCCTCAGCCCTACATACAGTGTGGTGCCCTTCTGAGACCTCTGCCCAGTATCCGACGCACATACTTCAACTCTGAGAGGCACAACTTTCCAGGGTCCTTGACAAATGGTAACCAATTAATGTCAATTAATCTGATTATTCTAAATCTTTAATTAAGCAGTTAATTAGCAACATCATTGACAATAACCCTTGAATCTCTCGGGGATGGCACGTGGGGGCTACGAAGGAGGCTCTCAGATCTCTAGGAGAGAAGGGGTGAGCCTCTTGGTATTACATCAGGAGAGATGCCTGTCCATGCGTTTTTCTTGCTTTGCCATCAGCACAGAATCCACTCCTGCCATGAACCCTGCCTAGGCCCTGGTTAGTGTGGAGAGGATGATATGAGCTGGAATTGTTAGCACAGGTCTGTCATCCCCAGAGGACCAATTACCTCAGGCCTGCCCGGGCAACTTAGATTGTTTCCAAATAAAAAGCAAAAATAGGGTGTGTGGGGGATATCTCGGCGATAGAGCTTTTGCTTAGAATCCTTCAGTGAGGGTTCAGGATGTTACGGGAGCTATATCACCTCTTTGCATGCACAATGTCCTGAGGTCGATCCCTAGCAGAGGAGACCTCGGTAGGAGAGAGGCCAGGACCGGAAGGGAAACTGTGTCCGACTGAGAGACTGCTCTAAGGTTCCAGAGCTCATCCGCATCTGCCACCTCCTCCTTCCCAGACCTCGGGCCTCATAGTTTATCACCTTCACCAAGACCATGCGACTCCTTAAGCTGCATAGCAGTCCTGCAGCTTAAGGAGAACAACCAACTATCAGGCCACTCGGAAGACGAGCGAACGAGCATCCTTATGCCAGCCTCTGCGCATGCGGATCTTTGACAACACAGGGCACAGGCTCTTGCCCTTAAATGGCAACAAGCCCGAGAACCTGGGAACAAGGCAACCCCCCCCCACTGTGGTTGTATCACTTCTGAGCGGAGGTCCGTGCCTCGGCTTCCATTCCACGCCATAGGATCCGCTGTGCGGATGAGAAAGATGGGTGAATTCAAGCAGAGGAGCCTGGTACTCGGGAAATGCTGAACGGGGAGCCAAGAGGAGAGAGAGTAGAGTGTGTCAGGGGCTGAGCAAGAAGGAGTCTCGAGGACACAGAGGAGACAGGTTGACTTGACGCACCTCACAGAAGCTGTCTGAGCAGAGTGTGGCGATGAAGGAAGAGAAGGAGGGAGAGGAGGACAAGTAGGAGAAGAAGAGCAGGATGAGGAGACGGAGGAGGAGGAGGAGAGGCATTTTGGGCAGAAAGGACCACATCATATGCAACAACGAGACACTGGTCCTCAACTCCATGCCAAACAAAACAAACAAACAAACAAACAAACAAACACCTTGTTTTTACAATGCTGGAGATGGAACCCAAGGCTTGGTGCACGCTAGACAGGTGTTCTACTGCTGAGCCATAGTCCGGACTTTTTAATTTTTATTTCAAGACAAGGTCCAGGCTGGTCTTGAACTCTCCATCCTGCTACCTCACTTGCCTAAGTGTAGGAATCATTCCTTTACAGTTTCATTTTCTCTTAGTTTTCTGGTCCTGGAAACCCAGGGCCGGGCGATGCTGGGTAAGGCTCCGCCCCCGAGTTCCACTTCCAGCTCATCTGCTTGCCAACTCCAGCGTGTCCTGGCTTCTGGGTGCCTTAACGTTTAACTCTCGCACCTCACACTCAGATTCTGAACCCACCAATCAGATTGGGTCCTGGGAATTTTCTTATCACAAATTCTTCTAGAAACACAGAGATAGGCATGCTGCAACATCAGATCACGCTGTGGTGAATTTGGATGTTCTGGGTTGGCCCCTGGTCACGTGACCCACGTCTTGAAAACACCTCATCCCCTTCCTAGTCCCCATCTGTCTGAATCACGCTTGCCTGTCTTCAAACAGTTCTGTCTGGTGGGTCCCGCCGCCTGCCTGCGAAAGATGGAGCCTCACATCCTCACCTGGCAAAAGCCCCCACAATCTGCTTTGTGTCTCCTCCTGAGTCCCAATTTCCTTGGCCTTGGTTTTTCTTCAGTTCTTTTCCTCCTTCAGAGGTGCCCTTCGTTCTGGCAAACCTGCATGGATTCTGTGAGGTCCATCTGGGATGCTGGCTCTAAAGTCCCCCAGCCAGGCAGCCCAGTCTTACACCAGAGCCCCGGCCACTCACCGACACTCCCATCTAAGCCACGTGGCCTGCAGAAACATTAACAACTCTAGGCAAAAAGGATACTTTGTATTTGCTGGGCTGGTGCCGGAGCCTCCCGCCCTGGGGCAAGCTAGGCAAGCAAGCATCACTCCACTAGTTATGCCCAATCTCTCACTAGGGGATTCTAGCAAGTTTTCTGCTGAGGACGGCTTCAGTGCTAACATGGTTCTAAATCTTTATCCAATATCCAACACTGGGTTGAGGATGGCAATGATTATGAAACTTCTAAGTCAAGAAAGGCGCCAAGCTGGGTTGGGGAGATGGCTCAGCGATTAAGAGCACTGGATGCTTTTTCGGAGGTTCTGAGTTCAATTCCCAGCAACCACATGGTGGTTCACAACCATCTGTAATGGGATCTGATGTCCTTTTCTGGCATGAACTATATATACACACAGAACGACAGAACGCTCATACATAAATAAATTTTAAAAATTATTAAAATAAAAGAAAAAGAACCGGGCAGTGGTGGTGCACGCCTTTAATCCCGGCACTTGGGAGGCAGAGGCAGGCAGATTTCTGAGTTCGAGGCCAGCCTGGTCTACAGAGTGAGTTCCAGGACAGCCAGGGCTACACAGAGAAACCCTGCCTCAAAAAATCCAAAAGAAAAAGGAAAAGAAAGGCACCAAGCAAAGGCAAGGTGAGTGACGAATGCAGGTAGGAATGAGCGTTTCTGCTCTCAGATACTCCAGAAAAGAGGACAGAGGAAGGAAGAACTAGAAAGGCAGTGGAGAGCAAAGTGTGCTTGTGCGCACCTGTAATCCTAGCACTTGGGAGGCAGAGGCAGGGCGATCAGGAGTTGAAGGCTAGCCTTGGCTATGTATCAAATTCAAGAGCAGGGTAGGATACAGGAGACTTTGTCTTCAAAATAACTAACAAACAAAACCCATAATAAATACATAAAGATACAGGGTTGGTAAACAGCTCATTGGGTAAAGAGACTTATTGCTAAACTTGCTGACCTGAGTCCTATCCTTGGATCATCACCTGAGAGTTGTTGTCCTCTGACCTCTACTGGAGCATGTGGACCTGAACACAATAAATGAAAATAAAAATCTAAAAACAACAACAACAACAACCCCCCCAAATGCAAACAAAAAATAAAAACAGCAAACCAGGCAACAGGAATGCGGGGGATGGCTCAGTCAGCAGAGTGCTTGCCCAGCAAGCTGGAGGAGGAGTTCAGGCCCTAGACCCTTGATTCCCCCTGCCCCCCCCCAAGTAAATGCGTTTATAATTCCAGTGCTAGGAAGCAGATCCCTGGGGCTTCCTAACCAGCCAGCCTCGCCTCCTTGGTGAGCTGCAAGCCAGCGAGAGACCCTGTCTATTAATAAGTAAAAAGCCAGATAAATAAAACAATGCCTGCCATTTCTTCTGCCTTCGTATGTGCATGCGCATCTGAGTGTGCACACACAAATACACACACACATTCACACACATACATGCGTGCACACTTGTAAGCACGAGAACACACACGTATGTGTGCACCTCCCCCCCATACTCATAAAAACAAAGGGAGGCGTTCTGCAGAGGATTCTGAGAGCGTAAATAGGACCAGATGCTGGGGGTGGGGGGGGCAGGACTGACCATCAGCAGGGCCAGCTGAGTGTCCCAGAGTCCATCTCATCCCGGATACTTCCCATGCCTTTCTGGGGTGGCTCAACTGCTCTACCAGTCCTGAGCCCACTCTGCTAACCAGGAGTCTTTGTTGGGTGCTAAGGGGTATGCTACTAGCTGGGCATGGGCTGAAGGCTCTACCCTTGGCTTTCTCCCCACCCACTGGTCTCCCTTTCTCTCGAGAAGATTCTAGTCTGGCCACATGCATACGCATCCCTGTCAAGTCTCCTGGGGACTCAGGACCTTCAGTTATGCCGGCACTTCTTGCCTTGGTGAACAGTGGCTTCTCCTTCAATGGACAGTGGTTCCTTCTTAGCCACAGTTCTTTAGTGACTGGTGTATTTCTCCTTTCCTCTTTCCCTCCATCCTTCCATCCCTTCCTCTCTCCCTCCTTCCCTCCCTCCTGCTCTCTATTCCAGATTATGTACCCCAAAGCTGGCCTGACACTCTAGGTCCGTGGTTCTCAACCTTCCTAATACCGTGACCCTTTAATACAGTCCCTCGCGGTGTGGAGACCCCCAACCATAACATCATTTTTGTTGCTACTTCGTATCTGTCATTTTGCTACATTGTTCATCCTTCAGTGTTAAAAATCATAATTCAAATATCTATGTTTTCCAACGGTCATAGGTGACGCCCGTGAAAGGGTCTTTGAACTCTGCTCCCCAAAAGTAGTAGCGACCCCCAGGTGAGAGCCACTGCTCTGGATCGTCCCGCCTCCTCCACTGGCCCTGGCTCACCAAGGGTTTTCACCTCCTCACTTCATTGCCCTTGCTGCTCCTCTGGGTCTTCATCACTTCAGGACCACGGAGAGCACCGGTTTTCCCAGGAGCCTCCTCCTGTAGCCCACGTCTCTGCCGTTAGCTTCCATCTAGCCGAACCTCAGAGGGTTGTAACTAACTGTTCACTCCCTCAACTGCTCTAGGGAATCTTCAAGGTGAAAGTCAGGGTCAGATTGACCCCTGTGTCCTCTTGGCTCACACAGTGCCTGGGAACAAAGAGACACCCACCGTGTATAAATTATATTGACCCAGATGGTGGTACATACTGGATTTTATTTTATAATAGTAATTATTATTATATTAATTATTATTTAGTAGTATTTGATTTTTTTTGAGACAAGATCTCTCTGTGTAGCCCTGGCTGTCCTGGAACTAGCTCTGTAGGCCAAACCAAGCTGGCCTCAAACTCAGAGAGATCAGACCAGGCTGGCCACAAACTCCGAGAGATCCTCCTGCCTCTACCTCCCAAGTGCTGGGATTAAAGGCGTGTGCCACCACCCAGCCGGGATTTTATTCTTATGGAATTCTGTCAAACCCATCGTCTATCACTTCTTGTGCGCCAGGAGGCAGATCCACACTTTAGTAGCTGGACCTAAGGATGGAGGGTGAGCCTAGCCGAAAGCAGAGCCTAGGAGATGACTATCACCTGATTGTAGCTCTGAGCTCTTTCCACTGAAGTCCTGCAGGATCTGTGATCTCCCCTGGGGATGTGTGACCTACTCAGACTATCTCTGGCAGCAGCTTTGGCCACTCCCTTCAGCAGCCCCTGGCACGGGCCACTGACTGACAAAGCCACCTCACTCTCAGGCTCATCTGCCCCATAGTCACCTCTTTCAAGGAAAACACAGAGCCCCCAGACCCTGAAGCTGTGCCCATGTGGGTCATGGGTGAGGCTTCCTTCTCTGCTTTCATTAGCTTACTGGGGAAGCAGCCTCGCCCACAGCCGGTCCTTATACAGCCTCACAGGGGCTCAAGCTCCAGCATAGGGGGATAGTATGCTTATGAACAGTCTCTGAAGGCATCTTAGGATGCTCGAGCTACAGGAAAACAACAATGGATGCAGACTTCTCCCCATAGCCCATTTTCAGTGATTTAATTTCATGTACCTATGAGGGTATAGGAAGAAGCCTGCAAGGAGGTATCACAGTCTTAGTGCTTGTCTTTGGGTGGTAAGAATGTTTCTCTCTCTCTCTCTCTCTCTCTCTCTCTCTCTCTCTCTCTCTCTCTGTGTGTGTGTGTGTGTGTGTGTGTGTGTGTTTGTGTGTGTGTGTGTTAGGAATGAATGAACTTTGTACATGCTAGCAGATACTCTACCACTGAGCCACGCCCCCAGCCCCTCACTGGGGGATTCTAGGCAGATACTCAACCACTGAGCCACGCCCCCAGCCCCTCACTGGGGGATTCTAGGCAGGGGCTCTACCACTGAGCCACGCCCCCAGCCCCTCACTGGGGGATTCTAGGCAGGTGCTCTATCACTGAGCCACTCCCCCAGCCCCTCACTGGGGGATTCTAGGCAGGGGCTCTACCATTGCCCTACTTGGGAATTCTAAGTAATTGCTTTACCATTATGCTGCACATCTGACCTTGTAAGAAATTTTAAAATTGCCAGGTGGTGGTGGCAGTACACACCTTTAATCCCAGCACTCGGGAGGCACAGGCAGGTGGATCTCTTGAGTTGGAGGCCAGCCTGGTCTATAGAGTGAGCTCTAGGACAGCCAGGGCTACACAAAGAAATCCTGCCTCAAAAAGAAAATTAAATTAATTTCATTACCACTACATGTGTCCCTGTGTGCACGGGTATGCCCATGCGTGTGCGCATATGCATACCACAGTGTGTATGTGAATACCACAGTAGTTCTTTTAGGAACCAGTTCTCTCTTTCTACCTTGCAGGGGTTCTGGGGATCAAACTCAGGTTGTTAGGCTTGGTGGCAAGTACCTTCCTTACTCACAGAGCTGTGGTCACTGGTCCCAGGTCTGATAGTTTGGTTTGTATGCAGTCCAGACTCGTCCTAAGCTCCCAGCAACCCTTCTGGCTCAGCCTTCCAAGGGCTGGGATTATAAGCATGAGCTAACATGTATAACTGGGTTCTTATTTAATTATTTGTTTATGTTTCTAGGAGTCAGGTTCTTACTATGTTGCCCTGGCTGTCCTCGAACTCGCTCTGTAGATCAGATTGGCCTCAAACTCAGAGATCCATCCTGCCTCTGCCTCCTAAGTGCTGAGATTAAAGGAAAGGCCCTCCACACTTGACTCCGTCCTCCCCTCACCCCTTTTTTTCTTTTTAAGAAGGGGACATTGATGATAGAAGCCAGGACCTTGAGGATGCTAGGCAAGCGCTCTCACTGAGCCACATTCCCTAGGATTACCCGTGTACACCTTTGCCAGCTTGAAAATAGGTCATTTGTAAAATCAAAAGATTCAACACATGCTAGGGGTGGTGTTATATACCTGTCAGAGGATAGCCAATAAGTTCAGCCTAGGCTAGCCTGTGACACATATTGAGACCTTGCTTAAGAAAGAATTCAACACAATTTGGTTCTGTCTGCCTGTCTCTGTTCTGGGTAATTCTGGGAAATAGTGGGTAAGAAAGGACCCTAGCCCCCACTCCAAATGAAGAAGCTGTCTGCATTCCAGGATCAGGGAGCTTCTTAAGCTTTCAGAGGCCCCAGCAAGATGCTGAGGGATTCAGGCTCTGTCTGCCAGCTTCAGCTGGCTCGGCAACCTCTGCAGTGGGCAGGAGGCCAGGGGAAGGCTGGTGGAGGCTGAGGCTAGGCTTCCTGCTGAGGAGACGGTGCTGCAGGCTGGCAGCTTTTAAGATGGTGGGATCCCTAGGGGGTTGGTGGGCTGCTCTGGAGCCAAGGTCTACAGAGCCATGGAAGGGCCTTTCTACAAGTCCAGTGGGTCACCTAGACCTTAATCACTTGTCCAAATCCCCACAAGAACCCTGTTTTGGATGATACAAGGCTAAGAGAGCTGGGCTGCAGGTGAAACTGTCGTCTTCCAATGCTCATGACCAAGAAGAGAGGGGAGGAACAAGAAACACAGATGTCACCAAATGATAAACAACGCCAGACCAGACTGCAGTTGTGATTGCTGGCAATGAATTTCTCATTATCAAAGGACCCTAGACCTCTCACTTTCTCTCTAACCTCCTCACTTCCGTATGTGTGTGTGTGTGTGTGTGTGTGTGTGTGTGTGTGTGTGTGTGTGCGCCATAGTATATTTATGGCAGTCAGAGGACAACTTGTGGGACTTGGTTCTCTCCTTTCACCGTGTGAATCTCAGGCGTCAAACTCAGGTGCTTTGGTGGCACTTGCCTTGGCCCACTAAACTACCTAGCCAGCCCTCTCCACCTCATTCCCTGAGGCAAGGTCTCTCCTTTTTACCTGGGGCTTCCAGTTGGTCTAGGCTTGGCAAAGAGTCCCAGAGATCTGTCCATCCCTGCCTCCCTAGTACTGGGATTACGTGTGAGCACCATCTTGCTTGGCGTTCTGACCACTGAGCCATCTCCCTGGTCCAGTGGTTTTCAACCTGTGCGTCACAACCCTTTTGGTGTGTTGAATGACCCTTTCGCAAGGAGTCACCTAAGACCACCTGCATATCAGACATTCACGTTACGATGCATAACAGTAGCAAGATTACAGTTATGAAGTAGCAACAAAAATAATTTTATGGTTGGGGTCACCACAATACAAGAAACTGTATTAAGGGGTGGCAGCAGTAGAAACATCAGGAACCACTGTCCCAGCCCCTGACCCCTTCTTTCCTCTCTGTGTTAGGGCCAAACTCCCTCCCACTTCTTACTTCTCCTCATTTACAGGTTGCATCTGTCCTTCAGGGTCACCTCCATGAGCCTCTTGCTCCTCAGCAGGTCCCTATCACTGGCCTCCTTTCTCTTCATTAAAGCCTGCCCCCCCCCAGCTTCCTGACCCTTCTCTGGGCCAAGCAGAACCAAGCAAGTCTCTCTTTCCTCCCAGATCTCTTACTTGTCCTAACAAGACACTCCTGCTCAGGCTCAGCCTCCTCCCAGCAGAATTCAGCTGCAAAATTTCTTTTTCTCCCCAATTCCCCAAATCATTCTCAGCCAGTATCTCCTGTTGCCTCTGTCTTATGTGCCCGGTGCTGGGGGTCTTTTGGGCTCCGATGAACCATTCTGGTAGGTATCAGGAGGGCATTTTTGGTATCCAAGAGGTCACTCTAAATCCAGGCTAGAGGTGTGTCTAGTCTTGGCTCACTGTGGTATCTTGGATCCTGGTATTATTTTCTCTTTTGGAAGCTGATTCTGTTATTGGGAGGGACGGGTGGATTTTGAAATCTCAGCTGCAGCAGCCGATAAATCAAACCTTGAAACACTGGAGGTGATTTCCACTTCTGCTGATGAAATCACAGACTTCCTGACATGGTGTGTGTGTGTGTGTAAATGCATTTGTGTTTACATGCACATGAAGGTCACAGGTTGATGTCCGATGTCTTTCTCAATTACTCTCCACCTGTTTGTTTTTGGAGCAGGTCTTCTCACTAACCCTGGAGACTGCTGATTAGCCAGTGAGCCAGTGAGTCTGGCCAGTGAGCTCCAGCTATCCATCTGTTTCCACCCTCCTAATGGTTGGACTGTGGATGTATATTACAGCACCCAGTTTTTTACATGAGTGCTGGGGATCTGAACTCAGGTCCTCGTGTTTGGATAACAAACACTCTACTGGCTGAAACATTTCCCCAACCCTCATATTTTCAGATTGTGTGTGTGTGTGTTGGAAGGGATTGGACCCTGTTTCATTTAGTAAGAAAACCATCTACCACTGAACTGTGTACCCAGTTGTCTTTTTATCTTGACACAGGCTCTTGCTAAGTTGTCCAAGATGAACTCATTCCGTAACCCAGGCTAACCTTCACCTCAAAATCTGCCTGCCTCAGCCTCCCAAGCACTTGGGATCACAGACCGTCTCTATCAGGTCTGGCTTAACATACAGGTCTATAGAGTACAGCGCTCTGAGAAATTCTGACGTTGATGGGAACTTTGGTTGGTCATCTTGTGAGGCTCTGTTACACACAGGGACACTGGGGACTTGTTGAAGGTCATACAAGAAGTTAAGGTTGGAGCTGGGCTCAGAAACGCCCTTGGACTCACGTCTCCAGCCCTGCTGGGTTTTTTTTTTCCTCCTTCATGTTACCCCTGACTTCTGCTAGTCCACAGTGCTCTGGGAAAAGGTGGCCAAAGGCAGCATGGAGGGAGAGCTGAGGGCAGCAGAGTGTTCTGGAATCCACTCTGGGCCCCAGAGACAGTGGGCTTAGATTACACCAAGACTTTGGCAAAGCCACATCACATTTCTAAGCTTTGTTTGAATCCTCTGCAAAGGGAAGACAGTGTTTATTATTTTCAAGACAGGGTCTCTCTGTGTAGCCCGGGCTGTCCTGGAATTCGCTCTGTAGACCAGGCTGGCCTTGAACTCAGAGATTACCTGGCTCTGCCTCCTGAGTGCTGGGATTAGAGGTGTATATCTCCCCCATCCCCACCCTACCCCCAACTGACGTGTGTGTGTGTGTGTGTGTGTGTGTGTGAAGGGTCATGGTCATGTGAATGGTTCAAAGTGTAGGTTAAGGAAAAGACTGAGGCTGGGGAATGCAGTTTGGTGGAAATGTGCTTTCTTAGCGTGTACAAGGCGTGGGCTCTACCCCTAGCATTGCAAGAAAACAAACAAAACAACAACAAAAAAGAAAGAAAGAAAGAAAGAAAGAAAAGGAAAAAGAAAGTGAACCTGCCATCTCCTCCCTTGTGAGCGCCCTAAGAGAGGGAAGCCGCACTGTTGCTCTTGGAGTGAAGGACGTGTGGGCAGAGGAGGAGATGGGGGTCGAAAGGGAGGCCGACTCCAACAGGGCTGCTGTGGCCATGGGCTGTGTGAGGGGGCGAGAGCTAACCACTCAGAAGGGAATGGGCAGCCACCAGCTTTCTGAGATCAGCAAGAGACTGCTGGGAAGGGAAGGGGGGTGAAGGTATGATAGTGACCAGATGGGACTTCTCTTGGAGGCGGGCTCTGGGAGGGGCAGGTTGTAGTAGGAGTGCACAAATGCCAGTTCAGATCACATTCTACCCACAAATGTCCTAGTGACCTTGGGCCGGTCGTCTCCCTCCCTCACTGTGTACGCCTCAAACTCCACACTTGTAAGTTGACCTCTCGAGTCAAGAACCCCACCCTTGTCCTGACCTAGACAACAAGCTGTCAGGACAGGTCCTCAGCAACACACTTCTGCTCCAGGGAAGAGAGCTAAGTGGCTTTGTGACCTTGGGGAAGTCAGTCTATCCTCCTTTCTCAGCTCTGAAAAAGGACCAATGAGACCTTCCTTGGGAAGCACCGGTGAACACCAGCTGTGTCCACTGCAGTCACAAGCCAACCATGGTGCCTGGTGTGATATCCTCAGCTAACGTGGCTCTCAAAGGAAATGTCCTTTGGGAATCAAAAGACATACTTCAAGTACCTCTAGGTATTTCTGTAGGGAATGTTACTTGTAATCTGTTTACTAACACTCGTCTAGTGCCTTTAGTATAATAGTGTTACACACACACACACACACACACACACACACACACACAGAGTATAACATATAAATATATATAATTAACAAAGTTTCTCTGTGTAGCCCTGGCTGTCCTGGAATTCACTCTGTAGACCAGACTGGTCTTGAACTCAGAGATCTACCTGCCTCTGTTTCCCAAGTGCTGGGATTAAAGGATGTGCCACGGCCATCCAGCTCATTTGCACTTATTTATTTGTGGGGGGGGGGGGCAGATGTGAGTGACAGTGAACACATGGAGGTCAGAGGACAACACATGGGATTTGGTTTTCTTTTCCCATAATGTGAGATCCACATGCTGGAGAAATGGCTTAGTGGTTAAGAGCACTGACTGCTCTTCCAAAGGTCCTGAGTTCAATTCCCAGCAACCACATGGTGGCTCACAACCGTCTATAATATAGGATCTGATGCTCTCTTCTGGTGTGTCTGAAGACAGCTACATTGTACTCACATAAATAAAATAAAGAAATCTTTTTTAAAAAGTGGGATCCAGGGGCCAAACTTAGACTGTCCGGCTTGATGGCAAGTGCTTTTACACACTGAGCCATCTCACTGACCTAACACCTTACTGTTTAAATAACTTCCCACTCATTATATAGATTATCCCAGTAGTTCAACCACAAAAGATTCTGCCCACTCTCTCAGCAAGTGCCCCAAGTCACCCTCAACAACAAAAGAGATTGTTAACATTCCACCTGTTTACACAGTAGGAGACACGCTCACAGAGGTTGCATGGCTTACCTGAAGTCAGATAACCTATATTTGACTCCCTGTTTCCTGACTTCAGAGGCTGTGCCTCTCAAACCACCCACCACTTACCTCTGAAAACCCAATTCACTCTCTTCTAGTCACCCTTCCAGAATTCCTCCTCCACCCCACGCCGGAGTGTGCGATAGGATATAAAGTTTAGGAATCCCAAAACTAGTATTCTGTGGGAGTAACTTCCTAGTCAACATAGTTATATTTCTGGTTTAGGGTGAGGAATTTGGTGCCAGCCCAGGTCATGACCTTAAGATGACCCTCTGGGTTCGAGAATCCTTGCTGTCCATTCATGTAACTGTCCTTTGCACTTGATACAGGATACAAAGTCAGTCCAGGAGCAGGTGAGTGGAGAGGCGTCAGGGGACTGAGAAGTTATGGCTGGGATAGAGCACAGACACTGGAGTGTCACATCTGACCTGAGTGGCCTTTTTCTGGATCTCCCTAATCTGTCCTTATGGGAAGCAGTTGTCAGAAACAAGACCTGCAGAAGGCCTCAGTGTCCAGGCAGGAGCCCTTGAAAGAAAGTGGGAGATGCTGGCAAGCCAGAGGCTGCGTCTCTCTTCACAGTGCTTTATCAGAAATCTACCACAAGGCTAGACCTACCCTGGGCCTTAAAAATTCTTGCAGAATGTCCTTCCAAACTCCCAGTGGCTATTTTCACATCTGCACCCTCCACCCTCTTCCCAGTGTGAGAATAAATGCCAGCCTGCTAGAGACCCATTTCTCACTGCCAGCTCCTACCTCCCCCGGGAAATTGGGTAGCTGGGAAAAAGGCCAGACTGTCCCTTATGCAGGCACCCCCCTGCTGGACAGAGGCCCAGCATCCAGGTTTGGGGGTGGCTGCTCTCGCCACCTCTGCAAGTGATGGGTATCTACAGTGTCCCTGAATCTGGTTATCCTTTCCCTGGGGAGCAGGTGCTTCTCTTAAGTTGGGGGGGAAGGGCGACTGGATGATGGCCTGCTTGGCATGCTCATGGGCTGGACCATGGTCAATTTATGTCCAGGAGAGTATTCCCCTTGACCCTTGAATTCACACTTTCTCCATCACTCTAGGTGAAAAGACAAGCATTCTCTATCTCTAATTCTACCTCGCCTGACCCCACGGACAGATAACTCCAGCAATAAACCCCTCAACACCGATCCTCTGCACATCTGGGCCCCCAACTGGGGAGGCCTGAGGTCCAACCCAGCCCAGCCCCTCTGGGAAACACCCCCGCCCCATCAGAGGTTCTTACCTCCTACCCCCTGATCTCTACAGTCTTCTAGATGCTGGAGCCGGACCTCAGGGTCCCGTTTGTTCCGGGTCTTTTGCTCGGCAAAGCTGCTCTGTGGCCTTCCCACGGCCCCGCGCCCCCGTCTTCCCGCAAGCGCCGCTGCCGATTGCTGAAATGCTGGACAGCGCACCACCATCGAGGCGGCCCCCTGTCCCGCCTGGTGGCTAGAGCGTCTCAGAGACCGCGGCTCACCGCGCCCTCTGCAGGCCTGGAGTACCCGATGCTGCGGATACGGGACCAGCAGGGGGCGGGTTGTGTCTATTCTCAGCGCTGCCTAAGAGCAAAGGCAGTCATTAATTTGGAATTGGGCATGGTCTTCTGTGTCTAAAGTCCTTACTAGCACTTTCCTGAAGCCTTGGTGTAGCTGGAGGGCTAGAGGAAATCTCCAAAGATGTCCTTGACATTAATGTCCTGTGGCTGGACCAGGCAGGCTGAGTAGGGGTGTAAAGCTAGAACCCACTGAGGAGAGAAATCATTTTTTTTTAAATCCGGCCCACTTCTCTTCTCTCCATTTTTTTTTCTTTTTTTTTTTAGTAGGGTCTCACGTACTCCTGGCTATCAAATTCACTATGTAACTAAGGATGACCTTGAATCCTCCACCTCCAGAGTCCTGGAATTTTGGACAAGCACCAAGGACTAGCTTTGGTTTATGCAGTGCTGGGAATGGAACCCAGGTTTTAGTGAAGGCAAGCACTCTACCGACCAAGCTTCATCTGTAGCTGTGGTCCTCTGAGACAGGATGTTGCTACGTATCCGAGGCTGGCCTCCAACTCACAGCAATTTTCTGTCTCTGCCTCAGGCTCCGGAGTCACCAGGCCAAGCTGGATAAAGGAGCCCATGAATAAGACAGTAGGGTGTTTGGTATTTCTCGGCTGGAAGTCATGGGATACCGAGTTCAAGCCACTGTTTAGTAACTGTGTGTAGCCATGAGCTGCACCAGCAACTGTCCTAAAATAGCCTCCTCCTGAGCATGCAGAGTGGAAGAAACTTAGCCATAGCCATGAAGGGAACCCAGAGATTATTCGCTAGTGTAATCCAGGAGTATTGATTGCTCCTGCTTCAGTCCCCTGCAAGAGGCTCCCCATCGCATGTTAGACATGTCAGAACCGTCTAGAAGGAGCAGGGCTGGGGTGAGGAGAGTCAGAGTGCAGAATGTGAGCAACTTTTTGGAGGTTTGAAGAGATGGCTCAGCAGTCAAGAGCTCCGGTTCCCCTAGCAGTGAACCAAGTTCTATTTACAGCATGTGCAAAGTACTTCAGAACCATCTGTAACTCCAGTTCAGAGGATCTGTTGATGTCTCTGTATCTTCCTTCCTTCCTCCCTCCCTCCATTCCTTCTACCTTCCTTTCTTCTTTCTTTTTTTTTTAAGTTTTTTTTTTTTTTCTTTTTGAGAATGGGGTCTCACTGTATAGCTCTGACCAGTCTGGAACTCACTATGTAGGCTGGTCTTGAACTTGGTTTGCCTGTCTCTGCCTCTCAAGTGCTGGGATTAAAGGTGTGCACTACCAAGCCTCACTCCCATCACTCTCTTCTAACCTCCTCAGGTACCACACACATGGTGCACATACATGCATGCAGGCACCACACACACACACACACACACACACACACACACACATACACACACACACACACACACACAGGCACGAATGAGAGAGAAAGAGGGAGGGAGATCTGTGCATCTGCATGTATTTCTTGTGAGCTTGTGAGTCTGGCTTGCAGGTCTGTGAGTATATGAGGCCATCTGTGGCTGCCTGTCTTACTAGAGCCTGTGTGCACACTCATCCCCCACCCCTCCTTCTTCCCACAGGTTTTTTTCCTGTGTCTTTGGGATGTGTGTGTGTGCATGTGTGCGTGTGCATGTGCGTGCGTGTGCGTGTGCATGTGTGTGTGTGTGTGTGTAAGATCCTTACAGAACAAAGGTCAGGAGTGAGTGAGACAGTGGGTTACAGCTGCTACTGCCAGCTCTGCCACCCCAGAGCCCCAAGGGTGAGTCTTCAGCCGGTCTTCCACCTTCCTGCTGAATTAATATTTCATCAGCTGGGGTTTTGAGCTGGCTAAGCACCAGTTGGACTGCTCCTTCCTTCCAGGGAGAGTCTGCCCTTCAGTCTGTCTGACTTTCTAAGGCAGAGAGCAAGGGGTTCTGCAGGCAAACCAGTGGCTGGGAGAGTACCTTCAGAGGACCTGCAGTCTCTCCTGCTTTCAGGAGCCAGAACTGTGGTTATGAAGAGGACAGAAGGAAGGCCAGAGAGGTACAGGGCCGAGGTGTGTCCTCCTCCCATCTCAGTGCAGAGATCATCTCTTAAATGAAGTAGGCTTATGAAGCTTGCCATTGAATCTCGGTCCCTGAGCAGCCCTGGTTTCCAGGCTTTTTTTTAAGCTTAAGACTGGAACGCTGCCCTGGCTGGGTATCTACCCACCTTCCTTTCATTGTCTGTCTCTGCAGCGACTGCTGTCTTGGCTTTGATGGGGTTCAGGGAGGGGGTGCACTGCTTCAGGGGAATGGTAGACTTGGATGTACACACAGTCTTCCCCAGCTCCCTCAGAGTCCTTGTCCTACCAAGAATGGGGAAGCCCTGAAGCCCTGGTGATCTCTCTGTCTCAGATGGTTCCCTTCCCCTTCCCTGGCAGTCTCTTTCTCTGTGTTGTGGTTTGGATCTGAAACCCTCCTCTCCTACAGCCTTAGACTTTGAAAGCTTGTTTGTTCCCCAGCTGATGAGGGTGTTCTAGAAGAATGTGGAATCTAGAGGTTTAGAGAGAAAGCCCCAAAGGTAAAGGCCCTTCAACCCTAAAGACTCACACAGAAGAAAAAAACTGACCCCCCAAGTAGTCCTCTGACATCTTCATCACACCATTCACACACACACACACACACACACACACACACACACACACACAATGTGTATATATGTATATATGTGTATATGTATGTATATGTATGTATATGTATACATGTGTGTATGTATGTATATATGTGTGTGTACATGTATCTATATTATACTAATTAATTAACTTTTTGTTTTAAATTCTCAAAATATGTCCCAGGGAGGAAAACTTAGGTAGCAAGGAACAAAAGAGTCAAAATTGAGCTGGGTGTAGTCGTGCACGCTCAAAATCCCAGCACTCAGGAGGCTAAGAAGCAGAGGCAGGATCGTGAGTTCAAGGCCATCTTGAGCTACAGAGTGACTTCTGAGGAAGACTGGGCTGTAACAACGTCCTGAGTAAGATAAAATAAAATACGATTCAATAGTGGGGCCGGGGAGATGGTTCAGACGATAAAGGCACTGGCAACCTGAACTCGGTCTCCAGAACCTACACGGTAGAAAGAGAAAGTTCACTTCCATAGATTGTTCTCTGAGGGCCACATGGGTGCAATGGCATGTCTGTACCCTAGTGACCCCACCTCAAATTAAAAGTAAAGTAAAATAAAGGGTCTAGGGAGATGGCTTGCTGCACAAGCTGAGGACCTGAGTTCGAATCCCCAGTGCCCATGTATACAGCTAGGTGTGGCAGTGCACACCAGGAATACCAGTGCTTAGAGGGGAAGACAAAAGGCTCCCGAGGGCTCCCTGTCAGCCTAATGAGTTCTAGGTTCAGTGAAAGACTATGTCTCAGAAACTAAGGTGGAGAGAGGTAACCGATATCCATCTCTGGCCTCCACATGCACATCCAGGTACAAACATTCACACACACACACACACACACACACACACACACACACACACACACAC
>JANHMN010000023.1:17148797-17182137 GCA_030674055.1 Rhabdomys pumilio
CACACACACACACACACACACACACACACACACACACACACACACACGCACACATGCACACACACGAATGCAGATGGCATTGGATCCCCTGGAGCTACAATCACAGGCGGTTGTGCGCTGCCCAGTGTGGGTGTCCTCCAGGAAAAACTCTGGTCCTCCAGGAGAGCACTCTACTGTGCCATCTCTTCTACTAGTAAGATCTAATGCTGGACTCGGAGCACACACAGGGACCATCCTGTCTCCACATCCTTGGTGCTAGGATTAGCTGAGTGGCACTGTGCCTGGCCCTTTATGTGGGTTCTGAGGATCTGACTCAGGACACCAAGCTTGCGCAGCAAATACGTTCCCAACGAAGCTGTCCCCTCAGCTCCTACCCATTTTGATGCTGACAACCCTCATGTTTCTTTCTCAGGGCGAGTGACACTCCGTAGAGGCCTCCCTCAACACAGTGGGATAGCGGGTCAGAAAAGCCAGACAAGGACTTTGCACGATGCCACTTCTAGACTCTATTCTAAGTGGGCAGCAGTCGTGGTGTGGGGAGACCCTGATGCCCCTGCTTTCACTTCCCCAGTACAGGAGTTACAGCTGTGGACCACCATTCCTGGGGATATAAGACAGGGCTTTGTGAATTCTAGGCAAGCGCTACCAACTGAACCTTTTTTTCTTTGTAAGTTAATTACCTCAGATATTTTGTTATGGTGCTAGAAATCTACCCCAGCAACACCCTGGAACACAGCACACACATAGCACACACACACATACACACACACACACAGAGCACACACACACACATCACATATCACACACACAGATACACATAGATTACACACAAGTATCACTCAACACACAGAGAGACTATTCCCCCCACTCCCAAGCCTGCAAAAAGAGCATTGGCAATCCCCCCTGCCTGGCCCCAGCCAGGCGGCCTCCCTCTGGCTGGAGCTGGAGCAGAGTTAACCTAATTACCATCCTGGGGCTGCCTGGTGCACAGCTCAGCTCCCAGCCCGGCTGGGAGCATATTAAAACCAGCAGGAGTTGGGGAGGGAGGAAGGCAGAGGAAAGAAGCTATTTTTAGGTAGCAGGTGGGTTTGTAGCAGGGCTGACAGTTGAGAGGGAGGGGCTGGACGGAATGATGGAGCTGAGGTCAGGGCACAGGGTAATCTGAAGTAGATTTGTTGAAACTGAATGGGGACCAGGGCAGCTCTGGGATCCCCAGCGAAGTGGGGAGGAGCCAAGAGTTGGAGGGAAAGAGACTTTGTTGATTCTGAGCTGTGCCTGCTGGGGTTGGGGACCAAGGCAAACCACCCTCAAGAGTCTCTAGAGTAGAGAAGAGTGGGCAGAAGGCCTGAGTGTGATTTGATAGCCCACCACCTAATGCTGACAGCTATGAAGACATACAGACAGGCAGACATACACAGGCACACACATACACACACAAGACAGACACACATATATACATACACACAAACACTGTGTAGAGAAGCAACATCTGGTCCCCAGTCCCCAGGAGCTGCTAGGTAGGAGTGTGACCACCCGGGGTTCACCAGCTACTCTGGGAGCAGCTGGTTCTGCCTGTTCATGTCTTGATCTGGGGCCACCCCCATTCTGTCCCCTATCAAGGGTTACTAAGATACTGAGTTCCAGCAAGGGGGACAGTGAAACACACACAATGCACACTATACATATACTACACACCACACACACACACACAAGACACCACACACACTACACAGTATACTTTATACACACTACATATCACTCATGCTACACACCACATACACTCCACACTATACCACACAACACTATACACTATAGCATACACACATGCACACTACACATCACACAAACTATATAAGACAACACACACTATACACTATAGCACACACACACACCATACACATACATCATACACACTACACGCTACATACCATACACTACACACATACAGATACACACACACACACACACACACACACACACACACACACACACACACAAGACATGAGAACTTGGTTGAACCAGCAACCCCAGAAATTTGAAGATTTTGTGTTCAAGACTCACTCGGTTCAAAGGCTGACCTGGTGACTGGGGAACAACTGGGAATTCCCAAGATGTGTGTAGTACATGACCTTGAACTTCCCAGAGCTACAGGGCACCTTGTCGAAGTGGGGGACGCTCCATAATCAGAGAGCCTTGGGTTCAAATTTTAGCTCCCCTTACCCGCCACATGACTCTGGCCTCTTTCTCTCAGGCATGGAGTCCCTGCTTGTAGAGTGGAGCTGGTAACTGTACGAACCGTGGACAGTTGTTATGGAAGTTAAAAGAAGCCCATCTGGGGCTGGAGAGATGGCTCAGCCATTAAGAGCACTTCCAAGGGTCAAAGTTTATTCCTGAGCACCTAAACTGGATGGCTCACAACTGCCTGTAACTCCAGCTCCAAGGGATCTGACGCCCTCTTCTGGCCTCTGTGGGTACCGCACACACAGAGAGATGCATGAACAACTAAATAAAAAAAAAAAAAAAAAAAACCTTTGTTAAGAAAGAAAGCTGGGCCGAGCGGTGGTGGAGCACGCCTTTAATCCCAGCACTTGGGAGGCAGAGGCAGGCGGATTTCTGAGTTTGAGGCCAGCCTGGTCTACAGACAGCCAGGGCTACACAGAGAAACCCTGTCTCGAAAAAACAAAAAAAAAGAAAGAAAGCAAGAAAGAAAGCTGACGCTGTGCATGGTGGTATTCACATTTAATTCCAGTACTCAGGAGGCAGAGGCAGGAGGATTCTTTGAGTTCAAGGCCAGCATAGTTTATATAGTGAGTTACAGGACAGTCAGGGCTACAGAGTGAGACCCTGTCTAAAAATCCTCCCTTTGTAAAAAAAGAAGGCTGAGGGTAGCTCTGAGATGGAGTGCTTGCCTTGTGTATGAAGTTGTGGGTTCACTCCTCAGCACAGAAACAAAAACAAAACAAAACACAAAAACAAGTAAAACAAACTGGGAGCCAGTATATCTAACACTAAGGACTTAGCAGGGTTAGTTTTTTTCTGGGAACCTTTGACCTTATCTTTGTTTGGTTTTGCTTTCATCCTGTGTGAAGGTGGGGTGTGATTGTGTGGTGTGGTGTGTGTGTGTGTGTGTGTGTGTGTGTGCACATATGTCTGTGTGTGGTATGTGTGTGTATATGTGTGTACACGTGTATGTATGTGTGTGTGTATGTATGTATGTGTCTGTGTGTAGTGTGTGTATGTGTGTGGTGTGTGAGTGTGCATGCGGTGTGTGTGTGTATGTGTGTGTCTATTCCTATTCGCATGTGTGCGCCTAAGGCTGATGTTGGGAGTCTTCCTCAGTCAATCTCACCTTATTCATTGAATCAGGTGTGCTTTCTCTCTGTCTCTCTCTCTCTCTGTCTCTCTCTCTCTCTCTCTGTCTCTCTCTCTGTCTCTCTGTCTCTCTCTCTGTCTCTCTCTCTGTTTCTCTCTCTCTCTCTCTCTCTCTCTCTCTCTTCTCTCTCTCTCTCCTGAACCCTGACATGGTTAGGCTAGTTAGCCAGCTCACTCCAGAGATACTGCCTTTTGCTGAGACAGGAACACAGGTCCTTGTATTGTACAGCAGGTACTTTAGCTGTGGCACCCCCTATCCTGCTGGCTTCTACCCTTTTCCTGGGGTTGCCCGAGTTCCTCTGTTTGTGGCCTCAACTCTCCATCTTCAAGGATAGCAGTGTGAGCTCTCACACCGCTGCATTGCCTGTATCTCTTGGATGTTCTCACCTGACTTCTAAGACGCTCTGGGATTTCACTTGCCCGGGTTCAGTTCCCAGCACGTACGACTGGTTGCTAACATCCACTTGACTCTAGTTCTTGCGATCCTCCTGAACCCTGAGGGCCCGGGCATGCACACGGTGCACATACATACATGCAGGTGTATACACATACACATAAGGTAATAAGAAACCATGTTCTTTAAAAAGAGAGAGAGAGAGAGTTTATTCTGAAGTTAAATGTGAGCCCACATGGCCCAGTAACACAGATCCAGGTTACTTCAAATCCCAGGTTCCTATGTGGTAACAGCCAGAGGAAAGATTTTAGTGACAGAATAAAGAAAGTTATAAACCAAAACTCATATATATTGGTGGAGACATCAGGTAGGCGGCCACAGAGAGAAGGGAAACTGCGTTGTAGGCATCAGATGCTGTCTGAAGAAATTCTTAGCTTTCAGTTGGTGGAGGCTAAGGGTCTGTACATTCCAAAGTGCTTTCCTAATGGGCTAAAAGATAGTAGGTCACATGCAGACGTGGGTAATGAAAGGGGCTAAAGCTAGCCCAAGATGGGTTGCCTCTGGAATTGTTAACCTTTTAAATTCTCTATACCATTCAGGTTCTGTTCAGTTGTGTCTTTCCAGGGATTCTAATTTACAAATGCAATAGTGTGTGTATGTGGGGGGCACTTCGGGGAAGAAATACCCTTTAATTATAAGATTTTGGCCTTGGGGTATATTAATTACTTTTCTTATCGCTATGAAAAAAGCAGCTTAGGGATGGCTTTGTCCCACAATGTGAGTTTATCTGTCAGGGAAGGCAAGCAGGAGCACAAGGTCACATGGCATCCTCAGTCAGGAACCGGAGAGAGATGGACGCTGGTGGTCTGCTTGCTTTCTTCTTTGCATCCCTTTCAGGACCTAAGATGGAAGGTTGCTGCTGCCCGCATTCAGGGTGGGTTTTCTCTCCTCAGTTAAACCTGTCTAGAAATGCCATCATGGGCACAGCCAGAAACCAAAATTCCACCAAGTTACCAATGGAAATTAACCATCATAGGCGATGGGAAAGAGGGGGTGAATGAACTCACTAAAAACTACTCCCAAGTCCTGGATTTGAACCCCCCACAGGAACCACAGTGTAGCTCAGTGAGGTGAACACTGTATGGGGTACGAACCCTGGGATGGGATATATAAGTTGCTCTCTGGACCCCAGACTTCAGCTGGTTTCTAGGAGGAGTGCTGGTTAAATTTTGAACTAAAGGGCTGGAGAGATGGCTCAGGAATTAAGAGCAGCACTAAGTGCTCTTACCGAGGACCTACGTTGGGTTGCCAGCACTGATATGGCGGTTCACAGCCGTCTGTTACTTCAGTCCTAAGGAATTAGTGCCCTTTTCTGCCTCTGTGGGCACCGAACACTCACGATGCGTGTGCACACACACACACACACACACACACACACACACACACGCAGGCAAAGCACGCATACACATAAAATAAAAAGAAACAAAATCCTTTAAAGGATCATGGTTTCCAGGGTAGCCTGAGCTACATAGCAAGATCCTGCCTCAAAGATAAAACCAAGGAAGGGAGGCTGGAGAGATGGCTCAGTGGTTAAGGGCACTTCCTGCTGCTCTTGCAGAGGACCCGGGTTCAGTTTCTTAGCACTCATCCAGAATGCTCAGAAGCACCTAGCTCCAGGGGATCTGATGCCTTCTTCCCGACTTCACAGATATCTGCACACACTTGCATGTTCCCCTCCCTATCCCTGCACCATATAATTAAAAATAAAATCCTGGTTTAGATGCTGTACTAGCTGGTTTTATGTCAATTTGTCACAAGCTGGAGTTATCACAGAGAAAGAAGACGCCTCCCTTGAGGAAATACCTCCATGAGATCCAACTGTAACGCATTTTCTCCATTAGTGATCAAGGGTGGGAGCGCCGGGCGGTGGTGGCGAATGCCTTTAATCCCAGCACTTGGGAGGCAGAGGCAGGCGGATTTCTGAGTTTGAGGCCAGCCTGGTCTACAAAGTGAGTTCCAGAACAGCCAGGGCTACACAGAGAAACCCTGTCTGGTAGTCTTGGGTTCTACAAGAAAGCAGACTGCAGAAGCCATGGGGAGCAATCCAGTAAGCAGCACCCTTCCATGGCCTCTGCATCAGCTCCTGCCTCCAAGTTCCTGCCCTGCTTGAGTTCCTGTCCTGACTTCCTTTGGTGATGAACAGCAATGTGGAAGTGTGAGCTGAATAAACCCTCTCCTCCCCGACTTGCTTCTTAGTCGTGATGTTTTGTGCAGGAATACAAACCCTAAGGTAGATAGGTACAGGATGCACTTGGGTACTGATCAGGGGACTTAGGGATCCTCTGCTGCTTTTGGCAGATACCCGTTACTAAAGGGGATGCTGGGAAGATCTACAGGTGATGGCCTCAGATAGAGCAGCAACAGGCGACTAGTGGGTTAAGGAACTCTCTATCTCCCCAGTAGGTCAGTAGGTGAGCTAGCCTGCTGTAACTATTTTCAAGAGGTTCTCCACTTCCGGCGTCTGGTTCTGTCTGCCCTGTAGTGACCCCAGTTAGATGGCATAACAGAATGAAGAGGGTGAGGGAATGTGATCTAGTCAACTGGCTTTGGTTAGGTTTTACCTCCAAGCAATAGGGTCCCTTGTGTTAGGACATAAGCAGAGAGAAAGGAGACGACAACGGTGTCTCTCTCTTTCTGTCTTTTTTTTTTTTTTTTTTTAGATTTACTTATTATTTGTATGTATATGTCTACCTGCATAGAGTTTTCTGTTTTGGTTTTTTAAAGATTTGTTTATTTTATGTGTATGAGCGCTCAGTTTTCATGCACACAAGGGCATCGGATCTCGTGACAGATGGTCATGAGCCACCGTGTGGTTGCCGGGAATTGAACTCAGGACCTCTGGAAGAGCAGCCAGTGCTCTTAACCACTGCACCATGTCTCCAGCCCCCTACCTGTACAGGTTTATGTGAACCTCCTGAATGCAGGAGCCCCCAGAAGCTGGAAGAGGGCGTTGGAGCCTCTGGAACTGGAGTTAACAGTCAGTGGTAAGGTGCCATACATGAGTGCTGGAAACTGAACACAGGTCCTCTGGAAGTGCAGTAAGCTGTCTTACTGATAGCCAGCAATAGCCTTTTAAAGTAGGTTCAGGTGATCTATCTTGAGCCCAGAATAAAGGCCCCGGGCCCAGTCTCTGGCAAAAGCCAGGCCCTGGTTCAGCATATAAAATCTGCCTCATATCTGCAGAAGCTGCAGGGCAGGCCTGGGCCTGTCCCCTCTCCTGTCCCCTCTCCTGTCCCCTCTCCTGTCCCCTAGGTAGCTTTCTTCTACCCTGCGTTTGAATATCAGCCCCCTTTCTCCTTGGATCTCAGCAGTGCCCTTGTCCAGTGTCCAGGAGATTGGAGACAGGAAGAACCCAAGGACAGTCTGGCGACTCCCTCAAACCTACAGAGACTCAGAGCTTTGCTTTCCAACCTAGGAGCGTCTTTCCATGGCCCTCCCTTTATTGTTTGCTCTTAGTCTGTCGGCTGGCGACTGTTCCCTCCCTTCTCCCTGGATGAGACAAGACCAGACAGCACTGGCTAGCCTGATTTGGCTCTGGAATGCTAATCTCACTCCCTAGTGACCTAGCCAGTGCCTGCAAACTGTGCACGGCATCGGCCTCTAGCCCCCTCTTCTGGCCACAGCGGGACCTGCAGAGTCTGAGCCTGGAAGCCTGCGTGGGTTAGCCGCTCCCGTTTTCCCACAGAGAACTCACTAAAAACGCTTTCCTTTTAATTTTCCTTTGTGGCCGTGGCTCCTTCCCCTGACCCCAGCAATCTTCTACAATCCATTTGTCCTCATCCGGATCCCCCACTGCCTCGGAGCTGCTAAGGACCGGCTCTCAGCTTGCATGTGTTCATTAACACGCCAATTGTCACCCTTGCCTTGCTTTCCTAGTCAGGAAACAGGAGACAGTCAGGGAGGGAGTTAACTGATCTTTCTACAAGGGCAGTATTAGCTTCTAGCTGCTGAGCCATCCCTCCAGCCCTTCCTGGTTTTCCACTGACCCCAGAGCTCCTTGATTAGCTAGCCTGGCTGGCTAGCAAGTGCCAGGAATCCTCCGGTCTCCGTCCCACCCCCAATCTCCACAGTGCTGTGGTTACATGTGCATATTGCCACACCTGGCTTTTTCCGTGTGCCCTTCAAACTTAGGTCCTCCGTGCTGACGTGTCCTAGGCACTTGGCCCACTCAGCATCTCCCCAATGGAGCTGATAGGTTTCTAAGGGAGTGGAAATGGGGCTGGGAAATGAGCCTGCCCTTCCCGAGCTGCTCACAGCCACCCCATCGTTGGCCCTCAGTCCTTCTGCTGTGTTCTGGCAGCATGGAGAGCCAGGCTTTGGCTGAGAGTCTCCTGGAGCTGGCTTTCCCAGAATGCAGTCTAGAGCGCATCCCAGTCACACCTGGCGTGCAAAGATGATTTTTCCTCATTGAACCTGAAGCAGCTTTGGTCCAAGGCGTTATGCCTAATTGTGAAGTTATTTGAAATATCCTCCTTTTGTTTGGTTTATATTTGTGTTCATGTGTGAACAGGTGTGTATGTCCGTGTGTGCACTTGTGTGTAGAGGCCAGAGGTAAACTTTAGATGGTCTTCAGAATATCTAGTCTGTCCATCTTGGTTTTGAGACACTGTCATGGGCCTGTCAGGAAACAGGAGACGGTCAGGGAAGGAGTTAACTGGTCTTTCTACAAGGGCAGTATTAGCTTCTAGCTGCTGAGCCATCCTTCCAGCCCTTCCTGGTCTTCCACTGACCCCAGAGCTCCTTGATTGACAGGCTGCCTGGCCAGTGAGCTCTGGGGATTCAAACTCAAGGCCTTGTGCTTACATAGAGCACGTGCTCTTTACCCAGTGAGTTGTTGCCCTTAGGATTTTTTTTTTTTTTTTTCGTTATTAGATTGTGAGACTTTTTTTGTTTTGTTTTGGTTTTGGTTTTGTTTTTGTTTGAGACAGGGTTTCTCTGTGTAGCCCTGGCTGTCCTGGAACTCACTCTGTAGACCAGGCTGGCCTGGAACTCAGAGATCCACCTGCCTCTGCCTCCCAAGTGCTGGGATTAAAGGCTTGTGCCACCACTGCCCAGCTAGATTGTGAGACTTTTGATCACAAACTTTGTAGTTGGCAAGGTCATGTCTCAGGGACAGAAGTTTGAACGTAGCACACTTGCTCCTTTGCTTCCTGAAATGCTACCACAGTCCAAAGGTAGCCCAGTCCAGAGCTAGCCCAGTGCTCTCCTCTGAGTGAGTAGACTGCCAAGGAAGACTTAAGATTCTTGCTCTGCCTAATGATCTGGAGGTGTCTTCTCTGAAGCCCTGGGGTCTCACCCTTCGTTTCTCCTGCTAGTTCTTAGACCAGAGCTGTCAGGCAAGGGACAGACTGAAGCCAACACCAACGTGGTAGCATACACCTGAGATGCCAGCACTCAGGAAAGAGCAGCAGGATTTTGCCACCAACTTGGACAAAACAGTGAGACTATCAAGAAAGCATGTAACAAGAGGATATAAAGATAATTGCTTTCCTGGTTTCAATTTTGCCATGGATTTTTGCTTGGTGGTGGGTAAGTGTATACGTGGTGATACTTTTTTTTTTTTTTTTTTTTTTTTTTTGGTTTTTTGAGATAGAGTTTCTCTGTATAGCTCTGGCTGTCCTGGAACTCACTCGGTAGACCAGGCTGGACTGGAACTCAGAAATCTACCTGCCTCTGCCTCCCAAGTGCTGGGATTAAAGGCGTGCGCCAAAGTGGTGATACTTTGTATCTGGTTTCTCTTCTCTTCCTCTTTAGATTGAGACACTGTCTCAATATGTAGCCCTGGCTGTCCTGAAACTATGTAGACCAGGTTGACCTCCAACTCAACTCAGGGATCTGCCTGCCTTTGTCTCCCAGGGCTGGAATTAAAGGCATGCGCTCCAACTTCTGTTTCTAATGCCAATGCTAACAGTATGTAAGTTCAATAAGTTGTACGGACTTTGGGTCTAGTTATTTTTGGGTGTGTGATGCTTTTATTTACTTAAGGGATTTTTTTCTTTAATAATAAAGTCTGTACAAACAGAAGACTAACCAGGATTGGGCAGATGGCCCAGTCAAGTAGAGCGCTGGCTAGTAATGCAAGCATGAGAACCTGAGTTTGATCTCCATTACCAATCTTTGATAGTTAAAAAAAAAAAAAAAACAGGGCCTGGAGATATCCCAGCCTTTGCCAGCACCCATGGGGCAGCCCTGAGATATGAGCAGAGACCATCCACAACCAAGAGGTCACTAGACCTTAGCTTCAGCCTGTCAGGTGCATGACAGGATGCAGAACTGAGTCAGAGAGGCGTTTTGTCTTCCCCCTTCTGGAGCAGGACTGCACTATGTAGGCTAGGCTGACCATGAACTTACATGGCACCCCTCAGACCTTTTATTTTTGGTGGCATTAGGATCCAGTCTGTTCTCTGTTGCTGTGACAAACACCATGGCCAAAGACATCTCAGGGAAGGAGGGTTTATGTGACTTACACTTCCAGGTCACAGGCCATCACTTGAGGGATGTCAAGGGAGGAACCTGAGAGCAGGCCTGCTTGCCATTCTACATATTACCTCAGTCAGACCAAGGAACTCACTTCACAGTCAAACAAGGGCAGAAAACTCACCGGCTTACACTCAGCCAGATTTTTAAACTATTATTTTGTTTTGTTGAGACAGGGTCTTACTCTGTCTGGTTTGGAACTCACTATGTAGGCCAGGTTAGCCTGGAGCTCATAGAGATCCACCTGTCTCACCTCCTGAGTGCTGGGATTAAAGGTATGCTACCATACCCAGTTATCCTTAATGTTTGTGTGGCTATTTGTACCTGCATCTTTGCTCACAGAAGCCAGAGGCATTGTAGGGCCTCCGGGAGTTGGAGTTACAGGCCAGTGTGAACTATCTGGCATGTGTGCTGGTAACCAAACTAGGAGGTTCTATAGTACAGGCCCTTAGCCAGCTCTCTCTTTAGCCCCAGTGAGCTTTTCTTCATTGTAAGACCACCTGTCCAGGGAATGGGGCTGCCCACAGTGGGCTGGGCCTCCCTACACCAAGTCACCATCAAGGCAACTCCATAGAGACTTGCCTGCAGGTGCATCTAATCTGGGCAACATAGAGGGAGGTGTCTATTCCCTAGTTAGTTCTTGATTGTGTCAATAAAGGAAGCAGAAGTCAATTGCTGGGCGAAGGGAAAAAGGTGGGACTTCTGGGTCCCAGGAGGAGGAAAAGGGAGAGGGAGGATGAAACCACCATGTAAGATCTTGGGAGGCTGGAAATGGTGGCTTCTGCCACTGGGGGTTGACTATAGAGTAGATTAGCTGATAAGAATGCAGCAATTGTGCTGGCTAGTTTTAAAATACTCAAACTGTCTAGTATTTTCCATCCACCGAGCAAAAGTGGGCAGGAGGGGAAAGGGGGCAGCCAGGGAACAGCAGTGGCTGATCTCGGAGCTGAGAGTGTGGCCATGCGCAAAGGAGCTAGTGTGTTTTTTCAAATTAAAAACAGGGCAATCGCTCAATTGAAAAACTTCCCTTTCAGGTGACTCTAGGCTGTGTCAAACTGATGGTTGAGCTAAGCAGGACAGAACCTAGCGGACATGCTGGAAAGCACTCTAGCCCAGCCACGCTGCTAATCTTAGCTGCTGCTCTAAAGTTCTGAGGCAAAGTCTCCCTCAGCTGCTTGGGATTGCTCTCAACTCTGGAGTGCAGGCAGGTCTTGGTCTTCTGACCCTCCTGCCTCATCCTCCATGGAGTAGCTGGGATATATATGCACTGCTAGGCTTGGCTTAGACTTTGAAGCTTCATAGGCCTCTGCCTAACGTGGGAACAGCCTCTAGCTCTTGTTGTTATTATTTTGAGATGAAGTCTCCCTATGTAGTCTTCACTGGCTTGTAGTTCAATACGTAGACCAGTCTGGACTTGAAAGCAGAGATCATCTTGTCTTTACCTCGAGTGCTGAAATTCAAGGCGTGAACCACCATGCCCAACCATAGACTGACTATTCCTGATTAGGAGACCTTGAAAAAGAAAATCAGAGTCTGCTTTATTGTCATCAACAGACCAGACACAATTTGGAAGGGCGGCTGCTGCTGCTGATACAACCCCCTTCAGCAAAGCAAATCAGACTCTCAAGTGGTTCCAATGACACGATTGATGCTGAATAAGTTAGGGTGCTGCTGCTGCCCGAGGTCACACCTCTCGCTCACTTCATGTTCTTGACAAAGTCCTCGCCTTTCTTGATGGAGGCTTTCAGCTCAGGGATGGCCTCAGCGATCATTTTCTCCTCAAAAGGACTGATTTTGCCAATGCCCAGGTTCTTCTCCAGGCCCTTTTTCTGGAAGAGGAAATGGTGACATGTGAAACCACATTCCAGCTTGGTTTGGCAGCACAGTGCTCTACTACCGAGCCACACCACCAGTCTCTCACTGGGGGCTTCTAGGCAGAAGGGCCACAGTTCAGCTGCACACCAGCCCAAGAGCCCTTCTGTTTCAACTGTGACCTGGCCCTGACAGCCATTCCCAGCTGCTACATTCCCCGAACTACACTTGCATGGCCCTGGCTTAAAACACATTGTTCTCCCTCCCCGAAAGCCAAGCAGGTGGCACGCAGTGCTGGCCCTGGATACGCACCCCCAACAGCAAGGGTGTGGAGAAGTAAGTGCACTCTGTCTCTTTGGACTGAACAAAAGAACACTCGACGACTCCTTCCTTCCCATTCATGGCGTCCACGAGGGAGAAGACAAAGCGGGCTCCAGCATAAGCCATGGACAGAGTAGCAGAACCTAGGAGACAACGGTGGGTCAGCACTGCCAGTACCAGATGCCAGAAAGCAGCTGTGCTGCCAGCAAGCACCTGCACCCCACACTCATGGTGGGGACCTGGGCTGCACATCTGCACTTCACTGTGTTTAACTCTAAAGTCACCTTCGCTCTACAGAAAACTGAGCTGCCTTCCAGAACCTTCTCTTCAGGCAGAGGCAGACATACCATGGAGAAAGGCACCCGTTCACCACCCAGGGACACCCAGTCTTTCTCTGTCACAATAATGCTCCTGTCCCACCCCTAGGAATGCTGGGACCCCACCTGCTCCGGCCTTGGCCTTCACGACTTCCGTGCCAGCCTCCTGGATCCTCCCGGTGAGTGTGGCCAGCTGGTCTTGAGGAAAGTCAACCTTGGGGGTACACTGCAGGGCAAGCCAAGGGCTGTGTGAGCAGTTTCCTGGTGCAAGCCCTCCACATGCCCAGGCCTGGCCCAATCTCCCCTCTACAATGTGTTCTAGCCTAGCACCGCTGCAAAGAGAAATCAGGTTTCATTTCCTCTTGGGGATATAACCTAGGGCCTCTCTTATGCCTAAGAGGTCCTACACTCAACCATAGAGACTCCAAAGTTCTTTCTTATAGACAAAGGCAAAATCACTTTTTTGGGGAGGCCTGGTGAACCCTCTCCACTTTCTGCCTCCCTGTGCAGCCACCATGCATAGTCACCCTAATTACTTGTGTGTGTATCTGTGTGTACATTTCGAGGCCTGAGTTCATGTCAGCTGTCTTCAACCACTATGCAGCTTATGTGTATGTTTTGAGACAGGATCTCTCACTGAACTCAGAGCTCCAACTAGGTTAGGCTGACTACCTAGCAACCTCTGACCTCCTCCAGAGCCCTAGGATTACAGCCTTGCACCTGGCTCTTTTCCACACGGATGCTGGGAGTCCCACTCAGGTCCCTGTGTTTGGGCGGCAGGCACTTCACTGGCTGAGCTGTCTTCCCACCACTCACTCTGCCAGGATTTACACCGAGCAGCACAGTCCATGACTACGTGTTGTGGGTTCAGAGATCACCTCACCTTCAGCCCTCACCCAGGTTTCTCTCATCTCTTCTTTACTGGCCCCATTTGCAACCAGCTCTTCCTTTTGTGACTTGCAGCCACCAATGAGCTTGGAGAACCTTTGTTTTAGACTTATCCACTGACCCACCTCTCTTTCCCTGGGTGTACAGGGTCTTACAGTCAGCACGAAGGCCGCATGTTTCCTCTTGGTTCACTTATACCGTATGCTATGCGCCACAGATACGAGTCCTCAGCACATTGTATTCAGAGGCTATGGAGCTGATTTATAGATCTCCTTAAATAATGCTAACTCTGTCACCGTTCAATTCAAATCAACTATTTTGTTTTATTTACTATAGGGCTTGATGCAACCCAGGATGGAAACAAATTCACTATACAGCCAAGGGTAACCTTGAACTCCTGATCCTCTTGCCACTACCTCCTCAAAGTGGGAATTATAGCTGTCCACCATCACACCTGGCCTCCTACAGTGCCTGCTTTGATCTCATGGGCTGTTTGCCAGTGTGCAGAAGCCTGCTGCTTCTGACAACATCCAGCCCCAGAGCGAATAGTCAGGAAAACAGTAGACAGCTGGGTTCTAGCCACAGCAGGAATCCCTCCACAACCCAGAGGCCAGGTCCACTTGTCCCAGACTGTACTGAGGGCTTTAAGGCAACCTTAAGACAGTGTTTACGACATCTCTATCTCCCCACTCCTCTCCTATAGACACGTACCTGAGAGATCAGGGGGATGATCGTCTTCCCGGCGTGGCCGCCAATGACAGGCACGTTGACTCGAGCTGGATCCAAACCCTACTCAGCAAAGCAGGAAGCTTCATTGTTAACAAGTTCTCTTGAGTAAAAAACAAGTCACAATCACCAAAACCAACCAGACTGGAAACCCAGAATGCTTGGAAACAAACCAGGAGGACCCAGAGTTTGGCCCTATCACATGATCAGTCACTGTGAGCAGGTGCAGGGAGGGGACAGTATGGTGGTTTAAATATGCTTGGCCCAAGGAGAGGCACTATTAGGAGGTATGGCCTTATTGGAGAATGTGCAGATGAGTCTTGAGACCCTTACTTATCCTAGCTGCCTGAAAGACAGTCTTCTTCTGAAGGCCTTTGAATCAAGATGTACAACTCTCAGCTCCTCCAGCACCCTGTCTGCCTGGAGACTACCATGCTTCCTACCATGATAATGGACTGAACCTGTGAAACTGTAAGCCAGCTACAATTAAATATTTTCCTAAGAGCTGTCTTGCTTATGCTGTCTCTTCACAGCAATGGGAACCCTAAGACAGACAATTTGTGTAGAGGCCACCAAAGGTTCCTCTCTCACAGGCCAGGCTGTGTTGCCCACCTCAACAGTCACCTGATGACATCCTCATGTAGCCAGAGGACAGCAATGCTCCTTCCTATGCTAAGGTCATTCATTCTTCATGAAAAAGCTCCAACAAGTGTCTCTCCCATCCTGACCCAGATAAAGAGTTCTTTCTCCAAAACTCAGAGAAACTAACCCTGTTCCACACACTGTGGTGGGACAGCAGAAGCACAGGCTCAAGGCAGCAGGGCTGCTAGTGAGAGGAAGGGTGTGAAAGGCACCAGCAGCCAGGCGGTGGTGGCGCACGCCTTTAATCCCAGCACTCAGGAGGCAGAGGCAGGCGCATTTCTGAGTTCGAGGCCAGCCTGGTCTACAGAGTGAGTTCCAGGACAGCCAGGACTACACAGAGAAACCCTGTCTCGAAAAACCAAAAAGAAAAAAAAAAAAAGAAAGAAAGAAAGAAAGGTACCAGCAGACACTGGCTGATATGGCTCTGGTTAAGAGTGCTTGCTGGTCTCGTAGGGGACCCGATTTGGTTCCTACTACCACATGGCATGGTGCACAACTGCCTGTGACTCCAGTTCCAGAAGGATGTGACACTCTCCTCTGGATACTCATAGCTGCACATTTCCACACACATATAACTAAAAATAAGATAAATTTATATCTACACATGTATATTTAAAAAAGAAAGAAAGAAAGAAAGAAAGAAAGAGAGAAAGAAAGAAAGAGCTGGGCACAGCCCAAGAGTCAGGAAGCAGGCAGGATGTGAATCCTTCCACATGAGCTACTATAGGTAACCTCAGAAAAGGAGGGAGAACTACAGGCCTTAATGACAATTCAGTTACTTCAGGATTTCTGGAACTTTCCTAAATCCTTATCACCGTGTGTAAGGACTAGCAGATAAGTCTAGTTTTTCCAGGGCATAGTAAATGGGACAGGCGGTTCCCATCCAAGAGTAGGTAAGAGTTTGAACCCTGGTGCAGTGGGAAGAGGTCAAGGGCAGAGAGTATACCAAGCCAGTCTGAGCCTGTGGGGTCCACTGTCTGGACTCCTATAAAAAAAAACACTGAAGCTGGCTACAAAGACAGAACTCTCAGGCCCAAGTTCCCTGCCATATTCCGTGTCTTCCCATAAGCAGGGATGGCTGAGCGGTTCAGACAACAGATAACTAAGAGTCGCCCACAGGGTCTCCCTTACCTTTAGCTCTGCCACAAACGTGTTCGCTCTGACAATGTCAAGGGTTGTCACACCGAAGATCTTGTTGGGGTTGTACACGCCGTGCTTCTTGAAAACCTCTGCTGTGATGGGGATGGTGGAGTTAACCTAAAAAAATCATGAGACAGATGTCAGCTCAGAGTCAAGCCCAGCAACAGGCCCACCTGCAAGGCAAGGCGGCCATACCATAGGAACAAAGACACACCTCCTGAAGGACACTTGCTCCTTGGCAGCCCTTCAGCCAACTCACGCATACTCACCCAGCCCTGCCCCCTGTACTCACTGGGTTGGCAATGATGCAAATCATGGCTTCAGGACAGTGCTGGGCACAGGCAGCCGTCAAGGTGGCCACAATGGTAGCATTGGTGTTGAACAGGTCATCCCGTGTCATTCCTGGGATAATCCAGGGTGAGAGAGCCACATAAAACATTATGAAATTTCAAAAAAAAAATTATTATACGTTTATTTTTTCTTCTGTGTGCACGTCATGGTGAGTGCAAGTGTCAAAGGACAACTTGTAGAGGCTGGCCCTCACCTTCTGCTCTGGGGGGCACAGAGGTCTTTGTACTCACAGAGAAGCACTAAGAGAACCAGGAATCATGCAGGAGTGTCTCCTCACTGGAGGAGACAGAAATCAAATCCCTGTACTCCATCCATGGGGCTGAGAGTGGATTTTGTTAACGGCCTGCTGACCTTTCTGCTATCTGGAGGCAGACCCCACCCAAGTTACCAAGAATGACTACCCAGGCTCTTCCTTCCCTAGACCTTTACTCACCCTGAAGGGAGACGGAACAGTACTTTATGGCCTGCAGACCTCTATGCTCAGTCAGAAACCACACTAGACTCTAGGCCTTTCAGATATAGAACCCACGCTCATGATCGAAGGTGATGTGTAACAGGGTCTCTATGTAGTCAAACTTTATTGTGCCTTGAATTTGGACTGAGAGTTGCCAACGTTTTCCCAAACCGTACTGTGTTTTAAGCTTTTATTATTTGTTTGTTTGTTTGTTTATTTAAGACAAGGTCTCTCTGTGTAACAGCCCTGGCTGTCCTGGAACTCACTATGTAGACCAGGCTGGCCTCAAACTCACAGATCTGCCTGCCTCTGCCTCTCCAAGTGCTGGGATTAAAGGTGTGTGCCACAATGCTCTGCTTGTCCTGTGTTTTAAACACGCTGACAATGAACCACCTGGCTTAGACTCCCTGAAGTCTGGTCCAGGCTGATGAAGTCAGTCTGCACTGGGTTTTCATTCTCATCTCTTCAAGTGTTTCTCTTCCCTGTCTGACACCTGCAGGAACCCCTCAACTGGTGCCCAAAATGGGGCACAAAACCCTGAGAGAAGATAAGAAAAGTTTTAATTTTTTTCTAGAAATTAGAGGTTAGGGAAACTCACTAAAAAGGGGTCTCAACCTTAATGTGAGAGAATGAATTACGGGCTCTTCTCAGGCTTACAAGACAAAGCATTTTGTACAATTAGTGAAATATTTGTTAAAATCCAAAAAACCCGAAATACTCAGAGCCACAGCTCTGCACTGTTGTATGCACAGGGGCTAGAGTAAAGAGAGCCATGAGAAGGAGAGCAGTAAAGTCCCTGTCAGTGTGGGCACCAGCGACTAAATGTGAGCTGTCAGGCTGGGTGCTAACCAGCTCTCCCCACTAAGCCACCTGGAAGGTCTATCAGGGGGAGCAGGAGTCTTAAGGTGGAGCTGGGTGGACCAGACAGAGGGCTAAGTAGAGTGACATTTGCTGTCAACTTCAAGTTCTGTGAATAGCACCGGAGCCAGCAGACACCTGTAGGGTTAATCTGCCAGGTGGTCATGTGATTTTTACCCTAGACAAAGAGGAAGCCTTTGGAGATCTTCAAAATGGGAGTGGGAGTAAATCCACAGGTATCAGCAGAACGCCCTTCTCAACTGTGTAGGGACACTTCAGGTGAGGCTTTCAAGTATTTATTAATAACAAACTGAATTTGTATGTGTGTATGTCTGTATGTGGTAGCCTGCAGGGCTGAAGTGGGTGTCGGATCCCTTGAAGCTAGAGTTGCATTTGTGAGCTGTCCAATGTGGACGCTGGGATCTGCAATCAGGTCCCCTGCACTGCAGTAAGTGCCCTTAATAGCTGAGCCCTCTGTCTACGCCATCCCCACCCCAGGCGGCTTACACACACACACACACACACACACACACACACACACACACACACACGCACATACACACCTGGCTTCCTGGGCACTCCGGCTGGGATGACCACCACGTCACAACCTTTTAGGCAATCTGGCAGCTGCTCCGGTCCGAGGTAGCCTGGGAAGAATACCCAATTAGAGCAGTGTCACCTTTCTGAGCCCAGGAAAGCCACATCTGAGGGGAAAGCACACAATTGGTGGGTCCCATCTGTGAAGTGCCAGCCCCTGTCTAAGGGGAAGAGCCCCTCTGGAGCAGACTAGTTCTACAGAAACTAGCATGGATCCTCCTGTCTCTACCTCCTGAGTGGTGGAAATTGAACTCAGGGCTTTGTGCATACCAAGCTCTACCTCACTCCGAGACTTTGTCACAAGGTCTCAAATGTATAGCCCAGGGTTACCTTGAATCTGTGACCTTTCTGCCTTAACCCCACCAAGTGCTAGGGTGACAGGTGGTCTGCTTCATACGTCTAAAACAAAGTATTTATTATTATGGGGTGTATGTGTACAATCACAGTACACATGTGGGTTCTCTCCTTCCACCTTCATGTGGGTTCTGGGGAAGGAACCCTGGCCACCTGACTTACACAGCAGGTACTCACCCACCAGTTGCTTTCTAAGACACCACAGCTTAAGGATTTGTAGACCCAAGTCCAAAACAATGCAGTCATTTGGGCATTTGTGAAACTTTACTCTAATGTGAGTCTGCAGCCCCAGGTTCATCTATGATGCTATCTACAACCCAGACCCTGGCTACTGAAGGGACCACGGTGGAGTCTCCATGGCAGCCACACCCAGTACCTTTCACATTTGCTCTGGTCTCAATGTGACTCAGATCTGCTGCCACACCAGGTGTGTGAGCAATATCGTAGAGGGTCAGGCGACTCACTAGGGGGCTATTCTTCAGGAGGAGAGAAAGGGGCTGCCCAATGCCCCCAGAGGCTCCCAGCACAGCTACTTTAGCATTGTTCTGGAAAAAAGCAGAGAGATACACCCTTCAGACAGAGCCAGCAGGGCACTCCAAAAACCACAGCACGGGGCTTTAGATGACGCAATGCCAAAGCAAGACCCAGCAGCCATAGCAATCAGCTTCACTGAAGAAGAACTCTGGACTTCCACCCCAAAGTCCAAGTTCAAGTGGCAAGGACACAAGCCTAGAGATGGCAGGACCCAGGGGTCATACTCCAAATGTCTTTCCTACAAGATAAAGAGGCAGCTCCACCCAGGCAGCCAGCTGGATCCATAGCAGCAGCCTTACCTTTGGTCTGTAGTTTTAATCTGTAGTTTTAAGAACTATACATTACTGGAGAGCAGCAGCCCCTTACTGCACTAAGAGCTAGGTAGGAAAGCCGGAAGAGAAGAGAAAGATTGTCACCATGGGGACTTCCCATCCCCTCTCCTGCTCCTCCCCATGGGCACTTCTGAGGTACTGGGAATGGAACCAAGTCCTCTGCTACTGAACTGCATCCTCAGCCCCTCTGCACCTGTACTGTAAACCATCTCACGACTACTTGTGGGCTGGCAAGATGACCCAGCAAGGAGAGGTGTTTGCTGGAAAGGCGAGGACCTGATTTTGATCCTCACGACCCACACGTGGAGCAAGAGACCAACTCCAGAAACCTGTTTCCTGACCTTCATGCTTACCACATGTGATAAAATATAGAATTAAAAAGATTACTCAGAACAGTACAATGTAAATATGCAGAGGGCTGTGAAGACAGTATTGATTAGGGAAAAATGACAAGAGAAGTTTGTACATGTTCAGTATGCAAGTAATGTATTTCTGAAAAAACGTTTCCATCCCTACTTATCCCTGTATGTTAGGTTACATACATATCTGCATGAATGCATGCCATGTACGAGCATGTCCATACCACAAGAGGGTATCAGGTCCTCTGTACTAGAGTTACAGACAGTTGTGAGACACCCAGTGTGGGCACTGGGAACTGAACTCAGGTCCACTGTAAGAGCAGCACCTGCTCTTAACCTTTGAGCCATCTCTCCAGTTCTTATTTTTTCCCTTTTTTGAACATTTTCAGTCCAAGGCTGGCTGGACCTGTGGGTGGAGGCCACATGGATACACAGCAGGAAGTGTAACTGAACAGTAATTAATGCTGTAATAAGTAATAATGGGCTTCAGTTATCAGAAACCAAAGCCCAAGGTTGGGGTATGACTCAGTGATACAGCAGGTACAGAGGGCCTGGGTTCCATCCCCAGGGTGGAAGAAAAGAAAGGGGTGGGGGTGGGGGTGGGGGAGTGGATACACACCTATAATCCCGCCAGGAGAGTCCTGAGTTAGAGAAAAGCCTGGACTGGACAGGGAGGCCATCTCTAAACAAACCTAACAAGAACCTGGCCTCTCAGCCCTGCCTGCCCCAAGCGGCTCCCGCCTCCCACCCTCCACTCAGGCATCCCCAAGTTGCCCTCCTAGGTACAGCTCCATCATTTCACTTCATCAGAGATCTCTGGAAGCTCCTGGTGCCTTACAGCTGACAGGGCAGCGGTGATCCCAAACAGGGAGTGGAAGAAAACCATTTGCATGGCTTCTGTTTATTCTGTTCTTTTGAGACAGGTCCCGCTATGTAGCCCAGACTGACCTAGAACTCAGAGGAACTGGCGTGGGCTCACAGGACTGCTTCAAGACAATTCAGCTTAAAATCTGTTGCTTTTATCTAACAAGTAAATCTTAACAACTAAAAACCTTAAATGCTACCAAGAAACAAAAACAGTTAGTGCCCATCTAGGGTCCTTAAGTGGACCTGCTCCATGCAGTATTGCTGGGGAAGGGGGAGGGAGAGGCTCTTCTCACTCGGTCCTACGCAGTGTACTGAGGTACAGTTTTGTTTATACAGGCACCAGCAACTGTGCTAACACACACCAAAACCTGGTCCCTGAGTAATGAGATATTAGAAAAAAATGTTTTTTTATTACATTTGGTTTTCTATGTAGTCGGTGGACAATGTACAGGATCTGGCTCTATTCTTCACTAAGAGGCTATGTGAGTGGAAAGGTGGGTAACTCAGGCTAAGGGTACATGCCTTTACCATGATTCATTGTCAACCCAGTGGGATCTCTCCAAGGCACTATCTTGGTGGTTCCTTCCAACCCCACTGCCCTTTGCTCAGAGCCCAGAGTCAGTATCAACAGCCCACTGCCTAGCAACTGTACCGAGGATGGCTAGAACCGTAACACACTTCATTCACAACGTCTGCTTTCAGAATGTAAGTCTGTGTTTCAAAACATCTAGGTTTGTGTTTTTACTACACAAATACACGTACCGATCAGAAATAAACACATGGAAGCAGGGGAGGAACACACAGAAGCCCTCAACTACATTTTACCATTGAGATGCCCGGAGTAAGGCAAACATGCTTACTGCCAGGTGCCTTTGGATTTACTCCACTGTTTTCTCAAGAGCTATGTGGACGCCCAGCTGGCATTTTCTTTTAGTTTTTCTAAATCTACTGAAAGCTGAGCCACTAAATTCTTTTAAATATCCCATGCTTGCTCTTTCTCCAAAGTCTTTACACTGTACCACCAAGCCACATCCAGAGCCCCTCACTGGGGGAATTTTAGGCAGGTGCTCTATCACCAAGTCATGCCCCCAGCCCTTCACTGGGTGACTCCAGACAGACATGCTACCACCGAGTGCTACCTCTAGCAAGCTCATCTCAGTAAGTATCAGTCACATAGCTCCAAACCCTGGCACCATTACCAACTCCACTCTCCCTTAGCTAAACAGCAAATTCTGCCAGCTCCACGGATTTTCACCACACCCAGTGTCACCCACCTCACAGTGACACCTTACCTGTCTCCTCTACCAACTACCCGCTCTGTTCAAAATGGTACCTCACTTTTGAGATAATATCCATGTTTTACAAGGCTTGCTAGGTTCTCTCCATTCCTCTCTTGATAATCTCGATTATTCTACACCTCCTACCCCACATGCTGGACTCTCAGTCACCGTCCACCTGCCTGCAATTCTTTCTACACATAATCTATGCTTTCTTCTCCTCTTCACTGAAACATCACATTCCTGATGCTGGGCCTGTGCCTATGGGATGGCTAGGCAAGTGAAAGCACTAGCTTCAAAAGCCGGAGGACAGGAGTTTAATCTCCAATCTTTCCCACATAGTGAAAAGAGAAAACAGACTCCAGCAACTTGTCCTCTGCACTCTACTATGCTGTGACATGCACAGACCCACACATCCCTCCCCCAACTAAAAATATGATCTCAACTTCCTTCCTTGTCAACCCCCTTTCCCCTGGGCTCACCACTAATTGAGATACTTTGTGACAAGAGAGAGACAATAGCATATCTACAGTATAGATTCTGGGGCTGAAGTGATTGTCAAGCTTGATGACCCGTGTTCAACTCACAGGATTTACATGGTAGACGGTGAAAACCAACTCTTGCAAGATGTCCTGTCCTACACCTGTGATATACGCTACATGCACACACACAAGTTAATTATAATTTTTAAAATCAAAATACAGCATTCTGTGCTTTGCCCACTATCAAAATTTAAATGGGAGTTGGCATATGGTGCACACCTTTAATCTCAGCACATGGAAAGTATAGAGACAGGTGGCTCTTTAGTCTGAGGCCAGCTAGGTCTACATAGAGAGGCCCGGGTCTAGGCCAGCCAAGGTTGCGTAGTGAGAGTCTTTTTAAAAAACACAAGCAAGCAAACAAACCAACTAGGCTGAGCATGGGCATGCAGCTCAGCGACACAACATTCACTTAGCATATATTCAGCCCCGAGTTCCATCCTCAGCCACACACACAACCACACACCAGCACTTGGCCACACTACTCACCATCTCTGCTGAGCTAACCCTACTCTACGGACTCTGCACCCATCTCCATGTCCGTCTACCACAGCTAGCTCATCTATGGACAGCCCTAGGCCACTTTCATTCATCTCTGTGTCTCTGAGCACCCAGGGCCTTGTACATGCCTAGCACGTGTTTACCACTGGACTATATCCCCAGCGCTGTTTTCTCTTCAGAGTCCTCCTAAATTACCCAGGCAGGTCTCAAACTTTTAATCTTCCTGCTGGGAACTCAAGCGGCTGGGACTACAAGCATGCATCCTCACACTCAGTGTGTAATATGTTTAGATTGGCTTTTTGTCCCATTTTTTGGGGTGTGTGTGTGTGTGCAGGTACCCATGGAGGCCAGAAGAAGGCTTCAGATCCTCTGGAGCTGGAGTCACAGGTGACAGGAGCCACCTGCCTTGGGGTCCTGGGAACCAAACTCCGTTCTCTGCAAAACTCAGTAAGCACTTTTATCGGCCAAGCACCTCTCCAGGTGGTGTCTTTCAATGAACTGACTGAATGAGAAACAGGAAGGAAGACAGTTCCCCTTTGCAGCATGGTAATTATTTCTCAAGCCTTGGTTGCATCGATTTTGCTAGAGGTTTGTAAAAACACAGACCCTACCCTCTTGACATGATCCTGGGACTCCTTTACTGACTCTGACATGCACTAGTTAAAGCAGCACTGGCCCCGTAGAAGATGACTATAAATAGCTTAGCTGTAACTGTCCTAGGCCAAGTCTACCCAAAGCAGGGATGATCCTCCAAGAATAATTCAAAAGAGAAACAAGGCTCCAGTGAAGGAGATGGCTCTGTGGGTAGGTACATAAGGACATCAAAGCCCACTTCTCCAGGCTGGCAGGTTCAGTCAAAGGCCTTCTCTCAAAGAAATAAGGTCTTCAATAGTGATTCTCAACCTTCCTAATGCTGCAACTTTTTAATACAGTTCCTCATGTTGAGGTGACCCCCTACACCCATAAAATCACTTTCACTGCAACTTTGTAACTAATTCTGCTACTGTTATGAATCGTAATGTAATCATTTGATATGGGACCCCTGTGAAAGGGTCATTCGATCCCAAGGTTGAGAACCGCTCGCTGGTCCAGAGTGATGGCCAAGACACCGATGTCCTTCTCTGGCCTCTGTACAATCATGTGCACATACACCACATACACATAAAAAAATCACTTTTGAAAAACGACTCTTGGTGCCCGTCTTTAACCCCAGTACTGAGGCAGAGACGGATCTGTGTGAGTTCGAGGCCAGCCTGGTCTACATAAATGAGCAAAAAGAAAGCAATCCCTTAGCCGGAAGGCCACTGACAGTGGTTAGAGGGGCTAGTTTCAATCAAGCCTGTCAAACTACTGTCACCTTGACTCAGTTTCTCTACCCTCGGAGCCTCCGGCTGCCGGTACTGCAAAATTAATGTTACGCGTTATTTCTCCTCCGCATGCATAAGTCACATGGAGGCTACGATGAGAAAGTCAGTTATGTCGAAGCATATAAAGCAACTTGCTTCCGGACCGAGAGCCTTGGCTCCTGCACCTACATGGAGCGCAGACTCTCTGGGGGTTAACCTGGATTGACTTTGTCCTTTTTCCAGCTTTTCTTTCTACACAGGATGTTGGTGGGGACATGAGCCGGGCGGCCCAGCCGTCCAGAGTGAGCCTTGGCGGGTTTAAAAAAAAAAAAAAAAACGAGCTCCCGGGATGCTTGTGCCGCCCCCGGAGTTCCTTTCTAGGCAGGCAGCCCCTCGTACCTGGGCCGAAGTGCTGAAGCTGCGGCGGAGAGCGGCACCGGCAGGACGGGCGAGAGCGGACAGCATGGCTGGGGCGGGCGGGGCACGGACCTAGCGCAAGAGCTAAGAGAAGACAAGTGACTCCAACGACCTCCACTTTGCGCAGTGCTCGCCCGGTCTAGAGCTACCTGATCTCGCGAGAGAAGCCCAAGAAGTTTGACGCCGCGACACCAAATCTCGCGAGACAGCCTCGGCTGTGCAGTTCTTGGTCTTGCCCGACCAAGACCCGGCCCACTTTCGAGATCTCGCGAGAGAAGCCTGTCGTCACGCCCCCCTTTGTAGTTCATATAAAATCATCTCTGAGCTCCGCCCACTTCGGAGATCTCGCGAGAGAGGCTCGGTTTCGCTTTGTCAGGTCGTTCCTTTCCCCCGCCGTTACGCTTTGCCCATTTCCGGGGTCTGCGGATAGGACGGTCACAGGGAGTAGGCGGGATCTTGGCATCGCCCCTAGCAACCTGGTGCTGGGAGGACTTGTGGAGCGCTCGCCTAGAGGACAGGCTCTAGGTCAGAAATACCTTACGGGAACCGTTCGTTATCCGTGGTGGGGCTCCAGACAGCCTTCCTGCCGGGGAGCCCGACCGAAGTCGCGCAGCAGGTCAGGCGGCCCCGGAGCTCCTGACCTCAGCCAGGCCCAGCTTTCCTGCCCCCGGGGAGAGGCTGGCTGGGGTCCCGGGGCGGGGTGGGCAGCACCCCCCCACCTTTGTTTCCATCAGAGCCGCCCCTCCTACAAGTTACACGGAGCCTTGTTGAGTTTCCGGCTTTGCACACACCCCTGCTCGTAGTACTCGCGTTGACTTGGCAACAGGCGATGATGTGCAGGACCAAGGTCCTGTGGTACGGAGGAAGAAACGTTTGGAGACCGTGACTCAGGCTCTGGGTTTGTCTCTACCCTTCAAACTCTTCAGCAGTGGAGGGAGCACAGTTCTGTAACTCCTCCTCTTGCTTTTCCTGCTTTTCCCCCTCCTTTTTCTTCTTTTCTTATTAAAATCCGCACAACAGACAAAACTATTCTAAAGTTAAGGATCAGGGCTGGAGGGATGACTCGATTAAGAGCACTTGCTGCTCTTGCAGAATTTAGATCCTAGGACTCTGGCAGGTGGCTCATAACCCCCTGTAGCTCTAGCTTCACGGATAGCCATTGCCTCTGGCCTCTGCAGGCACCCGAGTGCACATACCCACGGAGACACAAAGAAATAAACGTAATTTAAAGTGATAAAAATGTAAAACTAAGGACCCATACACATACACATGTGCACACATATGTACCTACATACATTTCAAACGCGTGCTACACACATAAAAGATATTCAGAAGGCTGCAACAGGAGGATTGATGTGAGTTTGAGGCCAACGAGAAACTCTGTTCAAAAAAAAAAAAAACCCCAAATAACAACCACACAAACAAAAAAAGTTGAGAACCTGGGGTTAGAGAAGGAACTGGAAGGGGGAGCCACAGGTTGGGTTTGATTAAAACACTCGAATCTAGTGGGCCTTTGGAGAAGTGATATGTGAACCTGGGAAAATGGGTTTGGAATGGCAGTCATGTTAAAGAACCTTCCAGAAGATGAGCCACCTAAACTGAGACCTGCCAGGAGAATGGGTGGGTCTCAGCAGGACCCCCTGGAGGAGGAAAGTGTCTCTTGTCTGGAAGCTTGCCTAGAATTGGTGAGCTGGTGATATGGTTCAGTGGGCAAAGAAGCTTGCTGCCAAGCCTGATAACCTGAGTTCAGTCTCTAGGACCCACGCAATGGAAGGGAAAAACCCAACATGCTGTTGATTCTTCAATAGTGGGAAGTGCATAGGCAAGGGAAAGGAGGAGGCAGGAAAATGTGGACTTGAATCCAGGGAGACAAGAGTTGTTTCTGTTGGGGTGGGAATATTTAGATAAGCACTGGCCTGGATCTTATCTCCGGAATATAATTGTTTAACTTTCTGACATCATCTCGGGGTCAGGAGGTCTGTATTTATTAATAATTAATTAATTAACTAATTAATTTTGGTTTTCCAAGACAGAGTTTCTCTGTAGCCCTGGCTTTTCTGGAACTCTGTTATTGGACTTACGAACTCAAGAGACCTGCCTGCCTCTACCTCCCAAGTGCTGGGATTAAAGGTTGCACCGTCACCACCACCATGCTATTATTATTTTTAAGGCAGGGTTTAATGTACCCAGTACTCTTCTCAGACTTTCTGTGTAGCCAGGGATGGCCTTGAACTTCTGATCTTCCTGCCTCTAACTCCAGAGTGTTGGGATTGCAGCCTTGCATCAATATACCCAGTTTATGCAGTGTTGGTGATGCAGTCCAGGCCCTTGTGAATGACAGGCAAATACTGTACCCACTGAGCTCATCTTGTTCTGTTCGTCCAACTTGAGACAATTCTGAGAGTGGGCTCCAGTGAATTCTGGTAGAATTAACTGACTTTAGAGGAGGTTGGAAATATCAGGTGTTCTGGACCCCTGAAAACTAGCTGAGTTGGGTCTTATTCTTTGGGAGGGGTGTCTAGCAAAGCCTTTGAGATCATCACAAGCATGCTAGGAGGAAACAGAACTTGATTTAAACGCAAAGGATCCCAGGGCCTGAGGATATGGGGGATGGAGTGGCTGGGAGATTTTGGGGGGAGACGATACAATGAGATGGTCGGAATGTGAAGGAAGGGGGAGCCAGAGAAGGACAGAGGTGGGACCAGTACAGGCTGGTCACAAGGGCAGAGAGGGTAAGAAAGAGTTGGTGGTTAATCAGGTCTGAGATATGAATAATAGAGAAGTGGAGGGGCCTGGAGGTGGACATTAGTTGATAGAGTACTTGCTGAGCATGCATGAAGTCCAGGGTTGGCTTCTTACACCTCATAAAGTGGCATGTGCATGGTGGTGCCAGCCTCCATTCCCTGTACTTAAAAGGTACAGGAAGAAGGGTAGGAGGGTCAGGAATTTAAGATCATCCTTGACTCTATTATAGAGAGTTTGAGGTCAGCCCAGGCTACATGAGACCCTGTCTCAAAACTAATAATAAAAAGAGATGTGGGTTGCTAGAGAGATGGCTTAGTGGTTAAGAGTTTGTACTGCTCTTGCAGAGGACCTGAGCAGTTCTCAGCACCTACTTGAGGCAACTCACAGCTGCCTAATAGCTCTAACTCTGGGGGACCCAACACCCTTTCCTGACCTCCATCAGCCCCTGCATTCACATTGCACATAACCACACACACACATACACATAAATAAAAACAAAATAAATTGTTACTTAATGAGTCAGGCATGGTGGTACATACCTATGATCCCAGCACTAGGGAGCCAGAGGCAGGTAGATCTTTTTGAGTTCCTGGTCAACCAGAGATGCGTAGCGAGATCCTGTGTCAACAAATGAATGTGGAGAATCAGGCTGGGAAGAGTGTATATAAGTCAAAAGGGAAGTTGGGTTATGTGGAAGGAAGATGGACTGGGAAAAGAGCTACATTAGAGGCTGAATTGAGTTTACTGTTGAGTTGTTCTGAGAGGGGGCAGGTGGTGTGATGGGGACATGGTGCAAGAAGAAATGCCAGTGAGACAGACAGACACTGGAGCCATCCCTACAGAAAGGAGAGTTGTGACTAGGAATTGCTCAGTTGGTAGAGTGCTTGCCCAGTACGCAGAAGAACTCTGGATTTCATTCCCAGCACCACTGCCCTAGGGTTTCCATTGCTGTGATAAAACACTATGACCAAAAACATCTTGGGGAGGGGAGAGTTTATCTCATCTTACAGTGTGTAGTCCATCTTCCAAGCACGTCAGGGCGGAATTCTGGGGAGGAGTTGATGGAGTGGCAGTGGACGAACAGTGCTTATGGCTCATTCCTCACGACTTGCTCAGCCTGCTTTCTTATAGCACCCAGGACCACCAGCCCAGGGGTGGTACTGCTCACAGTGAGCTTGGACCTCCCGTATCAGTCAGCCAATCAAGAAAATGCTCTCCGGGCTTACCACAGGCCAGTCTGGTAGGAACATTTTCTCAATTGAGGTTCCCTCTTCCAAAATGACACTTGATTGTTTCAAGTTGACAGACATGAAACTAGTCAGCACAGGCACATAAACAGGGCATAACAGTGCATGCATGCTTGTAGTCCCGGCATAGAGGAGGTCAGAGATGGCTTCAGGAGTTCAGGATCATTCTCTGCCTGCACAATGAAACACTGTGGACATGAGAAACGGCAGTCATCCAGCTTCTACTCCTGCATCTCCCTAGGCTCCCTCCCCTCTCTAGCCCTGCTATACTTTGTGTCTAGGAAAGAACAACTTACTGTCTACTGGCTCCTCCACCCAGCCCGTCTGAAATGACTTGATTGCTGAAACACATTTCTACATTTCGATTCAGTCTGCCTCCTTCCAAACACCAAGGTTATTGTTGTGGTTTTGTGTCAAGCTATGGCTCTACATTCAGTGCTTTGCTTCTAAGCATAACTCAGGTCATCCCAGTGCTCAGGAAGCCAAGGCAGTGCCCTGCTTTTAAAACAAAGAAACAAACACAAAATGAAACAAAAGACAGTGCATCTGTAAAGTCAACTTGGGTCTTTTTATTTTTTCCTTTTACATGCATTTCACCTGCATGTTTGTCTGTGGGGAAATGTCAGACCTTGGAGTTAGAGACACTTGTGAGCTGCCATGTGGGTGCTGGGATTTGAACCTGGGTCCTCTTGGATGAACAGTCAGTGCTCTTAACTGCTGAGCCGTCTCTCCAGCCCATCAACTTGAATCTTTACAAACAAATTCTTAATTACACTTTTATTTATGTTGTGTGCATATGCGTATCGGCATCAGCATGTCATGGCGCCTGTGCGAAGGTCAGAAAAGTCTGGGAATGCGAGAACTGAGAAGTTTGTTTAGAAATTGCCTTTACCAATCAAACTTTGACCCAGTGTGTAACCAAATTAGTAGCAAAACCCTGACTCAAAACGAAAGCGTTCAGCTATGTTGTATTTGAGATACCCATCTGGCTGCAGGTCTGGAGTCCGAGGTCAAGGCTCAGTAGCATGTGAGAGGTGAGGGAGTATGTGATTCTACTTACATTCAAGGGGATCTCTGAGATCCTGGGTTTTACAGTGGTGAAGATGAATCTGAACTCGATATAATTTTTTTTTTGAGACAAGGTTTCATGCAGCCAGGTTGGTCTTGAACTTGCTTCATAGCTGGGAATTACCTTGAACTTCTGGTTCTCCTGACCCCACCTCCCATGCACAGAGATCACAAGTGTCCACCACCATAGCCTACCTTGGGACGGGGTTACTGCCCCCTTATGGAGGTAGAGACTGAGGCCTAGAGAAAGTAATGATGCCCCTAGGATGATGTAGCCAAGAGAACGCGGCAGAGCCCAAATTCAGACCTAAGAAAGCCTGACGTTTAGCTAAGTGGTGGTGGCACGCCCTTTAATGCCAGCATTTGGGAGGCAGAGGCAGGTGGATCCATGGGAGTTGAAGGCCAGCCTGGTCTATAAAGTGAGTTCCAGGATAGTGAGCGCTACACAGGGAAACCCCGCCTTGAATAACAAAAATAAGTAAATAAATAAACAAACAAGCAAAGCCGGTAGAGGTGAGAAAGAGGAGACTGTGAATATATATTACACTCAGTAGAAGTGCTTGTATTGCAAGCATGAGGACAGCAGTTTGGAGATCTTAGAACCCAAGTAAAAGGCCAGGCACAGTGCACCGGCTTGGAAACCCGTGGATAGTAAGATGGACTACAGAGGCGGGCAGCTGGAGGTTCATTGACTATCTAGCCTGGCCTACTTCATGACTCTCCAGGCTAGTGGGAGAGCCTGTCTCACAGGTGGAGAGAGTCTGAACAGGATGGCAGGTTGTCCTCTGTTCTCCACATGTGTGAGGAATACACGCATGTCTGGGTGGGATAGATGATGAAGACAGATGAGGCAGGTGCAGGAGTGTGGCTGTGTGCTCAGAAAGGACCCGTTGCAGTGGTGAGGCTGGGTTTGGGATCTGGGAATTGAAGTCTTCGATGAATATAGCTTTTTAGATTTATTTGATTTGTGTGAGTGTTTTGCCTGCATGTATGCATGCATGCATGCATGCATGTGCATCTTATGTGTGCCTGGTGCCAATGGAGGTTGGGAGCCATTGGATCCCTTGGAACTGGAGTCACAGATGGTTGTGAGCCACTGTGTGGGTGCTAGGAACTGAAGATGAGTCATCTGTAAGAGTAACAAATTCTCTTAATTGCTGAGCCATCTCTCCTGCACCAAGTAGTGGCTTGTTTCAGAGCATTCGATCAGTGACTCAGGTGGAGCCTGTTTTGAGTAAGGTTACTCCTCTGGACTCAATTTCTCTTCCACATTTCCCTGCTGGTCTCCTTGATGAACTCTTCTAGAAGGTGGCTTCCCTACAGGAAGCTGCTGTGTATGTCCACCCGTTCTGGAAACAGTATGCTGGGGACTAAGTGTCCCAAAAGGAGCCCCCCAACCCCCACAGGAGCCAGAGCCAGCTCCATACACATCAGCCTTGCCGTCAGATCCTGAGCACACCCCACAGTCAGTAGCCTCGTGTTCTTCTCCAGCTGCAGCTGCATCATTCCTGACCCCTATGCCCCAGCTCACTCTTGCTCCCATGAGAATAGTGTTCTTTTTCTCCTTCCCCTTCCTCCATCCAGCCAGCCAGCCAGCTGCCTGTGTGTGGGTACATACACATGGAAGTGCCAGTGGAGGCCATAAGACGGTGCTGGATCCCCTGAAACTAGATTCACAGGCAGTTGTGGAATACACAATGTGGGAATTGGGACTTTCTGCAAAAGCATTACACACTCTTGACCACAAAGGTATCTCTCCAGCACCTACTTTTAAAAATTAATTATTAGGGTCTGGAAGGGTGACTCAGTGTCTACAAGCATTTATTACTCTTGCAGAGGTTCCTATGTACACTATGGCTCACAACTGTCCATAATTCTAGTTCCAGCACAGCTGACGGCCTCTTCAGTACTTCATGAGCACAGACGTGCACATAGTACAAATAGAGGCGGCAAAACACCCAGAAAATAAATCTAAAAGATTTGTGTGTGTGTGTGTGTGTGTGTGTGTGTGTGTGTGCGTGTGTGCATGTAATGGCATGCACATGGCTATCACAGGACAACTTTTAGGAGTCCATTCTCTTCTACCATGGGGTCAAACTCAAGTCATCAGCCGTGTACAGCATGCTTTCTCACTCTACCCAATCTTGCCCACCCAGCCAGCAGTCTTTTATAGTGCACTTCCTAGTTATGCTATATTATGTTACGTTAGTGCATGGTTCTAGCTGCATTCCCTGCTGGGCTGAAACCTTGATAAGGTTGCCTTGCCTTCCGTGGTTATTTCTAAGATGGAGCTAAGAGGTGCTCATTAATTGTTTGCCAATAATAAAAAAGTAGAACTGACGAGGTAGCTCAGGACCAGGGCATTTGCCTAGCGTGCAGGGACCCTACCTAGGCTCAGCTCCCAGGGCTCGCATACACAGACACATGCATGTACACAGGTGCACACATACACAACCAGAGAGAGAGAGAACAAATGAAATAACTGTTTACAGCTTCCTTGGTATTGCATGGCTTCGTATGTTGTAATAGTTACATATTCATGTTAGTTTGCATATTCATATGTTGTGATTTACAAATGCTAGGCAAGCACTCTGTCAATTGAACTATGGCCCCAGGCCCTGACTTCCATTTTTTGAAGTGTTTAATTCAGTATCTCATTTTCTGGTCATTTGTCTAAATAGAAAGATGTCTGTTAAATGTGTACGTTGTTGATTCTTCCCAGTAGGATGGCTGACCTGCTTTTCTGTGAGCCAACAGAACTCTATAACATCTTGAATCAGGTCTCCAAGCTGTCCAGATTAGCTGAACCCAATTACCTCTGCTTACTGGGTAAGTAGAAAACAACAACACCACACCAACCCAAACACACCAACATACAGACACACACACACACCAACACACCAACCCAAACACATGCACCAACATGCAGACTACATGACACACACCAATACACACCAACACATCAACCCAAACACCTACAAATATCAAGATGCAGACACATAACACACATCAACACACACCAACACGCAAACCCAAACACACATACCAACAGCAACATACAGATACACAGCACACACCAACATACACACCTAAACACATATCCTAACAACAACATACAACACAGGACCCACATGCCAACACACACCAACACACCAAACCAAACACACATACCAACAACATACAACACAGGACACACAGACCAACACACCAAAGCAAACACACACACCAACAACATACAGACACATACACACACTAACACACATACAAAGCCACCAACCCAAACACACATACCAACAATACACACACACACACACACACACACACACACACACACACACACACACA
>JANHMN010000023.1:17182147-17216135 GCA_030674055.1 Rhabdomys pumilio
CACACACACACACACACACACACACACACACACACACACACACACACCAGCACACTATTAACCAACAGGTATGTTGAGAACAGTGGCCTACAAGCCTTCCTTTTGAAGGGTAGCCAAGTTCCAGGAGAGGAAAATGAATGGTTGGTTCAAAATGCTGCCTATGATTAGGCTGGGAAGATTAGGCTCAGAGAGTAAGGTACTTGTACGACCGTGAACACCAGAGTTTGGTCCCCAGCACCCATATAAAAGTCAAGAGGTTCCACAGCCTGCCTCTAATCCCAGAACTCGGGACACGTAGATGGGATACACTGGACAGGCTGGTTAACTCGACTCTGAAAAGGGGAGCTTTGGGTTCAGCGAGACCTAGCTTCAGAAAATAAGGTAGAGTCATTGAGGAAGACACACAGGCATGTGCGCACGCTTGTACACGTACCTCCACACTTTCTGCTTCTATACATATATATACCACACACGTGCAAGCAAAGGCAAATAGTGCTGCAGCTGAGTGTTATAGCACCTGAAAGACAGTTCAAGGTTAGATGAAGGAACGTTCTACACAGCATGGTGGTCCAGGCTGAGGCCCAACGCCAAGCAGCACAATCAGGAGTTTCAGGCTGCCTGGGTCACATGGTAAGACTCCATCTCAAAGAGATGAAGAGGTTAGCCAGGTGGTGGTGGCGTCACACCTTTAATCCCAGCACGTGGGGGGCAGAGGCAGGCTGATCTCTGCGAGGTCAAGGCCAGCTTGGTTTATAATACATGTTCTACGACAGCCAGGGCTACACAGAGAAACAACCTATTTTGAACCCCCCACCCCCACAAAAAAAAAGAGGTAGAGGTGATGGAGTTAGGAAGGGGTTTGTTGTTGTTAAAGACAGAGTCTAGGGACTGAGGAGATGGCTTGGCGGGCAAAGGTGTTTGCTGTCAAGCCTGATGACCTGAGTCTCATCTCTGAAGACCACGTGGTGGAAAGAGAGCTGACTCTCACAGGTTACCCTCTAGCCTCCACTGTGTGGCATGGAACCCCTCCCCTACACGTAGAAATACAGAAATGATTTATTTGAAGATAAGAATCTTACACATTCAGTTCTGAGTGCAACCCTTTTCTTCCCCAGATGTCCGATCCAAACGACAGTATGACGAGAGCCATGTGATCACTGCCCTTCGAGTGAAGAAGGTATCAGGCTGAGGAGGGCAGGAAGGAAAGGGAGTGGGGAGTTGTCTTGGGTCCAGAGGGTGACATCCACTGTGAGGGACAGGGTGGTGGGAATGGTGCTTGTCCATTGAGTCCCTCCCACAGTCCCTAGAGCTCCTCCTGGTGGATGCTCCCTATTCCTGCTGTTGTTAAGTAGGCACTTGTCCTACCGTCATTGGTGTCTGTGCTCTGGGAAAGGAGGCCCATACAGCCTCTGTATGTCTGCTCTGGGTCCTGCAGGACTTGTCTGCGAGCTGGGTGCTTCGTCTACTTTGGTCTCTGCTGTCTGGTAGGCGGTCAGTACAGGTTGGTGACCAGAGAGAGGCCTTCCCTCTGCCCAGAACATATCCCAACCTTTGTTTACCTTGTGTGTATGTGTGTTTGTGTGTTATTTGTGTGTGAGAGTGTGTGTTTGTGTGTGTGTCTGTGTACTCGTCAGCCAAAGGATGATAGTTAGCTTTTATCATCCACCTTAAGATTCTTTTTTTTTGGGGGGGGGGGGTGTTCGAGACAGGGTTTCTCTGTGTAGTCCTGGCTGTCCTGGAACTCATTCTATAGACCAGGCTGGCCTCAAACTCAGAAATCCACCTGCCTCTGCCTCCCAAGTGCTGGGATTAAAGGCGTGCACCACCGCCGCTGGCCAACTTAAGATTCTTAAATCTTGCCAGGCAGTGGTGGTGCACACATTTAATCCCAGCACTAGGGAGGCAGAGGTAGACGGATTTCTGAGTTTGAGGCCAGCCTGGTCTACAGAGTGAGTTCCAGGACAGCCAGGGATACACAGAGAAACCCTGTCTTGAAAAACCAAAAAAAAAAAAAAAAAAAAATAGATTCTTAAATCTTTTATTACATTATTCTATCTTCTATCTCTCTACCTTACATTTCTTAAAATTTTTATTGCATTATTATGTTTTAAGAACTGTATGTGTGTTTGCATATGTGCACATGAGTGTAGGTGCCTGCAAAGTCCCGAAGAGCACACTGGGTCCACTGAGTCCTCTAGAGCCAGAGCTAGAGCCAGATGTGAGCTTCCCAAAGCAGGTGCTGGAGACTGGCCTTGTCTTCCTCAAGTGCTCTTAACAGCTGAGTGATCTTTCCAGGTCGCTTTATTCCCCCTCTCTCATTTCTCTCTGTGTGGAGGCGGGGTGAGTATACATCTGGGTATGGCCAGACCGTGTCCTACTGGAGATCAGAAGATAACCTCTACATGTGGGTCCCAGGAACTGAACTCAGGTTCTCAGGCTTATCAGCAATCACCTTTACCTGCTGAGACATCTCACTAGCCCTTATTTATTCTTTGTCAGAGTCTTGCCATGTAGTCTAGGCAGTCCTGGATCTCAAGATCCTCCTGCCTCAGCCACCTCAAGTTGGCATGACATGTGTGGACCACTACCCCGCAACCGACATCTTCCTGAATATTCTCTTGAGCTTTTAGACAAATAGATTTCTCCCCTTTGTGTTCCAGAGATCCTTGTTAGTCTGGACTTCTGTGGCCCTTAACTTCCTGCCTTGACACTATTCTGTAAAGCAGAATGCATGGGCACTTGTCATAGCCCCCTTGCATGTCCTCTGCTGGGACTTCTGTATCAGATAGGTCAGGCTGCAACAGACAGTGTTGGCCTCAGATTCCCTTAGTGAGGGGCTCAGAAGGGACACTTAGAGCAAACGAAGGCTGCGTTCTGAGCTGTCTTCTAGTGAGGAACCCTTGAACTCTACATCTGTTAGGTTCCTGTATGTGTTTGGACTACATCCCCTCCCCAGGTGACCTTCCCCTTCTCCAGGTGACCTCCTCCTCTCCAGGTGACCTCATCCCCTCCTCAGGTGACCTCACTCCCTCCCCAGGTGACCTCCCCCTCCCCGGGTGACCTCATCCCTTCCTCAGGTGACCTCAATCCTCCCCAGGTGACCTCATCCCCTCCTCAGGTGACCTCACTCCCTCCCCAGGTGACCTCCCCCTCCCCAGGTGACCTCATCCCCTCCTCAGGTGACCTTCCCCTTCCCCAGGTGACCTCACTCCCTCCCCAGGTGACCTCATCCCCTCCTCAGGTGACCTCACCCCTCCCCAAGTGACCTCATCCCCTCCTCAGGTGACCTCACTCCTCCCCATTTGACTTTATCCCCTCCCTGGGTGGCCTCATTCCCTCCCCAAGTGACCTCACCCCTCTCCAGGTGACCTCATCCCCTCCCCTGGTGACTTCAACACCTCCCTAGGTGAGCTCAACTGTTTAATTCATTGCATCACCAAAAGCAGCTGTAGTGGAAAGGAGGAAGGGAGAAGCTATTTTAGCTCACAGTTTGAGGGATAGAGTTCTGTCTTATTGGGGAAGGCACGACAGCAGGCATGTGAGCCAACAGGTCACATTTTGTCCATAATCAGGAGGCAGAGAGTGGACCAGAAATGCGGCTAGACTGAAAAACCTCAAGGCTTTCCCCTGTGACCCACTTTACCTGCTAAAGGTTCCATAATTGCCCAAAATAGTGTCATCATCTGGGGAAACCTGTGCCTGTGAAAGACATCTCACATTGAAAGCATGACATCTTTTATTTTCACTCTCGGGATCTACATTCTGGTGACCCAGCCACTCCTGACTCTGCCATTCATGGCTTATGCTCGCCATTCCTTCATCTATGTGAAACATGCATTTCAGGTCTGTCACATGCCAGAAATGATCTAGATGCCCACAAGATACATCAGTGTGATGGTTAATAGTGGCTGCATGGTAGGATCTGGTATCATCTTGGAGACATAACTTGGGGTGTATCTGTGGCAGGGTTTCTAGAGTGAGTTAAGTGAGGTGGGGACACTCACCTTGAGTGTGGTCAGCACCATCCCCTGGACTGGATCCAGACTGAATAAACATGGGAATGTGAAACCGCGTGTTGGGGGCACATGCTTTTTATCCCAGCACTCAGGAGGCAGAGGCAGGTGCTTGTCTGTGAGTTTCAGGAAAGCCAGGGCTGCACAGAGAAACCCTGTCTCAACCCTCTATCTACCCCCAAGAGAAAGCCATCTGAGTGCCAGCATTCTCTCTGCTGCCTCTGTGAACACACTGTGAGCAACCACCTCAGGCTCTGGCAGCCAAACCTCACCCCACAACTGACTGTCCCCTAAGCTGTGAGCCTTCCCTCCATAAGCTGCTCTTGCTGGCTACTTGGTCAAGCAGTGAGATAGCAATACAGCTCGAGCCTAAACGAGGGACCCAAGTCCTGCTGTCCCGTAGCCTTCACTCGCTCTCACAGTTCTGGTGACATTCGCCCACTTGAGGCTTCTGCTTCAGGACCCAAGCCTCTGTACCATCATGGTTTTGGGTTTGGGTTTCCTGCTGACATCCAGCCAGCCACAGCATCTCTGATGGGCCGAGAGCCCAGGGATGGACCAGCCATTCTCCACCTAGGCCATCTCCAGCTTAGTCACCTGCTTTTGTCCTTTTAGTGGTGGGCAGGGCAGACCCTTGAAGATTCAAGAGACTCTCCCATCTGTTAATGGTGTTTCCATGCATCATCAACAGAAGGAGGCCAGGACCCCCAGCCCCTGCCTCAGGCTTGTCTGGGTGTTGTGCTGGGACAGCGGAGCCAGCTGAGCTCCCAGCAACACAGATCTGTGCTTTCCTCAGAGCGATCATCAGTACCTCATCCCAGAGTCTGTAGATCTGGAGTGTGTGAGATACTGCATCGTGTATGACAGCAACACTAGTTCCCTGGAGCTGAGCATACGGCGGCGGCAGTATGAGGAGGAAGAGGAGGAGGAAGAAAACGGAAAGGAAAAGGAGGAGGACACTGGTAATTTTTGTCTTTTTGGTGACGTTGTTTAGGAAAGGGTCTCTCAAGCCAGGTTGTGATGGCGCACACCTTTAACTCCAGCACTTGGGAGGCAGAGGCAGGCGGATCTCTGAGTTTGAGGCCAGTCTTATCTACAGAGAGAGTTGCAGGGCAGCACAGAGAAACCCTGTCTCTGAGGAAGAGAGAGTGTGTAGCTCCAGCTGTCTGAACGACCTCCCTCTGCTTCCTGAGTGCACTCTGCCAACTGCGCCTTCCCAGGGAGGTTTTCACAACAAGAATAATATTGGTTAGTACTATAATCCTTAGTTTTGTGTGGCTGTGACCACATTACCTGAGGAAAACAAAGGAGGACAGAAGGATTTCTCTGTGTTACTTGTGTGTATGTATGTCTGTGTGTGTCCACAGGCCTGTGGAGACCAGAGGTCAGTCTCAGGTGTCGGTCCTCAAGTGCCTTCTTTTTTAGGATGGTCTCTGCTGGCCTGGAGATTGTCGAGAAGGCTAGGCTGGCTGGCCTGTGGGCGCCAGGAAGCTACCTGGCCCTGCCTTCCAGGTGCTAGCATTGCAAAAGTGTCACTCTGCCTGGCTTTTACACAGGCTCTGGGGGTGGAACGCAGGTCCTCAACTTACTAAGCCATCTTCTGCAACACGTATGCCTCTACACACGCAAAAACATGCATGCACACACACAGACACACGCATATGACACACACACACAACAAATGACCTGAAACTCAGTGGCCCTGAATGACAGAATGTTCACTGTCAAATCTCTGGGTTCAGAATTCAGGGGCCACTCTGCCAGGAGACCCAGTGTTTCTCTAGAGGTTATAATCACAGTGTCAGCTGGGGTCAGGTGTGGTAGCACATGGGTATAGTGCCAGCACTGGGAGTCTGAAGCTCGAGGATTGCCCTGAGTTTGAGGACTACCTGGGCTACAGAGTGAGACCATGTTTCAAATGAAAACAAACAAAACACCGGGCTGGGACTGTAGCTTAGTGGTTAGTGTGCTCGCCTAGCATGCAGGAGGCCTTGGTCTACTCCAATACCATATAAACAGGTGCAGTGGGACGAATTTGGAATGTGGAGGCAGAAGGAGCAGATGCTTGAAGCTGCTGCCGGCTATACACAGCAAGTTCAAGGTCAGGCTGGGGTCCGTGAAATCAAACCATCCTTAATTTTGTCTCAAAAGAAAGAAAGAGAGAAAGAAAGAAGGAAAGAAATAGCACACCTTTAATCTTTAATCTCAACACTCAGGAAGCAGAGGCGGGTGGATCTCTGTGACTCTGAGGCCAGCCTGGTCTACAGAACAAGTCCCAGGACAGCCAGGGCTACACAGAGAAACTTCATCTCAGTAATCAAATAAATAAAATGTGTCCAGGGGTGTAGCTCAGTGATGGAACACTCGCCTCCCATGCACCCATGCACAAGCCACGGTCCAGTCCTCACTGCTGTGCGGGGCGGAGGGGGCAGTAGGATGGCTCAGCAGGTAGATGCACTTGCCACCACATTTAACAACCTGAGTTTCCTCTCCAGGACCCACATGATGGAAGGAGAGAGAATTTACTCCTATGGGTGGTCCTCTGGTATCCACATGTGTGTGGTCATATACCTACACATGCATGTACACACGTAAATGAATAAATAAAGTAGTAAAAACCAGAAGACTCCCTAAAAACATGTGTAATCAGTTACAAGACATTTAATTAAAGTTTTGAAGCTGGTATATTAATTATTCCCTTTCAGCCTGTCCTTGGGGGATGAGGGCCCATGCTGGCATGATGAGGGTGGCCATTTACACTCTCTGCCACTGGATGGCGCTAAGGCCTCACCTTTAACACCTGCTGTCTAGACTTCCAAGTGGTCTTTGGGTTGGAAATTTCTTTTCCTTATGCTATAGTTTGTAAGTATGTGCCAGTTTTAAATCGGAGTCTCATGTGGCTGAGCTAGCCTCAAACTCACTATATAGCTGAGGATGACCTTGAACTTCTGGTCCTCTTCTCTCCACGTTTTGAGTGCTGGTATTACGGGCATATGCCAGCATGTCATATGCAGTGCTGGGGATGGACCCAGGGCCATGCTAGGCCAGCTCTCTACCAACTGAGCTGCATCCTTAACCCTTTGTTTGTTCGTATGTTTGTATATTTTGGACTGGAGAGATGGCTCAGCAGTTAAGAGCTCTGGTCTTCAGCAGACCTGAGTTGGAGTCCCAGCATCTATGTAGGGTGCCTCACGACTATCTGTAACTACAGCTGCAGGGCATCTGGTCCTCTGGGGTGAGGGCACATGTGCACGCCCCTCAGCCCAGACACACACAATTGAAACTTTTTCTTTTTTTTTCTTTTTTTTTTGTTTGTTTTGTTTTGTTTTGTTTTGTTTTTCGAGACAGGGTTTCTCTGTGTAGCTCTGGCTGTCCTGGAACTCACTCTGTAGACCAGGCTGGCCTCGAACTCAGAAATCTGCCTGCCTCTGCCTCCCAAGTGCTGGGATTAAAGGCGTGTGCAGCCACTGCCCGGCGAAACTTTTTCAAAATTATGTTTTATGTGTGTGTATGTATGTATGGTATGACACATGCCACGATACATGTGGATTCTGCTATGTAAGTCCTAGGGACCAAACTCAGGTGATCAGGTGTGGCAGCAAGTGTCTTTACTCTCTGAGTCATCTCTCTGGCCCCGCCTTTTTAGAGACAGGGTCTCATGTAGCCCAGGCTAGCCTTAATATCACTGTAGCTTGTATTTCTGAGCCCCTTGCCTCTACCTGCCCAGTGCTGGGACTGCAGGTGTGTACCACCTGCTCAGCTTGTTCATGGTTTCAGGACTACAAACTGGACCCTGGAGCCCTAAGAACTGGGGCTGCTTAGGTGGTTCAGCAATAAAGATGCTTGCTGCCAAGTCTGACAACTGAGTTTCATCCCTGAGACACACATGGAAGGAAAGAACCATCTTTCACAAGTTGTCCTCTGACTTCCACATACATGCTATGGCAGATGCATGTCCCCACACACAAATAAGTAAGTAAATATGACTTAAAAAACACTTTTACTCTATAAAGGGTGACACTGTGCTATTGAGTTTGCCACTCAGAAAGCAAACATTTCCACTGTAGGCAACTTTCCTCAGTGAAAATGATGAGGGTTTTTTTGAGGGGAGGATGAGGGCAGACATGGTGGCATACATCTTTAATCCCAGCACTCAAGAAACAGAATTAGACAGATCTCTGTGAGTTCAAGGACAGCCTGATCCACATAGGGAGGAGTACGTAGGCCAGCTAGGGCTATGTAGTGAGACTCTTGTCTCCAAAAAAGAAAAACAACAACAACAAACAAAACAAAACAAAGCAAACAGATGCCTTTATGAAGCCAGGTGTGCTAAAATGATGTCTTTCAGCCAGGTGTGGTAGTACACTTCTGCAATCCCAAATCTGTCATCCTTCTGCCTCAGTCTCATGAGTGTTGGGATTGCAGGCGTGCACCAACATGCCCAGCTACTGTTTTTAACAGACAGCCTTTTCTGAAACAGTGCAGTAGCCCCTGAAGCTGCCTGGCAGGGTGAGCAGGTTCTGCGGGAGTCCCCAGCTGTCTCTAATGCTGGCCCACAGTTGTGGACTGGAAGTCTCTAGCAGTGGAGAGGCAGATATCTAGACTAAAGGTAACAGCATTGATGTGGCCAGGGACTGCCATTCCAACTCCCCTGTGGCCTCTGACCCACTGTGGTCTCTTGCTCAAGAGAGACATGACTGGTGCCCTGTAACCGACTGTCTGGACTCTGGGACCTCTGAGCCAGGCCTCATGGGGAAGGGGGATAAATTCCATCTGATGCCTGCAAGATTTCTCCCACCATAGTTTACAGACACAGGTTCATCCTCTGGACAGCTCTCTGCCACTTATGTCCTGAGAAGTCCCTTCTGGAAGGTTCCTTGTCTTCAGGGAAAAAAGTTCAGTTTATTTAATCAAACTAATTAATTTTTTTCTTCCCTAGTTAATTTTATTTTGTGTGTATGTGTGGCTGTACACGAGTAGGTACACTCACGGAAGCCTAAGGTCTTGATCCTCAGATGCTGTTCTCCTTCTAAGTGTTTGTAAAATTATATATATATATTATGTATATGCATATATATACACATATATATGTATATATGTGTGTATATATGTGTATATATGTATGTATATATACACACATACATACATACATACATACATATATACATATACATATACATATACATATATATATATATATATATATATAAAATATTGAGGGTGAGTGTGTTACAAAGCTCGTGTAGAGGTCCTGAGATCAAGACCTGACCATTTGACTTGGTGAAAGGCGTCTTTACACACTGAACTGTCTTCCTGGCCTTACCTTATTTTTTTTTTTTGAGACACTCTCTTTCTGTGGAGTTCACTGGTTAAGCTGGGCTAGCCTGCTGGAGAGCTGCAGGGATCTTTCTGTCTTCACCAGTGAGAGGGTTGGTGGGATGACAGCACACCCCACAAAGCCCAGCGTTCTTACATGGGTTCTGAAAACAGAACTCAGGTCCTCAGACTTTCCTGACTCTCTGCTGTCTGAGCCATCTCCCCAGCCCCAGAAGCCAGTTTGGAGGACAGAGCCCATGCCCTTCTGCTGGCAGGCTCTGGAGGGTTTGCCAACAAATGTGTCTAGGTCAGGGTGTCTTAGTGGAGGCAGGGTTATGCAGATTTTCTGTTGAAGCGGCATAAGATCTGTCTTAGTTACTTTCATGCTGCGGTGACGGAAAACCCGACCAACAGCTCCTGAGAGCTGAGTGATTTGGGCTCACAGTTTCAGAGGGTAGGTCTGCAGTCACTGACCCTCCATTTCTTCTGTCCCAGCCCCAGGCCATGGAATGGTGCCCCACAACGAGAATAGTTTCCCTCTGCAGTTAATTGTCCCCGGAAACATCCTCACGTTTGCACTCATAGATCATCCCCCAGTGTCCTAGGTGATTTTAGGGTTAGACTAGTAGGTGATGAGTATTGTTCATAGTATATAGCATAATTATGAGAAGTCTGAGGTCTACATTTACAGCAAACCGTAAAAGGAGGCCCGCTGAGGAGATCTCTGGGACCCACATGATAGAAGAAGAGAATGGACTCCTGCAACGGGACTGCTTTCCACATGTGCACCACAGGATGAGACACACACACACACACACGCACACGCACACACACACACGTGTGCACACACACACAGCAGCCAGGCACAATGATACATGCAGCTAATCTCTACACTCAGGAGAACAGTGAGTTCCAGGCCAGAGATCTCTTCTCAGAAATAAGACTAAATCATAAGGATGATTGATACCCACCAGGGCAAGCACAATTTAAAACATGACAAGTGTTATAATAGCAAGTGTTGCCAAGAGTGTGGGGCACCGGGCCTCTGTACACCAGGGAACACAGTATAAGGGCCTGGGCAAGGAGGCTCCTGACTGAGCCTGCAGGACTGCTACAGTTTCAAGGGCAGTCTTGGCTACATAGTGAGTCCCGGGCAGGACTCTGCTACAGAGTGAGACCCTGACTCCAAGCACAAAACAAACCAGAGTCAGGAAAATGGTACAAAGCACCTGGGAACAGACCTACAAGCTGAGTTCCATCCCAGGATCCCAGTGGGGTCAGGAGAGAGTGGACTCCTAGGAGTTGGCCTCTAATCTCCATACGGATACTGTGGCACATGTATATACCTGTACACACACACACCATTAAAAATGAAATAAACCGTTGGGCAGTGGTGGCGCACACCTTTAATCCCAGCACTTGGGAGGCAGAGGCAGGTGGATTTCTGAGTTCGAGGCCAGCCTGGTCTACAGAGTGAGTTTTAGGACAGCCCAGGCTATACAGAGAAAACCTGTCTCAAAAAAAAAAGAAAGAAAGAAAGAAAGAAAGAAAGAAAGAAAGAAAGAAATTTTACAGAAATAAAAAAACCCCAAAGCTGGGCACTAGTGGCACACACATTTAATCTGAGCACTTGGGGCAGACATAGGCAGATCTTTGATATCAAGATTAGCCTGGTCTACAGAGCAAGCTCCAGGACTACCAGAGCTACACAGAGAAACACTATCTCCAAACAAACAAAACAACCAAAAAACAACCAACAGACCTGCCAAAACAAGCCAACCAAACCTAACTCAAACAAACCGCAGCTGTAAGAAGAGAATATAAAACAGTCTGGTATAAAGAGAGTAATGGCGACTGTCCGGTGTTGAGGTACATACTCCAGGAGAGTGAAAACACATCCCACAGAGGCTTGTGCTTTGTTCAGTACAGGTGTCTTAATAAGCCAATGGATGGGTGAAACTGACTGCAGTCTACCCACAGAGTAGAACATTATTCAGCCGTACAAGGTTGGATGTGGGGCTGGAGAGATGAATCAGCAGTTGAAACACACACTTTGCTCTTGTAGAGAACTCAAGTTGAGTTTCCAGAATCTATGTCAGGGAGCTCTCAGCAATCTGTCTCTCCAGCCCTGGGCACCTTACTGTACTGGGTGCCCTGTACTGGCTTCTACGGACACTTCTACCCTGTGCACAAACCCACACATACACATAATTAAAAACAATGCAACGTTGTCGCTGGAGAGATGGCTCAGTGATTAAGAGGTTGTTCTTCCAGAGGACCCGGGTTTGGTTCCCAGTGCCCAGATAGTTGCTTACAACTGTCTATAGCTCCAGTTCCAGGTGACACATTGCCTTCTTCTGGCCTCTGCATTCCCTGTGCACATGTGGTGCACAGACATGCATGCAAGCAAAGCACAAGGCTTCACTCGTAACATTCCTCTCTATCCTTGACTCAGATTTTTTTCTAACTTTATTTTATGTGCCCCTTAACTTTCAGTGGAAGTGACCATCCATTCTCACGCTAGGCAGATGGTAAATACATCTTGAACCTCTTTGGTTTCTGCCTGTAGAACTCTTACCTGGACCTGCTGTGGAATTTGGACAAATCCTCATCCACTTTACCCGCCAACCTGTCTATGTCCTCAGAGGGGGCTATGAATGCTTCTCTGGCATGTACCACTTCTTCCGGACCCAGAAGATTATCTGGATGCCCCAGGTGAGAGGAGAATATGCATAGGCTATGAGGAAGTGAGGCTGGAGACTGACAGGTAAATGGAAGAGGAGAAGATGAGGATAGAAGACGTGAGAAATGAGAGTAGAGAAATAAGCCTGAGGCAACCGGTGGGGTTTGGTCCATAATAACAAACTCTGAGCTAACACATTGTTCTGGCTGGTTTTGTGTGTCAACTTGATACAAGCTGAAGTTATCACAGACAAAGGAGCCTCCCTTGAGGAAATGCCTCCATGAGATCCAGCTGTAAGGCATTTTCTCAGTTGGTGATCAAGGTGGGAGGGCCCAGTCCATTATTGGTGATGCCATCCCTGGGCTGGTAGTCCTGGGTTCTATAAGAAAGCAAGCTGAGCAAGCCATGGGAAGCAAGCCAGTAAGCAGCACCCTTCCATGTCCTCTGATCAGCTCTGACTCCAAGTTCCTGCCCTGCTTGAGTTCCTGTCCTGACTTCCTTTGGTGATGAACAGCAATGTGGAAGTGTGAGCTGAATAAACCCTCTCCTCCCCGACTTGCTTCTTAGTCATGATGTTTTGTGCAGGAATACAAACCCTGACTAAGACACACATTGACTTAGTCAAGGTTTTACTGCTGTGAACAGGCATCATGACCAAGGCAACTCTTACAAAGGAAACATTTAATTGGGGCTGGCTTACAGGTTCAGAGGTTCAGTCTATTATCATCATGGCAGGAGCATGGCAGTGTCCAGGCAGGCATGGTGCAGGAGGAGCTAAGAGTTCTACATCTTCATTTTAAGGCTGCTAGCAGAATACTGGTTTCCAGGCAGCTAGGATGAGGGTCTTAAAGCCTACACCCACAGTGACACACCTACTCCAACAGGGCCACACCTTCTAATAGTGCCACTCCTGGGGCCAAGCACATACAAACCATCACACACACTATGGGGAGGCCAAACATAGGAATGGAACCTAGAGGCTTGTATGGTTTCTGTGTGAGGCAGTGTGATAAGTCAGTATAGTTTGACTCTGAAGTGTCCCCTGTAGGTGTATGCTTTAACACTTGTTCAAAGCAGAGCCCTTCCTCAGATGGCCGCAGAGCCTTTAGAAAGTGCTGGCCGGTGGAAGTAGGTCCTAGGGGTGGGCCTTCAAAGTTATACTCAGCCCTGGTTCTGGGCCGATAACCCTGCTTGCTGCTCTGTAGCATGCACCATTCCTCATTGCCATGCGCAGGGCCCACCACCATGCCTTCCTTACCATGTTGGATTAAAGGCTCTCTAAAACTGAGAGCTAAAATAAACCATTTTGTTTTCAGTATTTTGTACCTAGGATGTTGCTAGATTTCTTTTTTCTGATAACATTGACTTATTTTGTGTGTGTATGTGTGTGTGTGTGTGTGTATGCATAGATGCCATGGTGCATATATGGATACCAGATTCTCTCCTTCCAACATGTGGGGCCCAGGGATTGAATCCCAAGTTGCTTGGCAGCAAGCAGTAACCTCAACTGGACAAGTTTTGGGTCACAGAGTGTAAATTCTAGGCTTTCTGTGCATGACCAGGTACAGACAGGTATCATGAGGGAGGGGCTGTCATTGTGGAGACCCGTCTATGTTTATGTACTGATGCTGTGGGCCAGCCCTTGTTCGCACACAGGCCTCTGACTTCTCATGTGAGGTGTTCATTGTCAATGTCTCCTTCACTGTCTTTGGATTGCTCTTCTGAGCTTCCCTGTAGAGCCGCTTCTCCAGAGAGAAACCTCCCAATTATCTTCAGTGGGTGTATACCCACAGCAGCCTTCTTCCTTCCCCACCCCAGGAACTGGATGCCTTCCAGCCATACCCAGTTGAGATACTTCCAGGCAAAGTCTTTCTGGGCAAAATCAGTCAAGCCTGCAATGCTAAGATGCACAAGGATTTGAAAATTAAAGCACATGTCAATATTTCCATGGAGACAACACCCTAGTAAGTAAAGGTGATACGGTGTGTGTGTGTGTGTGTGTGTGTGTGTGTGTGTGTGTGTGTGCAAGACACACACATGCAGATGCCTGTGCAGATGGAAGCCATATGTTAATGTTGACGGTCTTTCTTTCATCATTCTCCTCTTTACTGTTTTAAGAAAGGGTCTATTACTGCCCCTGGTGCTCGTGGGTTGGATGACCTGGCTAGCTAGCAAGTCTGGGGACTTTTCTCTTTGGCTCCAGCCCTAAGTTTCCAGATGTGTGCCCCCATGAACCCAGCTTTTTTTGTGCGGATGCTAGAGACCGTGGCACAGGTCCTTATGCTGTCCAGTAGGCATTTTGCTGCCTGGGCAGCCCTGCGCTCCCTCTGCCCATGCTTTTGTGTTAGGTGAAGTCACTTGTTTATGTGTTTTTTACTGCCGCAGTTTGTGGCTGATTTGCCACAATAGTACTGGAGACTAAACCCAGGTCTCCCCCACACTGGCCAAATGCTGCTGTGCTGAGCCATGCCCCATTCCTTCATTGGAGGGTTCTAGCAGAGTGCTTCAGCCACACCACCAGACCCTCCCTTCAGCCACACCACCAGACCCTCCCTGGCAAATTCTAGGCAGATGCTTACAACAGACATTCTCTGTGTGCATGTGCATAACTCTCTGTCAGGCCATGACTATCTCCAGTGTCATTCTGCTCCTGACAGGACCTCTCATTGGCCTAGAATTCACCAAATAGGCTAGGCTGGCTGGCCAGCGAGGCCAGGGCTCTACTTGCCCAGTGCTGGAATTCCAACTGTAGGCCACCAAGCCTGGCTTTTTTTTTTTTTTATAGAAGTTGTGAATCAAAGTCAGATCCTGATGCTTGCCTGATAAATACTTTATCAACTGAGCCATTTCCCAACCCCCAGGTACTATTTCTATTAGTTCCTGTCATCCTGATGCCAGCCCCTAATCATTCCCTTCTGGTGCTGTGGACATTATACACTCTACACTACACTGCAGTGTGGCTGGCTGATCCCCCATGTGTCGCATGACTTTTCCTGGGGAGATGTGGAGAAACATCTACTCATCCTGGATAGGACACTGATGACACAGGGCAGTAAGAACACCACCATCAAAGTCCGACATAGACAACCAGTGACTTTACTGTGGTTACTTAATAGGTGCACGTGTGTAGGGAGGTGACTAATAGGAACATGGATGACTTACCAGCAGCTGAATCAGGGTTCATGATAGCTGGGACCTTGGAGCTCCTCGCATGACTCACAGACAGCTCATCAGGCCAGAGTCTCCTCTCACCTGCAATTGTTACTACCTGTATAACTTGGGGAGAGGCCTTGTGAATCTTGTAAGTTTCAGGAAATTTTGGGGGCTTACAAGTTGCTCATTCCTGAGCTTTGGAAGTTTCCTTTACTTCCTGAGTGTTAAGCAGCCTCCCTCCTGGAAGGAATGCTCCAGTAAGGCAGAAACACGCTCACCACTGTGCTGTATTCCTTCAGTTTTGTAGGCAACGCAGACAAGCTCCTGCACATCAAGACTGAGGATACTCCAGACTCCATCCTTTTCCCCTTTTTCCGCCACATCTGTCACTTTATGGGTAAGGAGGATTCCCAGATTCAGGAGCATTCTATGTGTGTTGACAAGTCTCTCTCTCTGCTTGAGATCCCCAGGACTTGGGAAGGAGTACAAAATCTAGCACATTCAGCAGCTCAGAATCCCTCAGCCGTGTGTACATTAGCAGCTTAGAAGGAGTGCCCCCTACCCCCCGTGATAGCACCACACTGTGTCTGATTGTCCCTTGGCTAAATGGCTATTCCTTCTGAGCTAGTCATACAGTGAAGATACTGGCCAAACATGGGTGCACCATGTTTGGGGTGCCTGCTCCTCTGTGGGGTCTGGGGCCTCAGAAACGCTTCTCTTTTCATTTCTGTGCCCAGTGCTAGTCAATAGAATGGAGTAAGGGAAGGCAGTCACGCCCCCAGACCCATGCAGCTCTGATTCCCATCATGCTAGTCAATAGAATGGAGTAAGGGAAGGCAGTCACGCCCCCAGACCCGTGCGGCTCTGATTCCCATCATGCTTCGTTTGTCTACTTGGCTCTGCTCTGGCCTCCCACTTGGCATAGCAATGTCTGTCAGTTGCTTAGTACAGATCCTTCAGTCATTCCTAAGGTCTTAGCATTGACCAAAAGAAGCAAGATTGCTGGGCAGAGCTAAGCTGAGTCAGGTCAGGGGTCTTGACTGTCAACATGGTACCGATATGACCCCAGCGGCTAGGGGTGGGGTAGTAGCCTCCACCATCCCTCACTTGCCCAGAAATTCACCACTTTCACTTTTTAATTTTTCTCTACTTGAGTTCTACAACCAGGGTGGAACACATGCTAGGTAAGTGCTCTGCTTCTAAGGCATGCCCCAGCCCCTCCCTGGGGGATTCTAGGCAGGTGCTCTACCGCTGAGCCACGCCCCCAGCCCCTCCCTGGGGGATTCTAGGCAGGTGCTCTACCGCTGAGCCACGCCCCTAGCCCCTCACTGGGGGATTCTAGGCAGGGGCTCTACCACTGAGCCATGCCCCCAGCCCATCACTGGAAGAGTCTAGGACGCGCAGTCCTCTATTTCTTTTTCCTTTTGACAGTGTCTTCCTGGGTTGCCTAGCCTGACCTTGAACTTACAGTCTTCTTTTCCTCTTAGCCTCTGAACACCTAGGATTCCAGCCTGTGCTACTGGGCCTGCAAGGATGGTCTCCTGATGGCCACTGAGGATCCCAAGGGAGAGTGCCATGCACAGCCTTTCTCTCTCTTTCTTCTGCAGAACTTCACCTCAGGCTCCACTCTGTCATTCTGGTCTTTTCCACCCGGGGCATCAGCCGAAGCACTGCTGTTGTGGTGGCCTTCCTCATGCATTATAATGAGGAGACCCTGAAGGTTTGTGTCCTGGGGCTGGGCCTGGGGCTCAGGCTCCGGCTCTACTGGGACACTGCTCGCCTGGCTTGTAAAAGGCTCTGGGTCTAAGTCGGGCATGGTGGTTTGTTTACACTTTTAGTCACAGCACTCAAGAAACAGAAACAAGAAGCAGAGGCAGGTGGATCTCTGTGAGTTCGAGGCCAGCCTGGTCTACAGAGTGAGTTCCAATACAACCAGAGCTACACAGAAAAACCTGTGTAGTCCTGACTGTCCTGGAACTCACTGTGTAGACCAGGCTGGCCTTGAACTCAGAGATTCACCTGTCTCTACCTCTTGAGTACTGGGTTAAAGATGTGTGCCACCACCACCCAACTGCTTATTTTTATTTCATGTGTACTGGTGTTTCTCCACCTGTGTTTTGTGTGCACCATACACACAGTGTCCCCAGAGGAGAGAAGAGGGATTACACCTACTTGTGAACCACCATAGAGGCGCCAGGAATTGAAGGTGGCGCTTCTGGAAGAGCAGCGATTGCTGGAAACCTCAAAGGCATCTCTTTAGCCCCCATTCAGTGCCCTCTATTTTTAAAGATAGGGTTCACTGTGTTGCATAAATTTTGCTATATAGTTTATGGTGGCCTGGAACTCACTATATGACTGGGCCCATCTGCAACTGGCTATACAACTAGGGCTTACAGGGAACTCCTAGTGTAACTGCAGGCTAGACTTACAAGCCTTCTCCCCACCTCCACCCCCTGAGTGTTGAGGTTGTAGCCTTGTCCCATTGTCCCTGGCCCTTTTAGTCCTTTATATATAGTGTCACATTCAGCTTAGATACTCTTATGTTCCCGACCTTTCCCAGGTGTGCTAGGTGTGGGTACTGTCCCTGAGGCTGCACAGTCCCAGACAGTATAGCCAACACCCACAGCACCTCAAGGTAGCAGGAAGAACATGGCCTTGTGGCTTTAAGACCAGTGCCTGCTGACCCTCACCAAGTGTGCCTTGGCAGGTGCATCACATTTCTGTCCCAGATTAGACAGGACAAGTCTCGTGAGCCTGCGAGAGTCCCAGCAGCTGTGTTATGAGCTGAAGTGTGCGGTGGGTGCAGGGTGCCACATGCTTGGCCTGTCCTGACACAGCCAGTCCCTAGTAAACTTAGAGCAGGATGGCTCTGGCCCCGCACCAGACATCACACAGTTTGCTGCCTTCACTCTGTCTTTTAAGACAGGCTCTCACTGTGCAGTTTAGGTTGGCCTCAGACTCTGGCGTCTCGTCTTCTGTCAGCTTCCTTTATGGTGGGCTTGCTGGCTATTCCTCCCTTATCACCTCACTCTGTTTTTAGTCACACTGGGATCCCTGTAGCCCAGGTCGCAAACTCAGTGTACAGCCAAGAAAGACCTTGAACTTCTGGATCCACCCCCAGTGCTGGGGTTACAGGCCTGTGGCAGTGTGTGTGTGTGTATGTGTGTGTGTGTGTGTGAGCGCACGTGTGTGTGCGCAAGTGCCTGCTGGGAGAGAGAGTTGGATCCTCTGGATTTGGTGTTGCAGATGATCATGGGTTTTGGGAACTAAATCCTAGTCCTCTGAAAAACCAGCAAAGTGCTCTTAACTCCTGAGTCATCTCTCCAGGCACCGTGCTGTTTTCTATGGTCTGGGGTCCAACCCAGGGCCCCATGTAGGTAGACAGGCACCCTACCAATTAAGACCCCTGTCTCTCCTAATGATTTCTAAACATGTACTTTAGTGGTAAGCACTAAAGTACTTTTTGAGTTGGGAAACCTAGCTTATAAACCTTGCAAAACCGAACTTCTGTGCCTAGTGAATGATGGCTACGTGTTCTCTCCTGATCCCAGCCTCTGGCAGCCACCACTGCTTACTGGTTCTCAGTTTGTCTTCATTCAGTACCTTACACAATTCATAATTTCCTTCTCTGTGTGTGTAGGTGCATATGAATATGTGTGCGTGCATGTGTGTATGTTTGTGTGTGTGTAGGTTGGAGGACAGCATCTACCTTGGATGATTTCTCTCTCTCTCTTTCTTTCTCTCTTTTCTTTTTCTTTCTTCCTTTTTTCTTTTCTTTTCTTTTTTTTTTTTTTTTTGAGACAGGGTTTCTCTGTGTAGCCCTGGCTGTCCTGGAACTCACTCTGTAGACCAGGCTGGCCTCGAACTCAGAAATCCGCCTGCCTCTGCCTCCCAAGTGCTGGGATTAAAGGCGTGCGCCACCACCGCCCGGCCTTTCTGTCTTTTCTTTCTTTTTTGAGACAAGTTCTCATTGACCTGGAGTTTGACAACTAGAGACAGGCTGACTGGAGCCCCCACAGATCCACCTGTCTCCTGCTCCTCAGTGCTGGGAATAAACATGACTTCCCGTGTTGAACGCAGGGCCTCAGGCTTCTTATAAGGCAGTCGCTTTAGAGCAGGTTCCCTCTCTTCCTTCACCCTCCCCTCCCCCACCTCTCTCTGTCTTTCCTTCTTTCTCTCTTTTGTTTTTTGAGACAGGGTTTCTCTGTGCAGCTCTGGCTGTCATGGAACTCACTCTGTAGACTAAGCTGGCCTCGAACTCACAGAGATCCTCCTGCCTCTGCCTCTGCCTCCTGAGTGCTTAAAGGAGATTAAAGGCATACACTGCCACCGCCTGGCTTCTCCCTTGCTTAGTGTGCATGTGTCTGCACTTCAGTGTATGTATATGTATCATGTGTGTGCAGGTGCTTGTGGGAGCCAAAAGCATCAGGTCCGAAGGAATTGGGTCACAAGTGGTTGGACTGTGGGTGCTGGGAAGTGATCCTGAGTCTTCTGGGGGTGGGCAGCAGGTGGTGTTAATCACCAAACCATCTCTCCTGGACCTCAATTTCTTGTCTTATTTCTCCTCCTCCTTCTCTTCCTCCTCTTCCTCCTCCTCCTCCTCCACTGTCTGTCATTAGCACATAGAAGTACAATGGACACTATGTGTTGAACGTATTATCCTACAGTTTTGCTGTGTTTATTAGCTCCAGTGTGTGTGTGTGTGTGTGTGTGGGGTTGTGTGCACATGAGTGTAGTTGTCCTCAGAAGCCAGAAGAAGTCATCGTATCTCCTGGAGCTGGAGGTCATGGAGGTTGAGAGTTGCCTGTGTGGGTGCTAGGAGCCAAATTGAGGTCCTCTGCAAGAGCAGTACATGGTTTTAACCTCTGAAGCATCATTACTCTAGCCCCTAAGTTACCATTTTGCCTTTCCACTCTCTCCATCTATAGCCCAGATGAAGGCCACACACGGACGGATCTGCACCTGTTGTGTGCGTTCAGCACCTGCAGGAAGGCAGCTTTGCCTGTCCTCCTTCGGAGAACTGGCCCGTGATTCTTGTCATCTCTCCAGTGATTCATCCAGTCTCAATGCAAACCTTTGTTGAGGCTGTTGTGTGTCCCAGGCTCAGCCTGGCGTTGACCTGCCCATGGGAGCGTGCACGCATTGTCTCATAGGAGCCATGGGAAATAGAGTCAGGCCGAGGAGCTTGCCCTTGGCCCCCTGCCTAGGGCTCCTTGCCCTAATGATTTCACCCCAGGCTGCTATTCTGTCTATGCTTAAAGTATTTTCCCCCTCTGTTCCTTTGAGAGAGGGAGAGAGACAGAGAGAGAGTACACGTGTGCATGCCCATGCTCACATGCACATGCTCACACATATGCACACATTTGTGCAGGTATTCACATGGCACATGTACAGAGGTCAGTCCTTTTCCTGCACCGTATGGGTCACTAGGGTTGAACTCAGATCACCAGACTTGGGGCCCCCCCCTTCTCTTCTTTTCTCTTCTCTTCTCTTCTCTTCTCTTCTCTTCTCTTCTCTTCTCCTCTATCTCCCCTCCCCTTCCTCCTCCCCCCTCTTTTCTCTCTCTCTCTTCTTTCCTTCCTTTCGACTCCACAATTAAGCTAGACATGTAGGCCAGTGAGCCTCAGGAATCCCCCTGTCTCTGCTTCTCCAGCACTAGGATTACAGTGCGACACCACAACCTGCTTTTTTACGTGGGTCCTGGGCACTGGACTCGGCCCCCATACTTGCTCTGAAAGCACACTACCAATGAACTCCTAGCCTAGCCCCTGCATCTGCATCTAGTCTTAAGTCATCTTGTGGGCTCCTGGGTAGGTGTCTCCTGTCCCCGAGCTGGCTGTGATCTACTATAGAAGCATCCGACACCTACCCTGAAGCCTTCCTTATCTCTGCATTCACAGAGGTCCTGGGCCCATGTGAAGAAATGCAAAACCAACATGCGTCCAAATCGGGCCTTGGTGGCCCAGCTGCTGGAGTGGGAGAGAGTCCTCCATGGGGAATATCTCACAGACATCTCGGAGCCCATCTACTGACCGTCGCCTGTCACCCAGCCATGTCACCGAGGAGTCTTGGTTGGGACTTTTGGGGGTTGGGGGGGCTGGGTTTGTACTTGGAATGGGCCTGGAGAAGAAGTTTGCTGCCTGGGGAGGTTCATATCCGCATCGAAAGACTGATTCTGTTGGTGCTGTGTTCCCCAATACTGAGGATTAAACCTAGAGCAGCGGTTCTCAGGCTTCCTAACGCTGTGGCCTTTAACACAGCTCCTCATGCTGTGGTGACCCCCCAAGCATAACATTATTCATTGCTACTTCATAACTGTCATTTTGCTAACGTTGTGAATTGTAATGTAGATACCTGTAGATTTCTGATGCTGTCAGGCGACCTCTGTGTAAAGGTCATTTGACCCCCAAAGGGGTCTGGATCCACAGGTTGAGAACCACTGACTTAGAGCCTGGCACGTGTTAGGCAAGCCCTCTGTCATTGAGCTACACACTTAGCCTTTTATTTTGAGACAAGGTTTCATATAGACTGGGATGGCCTCAAACCCTGCAGCTGAAGAGGACCTTAACACACACTCTGCGGCCCCAGCTCTCCAGTGCTGAGACTGCAGTGTTCACCACTCCTTCTGTTTATGCGGTGCTGAGGATGGACCCAGGGCTTCCTGCAGGCTAGCCAGGCACTCCACCAACTGAACCACACACCTGTCCTGCACCGGATTTCTTCTAATCCATTTTCTACACTTTTAAGTTTATTTTAGATTTGCTTCTTTTATGTCTATAGATGTCTTGCCTGCATGTATGTTTATGTATCACATGTATGCCTTGCATACAGACAGACATACAGATGTCAGAAAGGGACATTTCATCCCTTGGAACTGGAGTTACAGATGGTTGTGAGCTGCCATGATGGTGCTAGGAACCAAACCTGGATCCTCTGGAAAAGCAGCCAGTGCTCTTACGCACTGAGCCTTCTCTCCACCGTATTGCATACCTCTGGCCACCCTTAGCCCTGCTGTTTTCTTGCCTCTTACCTGAGTGCTGTGATTCTAAGTGTGTTCCACTATGACTGGCCTTCTTAGGCACTGGTCCGTTCAGCAGAGCAGAACCCTTTTCCTTCTGGCTGCTCAGGCACCCCCATACCTGGAGGCGAGCTGCACCAACCCTACTGCAGTCCTGGAGCACACCGATGGCTTCCACTCTGGAGGTTACCCGTGTGTTCTGGGGGTGCTCAGTGATGCTTGTTGCCTATCCAGCCATGCTCTGTGTTGTGACCAGCTGTCACTATGTCTGTCCCAGGGTGCAGATCCTCCCATCCAGCCTTAGAGATGCTCCAGACTTCAGAGGCCCCAAAACAGGGCTCTTTGCCACACTCCCAGAGCCAGAACTCTGTCCCCAGCTTACTGCGAAGAGACACTTTGGCCCTCCCCTCACACACTCCCAGGTTTCTAGCAATTCTATGCCCATTTTTTTCTTTTTTTTTTTTTTTTTTTGAGACAGGGTTTCTCTGTGTAGTCCTGGCTGTCCTGGAACTCACACTGTAGACCAGGCTGGCTTTGAACTCAGAAATCCACCTGTCTCTGCCCCCCAAGTGCTGAGATTAAACCATTTTTTTTCCCTTTTGAGACAGAGTCTCATGTAGCCCAGGATAGCCTAGAAGTCCCTATGTAGGAGGATGGCATGGAACTTCTGATTCTCTTGCCTTTTCTGTCCAGTTGCTAGGAATACAGGTACACCGAGTTTGTGGTACTAGGAAGCAAACCCAGGCCTCCCTGTATATAGGCATTCTGCCGACTGAGCCACCTCCCCAAAGCCTCCAAATTCCACAATCTTCCACGTTTTTATTACACTATTTAGATTTTTGTACTGTACCTTGCATTCATTTCTTTTTTGCCTGCATATATGTCTATGCACCACATATGCGGGCCTAGTACCAGTGAAGGCCAGAAATGAGTGTTAGATCACCTGGGACAGGATGGTTGTGAACCACCTCGTAGATCTAGGCCTTGAACCCAGATCCTCTGTAAGAGCAGCCGGTGCTCTTAACGACTGAGCTTCCGCTCCAGCCCCCGCACTTCATTTTCTATGTGTAGGCGTGCCATGGTACACGTGTGGAGGTCAGAGAACAAGTTGCTGAGATTGATTCTCTGTTTCCACAATGGGAGTCCTGGGATCAAAGTGAGGTCACCAGGCTTGGCCGCAGGCACTCTTATCTGCTGAGCCACTTCATGGGCTCAAATTCTACAAGTCCCAAAGGGACTTGTCCAAAAGCGCTTCCTCAGACTCAGAACTCGGGGTGGAGGTGCTTACAAGGGGACCGATGAAGAATGTCGGGTGTTAATCATTCAGAAAATATCCCCCGCTATGACTGCCTCCTAGAACTTTCCACAGAGTGGTATGAGTGGTAAGGGAGTGTCCTTGATGAGAAGGACAGAACTTTTTTGATCCTTCTGCCTGCACCTTTCAAATGCTGGGATCACCGGCATGCGCCTCTGCATCTGGCTCATTGTGTGTGCTTGGGTGAAAATTGAACTCTGAGCGTCCTGCATGCTAGGCAAGCTCTCTACCGACTCTGCAACTCGAGCCGCACTGGTAAGGCTTCAGAAGGGACACGACGGGAAGTTTTGTATTTTAGGAGAGGCAGCCTAAAAGCTAAGAATGGAGGAGAATACGGAGAACTCGGCCAGGAAAGGGGTATCTGTAAAAGCTGAGAGTCGAGGGCTGTCCCTAGAGAGGCGCAGCTTCTCAAGGACAAAAGTGTATGAAGCGCAGGGCGAGGTGGCTCACGCTTCTAATCTCGGCACACTGGGAGGTAGAGGCAGGGGGATTTCCCGGTTCCAGACCAGCCAGGGCTACACAGTGAGGAGGTATCTAGAAAAAAAAAATCAAAGAAGCACATGTCGCCTTGGTTTGTGAGTGGTCCGAGGAAGCCGACTTTGCGGGTAAAAATGCTGAACGCCCAGGTCTGGTCTCAGTTAGAGGAGACGCCCTGCCCGCCCGTGTCCCCGCCCAGCTCTCGTCCCTGGCTCCGATTGGCTGCTCCTAGGGGCGGGGCTCGCGCGCAGATCACGCCGGGCCTTTTCCCGTTGGCAGTCGCGGCGGCGCGAGCCCGGAAGCGGACGGGGGCGGTGGCGGAGGCTCCTCCGGCCGGCCGGGGTTGCAGCTCCGTCCTCCCCACTCGCGGCTCCCCGCGGCCCGTGGCGTGGACAAAGACATGCAGTCCCCGCCCCCGGATCCGCTGGGCGACTGCCTGCGCAACTGGGAGGATTTGCAGCAGGACTTCCAAGGTATCCAGGTGAGCTTCCCCGCGGCCATCCAAGCCCCGAGCCACGTCTCTGTCTCGGGGACAAGGGTCCGGCAGCACTAGGTCACACATAGGGTAGCTCGGAGGGGTCAGGGGTCGAGGCTTTCCTTCACTTTTCTTCTTAAATGTCCAAAGGCAACCCCGATTGCCCGCGCGTTCCCTGCGTGCCTGGGCGGGATCTCTCTGTACCGGGATATCTCGACTTTGTGCAAAGGCCTTGAAAACTGGTCAGGACTCCTCTGTTGCCCCTCCCCCTGCACTGCTACTCGATATGGGACCCTGTCCCCTTCCTAGAGAGCAGTCACCCGAGGCAGAACCCAGCCGGGCCCAGCCTTTTGGGTCAGTCACCCTGCAAACGTGCAGCCGGACAACGCCTTCCCCGCCCTTGGCTAACTCCATACTAAACATCGCAGGGAAGCAAGTTTAGGTAAAATTCAGGCCTGGTTGAGGGATCTCAGCCATCTGAGACGTAGGGACAGCGCCCACCTAGGGACAGAGGGAAGCTTGACCCAGTACATGTGGCTCTTTCTTGTAGGGAGAGGTGGGCGGGGCAGACTTACCAGGACCAACTGGATTGGTAGAGAGACCATTGGAAAACCTCCCATCCCAGGATGGGTTTGTTTGTGGCCGCTCTGTCTCCATACCAGAGAGAAGGAAGCCGATGCTTCCTGGAAGGTTGTCACTGGACAGAGGTGGCACATTCTAGAGCTTGAGGAGGATGTGGCATGAGAAACAGACCTAAATAGTGGAGCCTGGCCAAGTGGAGACTAGGTTAGACCTTTGCCTCTACTGGACTGTGCCCAGCCTCACGTGTCCAGGTCTCCCCAGCCTGCTGGCACTAGAACTCTCCCTAGAGGCCTAGAAAGCTCCATGTCTCCCAGTTTTGCCATAACTACGATGACCTCAGCCCCTGCCTTGATTTCCCCACACTGCCCCTTGCCCTGTCTTTAGGTTGCAGCTTACAAGGTTCACCCACCAGGGCAAAGTGCTTGGGGAAGCTTTGGGCCAAAGGTGCTTGCAGGAGGGGAGTGGATGGGAGGGACTGGTCTTAGGGCAGGAAGCCTGATAGTCTTTAACCTGAGAGGAAACCTCAGGAATGCCTGGCTAGACGGCATCATGGATATCCCTGGTTTCCATTCTTTCACGCTGGGTAGGCAGGAGGATCTGAGAAGGTAAGGGCTGGGTTCAGGCAGCCACTTTGAGAGCAGCAGTTCTCAACCTGTGGGTCACGCCAGGTTGACTGGATTACCCTTTCACAGTGTCGCCTAAGACCATCAGAAAACACAGACACTTACAGTATGATTCGTAACGGTATCGAAATTACAGATAGGAAATAGCAATGAAAACAATTTTGTGGTAGGGGGAGGGGGGGTTACCACAGCATGAGGAACTGTATTAGAGGGTTGCAGCATTAGGAAGGTTGAGAACCACTGGGCTAGAGAGCACATCTAGAATCTAGCTGCCAGAGCTAGAGACAACTGACCTGTTGTTGAGGACATGTACCACGGAGGGTCTGAGTTTACAGGAAGAAGCCTAGCTCCTGGCTTGCCTCAGGAACAGAGCAATCTCTGGGAGATCCCTGAGCAAGCCCAGAAAGTTCTACCTCTGAGAGAGCCGGTTCACTGCCCAGGCAGCTCCCCAGTCAAACCAGTGCCTTCTCCTCACGCTAGGAAACACATCGCCTGTACCGCCTCAAGCTAGAGGAGCTGACCAAACTCCAGGACAACTGCACAAACTCCATCACACGCCAGAAGAAGCGGCTTCAGGAGCTAGCCTTGGTGCTGAAAAAGTGAGGGGGTGACGTCTCGCTAGGGGTGGGTGGTTGACTTGGGGTGGGGTGTCACTGGGCTTCCCCTGGCATGGCTCTTCTACCCTTCCACCCTGGGCTTTGTTCCTTTTCTCTGTCCCAAAGGGTTCCCACAGGGTTTCCTGCAGGACTTGGGCTCCCCCACCTGCCCTGCCTGACTCCTGCCGTACTCCCAGATGCAGACCCTCTCTCCCATCCGAGTCCATGGTGGCCGCACAGGAGCTGGAAAACCAGATGAAAGAGCGCCAAGGCCTCTTCTTCGACATGGAAGCCTATCTGCCTAAGAAGAACGGGTGAGCCTTTTCTTCTTCCAGCTCCAGAGATGTGACACCCTAAGGAGGCCATACTGATGGCCCGGCTGTCCGACAGCTCACTGTAGTGGAATCTTCAAAGGAAGTGTTCAGGGAACTGGAGCCTCAGTGATGGATGTCTAACCCCACACTGGGGTTAGACACAGCTTCCCGGGGTAGCCTGAATCATCTTCAGAGGTAAAGAATGAGCTAGCACATGCCTGTGGTCCTCAGCCTGGAATCGTAGGCAGGAGGATAGGGAGGCCAAAGTCCTCTTTGACTACATAGTGAGTTCAAAGTTAGCCTGGTCAGCATAGTGTGTTTCAGGCCAGCCAAGGCTATATAGCAAGATGCTCCCCCCCCCCCCAAAAAAAAGCAAAAACAAAAACCTACCACCACCAACAACAAACAAAGCGGCTAGAGAGATGACTTAGTGGTTAAGAACACTAACTGCTCCCCCAAGGGACCAGGGTTCAATTCCCAGCATTTACATGGCAGTTTACAAGTCTGTAACTTCATTTCCAGAGGATCTGATGCCACCTTCTGGCCTCCATGGGCACCAGGCACACGTACATACTTGCAGGCAAAACACCCATGCATATAAAAATAATATAAAAACCCAAACTAAACCAGGGGCTGGGGGTGTAGCTGACTTGCCTTAGAGTGCTGGCACACTGTGATTGATGCCCTGAGTGGCAGGGCGGGTGCTGTGTGGGGAAATGAGTTAGTGTCCTAGCTAGTTTTTATGTCAATCTGATGAAAGCTAATGTCATCTGAGAGAAAGGAACCTCAGTTGAGGAAACACCTCCATAAGATCAGGCTGTGGGCAAGCCTGTTAATTAGTGACTGGGGGAGGGCACAGCCCATTGTGTGTGGGTAGTGCCATTGCTGGGCTGGTGGTCTTGGGTTCTATAAGAAAGCAGGCTGAGTAAGCCATGAGGAGCGAGCCAGTAAGCAACACTCCTCCATGGCCTCCGCATCAGCTCCTACCTCCAGGTTCCCATACAGTTTGAGTTCCTGCCTTGGCTTCCCTCAGTAGACTGCAATTCAGGATACGTAAGCCAAATAAACCATTTCCTCCTCGAGTTATATATGGCCATGATGTATTATCACAGCAGTTACCCTGACTAAGACAGAAATTGGTACCAGGATAGTAAGGTATTGCTGTGGCAGACCTGAGCATGTTTTTTGGGTAGAATTGTAAGGACTTTGGAACTTTGGGTTAGAAAAGTCACTGGAGCTTGGAAGATACTATGGAGAGCAGTGCAAGTGACGGAGGCCTGGCTTGGGAAGGTCAGAGGGAAGTTTAAAGATTTTGTTGTGCACATTTGCTATTTAGAATTAAGGTTTTGTGGTTCTGGTCAGCTGGGGCTAAAGAATTAGCAGTGATTAAGAAGAAACCAGAACTTAGGTGATGGTGGTACACACCTTTAATCTCAGCACTTGGGAGGCAGAGGCAGGTGGATCTCTGAGTTCAAGGCCAGCCAGGGCTACAGAGTGAGTTCCAGGACAGCCAGGGCTACACAGAGAGACACTGTTTTGAAAAGCAAAACAAAAAGAAACAAAAGAAGAAGAAACCAGAATTACTCATTATTGAGGTGAGATCTTTGGGGAAGTGTCTCCTTAGAGTCTGTGTTTCAGAGGTGGCCAGTATTGTACCTCATGGGGCAGATGAACTTGGTTATGTTGTAAGAGCTTCTTCCCAGGTCATACTGGTTTTGAAGGCGTAAAGGGTCGCGGAGAGCACCTGAGGCTCGGCTCTGTGAGAGGCCAGTAGAGTCTATTGGCAAAGGTGCGGTTTCATAGTTGACCCCAGGATTGAAGGGATCATGGAGAGAAATTGAAGCTTAGGATCCTAAAGAGAGCCTGGGACAGGGTATTGGTGAAAGTGCTGCCCAGTTGCAGCAGGAGACCCCAGCATTTTGGAAATGCCAGTATCGTGGGATGATCACCAGGACAGGCCCAGCCATGGAGTGGAGCTGGCCTGAGCACAGGAGACTGTCTGTGGGCTGAAGAGGTGAAGCCAGAGAAATAACTCAGGCTCTTCAGTGGGGCTCAGGAAAATGAATTCTAGACGTTGGATACCAAGTTATTTATACAGCTGGAATTTGGTTTTGTTTGCTCAGATTTTTACTATGTCCTGGTTCTTCTCTCCTAAGTATTTAGTTTGATTTTATAGGAGCACACAGTAGAGAGAACTTGAAAGAAATTTTGGAGTTTTACAGACTTTAGGTTTTAAAAGGAATTTTGTAATTTTTTTTCCTTTTGTTTTATTGAGACAGGGTTCCTCTGTGTAGCTCTCACTATTCTGGAACTCCCTCTGTAGACCAAGCTGGCCTTGAACTCAGAAATCTCTTGCTTGCCTCTGCCTCCTGAAGCCTAATCCTAACCCTGAGTGCTGGGATTAAAGTCCTGGGCCACCACCACTCAGCAGGACTTTGTAATTTTTTAGAGACTGAACTTTTAAAATGTTTGAGTTTGTAAAGTCTGTACTAATTCCAAGTTTGGTAATGTGTTTTACGTTGTGATATTTATTAATATGAGATCTTGGGGATAAACAAGAAAGGAAAGGTTATCAAGCTGTTGTGTTGTCAAGCTGACAGGGGTCAGTAGTCCTGGCTAGATTTTAGTCAGCTTGACACAAACTAGAGTCATCTGAAAGGAGGGAACCTCAACTGAGAAGATGCCTCCGCCTCCATGAGACCAGCCTGTAGGGACAAACCTGTAGGCCATTTTCTTAATTAGTGATTGATGGTGGAGGCTCCGCCCACTGTGGGTGGGGCCAGCCTTGGGCTGGTGGTCCTGGTTCTACAAGAAAGCAGGTGGTGTAGGTAGGCCAGGAGCAAGCCAGATAGCCTTACCCCTCCGTGGCTCCTGCCTCCAGGTTCCTGCTCTGTTTTAGATCCTGTCTTGGTTTTCTTCGGTGAACTGAAATCCAGGATAGGTCAGCCAAATAAATGTCTCCCCCCCCCAAGTTGTTTGATCACGCTGTTTCATCACAGTGATGGTATCGGAGACACTGGGAAGAGGCTCCGCTGGCTCCCGTGGAGTTCAGGCCTCCTTTGCAGCCTCAGGCATCTCTCTGCTATCTGTGCTCTGAGGCCTGAATGGGGACAGAAGCCCTTCTACTGGGTACTGCTGCTTAGTAAAAGACACAGTGTTGCTGTCATGCCTGGAGTGTCTCTGAAGGCTTCATTAGTAACGGGTAGACGTACAAGGAGCTTCCTTTTGTTTGTCCGGTTTGGTGGTCTACTTTTTAGAAAGTGTCTGTTGTACCCCAGGCTAGCCTCAACTCTGGTCCTCCTGCCTCCACTTCCCAAGTCCCGGAATTACAGGTGTGAGTCTTTATGTGGTGCAAGGCGGCACTCTCTCTTACCAGCTGAGTCATCCTCCACTTGGAGTTTTGAGGAGAGGCCATTGAGGTGGTCAGGAAGTCCAGTGTGTGGCTATGTATGGGAAGGGAACTCAAAAAAACAAAAACAAAAAAACCCCAAAAAACCCAACAGCAATGGATAACCATCTCCCAAGATGCCATCCCCATGCCTAGACCCAAGGAGTGGGCTGGGATATGGGGATGGTTTCTCACAGAGGACAGCCAGGGCTCTCAAGGTGCCAACATAGGGAGGTCCCAGGCAAACACCATAGGCTAGAGACACTGCTTACCCCGAGGGTCAGGAGCAGGCAGGGAGAGATGTGCAGGGGTACCGTGGGTAGTTGGTCAGTGGCACCCCTAAAGTTTGGAGCAGTATACCGAGGCCAAAGGGAATGCAGCAAGCTGGACTGTGCTGTTTCTCTGTCACTGAGGCCTCCTTCTGTTCTCTTAGGTTGTACCTGAGTCTGGTTCTGGGGAATGTCAACGTGACACTTTTGAGCAAGCAGGCTAAGTATGTGGAGGTCGTTGCCAAGGGTTGGGGCTCACCCAGGGTTCTCCATCCACCTCTACCCTGACTTTGGTTGGTGTGGTCTTGGTTTCTGGGTCAACTTCTCCAGGCTGGCCTCTGGGCATGGTGGAGACCTTCCCCCATCCCCTGCCCGCCCCAGGCGGCCTGCCCATGAATGCGCACCTCCCCCTCCCAGGTTCGCTTACAAAGACGAATATGAGAAATTCAAGCTCTACCTCACCATCATCCTCATCGTCATCTCCTTCACCTGCCGTTTCCTGCTCAACTCCAGGTGAGTGTCTTGGTTGCGGTCTGGTTGGGGACAGTGTCAAGGGCAAGGCTCTGGTATCAGTTCTGTACCCCGCTCCCCAGGGTGACGGATGCCGCCTTCAACTTCCTGCTGGTTTGGTATTACTGCACGCTAACCATCCGGGAGAGCATCCTCATCAATAATGGTTCCAGGTGCGCATGTGCAGTGGGGCGGGTTGGTGCTACACACGGGCTATCTGTGGGACCCGCTCTGCATCACAGAAGTAACTGATGCCCTTTACAGGATCAAAGGCTGGTGGGTTTTCCATCATTATGTGTCCACATTTCTGTCAGGAGTCATGCTGACCTGGTGAGTGACCGAGACCCCGGCTGGCAGGGGAGTGGCTGGCGTGAGGCAGAAGACCTAGGTTCTCATGCCCCTGCTTCCTCTGATTTCTCCCTAAATTTAGGCCAGATGGACTCATGTACCAGAAGTTCCGGAACCAGTTCCTGTCTTTCTCCATGTACCAGAGTGAGTTCCCTTGCTAGGGAGGGGAAAAGGGGGCAGAGAACCTGTGGCCTGGAGCGGGCCTAACATGCTCAACCTACCGCGATCACCTAGGCTTTGTGCAGTTTCTGCAGTATTATTATCAGAGCGGGTGCCTGTACCGCCTGCGAGCCCTGGGCGAGCGACACACTATGGATCTCACTGTGGGTGAGTCAGTTGGCCCTGCTCTGGCAGCCCTGGGGAAATGCGGGGGGTGGGGCATGGGGAGGCGGGGGCGGGGCTTTCCTGAGGAGGGTATTAGATCAAGTCCAGCCTGGCCTACTCAGCTTTTTTCTATCCCCCACAGAGGGCTTTCAGTCTTGGATGTGGAGAGGCCTGACCTTCCTGCTTCCGTTCCTCTTCTTCGGACATGTAAGTCACACCAGGATGTCCTCATCCACCCCTTAGGTGTCCGCCTCTGGCTCCGAGCCCCACTGGAAATACCCTTACTGAACAGGCCCCTCTTTTACAGTTCTGGCAGCTCTTTAATGCGCTGACATTGTTTAACTTGGCCCGGGACCCTGAGTGCAAGGAGTGGCAGGTGAGCCAGGGGTCCAGAAGGGGTGCATGGGAGAGCCCATTAGACCTTGCCTGTCCTGACCTGCGACTTCCCTACCCACAGGTGCTCATGTGCGGCCTCCCCTTCCTCCTCCTCTTCCTTGGCAATTTCTTTACCACCCTCCGAGTGGTGCATCAGAAGTTCCACAGCCAGCAGCACGGGGGCAAGAAGGATTGAGTTAACCCTGATGCCAGCCCCAAAGGGGCTTCTGACCTGTGTGCCAGGTGGGGCGGCAGGTTGGGGCACCCCTCATGTGTAGGGGGTTTCCTTCTGTGCCCCCTGGGCTTCGTGGGCTCTGTGGGCCCTGAGGAAGGCCTGGGCCTGGAGCCCAGCTTGCAGGATTTGGGTTCTAGGCCTCAATAAAGGAAGAGAGGCATGGAGATGCCTGGTGGATTGTGGATGTGTTCTCCCAAGGGTTTGGGGTCCCAACAAAGTACTGACTCTTGGCTTCTGGTCTGGGGATGGGGGTTGTCTAACTGAAGCCGATCCCAAGATTGATCTCATATAAACTCAACACCAGGCAAATACAGAAAACAACTTTATTCCAAGGGGCCAGGTTATTTAAAATTATTTACACTCATTCAAAATCACATGTTGGGGCCACACCCCAGCTCTGTGGAGACAGAAACCCCTTCTGTACAGCTGCTGAGGACCTAAGGCACCCATCACCCAAAGGTGGGTCCGGTCCCTCTTGCCATGTGCCCTGGGGCTGGGCTGCCTGGTACAATGGACCAGGCTCTGCCTAGGGGCCCAGGAGGGCATCACTCGGGCCTGGAGAAGTCAGTCCCTGGGCCTCCCTGTGTCCAGGCCAGGCAGGAACCACCCGAGGTGGAAGTCGGCAGAAGGAAGCTAAGGAAGCAAAGGATTACAGGGAGCGAGGGGAAGGAGGGTGGCAGTCCTAGCTCCACACATCCAGTGAGTAGCGGCCCTTGGTCATCAGCTTCTTAACATAGTCCACAGCTTGGGTGTGCTCCATGGGCCCAAACTCAGCCACAATGTCGTAGAATGTGTTTTGCACATCTTTGGCCATATTTCGAGCATCCCTAGGTGAAGAAGAGGGGACAAGAAGGTGTAATGGAACTTGGTGGGTGGAGCCAGCCTGTGGGTGGAGCTACCCCATAGGTGGGTACTTGGCACCCCAGCCTCCTCAGTCCCTTTTACTCACCCGCAGACATAGATGTGGGCCCCACCTTCGTGGATGAGCTTCCACAGGTGTTCTCTGTCTCTCTTCAGCAGATGCTGGACATAGACCTGGGGGAGGGGGCGGCGGTGAGCAGGGCCCAGACCCCACAGCACCACCGTCACAGGGCAGCCCAGCCTGTCAGCGCGACTGCCCGCCTCACCTTGTGGGCCTGCTCGCGGGAAAAGGCCACGTTAAGCTGCGTGAGGGCACCGTCCTTGTGGAAGCGCGCTAGCTCTTCGCGATACAGATAGTCCTCGTCCGAGCGCCGGCAGCCATAGTAGAGCAGCGTCTCTCCAACCTCCTTGCCTGGGCAGGGGTGTGGCTGCGGTGAAGGGGGAGCCAGGCCAGGGCCTGGCCCTAGCTGACCACAAAACCAGAGCCCCACGGCTTACCTTGCTCTCGAAGCCAGGCTCGCTCCTGGATGAAGCCCATGAAAGGGGCAATCCCAGTGCCGGGGCCCACCATGATAACAGGCGTGGTGGACTTGAAAGGCAAGCGGAACTGAGATTTGCGAACGAACATGGGTACCAGGGCCCGGCTGCCATTCTCTCCGGCTGGTTCCTTGGCCCGAAGCCAGCTGGTGGCCACCCCCTTGTTCACTCGTCCAGACTTCGCTTCGTACTCCACAGCCACGGCGCAGATGTGCACGGAGTTGGGGTGAACCTGGAGGAAGGACCGGTGTGAGCCGGGCTTCAACCCCCTAGAGGCCCTTCCTCGGTGGGCATCCAGTGTCCACTGCCCTCCCCGGCAGAGCTGGTGCCCTTCACCTTAGACGATGAGGCAATGGAGTAGTAGCGGGCCTGCAGCCGTGGTAGTAGCTCACACAGGTGGTCGATGGGCGGCCGCAGTGATGGGTAGTCTTGGAGAATGGCTAGGATGTGCCTGCGGGCCTCCACCACCCAGCTCAGGTACAGCTCCTGAGGAGACATGGAAGGAAGGTATGGGCAGCCTGGGGGCGGGGTGTGTGTGTGTGTGTGTGTGTGTGTGTGTGTGTGTGTGTGTGTGTG
>JANHMN010000023.1:17216145-17265436 GCA_030674055.1 Rhabdomys pumilio
GTGTGTGTGTGTGTGTGTGTGTGTGTGTGTGTGTGTGTGTGTGTGTGTGTAGTGGGCGGGATGTAGAGATATGGGGGTGTGCAGGCTCACCTTGCCCTCGCCTGAGGATGACGCCATCTTGTGCAGGTGCTCCTGCTCCGAGGGCTCTGAGGCGTACTGTGCCAGCTCATAGAGCACGTTGGTGCGAGGCGGGTTAGTGATGTCCAGGTAGTAGGTGAGGGCCGTGCGGTAGGTGGTGGGGCAGGGGAACGGATGCTTCTTATTTGAGTCCTCTGCAGCAGGGGATGGATAGGATCGAGTTGAGGCTCGCCCCTTATATGCTGCAGGCTTTTGTGAGCAGGAGGCTGGCTCCCCAGCCTGCTCTCATGTGCCTCCCTGACTCTGTGACAAGGCTCAAACTTTCTGCCAGGCTTGAGCTTCAGGCCAGGCAGGAAGCGCCCATTATAGGCTGCCAGTCTTAGTGGAAGCCCAGTGTGTGTGTGTTGAAGGGAGAGGAGAGTGGCTAGTGTGGACAGAAACCAGCTCCCGGCTCATGTGTTCTCCCTGAGGGCAGAGGCAGGACTTGGGTGAGTACTAGATGCCTGTGTCCATGGTGAAAGGCCCTGAGTTACAGCATCCTATAGCATCTGTGCACCGTGAAGGACCCTACCTAGTGGGCACCGAGGGCTGCTGACCCCAGTTCTTGCATTTATCAGTGAGGACGGAGGCCCAGGAGCAGGGAGGCAGTAGCCCACAGCCACTGAGGTAGCTGTGGAGCACAGGCCTAAGACTCAAGACTTGGTTTGGCAGCCCTTGTCCAGGAGCATGTGGGGGCTGGGCTTTCCTAGCTACCTGGGAAGCGGGGTGGCTCTGCCTCCTGGCCACAGGTGTCCTCTGCAACTATGACGGGGACAGAGAGCAAGCCAGACCTCTACAGAGGTGTGTCTTGGAGCATGGGGCCTTTAGCACCTGACGGCTCAACTTTGAGGCCTACACAAGGCCCTCAATTCTGGAACTTACCATCGAGATTGTTTAGAGACATGATGACGTCCAGGTCAGCCCCCAGGATCTCCCCAATCTGGTTGACAAGCGTTGAGTCGTTGGCTGGGTACACAGCCACGTGATCTCCAGACTCATACCTAGACAAAAGCGCAAGGCTCAGGAGGAAGCAAGCAGATGACTCGGGGCCAGGCTTGCCAAGGGAAGCCAAGAGGCAGCAGGTACCTGATCTTGGAGTCTGAGATGTCCAATTCCAGGTGCATCAGATGCCGCTCAGTGCCTTGGTTCAGCTTCCGGTTGGTAGTGACGGCAGCCAGGAATGGATTCTTGGCATCAAAGGGGCTGATGGGAAGGAAGGAGGTCAGTGATTTGCTTGGGACCTGCTTATACTCATAACTGAGAGCAAGAACTGGTGGGGAGGCCTCAGCCTTCCAGGGACATGAAGGAGCCAAACTGCGGCAAGGGCTGTCCCCGCCCCATAAGTGTAATGAAGTGGGGAAGCAAAGAGACACAGACGAGAAACTTGAGACCCTCTGCACTCTGCCCATGGGGGTCCTGAGATCGCTGCATGCCATTTGGTTTCCCCACCCACATCCAGGGACCACAGTGTGGCTAGAAGTGACAGGTGGAGGAGTCTGGCCCAGCAGGATGGCTGGCTTGACTCCAGGTGACCAGGGTCACTAGGGAGGGCTCCAGCGTGAATCTGGGCAGCACCCAGAGGTAGGAAGGGTCAAAGCAAGCGATATGACTTGGACTTTTCATGTATCCCAGCCTCGCCTTGCAACCTGCTATGACCCTATGCAGCTGAGGATCAGATAATCGTGGACTCTCGGCCTTCCTGAGCCGGCAGGTGTGTGCTACCACGCCCAGTCTATGCAGCCCTGGGGATGGAACCCAGGGCCTCACATGTGTTATGGGAGCACTGGGCCAACTGAGCTGCATGGCCAATGTGGGTAGATTCTAAGGAAAGAATGAGACTTTTTGCCCAAATCTAACTTGCAAGGGCTTAGCTCCTAAGGCCTGAATGGGGAATAGCACCTGTCCCTTGGGCAACTTGTACCCTTCCAGAGAGTGGACATGAAAGTGCGGGTATCCCCACTGTGCTCATTCACATGACTCTGGAGGGACACACATCTCCCTGGGCTCTGGGTGCATGAAGGCCCCAGGGCTGTCAGCTCATGTCCCTTCCTTTACTCACGGTTTCTGGTTCTCGTAGCTCTTCAGACGGCCCATCTCACCCGTGTACACCTTGGCTGTGTCCATGTCTTTGTGGACCACGAGCTCATACTGGCGGATGCTGGGAATGGAAAAACCAAGGCTGAGGTCAGGGCTGGCAAGAGAGAAGCTTCAGGGTGAGCCAGAGGGGACATGGATGGAAGACATGTGATAGTAGGAAGCAGGGGACCCTGTGGCAGACATAGAGAAGGGTGGAGGTTGATCCCCGAGGGCCTGAGAGGACTAGCTGGCCATGAAGCACAGGTGTGAGGAAAGCCAGCATCCTGGCAATGCCACAGGAAAGTAAGGGAGATGCCACCTCCTTCCCCTCCCCTTCAGGAAGCCAGCCCCCTTCCCCTGTAACGAGGATCCCCCAGATCCTATGCCTGAGCCCTTACCACCCTCACACATAACCCGCTGTGTCCCCAGGACCACCCAGCCCAGGCCTCAGCTGTGGCCTTCCACTTACCTTGACTCCTCCCCAGTGGCTTCCACCCCGAAGAATTCGCATACAGCCGGCCAGAACTGCTCCCTCCACGTGATGAAATCCTCTTCCAAGCTAGAGAGAGAGGCTAGCCGTCAGCCTGCTTGCACCCCTGCCAGGGGTAAGAGACCAGCCCACATGCCAGGCTGGGACCCATGCCACTGGGGTGTGACACTCACTTCCCATCGTCGTCACCAAGGCCCAACTCAAAGATTCGCTGGGCGCCAAGCTGCTCCAGCCGCTGGTCCACATACTTGCCCATGGCATTGAAGTGCTCATAAGTCTTGTTCCCAAGACCAAACACCTGTGTGGACAGCAGGGGAGGCTCTGAGGCCAGGACTTCAGTCCTTCTGGTGGGATCTGATGTCCTTGGGGTGGACTGTACCCTGCACTGGGAGTCTAGCTCTATGGGTCCTGAGAGGAACAGCTGAGAGCTTTACTTCAGAGACCTGCAGCCCAGAGGTAGCTCCTTTTACAACTAGTCCTATGTCTCAAACCCAGCTTAGCTGGAGGTTCCAGTCCTCCTTGCTTGGCCAAATTATCCTGTTTGGGCCTTTCGTCCAGTAACCAAACCAATGTTCCTGGGAATCAGCAGGTAACATGGGAGGAGTCAGGCGCTCTGGGTGAGGCTCCCCCAGAGTGAGGCTCAGGCCCTCTGCCGGAAGCTACCTGCCCTGTCATTGTGAAGGAGCAGAGGGGGGCAGTTTGCACAGGAGAATCTTAGGGTTCTGGGGAGCTGCCACAGGCCAGCATGTGCCCACAGGATTCGGTGGAGACTCACAGCAAACTTGACCCCAGTGAGGTCCACATCAGTCTCCTGCAGCCAGTCATAGAAGTCCTGCGCGTTGTCGGTGGGGTCGCCCTCTCCGTATGTGGCCATGCAGAAGACTACCAGGGACTTGTCGATCTCCGGCAGGCTGCTCAGGTCCGCCTAGAGAGACAGGGGTGTCACCACCATGGCCTGAGCCCACAGCTGAGGAAGAGAGTGGCAGGTGGGAAGGCTTGCCAGGAGGCCCCTCATGCATCGCCCATCAACATAAAACGAAGTCTGGAGATGGGAGAAGACCCCTGTGGCAGGAGTGTGGAGTGGGCATTCAGGGGAGGGGACAAAGTGCACCCTAGAGCGATGTCTCTTCAGCTGGGTAGTGGGTGTGTGCGTGCTGCCAATGACCTTATATGGAAGCCAAAGAGGCAACTCCTAGGCCACCTGCTCCCGGCCTGCCCTGGGTGATGGCGGTTTTGTGCACGGCACAGAGAGAGCCTGAGTAAGGGAATGGTGTAGGCTGTATCAGAAGAATAAGCCTGGTGAGCTGGCGGACAGTCAGGGGCAATGATGCTCCTGGCCCTAGCCTTTAAGGACATGGACGAGGTCTGTCATATCCTGTACTGGTTTACGAGAAACAGCATGGGCAGGATGGCACATGGATGAGAAGGGACTCCACTGTCCCTAACTATAGCTTCCCCCGACTCCACCATGATGCTGTCCCCACTCTTCCTCAGATTTAATGTACGAGTTAGTCAACGAAGGGCAGACTTAGAGCTCTTTGAGATGACCTCATCCAATACCTTCCATAGCCAGGGAAGCGGCATCCCGGGGTCCCTCACACTGAGCAGCGGGTTGGGGCACACTCACCAAGTCATACTCTTCAGGGTCTGCGGACATGCCGCGCATCCCATAGCGGTGGGCATCCTTGGACAGCCGGTTGGCAAACTCCTCAGCGGTTCCCGTCTGGGAGCCATAGAATACAATAATGTTCCTTCCCTGGGCAAAAAGGCAGACACGTGGAGTCAGTAAGGGGACCAGGAGACACAGGGCAGGCCTGGCAGGTGGAGCCCTCTTAAGTGTCCTCTCTCTCCTGGCTGTCACAGATACTGTGATGGAAGAGGACAGATGTCACCTGAAGAACTCCAGCTGGAGTCAAAGGAATCTCACGCTCAGTACTCAAGATCATAATCAGGGCTCAAGATCGTGGTCCCGGAAAAACCTAACACTGACTATGAGAAGTGAAGGTGAGGGCTGGAGAGGTGGCTCAGTGCTTAAGAGCACTGGCTGCTCTTCCAGAGGACCTGAGTTCAATTCCCAGCAACCGCAAGGTGGCTCACAACCATCTGTAATGGGATCTGATGCCCTCTTCTGGTGTGTCTGAAGACAGTGACAGTGTACTCACATATATAAAATAAATCTTTTTTTTTTTTTTGGTTGGTTTTTTTGTTTGTTTGTTTTTGTTTTTCAAGACAGGGTCTCTCTATGTAGCCCTGGCTGTCCTGGAACTCACTCTGTAGACCAGGCTGGCCTCAAACTCAGAAATCCACCTGCCTCTGCCTCCCGAGTGCTGGGATTAAAGGCGTGTGCCACCACTGCCTGGCAAAATAAATCTTGAAAAAAACAAAAAAACCAAAACAAAGCAACCCAAGGAAAGTGACTGAGAAAGTATGGACAGTAGACCTCCACCTTGCTTCGTGTATGTTTGTCTCACCAACACTGGATATGATCCTTTGGCATCTGTGGGGGTCCACGATTCCCATTCACAAGATACCAAAATCTGCAGGAGCTCAAGTCTCTTGTAATAACACACAACACAGTGAGGTAGAGGCTAGTGGGATGGCTCAGTGGTTAAGCACTTGCTGCTCTTGTGGAGACCCAAGTGCAGTTCCCTGCACCCGTGTCCAGTGGCTCACAACCACCTGTAATTTCAGCTCCAGGGATCCAATGGCCTCTGGCCTCAGTGGACACCTGCATTTCTGTGCACAACCCTCCTCCACAGACATAATTAAAAATAATAAAATTAAGCCAGGCAGTAGTGGCACACGCCTTTAATCTCAGCACTCAGGAGGCAGAGACAGATCTCTGAGTTCGAGGCCAGCCTGGTCTATAAAGCAATTTCCAGGGCAGCCAGGGCTTCTTCTGGGGAATGGACTCAAAACTGTAATCTGTGATAATAAGGGAGCAAGTGTTCTTACATTTCTATTTATCCAAGAAAAGCAAGAGCAGAGCCCGTGTGCTGTGGTAAGGTGAGGGTGCCCTTAACATCCTGACCTGCGACGGGGTTGAAAACTTATAGTCTCATAGCCAATCCTGGCTATTTACTTTGAGAGAAAAGATCTGAGTGGATGGTTTTTAGCTGACATTCATTCTAAAGTCAAGAAAAAAGTCAGGTTCAGAACTAAGTGTTTTAGTTAGGAGAGACGACAGAGGTTCTGGTTAGTCAACAAAATGATGGACTGGGTATTAAGACTATCTTGTACCTCACTGGTACCAATAGGAATAATTATGCTCTAATTGTATTTTAAGAGAAAAAGTTTTATTCTAACAGGAAGGGTGATATGTAGGAGGAGCTAAGGTGGGAGGAGTACGGAGAGGAAGAGAAGGAATAAGGAGAGGAGGAGAAGAAGGACAGGAGAAGCTAGGTGATGAGAGAGAGAAAGAGAGGTGGGGGGAATGGAGACAGATGTTCACGTGTCTCCACCAGTCAAAGATAGTTGATATATCTAGGTTGGGTATTGGGTTACACTTCTGATTGAGCATTACCAAACTTATAAAGCCTTGGATTAACATTTTAAAAAATTGTATAAAAGTAAAAAGGAAAAGGGGGCATGGGATAGCAATTTTCTAGGGAGGGGAAATGGGGAAAGGGGATGACATCTGAAATGTAAATAAAATATCCAAAAAAACCAAAAAAGATAAAAAAAAAAAAAAAAAAACCATCCTGACCTGCTCGGTTCCGATAGCCTCCTGTCAGGATGCCCAGCCCTCTCCTGGCCCCCTTGGTACCCAGCAAAGCATGCTCTACTGAAAGCAGAAACAGGGATCTCACCGTTTTCTTCATCTTTTCCACAAAGCTGCTCTCTTTGACGGATGTGACCCTGAAAAACAAGACAGGCTGATGGGGACAGAAGCGGCTGTGACAGGCTGCGCCACCTGCAGCGGTTTCTCAGGGGACAGTCCACCTGTGCTAGGTCCTAGTGGCGAGGCCAACAGCTGGGAGTGGTATAAGTCACTCCTTTGCATGCCTTGACTCATCAGTGAGCTGATGGCCTCAGCTAGGGGCTGGCCTGGTTATTTGTCCATGTTTTCTCTCCCGGTGCCTGGCTCTTCTCTCCCTCTCCATCCTCTGGCCCCTTTTTCCCCTTGCCTTCATCTCAGGCAGACAGGGCACAAGCTGAAAGATGCTCTAGCTCCAGCCGGAGACAGTGAGCTAATGGGAGATTCTATTTCAAAAAGTGTGGTCAAGGGATGTGTGTATGTGTGCTAGGGTGTGTGTATGTGCGGGGGCAGAGATAGCCCAGTAATTAAGAGGGCTTGATCCCCAATCATGAGGGTGAGTTTGCATCCAGAGCCACATGACAAGTTGGACACCCTGTGCACCCTCTAGCTCAGATGTGCACACAGTTGCATTCACTCACACCAAATATACACCTTCTTTAGTAAGGTTTCTAGCCCTTGGGGTGACTTCTGACCTCCACATTCCTGTACGTCATGGGCATGAGCATGGACACTCATCCTCACACACACACAAATACAAACCCACAAGAAGACAAGGACAGCCGGGCAGGGGTGGCACACACCTTTAATCCCAGCACTTGGGAGGCAGAGGCAGGCGGATTTCTGAGTTCGAGGCCAGCCTGGTCTACAGAGTAAGTTCCAGGACAGCCAAGGCTACACAGAGAAACCCTGTCTCAAAAAATTTAAGAAAGAGAAAGAAAGAAGGAAAGAAAGAAAGAAAGAGAGAGAGAAAGAAGAGAAAGAAAGAAAGGAGGAAGATAAGGACAGTTACAAGTGGGAAGTCACATATAGTGGTGGCTCAGGCTTTTAATCCTAGCACTTGGGAGGCAGAGGCAGGCAGATCCCTGAATTATAGACCAGCCTGGGCTACAGAGAATTCTAGGACAGCCAGGGCTACATGGGGAAACTTTCAGAAAACAAGAAGTAGAGACTAGCGTGAGAGAAGGTGTTCTAGACGGAAACCCAGCGCATGCTTCTCTGGCAAAGTCACTACACCCTCATGAGTGGACAGACACGAAGACCCCTGATCTGACCTCTGAACCTTCCCCCAACCCCTACTGTCCTTCAACACAACGTCTGAGTTCCCTCAGAGCAACCTTTCCCTGCCTCCCCTAACACCAAGGTCACCGTCATCACAGGGCACATCCATCCATCCACACAGCGCTTCTCTTCACACACGCAGCTCGCTCCCCTCGAGGCCTGGCTGTAATAAGGGGTGAGGGTGTGCCTGGTATGCACTCTGCATGCAATTCACGGCTTTCCTGCATGGCTGGCCCAGGCCTCCCACCCAGCATCTGGCAGGCAGAGGTGGACAGCAGCCTCTGGGGACATTTCCCACTCCCTCCCCACTCCGGGTTGAGAAGCCAGCTCCTGGCTTTTCTCAAAAGACAGATGTTTCCATAGGAATCACATCTACAGCACACAGGGCAGGGCAGGGCACTGTGCCAGGTGCTGAGGGTGGGGACTAGAACATGGCATCTCTGTCTTCCAAGGGCATGTCCTGTCCCTGAGCTGGAGCCTAGGGGAATCACAGCAGAAGATGAGCCACGTAAGAGGCAGAGCTGGCTGCAAATCTAGGCCCTGTCACCGCATAGGCATGTGACGGACATCCCAGCCCTAGTCTCTAAAGGCCTTAGCCACTTACTGAACTTGACTCTGCAGTATCCCCTAAGTCCTGCCAGGCACCCAAAACTTGAATGACACTCAAGGGGACAAAGGTCCTCTAGGAAAGTGAATGGCTATCTGAGCCAGTCTGTGATTTTGTCTCAAATCGCCCAGCAGCCTAAGGTGGCACAGGCCCACAGAAGTGTTCCTGCCAGAGCCAGAGGGACAGGAAATGCTGGGCTCCATGCTCAAGAGATAGAGCAGCAAGCTCCCAAGGGCCTGGGCCTGGGCCTGAGGCTAGTGTCCTGCTGTAGGTGAAAGGGGCCAAACTCCAGGCCAGCTGTCTCTGGCCATGGTAAGGTGAGGGCCCTGAACAAGTTTACCTGGAGATACTCACCCTTGACCCTGGAAGAAAAGACCATGACACTGCATTTCTTGTGTGTGTGTGGGGGGGGGGGGGGGGGGGGGGGTGGTCAACCTCTGGTGTTCCTCGGTTGCTGTCTCTCTCATTGCCTGGAGCTGCTTAGGCTGGCTGGACACCAAGCCCCAGGGACCTGCCCACCCAGTGCCTTCCCAGAGCAGGGATCACAAGCCTACCACAATGCCCAGCTTTTTAAATACAGGTTCTGGGATCAAACTCAGAATCTCATGCTTGTGTAGCAAGGACTGAACCGACCCATCTCCCCAGCCACACCTGAATACTTCTGAGGCCCACCCTGTCCTTTAATTAGCTCTACGTTGGCCCCGGGGACAGGAAGGACTCTCCATCAGCTGCCCTCACTCATTCGAATCCAGCAGGGACAGTGGCCTCTGGTCAAACAGAGCCAGAGGACCCTGTGCTGATAATCACATGATGTCTCTCCTGGGCAGCCCTTCCTATCTGGGAGCAACTCCTAGCCAGCACCAGGAAGCAGACCTGGTAGCACCCAGAGGGTCAACTAATAGCAGCCCGTTTGACCCTAGCCCCGGGAGCTGCCTCTTCCTTTAGCAATGGATGGCAGCCATGTGACCCCGGCTGGCGTGGACTACCCACACATCTGAACTAACCTTCTCAGGACGGGCTCTTCCGGTGGAGATGAGTATGCACACCCCATGGTGCCCCTGTTCCCAACAGGGATTAAAGAAAAAGGAGGGTCCCACACTGAGCTCTGCTGCTGCTGGCTGAGAGCTGACAGAAGGGAAGTTCACTTCTGTCCATTCTCAGTGTGATGGGGTAGGCTGCTTGGGCCCAGAGACTCTGAAAGTACCACCAGACGCCCCAGAAGTCATCTCAGAATCGGCACCTCTGCCTGCCTCCGTCCCCATGAGCCTGTGAACTCTGCAACATCTGGCTGCTCCAGCAGGACTGGGACTGAGACTGCAGCCTCCCATGATCCCCTGCGGCTGGGGTAACACCCCCCTCACACACACACACACACACCATGGACTGAGAGAAGGCGAGAACCTTTCCACACACACACACCCCCACTCAGTCTCCTTGGTAACTGTTTATATCAGAGCCCCGCTCCCCACACCCTCCCCCTTTCCCATTAGGAGAAAGAAAGGATGGAGAACAAAGCTATCCCAGCCCCGACGCAGAGACACAGAGACACAGAGACTGCAGGTTGCAACAAAAGCCAGCCTTCGCTGCAGCAAGAGTCTCCAGAGAGAACTGGGGAGTCAAAGACACTGGGGTCTTGTCACCCAGGCACATCCTGGCCACTACAGAGAGATATACTTTCCCTTCCTGTCCCATGCAGTGGGGGCAGCAAGCACAAGTTTGCGTGTCTTATGAACCCCCTTTCTTGGTACCCAGGCCCAGACCCCAGAGCACTGTGCAGGTGGCAGCTGGCCCAAGCCAGACAGACACCACATGGCTCCACGGCAGAGCCTGAAAGGTTCCAATTAGCCCCGCCCACCCAAGCCCTCACCCTCCACTGGGAACAGGCGCCTCAGAAGTCAGCTGCAGGCCACCAGAGTGGGTAAGAAGAGAGGAAGGGTGAGGGGAAGCACTGAGTCACTGGGAGAACCCAGATGCCCCAAGGGGGTGCATTTTTTTTTTTCCTCCAGTCCCAGGCAAGGAAGAGAAGCACTTCTGAAAGCCGAGGCAACTCAAATCTAATTTTCTGTGGTAGAACTGATTCCTCTTCAGATGTCCCACTGCCTGGGAGGGACCTGGGAAGCTGCTTTTGAACTTGCAGAGCCTGGCTGTCTGGTGACTAATGTCTCCAGGCCACAGGGTTAACAGGCAGAAAGGGCCATGAGAATGGTGGCAGAAGGGGACAGCGGCTCCCCGCAGGATAGACGGCCAGCTTCTGCTACCAGAAGGTCTTTGGGGAGCTAAGAGAAAAATGGTAGGTAGTGTACCACAGGGCTCCGCTCCTCCTCGAGGAGCCACTTCGAAAGCTAGGAGCTAGCTAAGGGTGGAGGGCTGACAGAGGCCTCGGGCCAAATCCTAGCCCCCAGAAAGACTTGATGCGGCAGGGAGAGGGGAGGGATGGTGGAAGAGGGTTGTCAGGAAGGGGAGGGGGGGGGTAATGACTGTGAAGTAAAGTGATTTTTTTTTCTTTTCTTTTTTTTTGGTTTTTCAAGACAGGGTTTCTCTGTGTAGCCCTGGCTGTCCTGGAACTCACTCTGTAGACCAGGCTGGCCTCGAACTCAGAAATCTGCCTGCCTCTGTCTCCCAAGTGCTGCGATTAAAGGTGTGCACCACCAACGGCCAGCCGTAAAGTGAATTTTTAAAAAAGGGTTGGGCCAGGTGGTGGTACATATCTCTGATCCCAGCACTTTGGACGCTGAGACATGAGGACAGAGTTCAAGGCCAGCCTAGACTACAAACAAGTTTGTCTCAAAAAAAAAAAAAAAAGCAAACAAGCAAAAGCTGGGGGCTCAGTGGGCAGAGTAGTTTTCTACTACGCAAAGCCCAGGGTTCCACCCCTAGCACCACATAAATTGCCACGAGATGATTGGGACATATATACTAGTACTTCCCGGAGACAGGAAGAATCAGAGTTCAATGTCATCCTCTACACAGGTACATAGAAAAAAAAGGCTAGCCTGAGCTAATGAGACAATAACAACAACAACAAAAAAAGGAAACAAAAAAACCAGGGTCACCGTGCTGGCTAATTTTACCGACTTACACAAGCTAATGTCATTCATCTGAGAAACAGGACCCCCAATTAAGAAAATGTCTCCAGCTAGGCAGTGGTGGCGCACGCCTTTAATCCCAGCACTTGCGAGGCAGAGGCAGGTGGATTTCTGAGTTCCAGGCCAGCCTGGTCTACAGAGTGAGTTCCAGGACAGCCAGGGCTACACAGAGAAACCCTGTCTCGGAAAGAAAGAAAGAAAGAAAGAAAGAAAGAAAGAAAGAAAGAAAGAAAGAAAGAAAGGAAGGAAGAAAGGAAGAAAGGAAGAAAGGAAGAAAGGAAGAAAGGAAGAAAGGAAGAAAGGAAGGAAGAAAGGAAGGAAGGAAAGAAAGATCAAAAAGAAAATGTCTCCATAAGATCTGGCTATAGGCAAACCTGTAGTGCGTTCTCTTAATTAGAGATGGATATGGGAGGACTCAATCCACTGTGAATGGGGCCACCCCTGGGCTGGTATGCCTGGGTTCTGAGCAAGCCCTGAGAGCAAGCCAGTAAGCAGCACTGGTCATCCCTTTTGTGCTACCTGTGTGACAGATCACACCAGGTCCTCCCTCAGTCCTTATCGTGAGCTCATCGATCTACAGAACCTATTTTTAAGGGACTTTATCACATGTAATCAAATCTACAGAACCCATCTTTATGGAAGATGCCACATGTACTTTACAAAGAATTCTGCGGTAGAAGTGTCTTAAGCTTTATTGTGTAGATGGAATTGAGTGCAGGCTGTGGTGGTCGTGTCGTAGACCCCCACACTCACCTCTGTGGCCTCTGCTTCAGCTCCTACCTACAGATTCCTCCCCAGTTTGAGATCCTGCCTTGGCTTCTTCAAGGGACTGTGTTCAGGATCTGTGAGCTAAGTAAGCCCCTTCCCTGACAAGCTCCTTTTGGCCATGGTGCCTCATCTCAGCAGTAGAAACCCTAAGACAGCAAGGAAATGACTTAGTGGGCTAAAGTGCTTTTACTGGAGTTATCTTGAGCAGGTCACATCTGGAGTGTCAACAGGAAGGGCAGAACCCACTTGATCAGAGAGCAGAAAGATGCAGGTGACCTTAGCAGGTGACAGCAGAGGTCCCAGGCCAGTGCTTGCAGAGGCGTCTTCTAGCCACTTCTGGGTCAGACGCTGTGTTCCCTCCCCACCCTTCATATCGACAGCTGCCTCTAACACGCCTCACCCCCCACCCCCCACCCCCCGGTTTTTGGAGACAGAGTTTCTCTTTGTAATAGCTCTGGCTATCCTGGAACTCTCTCTGTAGACCAGGCTGGCCTTAAACTCCCATATATCTGCCCGCCTCTGCCTCCCAAGTGCTGGGATTAAATGCATGGGCCAGAACACCTGGCTTTTTCTCTCTCTTAGAGAAACAGTTTTTAGATTTATTTATTTTTGTATTTTATATGTATGAGTGTCTTGTTTGCATATGTCTGTGCACAATGTGTGTACCAGGTGCCCTCTGAGGTCAGAAGATGGCATCAGGTCCCTTGGAACTGTGAGCCACCATGTGGATCAAACCCAGATCCTCTGTAAGAGCAGCCAGTGCTCTGAACTGCTGAGCAATCCATCCAGCCATAGCTTTTTCTTTGAGAAACACATCTGTGTTCCTACTTAGTGATCACAGGTGCAAGGCCATCTATATAAAAAGGGTGTCCCTGACTGAAAGAACCAAGATTCCACCCCTCCCCCCATGCTCCTCCATCTGTTGACGCTCCAAGATAAAGTCGGAGGACATAAAAGCTGCCTGCAGCCTTGACTCCAGGCAGTGCCACAGTTTTAAAGGAGAGCAGATCCCAGAATAAAGGTCACTTGAGGAAATCAGAGTCTTTGCGCTTTTCTAAACAAGCCCCAGAGGGGCACGATCAGCCAAATCGGGATTGTAGGAAACTATGAAACAACGGGCTGGAGTTTCTTTCACAAGTATTTCATGAGTGAGTCAGGAATGGACAGAAGCCAAGAGCTTAGGGAACCAATGCTGTGTTTAGGAAAAGGTGCTATCCTCAGACGGGCAGCACTGGAGGTCTACCTACAGCTGCCAGGCTGGCGGTGGGGCGTTTGGGGGTGACGGGCCATTGTGATACTGACTACATAATTGTATGTAGCCAAGACTCATGGGGCTGTCGGGACGACTCAGAGGGTAAAGGCACTTGCTGCCAAGCCTGATGCTCTGAGTTTGATCCCTGGGACCCGTGTGTGTGTGTGTGTGTGTGTGTGTGTGTGTGTGTGTGTGTGTGTAGTTAAAAAGGGGGAGGTTTTAGAACTGGGGGTGTGGATCTAAGGTAGAGCACCTGCTGAGCATGCACTGAAAGAAAAACCCGAGAGGGATTTCATTATATGCAAATTATACCTGAATTTACCCTATTCCCCTCCACAAAGAGAGAGGCATATGATGTTGTTAATCAATTACAATAACCGGGTTTCAGATGCTGAATTTTAAAAATCTAACATTAAAAAAAAAAAAAAAATCTAAAGACGAAGCTCTGATCAGCCAATCAGAAATAAGAACAAATGCCACCTGGGAAGGGCAACTGTGAGGGGAGAAGTGATTGTGTGATATCTAAGGGTGGGCGAGCGAGCGAGAGGAGGCGGAGGCATACCCACCAAGGCTAGTGAGACAACCCTGTGGGTGAAGGTGCTTGCCACCAAGACCGGTGACCAAAGTCCAATCCCTGCAGGTGACCAAAGTCCAGTCCCTGCAATCCATGCAACAAAGGGGAAAGCTGGTTCCTGGGAGCTGTCCTCTAAGCTCTTGGCGATCAGGGTCGGAGAGATACAAGGCCAGGCCTGGCTTTCCTTCACAGATGCTGGGGACTCTTTCTGGGGGTCCCATGACTACACAGCAGACACTTTAGCCCACCCAGTTATCTCTTCAAACTTACTTCGGCTCGGTTGGCCACACTTGGCTTAACTTGTTTTCTTTTAACTGGATCTTACACTTTCCCTTAAAAAAAAAAAAAAAAAAATTCTCTTTTCTCCAGCCACATCCCATCACCCACTGTTCCTGTCAGAGTCTCTGAAAACTCAGTTTTCCTCAATTTACAGCGGTAACAAGCCGTATCCAATGTCCCAAAGGATCTCCAAACTCTGCTCAGACACTCCTTAAACCTGCATGTCAGAGCCAAGCCCCTCCTATCTACTCTAGGTATCCAGAGCCCAACCTCAGGGGCCTTCTCCTGCGACAGTGTGTCCTCTCAGGGGACCACATCCTGGAATGGCTTCTCCAGCCTCTTCCTGCCCTTGCCCTCCCTCCGGCTTCCTGGATTACCTGGATGCCGCCATTGTGAAATCAGGGTTGGTCACCTGCTGCTCCCACAGCCCTCTGGTGTCAGGCCCCAACTTGTCCCTTCTAACTGCACGTCCCACACTCCCCTGCCACTCCCCAAATAAGCCTGTCACCCCAGCATCTCCTCCACCTGTGACTACGGACAGCATCATCCATTGCTGCCCAAATCCGGCTCTGCACCTGACGCTTCAGTCATGTTGCAACCGTTTCTAGAACCCTCCGCCATCCTCAGCCTGAATGGATCCCCACCCCTTAGGTTCCCTAACTCTGTACCTTTGACCCCAGCACAGTGTACTGCAGAGAATCTGTGTACAGGGCTGGGCTTGTTCTGTTCCCAGGCTTTGGCACAGATGTTCGTGAGTGTGAGCCAAGATTTTCAATAGCACCCACCATCTCCAGGCTCTCCTTGTACTAGAGAGGCCAGGAATATGCTACATACTCCGCTCCCTAGTAGGGTGCCACTCTCAGCAGGAATTCTGCCTGAGAGAGACGGTCAAGGCAAAGTTCAGGGCAATATGTCCTCTCTCAGGCCAAGGAGGGCTTCCTGCCACAGTGATGCTGACCTGGCCCAGGAAATGAGTACTTCAGGCTCTGTGTGTGACCTGCAGAAGGTCCCCAGCTGGTATCTTTACTGGCCACACATGGTCAGGGGCAGCAGGGATAGTGTTCAGGCTCAGATGTTTAGAAAGCGATGCTTAGATCTGTGGGAGGGCCGCAGAGGCTTGAGCTCCCAGGGAGAGTCATCTGGGTATCCAGGGGCACCTCCTGACTTGTTTTGTACCTCTCAGGACTCACAGTGCTTGCTGGCCAGACTGCAGCTGGCTTGTTATTTTGGCTTGCATAAATCCATCCCCTTGGGGCCAGGGATGTAACTCAGTTTGCATCCCTGAGAGCGTTTGCCTAGCATGCACAAAGCCCTCCCTGCTCCCCCTAGTGTGATGCTGGGCATCACATACTCTGGTGAGGGTGTGCACACCTGTAATACCAGCGGTGGGTGGAGGCTAGAGGACTCAGAGTAAAAATGCCTGCCAAGAAGCCTAAAGGCCTGAGCCGGATCCTTCGGCCCCATGGTGTAAGAAGAGAACTAGCTCATTGGCCTTCAACTTCACCATGTACACCATGGCATACATCTACGTGCATACGTACATGTATGTTTGTACACACCCCACGCCCGATGGTTTCTTGCTCCATAGCCTGAAGCCCCATATCAAGGCCTTCAAAGACTCGATGGGCGTTCCTTTCTAGAAGTCACCAGAAGCCACGATAAGAATGTACACTATGGGGCAGGGGGATTGAGCGGGTGAGGCTCAGCTTTAATCCCAGCACTTGGGAGGAGGCAGGCAGAGCTCTATGAGTTTAAGGCCACTGAGGCTAGCCTGGTCTATAGAACAAGTTTCAAAACACCCAAATCCTGATTTGAAACCATAAGCAAACAAGTCAACAGTTTTAAAAAGCGTACCAGACCAGGTGGCGTGTGTCTGACCTCAGGGATGGGGAGACGGACAGGATCACTGTGAGTCTGAGGCTAGCCTGGGCAACACCATGAGAGCCTGTCTCAAAAAATTAAACAAAACAAAACCCAGCAGCAACAACAAAAACCAAAACAAAAATACGTGTTTAATGTGTTTTAACAAATCCAACAAACTTACACACTCTGATATTCACAAAATAAAACAAAAAAACCGTAAAAATCCAAACTAAGAACCAACCAACCAACCAACCACATTTGCTTCAGTTTCCCAAGTGCTGGGATTAAACAACCTTTGACCTCTTGATCTTCCTACCTCCGTCTTTCGTGCTGGGGTTACAGGTGTGTTCCATCAAGGCTCGCCAACTTTTCTGACACAGGGTCTCGCTGAACTTGCCTAGGTTAGCCTTGAGCTTTCTTTGGAACTGAGGCTAACATCTGGAAAAGGTTCGGTGGTTCTGCATCTCATATGCTTTTGGGGAGAAGAGGGGGCTCCATTTTACAAATGGTGGAACAAGGCCAACTTGGACAGTAGGACAGGGCTACTTGTCCCTTTATCTCCAAGTGGGCACATTTTACCACAAACAGTGTCTCCGCCATAGGAACGTACCTAGGGCCAGCCCCAGCTGAGAGGCTGGTCTCCAGCTCACTGTCCTCCCTTATTCCAGCGGCCTAGGTGTGGCTCTACCCTCAGGATTGTCTCCTAGGCTCACCCTAAAGATCCCCAGCAGGCTGGTTTCTGTCACAGCCTCAGGGAGGAGAGAAACTGGTGCCCGTCCAGCCCAGCTCAGAGCTGCAGCACAGAGGCCCTGCTCAGAAAAGGGACACTAAAGTTTCTCATCATCTGCTTCTACAAAGTGCATTCCATCACCCTCGCTTCTCAGCTGCTGTTTGCTTTTCTAGTCCAGGCTAGCCTCAAACTTGTTAGATAGCGGAGTGACCCTCAGCTCCTGATCCTTCTGAACTCACCTCCTGTGTTCTGAGATTACAGATGTGCTCCAGTCTTTTAACTTTGTATGCTAAAATTGTGTGTGTGTGTGTGTGTGTGTGTGTGTGTGTGTGTGTGAAAGAGAGAGAGAGAGAGAGAGAAGACAGACAGACAGACAGAATGAATGAATGAATGAATGAATGAATATGGTGCTCAAGCGACCATGTATTAGCGGAGGTCAGAGGACAAACTGCAGGAGCCTGTTTTTCTCCTTCTACCATGTGGGTCCCAGGAATTGAACTCAGGTTGCCAGGCTTGATGGCAAGCTCCTTTACCCACTGGGCCGTTTTCCTGACCCTACTTGTTTCTGAGACAAGGTCTCTGTGAGTTGTGCAGGCACACCTCAGCTTGCCTCAGTCTCCTGAGTGGTCGGGATAGGCCTGGGCTTCAGGGCTTGGCCATCATGATCACCTTACAAGGCAAAGAAATGGGGAGGCAGCTCCGGGTTCTACAGCCTTGTTCAGAGCAGATGGCAGGGACAGCTTGGAGCCCGGGACCAAGTCACCGTTCACCTTCTCTTCAGTAGGACATGTTTTCACCACAAGCCCTGCCCTCTTTCTTCCACCCATGATGCATCCTGCCAGTTGGATTCCGACTTGCTCACCCTTCTACATCCCCGGCCTCCCGTGTGACCCAACCTGTAGGACAGGGTCCAAGCTGCTATACAGAGAGGCCCTGGAATGTGCCCCTTCGTCTAGCTCTGCTAGTTTCTAGCCACCTGGGCCTGTCACTGCCTAATGGGACAGAGAAGGGGCAGAAGGTGAATACCCAGGCAGACAACGCATAGCGAAGCATTCCATAAATACCTATCTACAAACTACTTCCAACACTCTCCCCGAGACAGGGTCTCTCTGTGTAGCGCTGGCTGTCCTTGAACTCACCCTGTAGACTAGGCTAGCTGTGAATTCACAGAGATCTGCCTGGCCCTGCCTCCTGAGTGCTGGGAATAAAGGTGTGTACCACCATGGTCCCAGCTTTCTCCCTCCCCCCCCACCCCTGCGCAGAGTCAGCTCAGGCTGGCACACAACTTAGGATGGATGACCTTGAACTCCTGATCCTCCTGCTTCCACTTAGCTGCTGGGATTGCAGGCTTCGGCTCCTCTCGTACTGCCATCTCAGTGGTTCACACTATACTCTGATACTAACATATTCAGCAGCAAAGAGAACTCAGACCCGGTGGGTTCACACCATGAACTCATCAAGTGCTCACAGAGAGAGTGGCGCTCAGGGCCACTAAGAAGACCAAGAAACAAACACACACACACACACACACACACACACACACACACACACACACACACACACAGAGAGAGAGAGAGAGAGAGAGAGAGAGAGAGAGAGAAAAAGAGAGAGAGAGAGAATAAAGTTCAACATCTTGCCAGGTTGGCTCAACAAGAGACCATATAAACTCAAGGAAGCCAGAGTCTACTTTAATCATGACAACCACAGATTCTGAAAGGGTTCGGGACACAATGGACAAAGACCTTAGGAGACAATGGCTCAGTAAATCATTGATGGAGAAGGTAAGACAGAATCCAGTTCTGTTTTCCATACGTATGTGTGTGGTGTGTGCCTGATTATTAAAGAAGACTCAAAAGCATAGGGTCACGCCCCAAATTTAAGCCCCAAATTCCCAGGAAGCTGGCTCCTTATAGCCTGCAGCCCCACCTTGGGGAACAGCGTGGAAGGAAGAGGTGCCAAGGATGCCCAGAGAAAGGGAGAACCAAGGGGGCTAGAGGGGCAGCACTCACGTTGTTTGGATCTTGCTGAACTCCGGTACCTCTTCTTTCTTCTTTCTAAAGATGAACCAGTAGGTCAGGACCCCCACGATGAGAGAAAACAGAACCATGTCTGTCGTGCTGAAGAGAGACACTTCTTCAGCCACGGCCTCAGGCATGGTGGCACTGGTGTCTTCGTGAGAGTCCCCCATGTTGGTGGCACAACTGTCAGGAGAGAAGCAGCAGATGTCAGTGAGGAGGAGTATAGGGTGCCCCTGGGGCTGGCAGAGGTGCCCATCTGAACACCTGAGTGTAAGAACCACACGGACTGAGCAAGGGAAGTCACCTCAGCAAGGCTTCAGCCCAGGCAGCTACGGCCTAGGGAAGAGCCAACCCCGCCAACTGCCCCGATGGTGGTGGCTCTGTCAAGGGTAGGGTGAGCTCCTTATCCAAGGATGAGAACAGAAACTGTGGGCTCCCAGAGTCCCTGACCATCTCCAAACCTGGAGGTCACACATAGGTCCTTGTGCTAACCGTTAGGCACCAGGGAAAGCAGGAAGGTTAAGCACACATGGCTGTCACTTCTAAGAGAGACACATAGAAAACCTGTTTTCTGCCCAGAAGGCCAGAACGGCTGTGGATGTGGTGAAGGGTCTGGTGACCCTGTGCTATGCGTATGGACAGGCCACAACAGCTCCTTCAGATTCTCAGGTGTATCCCCGTCAATCTACAGGCTGTCCTTCTGGAGTCCCTTATCATGAGCCGTGTCTAGCCTGAGCCTGCTCTCAGTCTACAGAACCTATCTTTATGAAAGACGTCACTTTTCACGTCATTGTTAAAGTAAGGACTATGTCTGCTTCATACAGGAAGTCATCCATGAGTGCCAAGAGAATGAAATATAATCCATACGACAGCCCTCCTCCCCTCCTCCCCCATCCCGTCAGGAGAGGTCAACTGGAAATGCTGCCCCAGCCTTTCCCATACCCTGCCCTCCAGGCTTCAGCTCCCACAATTGTAAGAAGAATTCAATTCTCAGTCCTGGGGAGACACTGAACCTGATGCGGTCTTGGGGCTGCTCAGCTGGCCTATTCAGCGTGGAAACCTGGCAGGTAGGGAAATCTGATCAGGGTCACAACAGCATAAGGTTCAGAACCCTGAGGAAAGCTGCCCCTTCTGTTTCTCCACAGTCCCATGACTAAGTGTGCTGCTCCAGTCACACTCTCAGTCAGAAATGCCTGAGTCATATCTCAGCAATTCAGGATAGTTGAGGTGGCTTCCAGTCCGTTTGCTGTCACAGCCTCAATCTGTCCTTCCAGTCTACAGCCTACCTGAGAGTCAGCTTTCCTTTCTGATTTTAGACAAATGCTTTTCCAACAGCTGAGTCTCATCTCAACATACCCTTACTTGTCCTTATGAGGTGGTGCTGGGAATAAAACCCAGGGCTTCCCACGCCTCTACCACTGAGTGCTCTACCACTGAGCCACGTCTCCATCCCGCCACTGTGAGTCCTAGGCAGGCCCTCCAACATTGAGCAAAGCTCCCAGCCTTAGGAAGGGGGTTCTACTGTACTGCTGGCCCAGACCCCCAGCCTTTATCTTTTTTGATATCTGACACTAAAGGACAAATTTAACTCCTGTCCTCAAGAATACTGTATTAAATATTTCAACCACACTATGTATTCACTGCTGACTGTGTCTGTCTAACCTTATCTTTGTCTTTGATAAGCCCACGCACCTTCTGTCAAACGTTCACAAAATGAGAGCAGGAGGCGTTTAGGACCTGTTTCTAGAAGAGGCTGTCTCACAGAAGTGGGATGAAACAGACATTCAGAGTCAGCTGCAGTCGGCTGGGGTCTGCTCGGGACTGATATGCTGACACAGAAAAGCATGTACTCGTATCCCTCTGAGAGCCAGCAGGTGATATTGACTCCCTGTCATACTAGGTAGCCCGGGCCCTGGCTTTCAAGGAAAGCAGACAGATGCTCACAAAGTCAAGTCACAAGGCTGACTACCCAACTCAAACTGCCCTTTCTTGTGACCAGTTCCTAAGATAGCAGACTGTTGGGGTACAGGGGTACTGATGTACTTGTTATCCCCAAATAACATTCAGGCCACTGCAAGGGACTTCCGATGGTCAGACCACTTCCTATACAGGGGCCTTTTACTTTTTTTTTTCATTTTTACTTTTTTACAATGTAGTTCAGGCAAACTCCAAAGGTGAGATCCTCCCACCTCAGTCTCCCAAGTGCTGGGGGTTAGGGGAGGTTACAGATGTGTGCCACCACACCCAGAGTGACCAAATATCAAGTGCCAAGTGGTATTCAGAATCACCATAGAAACAAACCTCTGGGCTGTGAGGAAGCTTCTAGATAAGGTTAGCTGAGATGGGAAGACACCCCAAATATGGGCGATACTATTCTATGGGCTGGGGTCTGGGCTGAGTAAATCGGGATGAAGAAGCTTGAGTCCCAGCATTCACCTCTCTCCCTTCCTGACAATGGATGGAGTGTGACCATCTGCCCCAAGCTCCCATCATGCCCTCCTGTCACTATGTCCCCTTGACCCGTGAACCAAAACAAACTGTTTTCATTGGTGTTGACAGGCATTTGTCACAGCAACGCATAACATACTTAACACACCTGGCCAGCCAGGCAACACAGTAAGACCCCATCCTAGAGCGGAGAAGCAGTAACTAGTGCCATGCACAGAGGCACACCTGTTATCCTAGCAGGTAGCTGCCGAAGGACCTGGAGCTCAAAGTCCTCCTCAGCTACATAATGAGTTCAAGGCCAGCCTGGGCTACATGGGACCCTAACTCAAAAAGCTCACCTTCTTATTGAATCATTTATCTTTGTCCCTCCTTCATTTCTTCAAGTGGGCAGGAAGCTCCTCGGTCTTGACTCTAAACTCAAGAGAAATAGGCAGGCCTGGCAGGCCTATAGACCCTCTGAGCTATTCAACCGGTGTCCATTAGCAGAAACACAATAATCAGGCTGCCCACCTTACTCTACTGTATCCTGGAGCTGAGCTGCTGCCCCTTTGCCCTTCCTCGGTTGGTGGAACCTGGTCAGCTGTGGATGTAGGAAGACTAACATTCAAGCCATAGCGTGTGGTTAGCCCTGTAGCGCTAGGCCCCACGGCTGTGAGTCAGCCAAGCACCACAAATGCTTAGAGATTCAAGTGTGCCGGCTTCTACTCCAGCAAGGAAGAAGCAAGAAGCCTCTGCGTGCACGGTGGGCAGCCTGATTACTGGGTGCTCTGGGGTTGAGGCTACTGACACAGCTCAGTAAGTAAAGACGACGGCTGCCAATCTTAAGAGACTGGTGTTTCATCCCCGGGACCCAGATTGACAGAAGAGACTTGGTTCCTGCAGGCTGTCCTCTGATCTCCAGATCTGCACCCTCACACAAACATACTGGTACACACAAAAGGAACTTAAAATTTTTGTTGTTGTTGTTTTGAGACAGAGGCTTCCTTTAGGTCGCTCTGGCTACTCTGGAACTTACCCTGTAGACCAGGCTGGCCTCAAACTCACAGAGATTCATCAGCCCCTGGCTCTCAAGAGCTGGGATTAAAAGATGGGGGTTTTGTTTGTTTGCTTGGTTTTTGTTTGTTTTTTAAGTAACAGAAAGGCTCTCTCTTTCTCCAGGAGACTGTTTATAACACTGGAGTAAGCTTATAAGCAAGGTCATCCTCCAGACAGCATTTTTGCAACTTCTGGTCAGTATACTAAACTGAGGAGGGACCAACACTCAAAGCAGGATGAGTCAGTCACTTGTGTAAAAACAACAAAGAGGGGAAGAGGCTAGCAGTTCCTCTGTCTCCACATGGTGCCGAGTAGTGGTCACTATTAAAATAGCTTAGTAGCAGTTCAACACACAGATGCCTAGACAAGGGGAGCTGGTGTCCATCTTGAACCTTCAGGGAGGAAAGACCGTCTGTGCAGGCTCACAAAACTCAGCCTAGGTCTGGAAGCTTCCAGAGGTCTGAAACCTTCAAGGAAACAAGTCATACTATTGCATAATAAACAGCTCCCCTGCCAAAGATGCTCAGGGAAACTGTTCCCTAAGGCAACCTGCCCGCAAGGGTGACTGGGAGCCAGATGTGGCCAGGCTATCCAGAAAGTCTGACATCTGAACCCATGTGCTGTTGGTATGGTATTGAGTTTTCCCTTGCGGGTGAGAGGTCCTTGATGTGCTGTTGATGTGGATTTTAGGGGATTTCCTGGGGGGGGGGGGGGGGGGGGGGTGTTAAATTCATTCTTGAGGCTTTTTGAATGTGTCAGTTTTTGGACTGGAAAACTGACTCAGTGGTTAACAGCACTGACTGCTCTTCCAGAAGTCCTGAGTTCAAGTCCCAGCAATCACATGGTGGCTTACAACCATCTGCAATAGGATCCGATGACCTCTTCTGGTGTGTCTGAAGACAGCAACAGTGTACTCATATATATAGAATAAATAAATAAATCTTAAAAAAAAAAAAAAAAAAAAAAAGAATGTGCCAGTTTTATGTCTTTTGCCACTTTGAGGATTTTTTTAGCCATGACTTACTGAACTTTTTTTTTTTTTCAGTCCTATCCTCTCTCTTCTGCTTCTGGATTAAGGTCTATTTTTTTATTATGTATATGTACCTGCGATGGGATACGTGCCAGGCCAGAAGCCAGTGTAGGATTCCCCTGGAGCTGGTGTTACAGGCTGATGTGGATACAAGCACTCTTCACCAATGAGCCCTCTCTCCAGTCCCTTCAAGACTTATTGTCCCACAAGCCTCGGGTGCTCCTGCTCTCAACATAAATCCAGTTTTCCTTTAGTTCAGACTGGAGAGTCTATATAGCTCTATCTTCAAGCTCACTCATGGTATATTTAGACTTCTCTCTGTACCCAGATTAGGGGATGGAAAAAAACAAAAACAAAAACAAAAACAAAACAGTCCTGCCTAGTTTTAACTGTCACCCTGACCCAGCATTCATCTGAGAAGAAAGTCTTCATTAAGGAACTGCTTAGATCGGGTTGGCCTGTGGGCACATCTGTGGGAAACAATCTTGATTGCTAACTGACGTAGGAGAGCCGAGCCCAGCCCACTGTGGGCAGCACCATTCCCTTGGCAGTCAGTACTAGGGTATATGATAAAGCTAGCTAAGCTGTAGGAAGCAGTGTTCTTCCACTTCCCGCTACAACTTCCCGCCTGAGTTCTTGTCCTAACTTCTGTCAATAAGGGGCAGTGAGGTATACGGTGAAATGAACCCTATTCTCCCCTGAGCTGTTTCTGTCTGGAATACTTTAACACAGACACAGAAGGGAACATGGAACAGAGTCAAAGGTCTTGTGATACTAGGCAACTGTCATCCCTAGTCCTTTTTTCCACTTTGTTTTTTGAAGGTTTCACGTAGCCCAGGCTGCCCTCAAACTCATTATGTGACTGAGGCTAGCCTCAGGTGCTGGGATCACAAGTGTGCCCTAACACAGCTGGCTTCCCCTGTCCCTTTCATCAGCTCTACAACCTCTGTTCGGCTCTTGTTTCTATGTTGTTGGTAGCTTCCTGTTTGTATGTGCCTGTCACCTTTTCTCATTCAAGCTGAGTGTTCCCTGCTTCTTGGGTATGATTTTTAAAAATTATATACTGGATTCAACAAACAAACCAACAAACAGACATGGTCTCAAGTCAGGCATGGTAGTGCAGCCTTTAATCCCAGAACTTGGGAGAGACAGAGGTAGAGAGATCTCTGATTTCGAGGTCAATGTGGCCTATATAGCAAGTTCCAAGACAGCCTCCCAGGGCTACACAGAGAGACCCTGTCTCAAAAAAACCAAACAAACAAAAAATAAAAATAAATAAGTAAAAACAGGGTCTCGTGTAGCCCAGGCTGGCCTCACAGTCACTGTGACAACCTAGACCTCCCGTCCTCTGGCTTCTATATCTCAAACACTGGGATGACAGTCATGAGCCGCCATGGTGGATCCTGGCTGTTCTGAATCTTATGTTGAAAGTCCCTAGGTTTTATTTGATTCTTCTCTTTCCGCAGGACTCTTCTGTCACCTGCTGGGGCTTAGAGGAAAGAAGGTGCCAACTCTTGCTCTGGTAGATAGTTCAGTCTCTCTACCAGGTGAAAACCCTAACTTGGAGAATTATGGCCCCTCAGCTGGTCTCCCCAGATCTTCTGGCATCCGGGTACTGCCAGGCAGAGGCAGAAGCAGAAATCATGGAGGAATGCTGCTTACTGGCTTGCTCGGCCTGATTTTTTTGTTTTTGTTTTTCCAAGACATTTAAAACAAAACAACAAACAAAAAAACAAAAACCCTACATTCTCTGAGTTTAAACCATGATTCCAGCAAAGTTCGTCAGACCTAGACCCTAGCACACAGAAAACTCCTTGGTTTTGCTTGGATGGGAATCCAGGCCTTGATCAGCCATGCCTCCGGTTGCTCACTGGGCGAGTCTGAGTCCTGCATTAGAAAATCCACTGGACCAGCCGATCTTTGACTTCCACATAATGTCTCTTTGGAAGTGACTGATAGCCTGAAATACATAATGGGCCATCAGCCACTTCCAAGAGTCCAATCTAGGTTCGGTGTGGTGGCACACACCAAACAGGCAGATTTGAGTTCGAGGCCAACCTAGACTACATAGCAAATTCCAGGCTAGCCAAGGCTATCAGAATTTATTTATTTATTTATTTACTTATTTATTTACTTATTTAACTGACAGAACTGGAAGCACAGATTTGCTGGGCTGGCTGTATTCGGTGAGAATTCAGTAAGGAGCAAGAGGCAGTGCTCTGGGGAGGGACGGACAGGTAGTGCTTCGAGACTTGACTGTTGACAATGGACCGAGGCCAGACCATAGAGCCCTGAGGAAGCAGGGGAAGGAGAACCGGGTGAGCAGTAGCCTGAGAAGCCTTCTCCAGGAAGGTCAATGTCCACAGTTCCTGTGCCAATCCAGTCAGGCCTTGACTTTAGTGTCCTAGAGAACCTCTTCTAGCCAAGTGTACAATGCCCCTGGGTGATGGCCTTTCCCCCACATAACGGGGCTTAATTTGGAAACATCTGACTGACACGTGGCTGAGGCAATGCTGCTGAAGAGGAAGGAGGCCAGGAGAGGCATCAGTGAAAGCATGACCTAGCAGGAAGTCCTCTCCCCGCACACACGCAGTCAGCAAGTTCAGCATACAGAAGCTCTTGGGTCCATCCACACTGCACAAGCCCTACATGTGACACATGACTGAAATACCAGAACTCAGGGGTGGGGGAGACAGAAGGATATTTGGCAGTTTGAGGCCAGCCTGGTCTATATCATGAATTCCAGGCCAGCCAGGGCTACAAAAGAGAGGCCCTGTCTCAAAACAAAACAAATGAAAGTTAAGTGTTCAGTGAGGCCACATGCATTTGTAATTCCAGCACTGGGGAACAAAGACAGGCAAGTCACTGGGGTTCCTGGCCAGCCAGCTACTCAGCAAGTTCCAAGAGTGTGTGTGAGACAGCCTGTATCAAACAGCAAAGTGTAGGGGCTGGAGAGATGGCTCAGTGGTTAAGAACACTTCCTGCTCTTCCAGAGGACTCCGGTTAGGTTCCCAGCACCCACGTCAAACAGTTAACAAATGCCTATATAATTCCAGCTCCAGATCTGGCTTCCTTGGCCATTCGAGCACGAGCGCGCGCGCACACACACACACACACACACACACACACACACACACACACACACAAACACGTGCACTTAAAAACAGCAGTCCCAAGAGCATCCTGTGCTGTGCTCAGAAGCAGGCATCCTGCTCTAACAGACTGTGGAGAAGTAAATGAACAGCATGTCCTGCCTGCGCTGCCTGCCTCCAAAGTGCTCAAATCAGGACTCCTCAAATCCCCGCCAAATCTCCATGGACAGAAGACCTGCTCCTTTCTGGCAATCCCAGCCTGCAGGCCTTCCTGCCCTGGCACCCACTCTTTCTGCCAAGTGGCATTCCAGCCTCCACAAATGGATTACCCCCCCCTTGAAGTTAAGTCCCCCTCCCTCTGGTCAAGAGTTACAGATTCCAGCCTGCATGAGGGCTCAGTGGATAAAGGCACTCATCACCAAGTCTGATGAGCTAAGAATCTCAGGGTTCCACATGGTGAAAGGAAAAAACCCACTCCCACAAGCCGTTCTCTAACCCCACATAAAATATTTTCATGAAAAAAAAAAAAAAAAAAGGTGCCTGACTGTGGCACTTTTAATCCCAGTACTCAGGAGGCAGAGGCAGGTGGACCCCTGAGTTCGAGGCTAGCCTGGACTATAGAGTGAGTTCTAGGACAGGCAGAGGTAGACAAAAAATTCCTGTCTTGAAAAAAAAATCAAAACAAGGTTACATGCTCAAAGACAAAATCTCCATCCTGAATCTCACCCTATGTGGGGTAGTTTTCTCTGTAGAATTTACCACTTTATCATATGTAAACAGCACATAATATATACACTGTAGATACATACCCTGTCCAAAGGCTAACATACTTAGTCATACTGTAGCTTGTTTTGTTGTTGTTGTTTTGGATTTTGGATTTTTGAGACAGGGTCTGTCTTTGTAGCCCTGGAACTTTCTTTGTACACCAGGCTGGCCTTCAACTCACAGAGATCCACCTACCTGCCTCCTGGGTGCTGGGACTAAGGGCATGCCACCCCAACTCAAAAAATAAAGCAGAGAGCTATCAAGAAAGACAGCAGACATCAGCCTCTGCCCCTCCCCCAAAGGAACTTTGATGATTAATAAGAAAGAGCCTGATCACAAAGGGAACATCTAAAGACAGGTATGGTGCTGCATGGCTTTCATCTCAAGCACTAAGACAGATCTCTGTGAGTTCAAGGTCAGCCTGGTCTACATAGTGAGTTCCAGGACAGCCACAGCTAGAATGAGACCCTGTCTCAAAAACCAAACACAAAAGAAAAACCTGGATTTCACAGCAGATAACATGGCTAGCACTAACCTAATGAATGGATGACAGGTGACTGACAGGCCCAGTACTGGCACACCTAACGGGATTCTCACCATGAGAAAATACCAAACGAATCCAAACTGACTGACTACAAAGACACGGCCCTACTTTCTGAAAAATGTCAGTGTCATGAGAGACAAAAGGAGTCCAGATCAAAGCGGAGGAGTAGTGAACGAGGTCTACCACGTGATCTCAGTCTGGAGAGCAGACTTCAGCTAGAAAAGGGGCTGCGACTCGGTGACCCCCCACAGTGGCCTTCTCTGCTCCACCGCGCTTATGGGTGAAAATGTCTTGAAATTTACATAGAAAATGAACCCAGTGATCAAATGCTGTGTGAGGCCATGGATCCATCCCCAACATCCACCTACTCGGTCTCTCACACACAAACACATACATAGAGGCACAAACAGATAAACACACAAATGCACACACATAGAGACACAGATACATGCAGTCAGACACACACTGATACACAGACATACATACATAGGCACACACATAGGTGCAGACATCCAAACATAAACACAGAGACATATGCAGTCAGACACATACAGAGAGACACTGATACATATAGACATACATACATACACACAGATATATATACACATATGTGCAGACATACATACATAAATATACACATTAACACAAAGACACATACCTATACACATGCAAATACACCATCAATAATACCACCCAGATACATATACATATATGCATGTGGGTGCTGGGAATTGAAGTCAGGACCTCGGGAAGACCAGGCAGTGCTTCTAACAACTGAGCCATCCCTCCAGCCCCCAAAGGGAGTATTTTTAAGGCTTCTGACTTACTGTCAAATTAGCTTTGAAAAAGCAGTTGCTTCCCAGCAACTGTCAAGACATACTGGGACTGTGTAGAGAGAGGCCTGGAGCTGGGAGGGCACATACGTTAGCTGTGAACTATAGGGAACAATCAAAAGAGGCCCGGACACCTGTGTCCCGGAAGAAAGAACAAACCAAGCCAGAGTGGACCAAAATACACAGGCCAGATATCGGAGGCCCAGCTCCTGATTGGGTGAGTCTACAATAAGCTGCAGATGTCACGGCAGATTCCTTGACCACAGGAATACAAGATGGTAGGTGACCAAGAGGTAGGATGGCAGGCACGAAGGACAGATGGAAACCCAGGCAAACAAGCTCAGTGTGGTGACTCAGGCCTGTAATCCAAGTACCCGGGAGGCTGAGGCAGAAGGAATCAGCACGGGTTCAAGGCCAGCCTGGGCTACATTGTGAAGCAGCTAGTCACAATATGCCCATAATCAGAACAACACTGGATGCGGCCTAGTGTTCAACTCACTTTCTCCATCTTAAAGCAGCATTTAAAAACATATATGTATTTATTTTACTTTTTAGTTGTGTGTATATGTGTGTGGTTATATGCACACGAGTTCAGGTGTTGAGGCTATGAGATCGCTTGGAGCTCGAGTTACAGGCTGCTGTGAGCGGTGTGATCTGGGTGCTGGGAACTGAACCCAGGTCCTCTGTAAGAGTAGTAAACACCTTTAACCACTGAACTACCTCTCCAACCCCCTTTCTCCATTTTATACAGTTCATGATGGGATAGGCTCACCCACAGTCAAGATGGATCTTCCCGCATCGATGACATAATCAAGATAAACCCGGAAGCCATGTGCAGAGGCCCATCCCCCAGGTATTCTAGTCTGTCAAGTTGACAGTTAAGATCAGCCATCAGCTGTCTAGAGCTGAAGGAGGGGGAGCCATTCTAACAAGGCATCCTCATGCATCAGCAAGGCTGGCCCGCACTCAAAGCCTACCTTCTCAAAGACTTTTATTGCAAGCATGCCAGTGCCCACTCTAACACATGCCACCTATGCCTGCCTTTTTTGCTAAATAAAAGAGCAGTTGTTCAGCTGTCAGATCTTACAGCTCACAAGCATCTAGAATGTACTAGCTGGCCCTTCACAAAGGAAGTCTGCCAGTGTGTCTGCCTTAATTAACCACTCTGTACAAAGCTACTTCCGGCTCTTGATCATTTTAGTGTGGTTATGTAAGACGTGAACATTGGGAAAGCTTGGTGAGAAATAAAAAGAGATGCTGTGATATTCTGCAAGTTCCTGTAAGGGTAACGCTGACTAAGATTGAAGAGTGAGGGCTGAGGAAATGACTCAGTGAGTAGACTGCTTTTGCCGAAAGCCTGAGGACCTGCGTCCCATCCCCAGGACCTGTGTCATGACGGTTTAGCTTGTGCATTCTACTGTAAAGTAGTTATTCTTAAAAATATGTATTTCATGTTTAATTGTGTGTGTGTGTACTTATGTGCACGTGAGTTCAGGTGTTCAAGGCCAAAAGAGGTCGCCAGCTCATTTGGAGAAGGAGTTACCGGCTGGAGGATGCTTGGAGCTCATTGGTCAGCCAGTCTAATGGTAAGTACCAAACCAATGAGAGACCATGTGCCCCCCCCCCCCAAAAAAAAAAAAAAAAACCATGGGAAGCCAGAGATATGGCTAGGTGGCTAAGAGAACCTGCTTCCCCTGAAGATGACAGGTTCCATTTCTAGGACTACATGGCAGCTTACAACTGTCTAGAACTCCAGTTCCAGGGCTCACTGCAGACAAGTGATAGACAGATGAATATGCAAGCAAACACGACATGCAACACAAGACAGCTCCTGAGGAACAATTACTAAGGCTTCCTCTGACTTCTACATGTGCACATACACACTCATTCGCACACATACTCTCTTACACACAATACTTGTGTACACACACACACACACACACACACACACACACACACACATACACGCGCGCGCGCAGGGTTAAGGGGCAGGTGTGGTGTTAAACACACCTCAAATCTAAGCACATAGGAGGCAGATGCAGGAGGATGGCTGAGAGTTCAAGACCAGCTTGCTTTTATATAGTTCAAGTTTAGCCTGGACCACTTACTAACACAGTTTCAAAACAGTAAAGCAAGAGGCTGGGAACGAACTCAGCTGGAGTCACCCAGTGAGGGGCTGGAAGAGTGGCTCAAGGGTATAGTGCTTGCCTGGCATGCAGGAGTCCCTGGGTTCAAACCCCAGTACTGCAAATAAACAAACAGCAGACAGACTGCAGAAGAAAGATCCACGAGAGCAAAAACGCACTGTGTCAGTGGCAGCTCTCTACACCAGTGCTCATTTATACCTACTGTGCAGCAGCTGCCAGCCCAAGTAAGGACTCTATAAGTCCTTTCTCTTATATGACAACCCTGTTTAGACAAATATTATCTTTCATTTTGCAGACCAACACCCAGCCAAGCAAATTACCCACGGTCCCCTAGCCAGCAACTTCCAGGGCGAGCTACAAGGACCCTGTGGGACCCCGAGACTTCTGCTGCCATCCTAGCTATCACTGAAGACAAGGTGAGCTGATGGCTGGCTCATGACAGTGCCAGGGGTTCTAGTGCTGACTGTCCTCCAGACTCTGTCTTCAACAGCAGCAGTGCTTCTCCTGTGACTGGGAGAGACACAGAGCCGCTGGAGCCTCTCTTCTACCCAAAAATGGCTTCTAGCCATCTCTTCTACAAGTCAGAATTTGTGAGACTTAACAAAAACTGAGTCCAGACTTATATCAAGGTGTCAAGCCAAAGACTGCCACTGCACTGAGGTCTCAGACAGTGCTGTTCTGAGGCCCACCCCAGGGTCTGTTTGCATTTCACATTAACATTAGAGCATAGCTAAGCATTAAAGGTTGCTGTCACTGGCAATGCACTGGGTGTGGGGTGCACACCTGTCATTTCAGCACTGCCACGGTGGAAGCAGAAAGGTTCAAGGCCAGCCTGGGTTGCTCAAAACACTATCTCTGTAAGCTGATGTCCATCACTGACTATGAGAGTCTAGAGAGTCCTACTGTGTGTTTTAAGTCTACAACATGAACACATCAATAATAAGTGGACCCTTCTCCAACCACAGGATAGAAGACTATCTGTGATGTCTATAAAACCATCTATAATTACTAGACCATTTACAAGGTTGCCCATCAGGGGCCAGAAAGATGGCTCAGTAGGTAAAGGTGCTTGCTCCCAAGTCTGACGACATGAGCTCCATCCCTGAGATCCATGTGCTGACTCCAGCAAGTTACCCTGACCTCCAACTTGCACCCCACCCTAAGAAGGAGGAGGAAGAAGTGGGAGAGAAAGAGGAGGAGGAGGAGGAGGAAGAAGAGGAGGATGAGGAGGAGGAGGGAAAAGAGGAGGAGGAAGAGGAAGAAGGAGAAGAGAAAGAAGAGGAAGAGGAAGAGAAAGAAGAAGAAGAAATGAGCCTGGGGGTGGTGGCTCAGGCCTTTAATCCCAGCACTCAAGAGAAAGAGGTAGTTGGCTCTCTGAGTTCGAGGACAGCCTGGTCTACAGAGTGAATTCCAGAACCGCCAGGACTACACCAAGAAACCCTGTGTTGAAAACCAAAAAAATAAAAAAAAAAAAAAAAAAAAAAGAAGGTGGGGGGAAGATGCGGGATGGGGTAGGATGAAGGATGGGGTAGGGTGAGGTATTGTGGTTGAACACGAAACTTTGCAGCACTGCTGCCTAGAAGTCAGGGTGGAGTGTAGGATACACAGTGACTTTACTGATGCCACTGAAGCCATAAGGTAAGTGGGTCTACTAGCAGGTGAAACTCTTCTTCCCTGGGCCTTCCTTTATGTAAGGATCATTGGCAAAAGAAGCTAGCAACTGGCTCATGCTCACGCTGTCTCTGAGACGCAGGGATTACGCTTATGTGAGAATAGCTGGGACCAGAGTAGTAGATGAAACATCCCAAAGGACAGAGGGGTAAGGAGCTGGAGAGCTGGCCCAGCAGTTTAAGAGCGCGAGCTGCTCTTCCAGAGGACACACACCCTGCAGCTCACAACTTCCTGGGAGCCCAGCTCCAGGGGAGCCGCTGCTCTCTGCTGGACAGTGGACTCACGTGTACATCCTACCCCACCCCTCAGAGTTAAAAGTAGTCTTTTTTTTTTTCTTCTAAAGAATGGAGGATTGGTACGCAGAGGGTACTCTACCTAGACCTTTGTAGCTAAAGGCGTGGGGCTTCAGGCTCAGTGGAAACTCAATAGGGTAGAACTTTGGGCATGGGAGAAGGGCAGAGCCGGAATGGTGCCTTGTGGCACACAGGCTTACAGTTCAGGAGTCTAGGGCAGTGAGTGGGAAGAGATACTTTGCCCGAGTTGGAGGGGACCCGTCTCATGTGAAGGCGTTAGTTACTTAGTCCCTCCCACAGCCTGGCTTGCCTTCCTGCCCTGAGTGAATGGCTCTGGTCACTGGTTCTAATTCAATATCCCACCCGCTTTCTCTCATATGTGAATGGGTCACGGGTGGTTTGCCTTTATGTATGTCTCTGTGAGGGTGTCAGATTCTCTGGAACTGGAGTTATAGGCCGGTGTGAGCTGCCATGCGGGTGCTAGGAGATGAACCTGGGTCTTCTGGAAGAGTAGCCAGCGCTCTTAACCACCGAGGCACCCCTCCAGCCCAGTCACTTCTCTTGATCCTCATCTGGTACAACCACTTGCCCCTCCCACCCCACCCCCACCCCCACCCCACCCCCACCCCACCCCCACCCCACCCCCACCCCACCCGAGTCCTGCTGAACTCTTGGTTTTGCTAGAAAGAGCATGTGGGATTGGATAAACTTACAAACCAGTTGAGCCACAGGAGAACAAGGGCCTCGTGTATGTTTGTCACCTTCTAAATGTTATAAAATGGTCTGACGAAAGGAACTAGGGCCAGAGAGAGGGCTCAGAGGTTAAGAGAATTTGCAGCTTGGCAGAGACCTTGAGTTCAGTACCCAGCGCCTACATCCCATAGCTCATAAAACACTTGTACCTCCAGTTGAAGGGGATGTATGTATGTATGTACACACATGTATGTATGTATGTACACACACACACACTTTTTAATACAAAAAAGTAAAAATAACTGGGTGGTGGTGGTGCATGACTTTAATCCCAGCACTTGGGAGGCTGAGGCCGAGGCAGGCAAATTCCTAAGTTTGAGGCCAGTCTGGTCTACCAAACGAGTTCCAGCAGAGCCAGAGTTGTCTTGAAAAACAAAAACCAAAAAAATAAAAATCCATAGCTACTGTACATTAAAATAACAATCTTCGAAAAACTGACTTAACTAGACATCTGGGCTCAGCTACCACACAGATATCGGCAACATCCTTGGAGAATGACGCAATGTTCGTCTAGTCACTCACTCATCTCTTCCTTCAGTTACTACTATCAGCGGAGCACTTATCTTCTGGCTCTCTTCCAGGCACTGGCTTTTCCTCACAGAAATAACTCACCTTCCATTCCATCTATAGTCCCACAGGGGGAGAATACTTCATTTCATTTTCTGAGACACTGGCCTGCTTACATAGCCCAAGCTAGCCTCAGACTTGAGTCCTCCTACCTCAGGCAAGAGCTAGGAGTACAGATACGAGCCATAAGCCTGGCTACTAGACTCCTTTTGTTACTGACTACTTTACAGAACGTAAACAAAAAAGAAAAAATATTTACTCAAAAGAGAAGGAGAATAGAGTTTTAAACTCTTGAGCAAGGCTAGAGGACAGCTCAAAAGTAGAGAATGTACTGGCACACATGAATCCCTGGTTTCATACCCACCCCAATATCTCCTGGCAAACACAAACACAAAAATTCTTTTTTGTTTTTGTTATGGAGACAGGGTTTCTCTGTGTAACACTCCTGGCTGTCCTGGAACTCAATTTGTAGACCAGGCTGTTTTCGAACTCACAGAGATCACTTGCCCTGTCTCTACACAAAAATTCTTAAGCAAAGTGGTCAAGGAGTGAGAAAAAGCAGCATTCAAGTGAGGTGTGGTGGTGTCCACCTGTAATCCCAGCACTCAAAAGGTGAAGGTGGGAGCATCAGGAGTTCGAGGACAGCTTTGGCTACAGAGCAAGTTTAAGACTAGCCTGAGCTACATAAGACCCTATCTCAATAAATAAATAAGCAAAGAAACAAAGAAAACTAGAAAAGAAAAAAAAAAAAAAAACTCTTCAAGATCAAACTAGCAGGGGCTGGAGAGATGGCTCAGTGGCTAAGAGCATGTACTGCTCCTACAGAGGACAGTTTTCAGCACGCATGTGCTCACAACTATCTATAACTCCTGCTCCAAGGTATCTGACACCCTCTTCTGGCTCCACCAGAACCAGAACACACAGGCAAAACACTGATACACATAAAAATAAAAAGAAATCTTTAAAACTATTGGGGGTGGGGTGGGGTGGGGGAAATCAATCTAGCAATAGTACCATGAACAGATATTGGGACGTAGGTAGGGAGAAGCAGAGAATTAGAAATTCCTGGCCAGCAGTGAACGGGGCAAAATCCTGTTTCAAAGAAAGAAAACTGGGCAGCTCAGTGAGTAAAGGCACCTGTTTGGGCAAGCCTGGCAACGTGAGTTCGATCCCTAGGATCCATGGAGAGGTAGGAGGAGAGACCTGACTCCACAAAGCTGTCCTCTCACCGCCATACCCGGGCTATGGCACACACTCACACATATATATCATCATAAACACAGACACACAGACACACTAATTACAAATAAAAATGCTTTAAAAAAAAAAAAAAAGGCCAATTTGGGGACCAGCACAACAGCTACTGTAAGACCATGCAATTATAGAAAGAACTTTGAAGATCAAAACCAGACAAGATTTAACGGCAGCTGCAGACCCAGAATAAAAGGGAAAAGGGAAAGTAACATTTGTCCTCAAGAGCTCTGAGGACCAGAAACAGAAAAATGGCAGGGCCACTGTCAGCAACACTACATCATGCTGGTGGCAGTTTATGGCTGTTGGAAATACTATATGACCTCCAGATCACACTGCATAACTTTATCTTTAATTTATCTTTATGGTTCTGGAGATGGAACCCCAGGACCTTCCACACAGTAGGCAAGTACTCCAGTACTGAAGTATATCCCCAGGCCCCCAAAATATTCATAGGCCAGTGAGATAGGTCAGTAGGAAAAGGTGCTTGCTGCCAAGTCTGAAGACCTGAGTTCAATCCCCAGGACCTACATAATGGAAAACCAACTTCACAAAGGTGTTCTTTGACGTCAACATACATGCCATGGCAGATGAAAACACATACACACATTCACATACACCACACACAACTCTCTCTCTACTAATTAATTAATTAATTAATTAAATCAAGTGAAATGCCAGCGAGCAAACCCATAACAGGCATTGTCTTCCATTAAGCCACAGCCTAGGCCTCAGATCACATTATATAAGGGACCACCACTGACCTAAGTGAGCTTGTGGTTTTATAAACAGTCATTAAACCCTTAAACAAAGCCGACACACCACCTTCTTCACCAGACCACAAACCTAGGTCAGAACCTCTGTGATGCTTGAAATGCGTACCTCCCCCAGCCCCACCCCAGAGGAGCCTGGCACAACTGGCTAATGCAATCTGTGTATCCCAGGACCTTCATCTGTTTGCTGTGTTGAAAACCGACCCTGGGTGACCTCAATTGTTGCATCTGTGTACCGGGAAGGTTACCAAGAGTTTCTATGTATCTACCCGGTCCTGTGAACCTTTATACAGACCCAGTACACAATACACACTGTGAAGATCAAAGCCATACGAGTTCCTGGTGTTATGAACATGAACTGTCCCAGAGAGCGATGATGTGGAGACTGAACTCTGAAAAGGGGTTAGGCAGGGGAGGGCCACAGCCAGTGCAGCTATGACCAGGGTACATAAAGTCAAATGACTCAATGCCACCTGTAACTTTCACCAACAAGGAAAATGACGTACATTCCACCTTGGAAGGCACACCTTGTCTGTTATTCCTGCTATACAATCAGGCAAACGAAAGCCAAACTCTCCCAGATTATTGCTCTACTGAAGGCTATCACCTGTCCACTCTCAGAACAGATCATTGCTAAGGCATCATAGACTGGAGTAATATTTAATTATCCTTTATATTTTTTCTTCTCTTTCCTTCCTTCCCTCCTTTTATGAGACAGACTCTTATGTAGCCCAGGTTAGTTTCCAACTTACTATGTTTCCCAGGATAGTCTTGAGCTCCCTGATTTGTCTACCTCCACCTACTAAATCTTGGAGTATAGACATGCACCACTACGCCTAGTTTATGCAGTGCTGGGGTTAGAACCCAGGGCTTCCTCATGCTAGGAAAGCTCTCTACCTACTGAGCTATATCCCCAGTCAGAAACTGCTGAGCTTCTGGAAAGCACAGACAATTCTCTTAGCTATGTCGTACAAAGATCTCAGCACCCAGCATGCAAATCAAAAGATAATTCTGAGACTGACCTCCACCTAAAATGTATCTTAAAACTGAAATAAGTGGGCTGCAGAGATGGCTCAGTGGTTAAGAGCACTGACTGTTCTTCCAGAGGTCCTGAGTTCAATTCCCAGCAACCACATGGTGGCTCACAGCCATCTGTAATGGGATCTGATGCCCTCTTCTGGTGTGACTGAGGACAGCGACAGTGTACTCACATACATAAAATAAACAAATCTTTTTAAATAAACTGAAATAAGTGGGTAAGCAAGATGGCTCAGTGAATAAAGGAGGTTGCTGTCAATAATATATGACAATAGTAAATCAGAAAACAAAGCACCAGGTTATCTAGTAATATGTATAATTTTTATGTTTTCATATTCAGAATAAATGAAACTTAAGTCTAAAAAGGCAGGGTTGACAGGGACTGGAGAGAAGGCTCAACAATGACAGGAACTTGCTGTTCTTGTAGAGGCCCAAGCTTGACTGCTGGAACCCATGGCCACTGGAATCTAGCTCTAGAACTAATGCTGACTTCTGGCATCCTAGCATCTGAGAGGCAAAAGTCAGAGGGCTGTGTTGAGTGCAAAACCATCCCGGATTACAGCGCTTAAGACTCTATAACAAAAACATCAAAGAAAGTAGCTCAATGGATAAAGGCACTCGCACCATAACTGATGGCCTGAGTTTGATCCTTGGGTCCCACATGGTACCGGGAGGCTGACTCTCCAATTGTCCTCTGACTTCCACATATATATCATGGCATAGGCCCCCACCCCATAAATGTTACTTTTAAAATTTTAATCAAAAAACAATGGGGGGGGGGGGCAGGAAGAAAGCTTGTTTGTTAAAATGTTTCAATTTCCAAAACCTAGCATTAAAAAGAAGAAGAAGAAGAAGAAGAAGAAGAAGAAGAAGAAGCAGCAGCAGCAGCAGCAGCAGCAGCAGCAGCAGCAGCAGCAGCCAGGCACTGGTGGCCCATGCCTTTAATCCCAGCACTTGGGAGGCAGAGGCAGGTGGATTTCTAAGTTCGAGGCCAGCCTGGTCTACAGAGTGAGTCCCAGGACAGACAGGGCTACACAGAGAAACCCTGTCTCGAAAAACCAAAAAAAAAAAGAAGAAGAAGAAGAGGAGGAGGAGGAGGAGGAGGAAGAGGAGGAAGAAGAAGAGGAGGAAGAGGAGGAGGAGGAAGAGGAGGTAGAGGAGGAGGAGGAGGAAGAAGAAAGAGAGAGAGAAAGAAAGAAAGAAAGAAAAGAAAGAAAAAAAATAGCCTATTGGTATGCACTTGAAAAATCCCAGTGCTAGAGAGGCTGAGACAGGTGGATCCCTGAGGCTTGCAGACCAGCCATCCCAGCTAAATGGGACAGCTTCAGGTCGATGAAAAACTTTGTCTTGGAAAAACAGACTGATGTCACCCAAGGTTAACTCTTGATGCTTGAGCACACGCACATACATGCTTCATAAAATCTGTACAGGTAGGACCACCATGCAACCCCGGCCTCCCGCCACCCACATCTTAGGCATCCCAGAGGTGGTATGCACCAGAATCCCTACTGACTCATCAAGATTCAAAGGGCACTAGCTACCAAGAGCCTGGCACAGTTCCCTGCCTGCCAAGACAGTTCCTCTTGCAGGCTCCATTGCTCATGTTCCATTCCAGTTGGCCACCGAATACTCAGTACCACAAAGCACCTCACGTTTGTCACCTCAGGGAGAAACTTGGCTTACTCCACCATAAATATTTAGTTTTCTGTTTGCTTCCCTTCCCAGCAAGGTTCTCAAGGGGCTGAACCAAAACCCACACAGACCCACCCACCCTGAGGGCCTCTGAAGTGTCATTCCACAGGGACCTAAGCCTGCCAAGAACAGCAAGAATCAACAGCAACCTTTTACCTGGGCACAGCGGTGCACATCTGGAAGCCCATCACTCCTAAAATGACTGGGATGGGAGGACTGCTACTTAGAGGCAAGACCTTAGGTACAAGAAAAGAGAGAAAGAAAGAAAGAAAGAAAGAAAGAAAGAAAGAAAGAAAGAGAGAGAGAAAGAAAGAGGAAAGGAAGAAAGGAGGGAGGGAAGAAAGAAAGGAAAGGAGGGAAGGAAGGAAAAGAAAAAAAGAAAGGGGAAGAAAGAAGGAAGGAAGGAAGGAAGGAAGAAAGAAGAGCCCTAACTTGGTTCAGGAGTTCAAGGCCATCTGCAAATACATGGTGAGTTCATGGTCACTTTGAGCTGCATAAGGAAAAAAACAAAAGACAAAAAAAAAAAAAAAAAAAAAAAGGAAACAAAAACCAACAACTAAAGACAAAACAAAAAACCAAAAACATTAGGGATATGACTTTTTTGTGAGAGCTTACCCAGTTGTCACCCTCTGTGTCATTCTCAAGGCCCGCTATAAGTGCTTGACACACCGAGCCAGGCCTGTGGACCACAGCTCAGTGAGATGTAACATTAATTAAAATAAAAAGTAAGTAAGCTTCTGAGCTACTCTGGGAGACCAATGGAATAGGGTTTCTTTCTCCAACCCTACTGATGAAGAAATCAGAGCCTGGCCTGTACCTACAGTTTGCCTTAGCAGATAAGCTACCTTTGACCCACTGCTTCTACACCAACTGCCTCAAGTCCAGATTTCTGTCAGATGCCAAACAACAGAAGTGTATAGAAAGACAAGTTCTGCACTGTAGCCCATGTCAAATAAATAAGAAGGAGGGTCTGGCATCAGGAAGCTGGTGCCTACCCCTGTAAACCCAACACATGGGAGGCTGAGGCAGGAGGATTGCTACAAGTTTGAGGCCAGCCTAGATTCTGTAAGTATAGTTCTGGGCCAGCCAGGGCTACTTAGCAAGACTTTGTCACAAAACAAACAACAAGGGGTTAAAAACAAAACAAGCAAACAAACAAACAAAAAAAACCAATGAAAGGTATTCTCTGTCTCTAAGATACAAATTATCTGTTTCTTTTAGAAAGAAACAAACATTATAAAATATGTAATAAGACATACAAGATGGTATGTACTCTGTTGTGTTTTGTGACATTGTATCTTTTCATTTTTCTTCTTTTGAGAGGAGATCCTGAGTGGGTTAGTAAAGTGTCTAGCACATGGTAAATGGGAAAAGAAAGAATAGAGCCTCAAGGGTGTATGTGAAGGAATGTGCTCAATATACAATAGGTACCAGTAGAAAATCAATAAAGAAGAAATACACTAAGGAAAGTTACATCTCACTGAGCTCCGGCCCACAGGCCTGGCCTGGTGTGTCAAGTGCTTATGGCAGGTCTCGAGAATGACAAAGAGGGTGACAACTGGGTAAGCTCTCACAAAGAGGGGACATCCCTAAGAACTAGGTTCTATGTGCAGGTGGCTCTTAGTCCTAGCACTTAGGAGGCAGAGGCGGGAGGCTTGGGAATTCAAGGTCAGCCTGGAACACCTGAGACCCTGTCTCAACACAACTAGATTTAATACTGTCATGTTGAAATGTGCCATGGATTTAGTAAGTAAATGTTTTGCTCTTGGCAGGAAGTTCCTTTCAAACAGTCTAGCTGCTAAGTACACAGAGACCTTCCTAACGAATGCAGATCCTGATTTTCAAGGAGTTAAGAAAACCTCCACCCAGAATGAATGGGCGTATAATTTCAGGTTTATCAGGCCACAGACGTCTCTGGTGAATGCGTATTTATAAACTCCCTCTATCAAGATGTCTTCTCTTGAGGTATCCTGGCTGCCATCAAGCCTGTGATGTCCAGGTACCAAAGTCCATCTCTGGAATCTTCTGCAGCCTACACCTACCTCTTACTTCCTCAAATGCCAGATGTGAGGGTTGTAAGATAATATTCCATCCTCTCCAGTGTGGGCCTGTTTTCTGGCCACTTTTTGATAATGACAGAGCAATGTGCTCAATGAAACCAATTCCAGTATCAGAGTTATAAGAATTAAGAGCCGCTCACTCTCCAAAGAAAGTGAGAACTCTTTAAAGGAGCCACGGGAATAATAACAAAACCAAGGTGGACTATTCTGTGATCCCTGTTTTTGGGATTTGGGCTCTCTGGGCCATTTTCCCACTAGCAGTCAATTCAAAGATCAACATTCACAGGGGATCTGTGGGGGTAGAGTTAATGTGTGTTTAATGCACCAAAGCTACAAACAGCTAGAGAGATTCGTGCCCTGTGTAGTTAAGAACAAGTCTCTGGGGCTAGATAACCACTTAGCTTAGACCAGCTCAGTTCCCAACACCACTAGCCAGGACCCCAGCCTCTTCCTTCTCTTCAATAGACAGCCCTGCCTGACTTAGAACTTGCTGACCTGGGACTCAAACAATTCTCCTGCTTCAAACTCCTAAGTACTGGAACAGCTCCAGGATTACCACTTGTTCTCAAAAATGTCATAACCCTAGTCAGGCCAGGTGGCACATACCTATAATTTCTGTACGAAGGAGGCTGAGACAGGAGAATCAATCAGTTCAAGGGCTACAAAGCAAGATGCAGGCCAGCCTAGGCTTCACAACAAAACCTTATCACACACACACACACACACACACACACACACACACACACACACAAGTCAACCCTAGGGTCAGGTAGCTGGGCCACTAAGGACATAACAGAGGCTCAAAGAAGTTTTGTGTCCTGCCAAGGTGGTAAGAATTGAATCCAGGGCCACCCCCACCAGTTGAGTCTCCCTTTGTGTTTTCATTATTCCAGTAGCATGGCCAGGCTCAGAGCGACCCACTTAAGTTTGATGGATCTATTACAAACACACAACGCTTTCACTGAAATGTCCCCTGAAATCCTCAGTCCCGGTCACTGGTCACTAGCTTACACAATGCTGAATCGTCTTGAGAAAAGAAAACAAGAGAGAGAGAGAGAGAGAGAGAGAGAGAGAGAGAGAGAGAAAGAGAGAGAGAGAGAGATAGATAAGTTCCCTGGAAGATGCCCTGCTCCTGCTGCCCAGCAGATCACAACCTCTCACCCAGTTGCTCCCAAGAGCTCAGGATGTCACTGCTGCTCAAGCGAGCCTGACAAAGGTGTGTCGCAGGCACTGTCCCGAGAGGGGGACTGCCCCAAGGATGCACGCAGGGTGACACCTCCACTGAGATCACTTGATTGTTGCCGGGTCCTATTCGCCCTCATGGAGCTCATTCTAAAGTGAGTAGTCTTCATAATCTGCTGCCCAAAAGTCTCGTCTCACAGGTAGGGAAACTGAGGCTTGAAGAGGGAATGTTGCTTTGCCTGAAAGAAGTCCTGAGAACCGAATCTCCACCCGCAGATGCAAAGATCCGACCCTCAGGTGAAGACAGTTATGGGGAGGACGACCCTCAATACGCCCCGCGACAGGTTAGGTCGTGGTGGGAAGCGCCATCCCAGGAAGAAGGGCCGAGGTGGGAAGTCTCGCCTTCCGCACCGGGTGAGTCGCGCGGAGATCGGCCTAAAAACCCTCCCCGGAGTCACAAACCGGATAATCGCAGGGACAAGAGGTGCCCCGGTATCGCGGAGCTCCCCTGAGGTGCCCCATTCCTCACTCACCCTGAGCTCCTGAGTACCGACCAGATCACACACGGCGCGCGGTCCTGTAGGTCTCTGAGGCAGTGGGGCCGGACGCAAGCCCGCACCACTGGGGCGCTACCACCGCCCGGGAGGCTGCGGGGGTGAGGCGTGGCCAACGCCGCCGAGGCCCCGCCCACAAAAGCCGCGCGCGCGCTATTGAGGCAGGACCTTTTTCTTTTGCTCCCCTTCCAAATCCCTGCTGTTGGTACGGCCCGTGTGGGCCCGGCCCCTAAACCCAGCTCTCAGCTCCTAGGTCACGCCCCTCATCTCTCCTCGAAAAAGGCACGCCTCGCAGCTGAGCGGCGCTCAATTCAGATGCTGTTTCTAGGCCACGCCCCTCTTCTTTCCTCCGAGAAGGCCCGCCCCTAGACCTAGCACTGATTCTGGGGCCACGCCCCCCTCTTCCTCTCAAATAAGCTCCTCCCATTCTTGGACTTAGATCCGAGGTTTGGCTATCCGCCTGCATGGCTATGACAGACGTTCGTGCTTGCGTGACCCTGCCTTTCCCCTTGGCAGCCGAACTCGGTCTCTTGGGTCAATATGGGGTCGTGGCTGTGCGCCACTTCGTGTGGCGTCCTGATGTTGGCCTCAGCTCACCTGTGATCTCATGTCTTTTGTCTGCTGAAAATGGCCAGGCTGATACAGGCACCACTGGTCCCGGGGGTCCCCCACTGGGATTTGAAAACTAAATCTGTTAAGGGAGAGAAGTGGCAAGGGAAGAGGCGTAGGCAACGGGGTTCGGAAATCTGGCTGCCAGCAGCCGTGCTTGATGCCTCTCATCCCAGCACTCGGAAGACTGAAACAGGAGAATAAGCCTGAACTACAATGAGTTACTTACTTGTACCTCTCAAAAGAGCCAGCCTGAGCTACTTACTTGGAACTCTCAAAAAATCAAAAGAACAGAAAAGTCGCCTGTATTGGAGTTAAGAATTCCACCTCTGCCCCCTAGAGGTTTGGGGTAACAGGAACATAAGGTCTGGGTGGCAGAACTTTTATTCTAAATAGCTTTATCTATATGACTGTTACTATTTTTAGTAAATGTTCTTGAGTCGACAAGATGGCTCTCTGGGTAAAGGGGCATGCTGTTCAGCCTGACTCATTCTATGCTCAGGACAAACAATAAAGAAGAGAACTGATTCCCTTTGATCGTCCTGTGGCATACGCCTAGCACTTGCACATGCACAAGTAAATAAGTAAATGTAATAAAAATAAGTTGTTAAGGTTCTGCTATGGCCCAGCCTTGGGGAGGCAGAGGCAGGTGGATCTCTATGTGTTCAGGGCCAGCCTGGTCTACATAGAGCACTCTAGGCCTATCAAGGCTACATACATAGTGAGACTCTATCTCGGAAGAAGAGTAGAAGAGGAAGAAGAGGAAAGGAGGAGGAGGAGGAGGAGGAAGAAGAGGAGGAGGAAAAGAGAAATTCTGCCACAAATTCCTCTTGGACCAGTGAACAAGTTTTGTCCATATTCATTAATTAATACATAATCATTCATTCATATATTATAGCTTTATTGTTTCCTTCAAGATCGAGCCTTGTGTAGCTCAAACTGGACTCCATATAGCAATACAGCTGAGACTGGCCTTGAACTCCTTACAGGCATGCTCTACCATCTCCAGCTTTTCCCCATGTTTAAAAACAGGGACTTGCCAGGCAGCAATGGCACACACCTTTCATCCCAGCACTTGGGAGGCAGAGGCAGGCGGATTTCTGAGTTCGAGGCCAGCCTGGTCTATAGAGTGAGTTCCAGGACAGCCAGGGCTATACAGAGAAACCCTGTCTCGAAAAAAAAAAAAAAAAAAAAAAAAGAGAGACTCACTTGTGAGGTGCCTCAGCAAGTAAAGGCACTTGCTAAATTGTTCTGTAACTTATACACACACACTCACATACACAATTCTTTTTTGTTTTGGTTTTTTAAGACAGAGTTTCTCTGTGCAGCCCTGGCTAACCTGAAATTTGCTCTGGAGACCAGGCTGACCTCCAACTCAAAGATCCACCTGCCTCTGCCTCCCTGGGGCTGAGATTAAAAGCTCGCTCCACTATGTCTGGCAAGAAAATTTTAAAACAGGCAACCAACAATAAAATGGTGTAACAGTAAAACCCTCCATAAAGAGTCTATTGTGATGTCACGTTACACTTCCTACAACTGTCTAGGAAGGAACCAGTCTGACACGGACATTAAATCTAACCCAGCAACAGGTTTGGTAAATTCTACAGACCACAGGGTAGGGCTGACCCAGTCCAACCAGCAGAATGAGCAACAGGAGAGTCTTACAGCAGCGCAGGGCTTGCTTCAGAAGAAATCCATATCTGATACTCTGTGTCATCCTTTCAACACCCTTTGGAGATTTCCCCATACGTTCCACTGGGTCTCAGACTTCCTACTTCCTTCTGCTTTTAGAATAGAAATACATTCTTCTCTCTCTCTCTCTCTCTCTCTCTCTCTCTCTCTCTCTCTCTGTGTGTGTGTGTGTGTGTGTGTGTGTGTGTTCTTTCTTTCTTTCCTTCTTTTTCAGTGCTGGCCTCTGAACCCAGGGCCTCTGAATGCTAGATAAGTATTCTGTCTCCAAGTCACGTCCCTAGCCCCTCACTGGGGGATTCTAGGCAGGGGCTGTACCACTGAGCCACGCCCCCAGTGAATTCTAGGAAAGCGATCTACCTCTGAGCCACGCCCTTGGCTGATTTTCACCTGCTTCCAGTATACCTACTTCCACATTTTACCTGAGTAACTTCAGAAGCTTCCAGACTGTATGTGCCTCTAGTTTCTCCTGTGCTCCCCAGCCAATGACATTTCATTTACTGTCCTGATGACTACCTTGCCTTCCAAAAATATGCTATTAATAGGCTGGAGTTTGGGGGGGGGGCCTGTAGAGTGGATACATATCTCATACACACTCAGATACTGTGTGGACAAAATAACAGTTTTTAAAGATTATATAAAAGCCAGGTATGGTGGCGAATAGTTATAATCCAGGCACTCCTGAGACAGAGGCAGGAGGATTACTACCAGTTCAAATCTAGCCTGGTTTATATACTGAATTTCAAGCTAGACAAGACTATATAGAAAAACTTTGTTTCAGACAGAGGAGGAGGAGAAAAGAAATCCCATAAAATCAAACAATAACTGTGCCGGCTCAGATCTGTAATCTCAGTATTTGGGAGTTACAGGCAGGAGGGTCAGGAGTTCAAGAACAGCCTGAGCTATAAGAGGAATTGGAGGCCACTCTGGGGTATCAGATTTTGTCTCAAAAACAAAACAAAAAAACAAAAAAAAAAACAACAGAGGAGGAGGAGGAGGGGGAAACTGGGCATTGTTTGGGCAATCCAGATTACATAATGAGATCTAATCTAGAAGAAAAATGAATGGGACTGGTGAGATATGGCTTAGCAGGTACAGGAACTTTTTGCTAAGCCTAACAACCTGAGTTTGATCCCCAGGACTCACACAGTAGAAAGAAAGAATCAAATGCCAAAGGTTGTCCTCTGACCTCCACGTCCTTTCTATGGTGCCGTACAAGCCCCGCCACACCAAAAAAAAAAAAAAAAAAAAAAAAAAAAGAAACGGATGCAAAAAGAACCAAACAAATGTGTGTGAAAAGCAACGTACCACAGTTTCAAAGACAACCAATTAGGAAAAAAACATTTGCAACCACAAACAAAGAGTATGCCATAATTAAGGGCATATTAAGGAAGCCAGGTCCGCTTTAATATGTTAAGCAGACACCTCAGCCATTTGTCCCAGTTTTGAAACCTAACACTAACTACGTGAAATTTCCCCACATCACAGAGAAGACCCAGTGAAGTACAAGTCAGTCAAGCCGCCGGCTTCTGCTGCCCTGTAAGCAGATGCAGATGTTTACGAAGGACATGGTAGGTAGAGGTCTTCAGGAACAGCTCTGCGGGGTCGTTAGTGTTAACTCAGTAAGTAAGGACCATCCAGTTATTTGAAAAGCAAAAGGATAGGGAAGGGAGCTCATTACTGACATGACTTAAGTGGCCTACTTTACTGGGGAGCTGGTGAGACTGTACCCCAGTGAAGGTGCTTGCAGCCGAGCCAATGACCTGAATTTGATCCCCAGGACTGAGGAAGTAGAGAGAACAAACTGACTCTTAACAGGTAGTTTTCTGATTTCCACACCGTGACATACGTGTCCTAGCATGTGTCTCCCTACACAAAGACATGACTAAACACAGTTTTAAACTAAATCATATTTTATATTTCTCAATTTTAAAAAAAGGATATGCCTTTGGGGCTGGTCAGCTGCCCCGCATTTCCTTATCCTTATCCCCAGATGGGATCAGTTCTTACCCTGTTTCCTGATTTCTTCTGGTTTTTGTTTCCAAGTTAATCAATCAGCTTTTTCTCTTTTTCTACAGAAACAACCTTTGACTGGCTTTGCCCTAAGCCAGTTTGTCATTTTGTTTAGCATTGATTCTAGAACCTTCCAGCTGCTAGGCAGGGACATAGCCTGAAACTGAGTTATATTTCCAGCTCTCTTTTTGGCTGGAATGACAGGTCTGTGTCACCAGGGTTAGCTCAACACCTTTATGTTCTTGTTGTTGTCTATATGTGTTGAATATTTTTACTTCTGGGGAGGGAGGGGGCTGTGAATTGGTATGAATGTACCACAGCATGAGTGTGGAGATGAGAAGACAATCGCTTCCGTCACATGGACTCCAAGGATTGAACTCAGGTCCTCAGGCTTGGAGGCAAGCACCCTTATCAACCCAATCACCTCACCACCTCCTACGACTGATATTTTAGATGTTGTCTCTTAAGTTGCCAAATCTTTGGGGCTTTTGTTTGCTTGCTTATTTGTTTGAGACAGGGTCTTGTTATATAAGCCTGGCTGGCCTAGAACTCACTATGAAGACCAGAACTGTTTAAGTCTTACTCATGATTAGTGTCCTTGAAAGCACAGCTCACCCTCATGTCAATATCTTCCTGATATAATCATTCAATTATCTAACTTAGTTCTTCTGAGTCATGATGATAACTGAGGCAGCAGCCTTGGACCTTCAGTTCTTGAGCCATGAGCAGTTGGTCAGAGTCATGCTATCTTTTAACATTATGCAATGTAGCCCTTGCCCCTGCCTCTGTCCCCATCTCTACCTTCAGCTTCCACTATCAGGACCTTTGTTTGTGTTCTTAAGCTTTATGGCATCTGTGTTCTAAACAGGTTTTCTGTTCATGGTCTGTAGCTGGAACCTGAAACTCGAGTCAACAAAAAGTGTTGACATTACGTTCTCACTGGACCTGTGTATACAAGGTCTCCAATCATCCGTGAAATCTACCACTGAGCCACACCCCCCACCTCTCCCTGGGGGATTCTAGGCAGGTGCTCTACCACTGAGCCACGCCCCCAGCCCCTCACTGGGGGATTCTAGGCAGGGGCTCTACCACTAAGCCACACCTCCAGCACCTCACTGGAGGATTCTAGGCAGGGGCTCTACTGCTGAGATATAATGTGTTCTACATACTATAGCAAATCTTTCTGAAATATACACTTGACAGAAGGGTTCAGATTCAGAGTAGGAGAGAAGGGTTTTACCCTAAGGTTTCTAGCCTAAGTGTTTCAAGGTCTCTAGTCTGATAGTTATCTTAAACTTCCCATCTAGAAAGTGTCTTAAGTTCTCCAGGTGACAATATCCCATCTAGTAGATATTTAAAGGCCTCTAAGGTTGTCACAGTTTATGTTACTTGTCAGCTTGGCAAGAATGAGCAGCAAGTCAGCCCCCAGGGCATGCCTGTGCAGGACTGTCTTGATTTGGTTTAACTAAGGTGGGAAGACTTCTGTGCATTTCCGGTAGTGGCTGGGATCCTGGGCTGTATAAATAAGTAAGGGAAAAGAACTGAGTAGCTTGCATTCATCCCTGCCTCCTGACTGTGGGTGCAAGGGACTGTGCCCTAGAACTGTGAACCAGGGCAACCCTTTTCTCTCTTAGATTATTTTTATCAAAGTATTTTATTACAGTAACAGGGAAAGAAGAAACTGGGACATAGGCATTTCAAGATCCCCAGCTACATATATTGTGACGCAGTCTGATTACCAACAGTGGGGTGGCCCAACATAGCCTATCCATTCCTGCTTAGCGCTCCCTATAGAGCCTGCCTTTCCTCAGTGTCCGATCTGGGATCTACTCTCTATGGTGCCCACCTCAGCGTCGAGCGAGTGTCTGTTCCACTCTTGCTTTGGAGTGACACTATTTCTCATACTGGAACAGTTTCTATGCTCCCAACCAGGGGACCCAGCTCTGATTCACAGGAGCCCTGTGTCTGGCCCCAGATTTCTCTGTATCTTCCACATTCTGGCCTCTTTTCCTTTATAGGCACATAGACACTTCAGGCATTCCAAGGTCATGGTACATCTCTAAGGCTATCTTACATACCTCTTCCCCAAGCAACAAAATGTCCCCATATTTGGCTGAGAAGGAGTGACTGGTCCTTGTAAGAGAAGAAAACAAGGGCTCCAGGTGAGCATGACTGTGCTTACGTCTCTCACAGATGCCAAAGGGCTTCAAACAGTATAAACCAGAGGCAGAGTAGTCTATCTTAAATGGAAGGAAGATCTCTGTGAGTTCAAAGCCAACCAGGGCTCCATGAGTTTTTTGTTTTGTAGGTTTTTTTTTTTTTTTTTTTTTTTTTTTTTTTTTTTTTTTTTTTTT
>JANHMN010000023.1:17274960-17314394 GCA_030674055.1 Rhabdomys pumilio
AGCCCCTCACTGGGGGATTCTAGGCAGGGGCTCTACCACTGAGCCACAGTCTATGCATGGATTTTGTAAACATTTACCATAAATACATATGGTCCTGGGGATATAGAGCTAGAGAAATAAAAGTGACTCCCAGGTCCAAATTTCTCTCTGCAGTCAGAAATTATTCTGAGGATATAGAGATTGGATTGTAAATACAGGCTTATACAGGCCAGTTGTGTGTCTCACTCCAACCAGTGGCTCCCGACCTTCCTAATGCTGTGACCCTTTAATACAGTTCCTCACGCTGTGGTGACCCACAACCACAAAACTATTTCATTGCTACTTTGCAACTGTAATTTTGCTACTGTTATGAATTGTAATGTAAATGTCTGATATGTGACCCTGTGGGGTCGCGACCCACAGATTGAGAATCACTGTCTAAAACTGTCCCTTCGCTGGTCTTGCCCACGTGGCTGCCTCCAGACAAGAGTCAATATGCTCTAGAGGTTCCGTGACCCACAGAGTCCTGACTGAAAGTCATGAGCCCTCCAGTTTGGAGGTTTGTGGCTGGGAATCAGACCAAGTGCATGGAGGACTGATTATAGATAGAGTCAGAGGGACAAAAAGTAGAAGAGGCTGGAGAACCACCCCCATTCAGACCCACGGTAAACTTAACGTGGAGATTATCAGCAGGGAAGAAAGAGATTATTCCCCGACTTCCTGGTTTTATGAGAAAACAGCCCAGGGAAGTGGAAGCATCTTCCCTGGGATCATACAGTATCTTCAGCTAAGGTTTTTCTGCTCCACATCCAGACCTGGGATAAGAACCTACCTGTTTCTTCCCTCTTCCACGATGGCAGGATTTAGGAGCTTGGTACACAACTACTGTCACCTCAGCTTAGCTTTGATACCTGGAAACAGGCTTTCTTTCATTAGAAGGGTGTGACTGCAGAAACTCCTGGGGGCTCAGTTTCACCACCCATCCATGCAGCCCTGTTCCCGAGCTGAGGAGGTACCCACCTGTAGATCTAGGGGTGTGAGCACACCAGGCAGGGCCAAGCAGCACAGGCAGGTCCTGGATTAGTGGTTGGCTGCCTCAGCTTTCCAGGACTTAAGCTTCTCCATGGACCTTTATGAACCAGAGAGGTGTGGTGTGAGGGAGGAGCTCGAAGGTGTGGCTTAAGATTTCTGCACCTGAGACATGTCCCATCCCAGGCACCCCCGAGGAGGCTGGACTTGTTACTGGAGCTGCCTGTAAAATGACCAAGGCTCTCCCTGAAAACCACAGAGGCCATACAGTAGTGGTACACGCCTTTAATCCCAGTACTCAGGAGGCAGAGGCAGGTGGATCTCTGTGAGTTCAAGAACAGACACGGCCACACAAAGAAACTCTGTCTCAAAAACCCAGAAAACTGCCGGGCAGTGGTGGCACATGCCTTTCATCCCAGCACTTGGGAGGCAGAGGCAGGCGGATTTCTGAGTTTGAGGCCAGCCTGGTCTACAGAGTGAGTTCCAGGACAGCCAGGGCTACACAGAGAAACCCTGTCTCATAAAACCAAAAAAGAAAAAACAGAAAACCCCACAGAGTTTCCATCATACCAAGTTCATGGTTCCCACCAGGCTCAGCACAGCTTAGGGGGGAGGGGTTGACAGGGGACAAGTGGTTTCTCCTTGGAGGCTCATAACACTGCATCAGGAAACAAGGACTCCCCTCCCCCCCTCTTTTCCCTTCCCTCCCTTCTCCTTCCTTCCTTTTCTGTCTCCTTTCTTTCCTTCCTCCCCACTATTTTTTCTCTCTTGTTTTTTCACACAAAGTCTCACTATGTAGACCAGGCTGGCCTTGAACTTCACAGATATCTTCTTGCCTCTGCCTCCTGCCTCCATAGTACTGAGATTAAAGGCACACCTGGTTTGCTCTCTCTCTCTGTCTCTCTCTCTCTCTCTGTCTCTCTCTCTCTCTGTCTCTCTCTCTCTCTCTCTCTCTCTCTCTCTCTCTCTCTCTGTCTCTCTGTCTCTCTCTCTCTCTGTCTCTTCTCTACCAGCAATTTTTTCCCCCTTTTTTTGGTATTTTCTTCTCACGTAACAGACATTTAAGAACTGGATCACTTGACCCTGTCTCTCTGTTTCCTCCCAGTTCAAAATGCTTGTAGCTCGTAAGGGCCAGTGTCCTGTTGGCTCTGCTTCAGGCTCACCACGCTCAGGCCTGAGCACAGGCTTCATTGTGGTTGTGGGCTTCTTTCATGAAATTGGTTCTGCCTGTCCATCAGATTCATCTTGCATTCTATCACCGACCCCCCATGCTTTGTTTGTTTGTTTGTTTGTTTTTTTGTTTTTTCGTGACAAGGTTTCTCTGTATAGCCTTGGCTGTCCTGGAACTCACTCTGTAGACCAGGCTAGCCTGGAACTCAGAAATCCACCTGCCTCTGCCTTCCAAGTGCTAGGATTAAAGGTGTGCACCACCACTGCCTCCCCCCACATCCCTCGTGCTTTTTAAAAAAGATGTTTTTACTATTTTTATGTATGTGTGAGTATGTGTGTATGTGTGCATGTATGCCATATGTGTACATGTTTGTGGAGCCCAGAAGATGGTGTTGGTTTTCCTGGAGCTGAAGTTACAACTGAGTCTCCCAGCAAGAGTACTGAGAACTGAACTTGGGTCCCTTGCAAGAGCAGCACATGTTCTTAACCACTGAGCCATCTCTCCAGTCTCTCATCACTGCTGATACTATGCCGGGTTTCTCTGTGAGCCTGACGTTTGCCATACTTCACACGAGGTTTCTTTGGGTATTAGACACACTGGTCATCTTTGCAGTAGAGGTGTCTACAGGGTGAAAACGGAGAGCCAGTGCTCATAATTGTAGCCTTAAGCAAGATAGGCCCGCTCCCTCCCTCCAAGTGTCTTATTCTGCAGCCAGGCTGACCCTTGAAACCCTTGCCTCTGAGGTATTGTACTGAGTCTTGTACTCAAAGACTTCTGGAACCAGCCAGATCCCCTGCTCTCACTTACTGCTTAATGGGGAGGTGGGAGTCCAAAGGACTCATTTTATCTCTAAATCTTAGTTCTTAAATGTTCTAAATAAAAATGCTACCTGACCATAGTGGTGCATGCCAATAATTCCCCTCCCCCACACACCAAACACATAAACACACCAAACACACACACACACACACACACACACACACACACACACACACACACGGGAGAATGACTTGATCCCAAGGTAGGATAGACAAATAGAAAATTATGGGAACACAGGAAGGAAAAGGACCCCTTGTGCTAGGTTCTGCTTGAAGCCTCTGAGAATCAAGAATTCTCAATCATCTGTAGTTGCCATGTTAGTTGCTGTCGTACAACCTTTCTTTTATAGAGAGATTTTTCAGACAAGGATGTTAAAATATTGGCGCAGGGTTGCTAAGTCCTGCTGGTCTTGGAAGGGACAGTATGGCTTGGTTTCCCACCCTTAGAGCAGAGCCAGCAGGAGGTGGGCCTCCACAAGTGTTGATGGTTGCTGGGTGTGAAGCTTGTTTGTGCAAAAAAAATATTATATTTTACTTCATGTTCCTCTTTCAGGAAATATTCTCCTTCCCAAGGATGTCGAGGAATGTTCTCCCTGCCAAGGTTAATGACACCCTGATAATTAGAAGCAACACAAGTTCAGGAACACTGAGACTTCCAGGATAGCCCTTAAGGTTGTGGGAAAGAACTCTGAAAACATGAATTCAAAAATATATCATTTCTCAACTATGCAAAATATAAGGATGCAATATGAATTATATGGGGGACTTCACTGACTAAAAGAACAGAGATAGGTGCACTTTGAGCTAGCTTGTCAGAAAGATACTAAGGCAGGCGATACAGAGATGTATCTGGATGATATCCGTCTCCCAACTTCCCCTCCCTTTCCTCCAGACCCCTCCCAACATGTCCCCCTCCCAAGTTCAAGTCTTTTTGTTTTTGTTTTTGTTTTTTTTAATAATAGCTCACTGGTTCTACTAAGGGTTGCCCACTTGGGTATTTATTTACGTGGAGTCACTCACTGAAGCATAAGCAACCTACCAGTGTCCCAGACTCCAGAGAGTACTGGCTTGCCCTTCTCCAGCAACTGTCAATTGCCAGTAGCTCCCTAACTAGGGGTGAAGCCTTATCAGCCCCTCCCCTACCCACGCTGGAATGTTAACCAAGTCGATCCCGAATAGGTCGCCATAGCTGCTGTGAGTTCAATGTGAGCAATGGCTGTGTCTTATCCAGAAGTCGGAATTTGACAGTACTCTTCCTTCCTCTGACTCTTAAATCCTTTCCACCTTTTCTCCTGAGATGTTCCTTAAGCTTGGGGGAGGGGCGCTGAGAGAGATGCCCCATTTAGGGTTTGAGCACTCAACAGTCAGCTGTACTCAGCACTTCTATCAGTTACAGCTCTCTGCCTTGACTACTACCCACTTCAGAAAAAGCTTTGCTGGCTAAGGTCAAGAACATTTAGAGCCAGGTAGTGATGACATGCATCTTTAACCCCAGCACTCTGGAGGCAGAGGCAAGCCTGGTCTACAAAGGAGGTTCTAGGACAGCTAGGGCTACACAGAGAAACCCTAGGGGATTGGGGGGGGGGTACAAAAACATTTAGAAGGCAGTGTGGCAGCATGTCCATTTGGCAAAGCAACAATAGTAGATTCTCTGATGGGATCTATGGCCTCTCCTGCCCTGACTTTTGGCCAGGTTTACCTGAACCTGCTCCTAAATAGCCTCTCTTTCCTGAGCTCTTGTGTAGTTGGGTGTATCCTGACTCTGTTTCATTCTGTCAGATTTTTCTTTGATTCGTCCTTTGTCTGCCCCTCAGTTAGACATCACTTTTTTTTTTTTTTTTTTTTTTGGTTTTTCAAGACAGGGTTTCTCTGTGTAGTCCTGGCTGTCCTGGAACTCACTCTGTAGACCAGGTTGGCCTCGAACTCAGAAATCCGCCTGCCTCTGCCTTCCAAGTGCTGGGATTAAAGGTGTGCACCACCACTGCCCGGCTAGACATCACTTTCAAACATAGCTGTTTCCTTCTACAAACAGACCTTACCTTCCTTGTTAGGAACTAAAGGTGTGTACTGAGGGCATGTTTATATTCCAGCTTGATCATAGAGATCCAGAAGGTCTTTGGATGTGATCCCTTACCAGAGCAACCATGTTGCTGGATTAAAATTTCTCTACAGGGTTTCTTTCTGTACCTCTGGCTGTTCTGGAAGTTGCTCTGTAGACCAGGCTGGCCTTGAACTCAGAGATCTACCTGCCTCTTCCTCTTGAGTGCTGGAATTAAGGGCATGTGTCACCACCACCTGGCTAGATGTCATTCTCAATTGCTCTCTACCTTATTAACACTGGATCTATCACTGAATCTGCAGCTTACTGTAAGACTCTGATGAGGCTTAGCTTACCTGGGACCCTCTGAGTAAACAACGCAGAACCAGGGATCTATGCAAAAGCAAGAGGAATTTTATTGTTTCAGGATGCTGGGGTCATCCTGCATCCAAAAGGAGAGGCAACCCCACGCAGCTCATTCAGTGAACTTTTATACAGTTTTCAGGGCAGCAGCTACTAGGCACAATGTAGTTAGCAGAAAGTTTTTAAACTGATTGGTCTTTAGGGAATGAGGTAGCAAGAACTTCCCTTGTCTGTGGGTGGCCAAGGTCTATCCTGTGGAATGTGTCCCTACCTGAAGGTCAGTTTCCCCGCTCTCCCCCCCCCCCAGGTCTGAGGAATGTTAATTAGCCTCTCCCTTCTGGAGGGGCAAGTGTCCCATGACCTTTCCAAAGTTCCTGAGCTGATCTCTTCATTACCAATTGACTAGACCAACTGATCAGAAAAACCCTGGTCGCCAGCAGCAGAGGGGAGAAGCACAGTGACTGCAGCTCTTGCTCCCCACACTCTGTGGCTGGTGCTGAGGAATCCGAGGATATCTACAAAAAGATAGTCAGGGCCCAGGTGATTAAGAACCTAGCAGAGGATGAAAACATCTTCCCTGAGCCATGGCAGCTGGACAAAACAGCCCCAGCGAGATTATTCACCTAAGAGTCATATATATATGTTGCTTCTCTATCCGACCAGCAGACAGGAATGACGCAACTCGGACTTCTCAATGCAGTTTATTCAGGATCCTTTACCATCCTCTCTCTGGAAGCCCTTCTCTCCTCTCTCTCTGGAAGCCCTTCTCCTTCAGCCCCTTAACGGCCGTCCTTTTATACCCCTGCCTGTCCCAATCAGCACCTGCCACGTGGGCATGCCTCATTGGTACACCTCAAACAGCCCGATTCTGCATGGCAGCGAGTCTGTGCAGTAGTTTTGTGGTTGTAGCTCAGTTAGGGAAAGGCACGCGGCGCACAAACCACCAAGAAGCAGCGCTCGAGTGCACCCGCTCCTCACAATTCCCCCTTATTTATTAATTTTGGCAGAGAGTGCCTGTCTTAGGTTGCCCCTTTCAAGCAACACTCCTTACCCGTCATGGGGAGTCAAACAGCTTTGGTTTGGTCCCTGTCTTAGGTTGGTAACGTGCCCAAGGAGTCTTACCGGTCATTGACTACCTCTCTAGCATGCCAAGCCACACTTGAGGAGACTGTCCATCTCCACTGCTGCAAATGCTTGTTCTGAGATGTTTTCTGTCAGGCTTTCATCTGACACATGCACCAAAAGCCAAGGCAACTGACAGGGACCAGGCACATAGCAACCTCCCCGATTCCCACCCACTCCTTGATGTGGGACATTGCTTGAAGAGTCTAGCTGGTCAATCCAGAGGCCAGGGAGGCATCCACTCTGGTTGAGTTAATGTGAACAATGGACTGTCGTAATTCTCTCGATAAATTTCCTGTAAGAAACTGAGAAAGGCTTCTGGAAAGATTACTAGCATGGCTTATAAAAGAAATTCTGAGCTTTCAAAGGTGAGACTTCCATAACAAAAACTAGCATTGCTCCTTATCGCTGGTAGCATCCACATCAGCAGAAGAGTCTTCCTTAGCATCTCCATTCCTGTCTTCTTGCTGTATAACCCTGGTAAGTCTTTCTGGAACCCAAATTGGCTGATGTTGATCCTGAGGAAACACACAAGCAGACCCTCTCGCCCACACCAATACTTGGTCAGGGCCACCCCATTTTCCTGTCAATGTGTCCTTCCACATTACCATGCCTTTATGGGTAGCATCGGGATCAGCATGGCAATCAGCTGCAGACCATCCCTGCTTATCCAGAGTCAAAAAATTTAGGGTAAAGAGGGCTTTAGCCACTCTCTCTCTAGGCTTGCAGTCAGAGGCTATTCCCCCTCTTTGTTTAAGAAGACATTCCTTTAGGGTGCGATGTGCCCATTCAGCAATGCCCTGCCCCTGGGGATTATAGGGCAAACCATGGTTAAGGTGAACTCTCAGGGTCTTACAAAGGGACACAAAAGAAGTAGAGGTGTACACCGGTCCATTATCTGTCTTTAAACATTTAGGCATGCCCCAGGCTCCCCAAGCTTCAAAACAATGAGCAATGACATGGCAAGCCTTCTCCCCAGAGTGCAGGGAGGCAAACATAATTCCAGAAGAAATATATATAGATACATGAATATATTTTAATCCTCCAAACTCAGGGAAATGGGTGATATCCATTTGCCATAAATGTAGGGGGCGTAGGCCTTGGGGATTAACCCCAATTCCCATCTGGGGTAACAATGGGGCACAAGCTTGACAAGCTTTCACTATATCTCTAGCATCAGCACGAGGAATGCCAAAGCGAGATGGTAGGGTTTTAGAATTTACATGAAACTGGCTATGAAAGTGTCTTGCTAACTCCAGGGAATCATAGAGCGCAAAATTTGCAACATTAAAACAGGTCTTTGAAGCTTTATCAACAATATCATTCCCTTCAGCCAATGGACCAGGTAAACCAGTATGGGCACAAATATGTTGAACAAAAAAGGGTTGTTCCCTATTCCAAATAAGAAATTGCAATTGGGTAAGTAACTCTCCTATGGTGGACTTTAGGTTTATTTTACCTACAATTTCCAACTGTTTAATAGCATTTACTACGTATTGACTATCAGATATCAAATTAAAGGAATGAGAAAATCGTTCAAAAACCTTTATCACAATCTGTAATTCTATAATTTGAGGGGATACTGGAGGAAATTGGATGGTTACAGACAAGGATCTTGCAACCAAAACCACTCCACATCCTGTCTTAGAACCATCTGTAAAAATAGTAGGACAATTTAACAAAGGCTTCCTATGGGTGATCGATCCATGGAAAGACCATGGGATGTGCATTAATCATTTGTAGTATAGTGTCCTTTGGAAAATGATTATCCATTGTCTCATTAAAAGTACATCTCAAAATTGCCCAATCATCCACAGTGGCCATCAGTACTTCGAGTTGAGCGGCTGTATATGGTACAATTAGGCTTGTAGGTTGAATGCCAAAGTATTGAACACTCTGAAGAATTCCCAGCATGGCTAATTGGGCTACTGCAGTTGGATAATGAGTGAGTGTCTGAGCAGGAGAGATTTTCGGATGCATCCAAAGTAAAGGGGCCCCTTGCCATAATACTCCTGTAGGCTGACATTCAGTTGGCAATATGCATAATGTAATATCCTGGGATTCATCTCTACACCTCAAGGCTGCATCTTGTATGCCCTTTTCCACTAATGTCAATGCCGTTCTAGCTTCATTAGTTAAATGTCTAGGGGAGTTGAGGTCCGAATCACCTTGTAAAATATCATATAATGGCTATAATTGTTTATTAGACAATGAAAGATAGGGTCTAAGCCACTGTATATCTCCCAACAATCTTTGAAAATCATTCAAGGTACGCAAATTATCTGTGCAAATCTGGATTTTTTGAGGAATTACTTGTCCTAAAGATATTTTTGCTCCTAAATAATTAACCACAGAACCCTTTTGTACCTTCTCAGGAGCTATCACTAACTGTTTCTTTCTTAAACTTAACACAACAGCTCTATAGGCTTCATCAAGCATCTGCTCGGTAGGGGCAACAACAAGAATATCACCCATATAATGATAACATTTGATTTTCAAAAAATTCTGTCTGACTTCTTTCAAGGTGGCATCAACATACAGTTGACACATAGTGGGACTATTGGCCATGCCTTGTGGCAATACAACCCATTCATATCGCTGATATGGCTCTGCATGATTCATGGAAGGAACTGTAAAAGCAAACCTAGCTGTATCCTTTTGATGCAATGGGATTGAAAAGAAACAATCTTTAATATCTAAATCTATGACAGGCCAATTTTTGGGCAATGCAGAGGGTAAAGGCAGACCTCGTTGTACTGGTCCCATCAAAACCATTTGTTTATTAATTTCTCTTAAATCATGTAGAAGCCTCCATTTCCCAGATTTTTTCTTTATCACAAAAATGGGTGTATTCCAAGGTGATGTAGACGGCTGCAGGTGACCTAACAATAATTGTTCTTTTACCAGCTCTTGTACAGCTTGTAATTTTTCTGAGGGGAGTGGCCACTGAGGAACCCACACGGGCTCCTCAGATTTCCACAACATGGGAAAAACATCCTCAGTGGTCCCTATGAAAAACCCACTCCAGTTCTATCTTGCTTCTGTTTTACAGGCATGGGAGACATTCGTCCCTGCAGTCTTTTCCCCAGTCCTTTTCCTGGAAGGTAACCCATGCCAGACATTATGTGATGAAATTGTGGGCTATATTCCTTCTCATTAGTCAACACATAGCCCATGTCTTTCAGGAGACCCCTTCCCCATAAAGAAACAGGAAGTCCCATAACATAAGGCTGGAAAACTCCAGAATGTCCTTCATCATCTCTCCAGTGTAACAATCGAGAGCTCATCTCAGGCTCCTTCGCGTATCCTAATCCCCTAAACATCTGACTTGAGTTTTGTTTAGGCCACCCCTTGGGCCAATCCTTAATACTGATTATGCTGAGATCAGCGCCAGTATCCAAAAGGCCAGAAATTGATTTTCCTTCTATAAATAAATTTATTAAGGGCCAAGAATCAAGATTCAGGGAACAAAATATGGAATCGGTTCCAGTAGAGCCAAAACCTTTGGGTCCTCGCTCAACATTCCTAGTAGGAAATTGATCACGGCAACTGGGTAATAGTAACATCTGTGCTATTCTATCTCCAGGAGAAATGGTGGACACTCCTCTAGGGGAGGACACCATAATCTTTACTGTTCCCGTATTAGTCTGGATCAATTACCCCAGGATGAATTATTAAGCCCTGCAAAGTGATGGAGCTCCTTCCTATAATCAAACCCACTGTGTCAGATGGTAATGGTCGCTGAAAATCTGTGTCAACCAATTGAGGGCCCATCTGAGGTGTTAATACAAGTCTGGAGGTGGAATAGAAGTCAAATCCTACACTTCTGCTGTGGCTCACTGTGGCGATCCCATTGCATTGGAGGCCTCAGGTTTGGCCAACTCTCGGCTACTGCCCCATATATTTGAGGGCCCTGAGGTCGGGGGCCCCGTGGCAAGTTTTTTGGCCTGACTCCTCTATATCCAGCATTGATAGGCTGTCCATTGATATCCTTTACAGATCTGTATTCATTCACCCAGTGGTTCCCCTTTTTACATCTAGGACAAAGACCAGGCACCCTTGCTCTGGGGCCATCCGGGACTTGAAATTGGGGACACTGTTGTTTTAAATGTCCTGGTTGACCGCATTTAAAACATTTTCCACTTTTAGGGTTGTTTTGACTTACGGTCATCTGCATAACAGCGGCTGCCAACCCGGCATTAGAAAGAGGCCCCCCTAGCTCTCTACAAATTTTCATCCACACCTCTAGCCCTTTGTTCTTATAAGGACTAATAGCCTGCCTACATTCTCTGGTACATTGTTCAAAAATCAGTTGCTTTAATAGTGGCATGGCTATGTCAGGATCCCCCAAAATTCTTCCCCTTGCCTCCACCATTCTAGCCACGAAGTTGGCAAATGGCTCTGCTGATCCCTGAACAATCTTGGTTAGGTTTCCTGACACCTCACCCCTATTGGGAAGAGATTTCCATGCTCTAGTCCCTATATTATTGATTTGCTCATATACCTGCAAAGGGTAATTTGTTTGTTGATTTGGAAATCTGCCTTGGCCCAACAACATGTCCTGGTCCCAGGCCTGCTGGCCATTAGTGGCATTTACAGCAGCCTGCTCCGCTGAGAGCTCTATAAAGTAGGCCTTCCAATCTAAGTATTGGCCAGGAGATAAACAAGCTCTAGCCAAATTCTGCCAATCACTGGGTGTCATGCAATATCTATGGAGGGCTCCAGTTGAGAAACCACAAAAGCAGCACTAATGCCTTATGCTCTGACCCCCTCGGCCAGTCTTTTAATAACCTTCCAATCCAGAGGCTCATGGTGCCGATTGTCTTGGGCATCTTGAAATACTGGGAAACACTGAGCCCGTAGTTCCCTCCAGGCTTCAGGGCAAAAACTCCGTCCTGATTCTCCAGTAGGAGCATACGGAGGTGGCCGAGACGGCCCCAGCGCAGAGGGTTCTATATCTTCCTCTAGGTCTTGCGCCAGCCTCTCTAACTTGGCTTCGGAAACCTCTTCTTCCTCAGAACTTTCTTCGTTCTCAGACTTTTGAGATCGATCCCCTTTCAGTTGCTCTAGCGCATTGCTACCCTTCTCTAACTCTGCAGTGCATTTCCCTTCTCTGTTCTCAATGCAAAATCTCACCAGTTTCCACACAGGCTTTACTCGGCTGGCTAGTTCTCCTTTTTCTTCAGCTGACTTAAGATCTCTTCCTAACTTCTCCCAACTGGGTAGTGTGAGGTGCCCCAAAACTGAAAGCCAGGTTGCAACCTCATCTATAGCCTGTAAAAATTTTTCCATCATGGCCCTTTTAAGACCAACCCACAAAGAGCATGCTGCAGCGACTGTGAGGATGATGAATTTCCCATGGTACAACTTGTCCAACTTGTCCCAAAACCGGGAACCTTATAGTCTCTGAACCGAGAACTTGCCCTTGTCCCACTTGCCTGGAAACTTTATAGTCTCTGAACTGAGAAATTTCTTTTTGTCCCACTTACCTGGGAACTGACCAGCTAGCTGCCCTGACTGCGCTGAGTTCTGATCTCCCCGTACGGGCCACCACTTGTCGCTTCTTTATCCAACCAGCAGACAGGAACGATGCAACTCAGAGTTCTTCTCAATGCAGTTTATTCAGGATCCTTTACCATCCTCTCTCTGGAAGCCCTTCTCTCCTCTCTCTCTGGAAGCCTTTCTTCTTCATCCCCTGCCTGTCCCAATCAGCACCTGCCATGTGGGCATGCCTCATTTGTACACCTCAAACAGCCCGATTCTGCGTGGTATCGAGTCTGCGCAGTAGTTCTGTGGTTGTGGCTCAGTTAGGGAAAGGCACATGGTGCACAAACCGCCAAGAAGCGGTGCTCGAGCGCACCCGCTCCATATATATATGTTAGTTATTCTCTGCTTAGGGTAGCCACCCATAAAGACCTTTGTACAGGTGATCAAAGCAATAGATAGGCCAGGATCTCTCAGGCACCCAGACTAAGTGCCCAGTATAGTCACCTAGATGAATCTAGTGAAGGAACACTCTTCACCCCCCCCCCGTCCCCCAGTAAAAGTCTTTCTTCCCCAAGACCCTTGTAGGGTCTGGCTGTTAGGAGCACTCTTCAGGACTAAAGAGCAAGAGAAGATACTGGAAAAAAGAATGTTCCCTCAGACATGAGGACACCATCAATTGATCAGGCCGAGGTCAACAGTGGGTTACTTCTGACCAGATCTGACTGAGACCTTCATGTGGCAGAAGGTAAGGGGCACCTGAAAGCCCACGACAGATTCCATTGGCAGGTCTTGAGAGAGCTACATGAGACCCCACTAATTTTGACCAAGGCACGTGAGGTTAAGCAGGGATCAGATGAGCTGCCCACAGCCATTCTAGAATAGCTCACAGAGACATTCTGTCAGTATAGACAAGGCTATTGGATACCAGAAAAAAGCTTCAGAGGCTAAAGGGACTACAAGATAAGTCATTAAAAGGTTTAGTGTAAGTTGCTGAGGAAGTCTACCATATCAGGGAGAACAAGAGCGGAGAAAGAAAAAGAAAGAAGATAAAAGAGAGATGAAGGAAAAAAAGGTAACAGGAAAAGAGTTTACAGAAAAGCTTGGCTACAGTAGTTAGGAAAAAGCAGAGAAAAGAGAGCTCCAATCAAAGGAAGATAGAAAACTCCTTGAAAAAGACCAGTGTGCACATTGCAAGTAAAGGAGCCAGTTGTGGGGCCCAAGAGGGCCCTAACAAATAGAAGCCAGGGTCAGGAAATCCCAGGCCTTGAGAAAAACACCCCCAAATGGCGAAGGTATTAGCTCTGTGTGAAGACAGTGATTGAGGTAGATGGGGCTTGGACCCACCCAACTCTTGGTAGACACAAGGACTCAACACTCAGTCCTCCTCCAAGCCATTGGCCCTGTTTCCAAGAAAAGATCTTGGTTTCAAAGAGCCATTGATAACAAAATGTATTTATGGACTACCCGAAAAATGGTGGACTGAGAAATGGGCTGGGTATCCCATTCATTTATGGTCATCCCAAACTGTCCCTACCCTCTGTTGGGTAGAGACTTACTCCCCAGGATGGGGGCCCAGATATACTTCCTATCTGATGGGCTGCAACTAACTGGCCCCAAAAGGAGAACCCCCAGGTAGAGGAAACACTTCTCCTACTGACCCATGCTGGGAGCCGAAGCAACCTGCTTTACAGACAGGAGCAAGTTTCTCCATGCTGCTCAGACACAGACTGGTGATGCTGTGGTGGATGACACAAATGTCATCTGAGCTGAACTTCTACTCCCCACCCCCAAGCTTATCGGCACAGAAAGCAGCCTTGGAACTTGGGGCAGCTAAGAAAATCAATATCTAGCCAGGCAGTGGTGGCGCATGCCTTTAATCCCAGCACTTGGGAGGCAGAGGCAGGCGGATTTCTGAGTTCGAGGCCAGCCTGGTCTACAGAGTGAGTTCCAGAACAGCCAGGGCTACACAGAGAAACCCTGTCTCAAAAAACCAAAAAAAGAAAAAAGAAAAAAGAAAGAAAGAAAGAAAACCAGCATCCACACAGACAGCAGGTTTGCCTTTGCCACAGCCCATGTCCACAGGGCTATATATCAAGAGAGAGGATTGCTCACATCAGAAGAAACCTCAGATCTCTTGGATGCCCTGATGAAGCCAACAACTGTGAGTATTTGTTGCCCAGGACACCAGAAAGGAGGAGACTGAGTGGCCTGAGGCAATAAACAGATCAAGTGGCTTAAAAAAAAATGGCTATACAGGAACCTGACCTGGTTATGGGCCTGCAAGAGACACCCACTAGAGATTGAGACTAGATCAAGAGATGTCCTCACTTAAAACACAGAGAAAAAGAAAGAACTCAGATTGCTAGCCATCCTGCTAACTACTACATAGAGAAAAAAAGGCAATAGTGCACACAAGAAGGGAGAATTATTCTCCCCAGAAAACAAACAAAAGACTTACTAGGCTAAATACAGACTCTTGAGATATAAGCGCATCCAAGCAGTCATGGGATCTAAGGTATATAATGGATCTCAGGTTCTGAGCCAGAGAGATAGTAAGACAGTGTAAGGTGTGCCAGCAAGCAAAGGCTTATGAGGCTTGGAGTAAATAGCAAAGTACCTAGGAGAGAACAGCCTAGAGTATATTGAGAGACAAATTTTATAAAAGTTAGGCCAAGAAAATATAGATACCCTCTAATATTTAGATACTATCTCTAGATGAGTTGGGGCTTTTCCCCACCATACAGGAAGCAGCTACTGTGATAACCAAGAAGATATTAAAAGAAATCTTTCCGTGGTTTCAAGTGTCTGAAGTAATTGGATCAGATAGCAGTCTTGCTTTTGTTTCTAAGGTAAGTCAGGAATTGGCAGAGTTATTAGAGACTAATTGGAAGCTTCATTGTTCGTACTGTCCCCAGAGCTCAGGGCAGGTAGAGAGAATTAACAGAACCCTAAAAGAGACCTTAACTAAATTGCCCTCAGAAACTGGCGCTGTCTGGGGGGTGTGTCCCTTGTCCTGTTCCCTGTTCCAAACCCAGAAAGCCCCTCTTGTGTGAGACCCCTACTCCCTTGACTCCAGCTCTTAACTCACCCCCTACACACCCAGAAATGACTTTTCAGGCTACTAAGAGGCTGTTCCTGGTGCTGTTGACCATCCTGACCTGAAGCAGACGGAGTAACTGCCTGACTTCACCAGCACCTGTGCCTGATGCCCACTGGAGAGCAGCCAGACATCTGAGCAGCCCCTTCAAGCTCAAGATCACCTGCTGTTCTACAAGGCCAAAGAGCAGCAGGCCTTGACTCCTGAGATATCCCCCACCCTAGAGGCACAGGGGTAGAGATTATCCAAATGTCAGAGACAAGAGACTTTTGAATCTAAAGGTGTCCCAGATACAGCCTTAGAGGGTGGGGCTTAGGGTGTGTACAACGACAGCTTGTGATTCCAGGATTGAAATCACCCACCAGCCAAGATGCTTGTGCTTGGGACAACAGTAGTAAACTGACTCTTACTGAGGTGTCAGGGAAGGGGACTTGTCTGGGTAATCCCCCTGCTGCTTATCAGTATCTATATAATGAAACGAACAGAGCCCTAAAACTTCTGACTCCCAATATCTATGTCCAGACATTGACAAATGGTAGGCCTACAGTACAGAACTGACACCCTGTGTGGCTACCAGTGTTTTTAATGATACCAGAGATTATTATACATTAATTCAGCTTGTGCCTAGAGTGCTGTCCAGATCTTAATATCACGCCAACAAAATCGAACTTTACTGAGCCAAGAAAATGAGGGTTATGATGATACAGAAATTTAGTTTTAAAATTAAAACTATGCATTAGAAGAAGTGGGAAATGAAAGATATAGAAAACTTATGAAAAGTATAGAAAGTTTTTATGACTCCTAGTCCTGAGCCAAAAATGTAGACCAGCCAGTTTGCTAGTTCCACAAAGAAAGTAGAACTAAATGTGAGATTTTTAGGTTTTAGAATTCACTGCCCCGGGATACATTCTGCATTCTGGAAGGAGTACATTATTCCTGAGTCAGAGGACACTTGCTGGATTAACATTCAGGAGAGGAAGGGAGAGGCTGATTAACAGTCCTCAGACCTCAGGGAAGAGAACCCACCTGCAGGTGGGGAAGGCCCAAAGCAGGAGACACATTCCAGGAGAATGAAAGGAATGGAAACTTTTTGAGACCCCTAGCAGATAGAATGAAGCCAGGCCAGCTATGTCCCAGGAACTTAGCTGACCACAAAGTGGCAGAACCCAGAATACATGTCAGCTGGGTGGTTCCAGGAACTGGATGACAACAAAATATATGGTTGAACAAGGTTATATTTCCCACACCCCCATCCTAGGTAATAGGCTGGGACTTTCCACTATTTTTATGGTATTCTTCCTTGGTTTCCCCCTCACCCCCCTGGTTTTGTGGTTTTTCCTTTTAAATACCCCTCACATTCTACACTTGGGGGTCAACGCTCCTCAATTTGAGCCTCGACCTCAGCTAGCTGATTCCCGAAATAAAGCCTCTTGCTGTTTGCATCGAGATTGGTGTCTTGTGAGTTATTGGTGGCTGTGATATCCCGAGACTTGAGTGAGGGTCTCCCCTCTCAGGGGTCTTTCATATCTACCCCTCAACACATACAGTGGGTAGTGAGGTAGGGCAGCTCATGGTATCTGCACAGCTAGGCAAGAGTTCTAATAAGAGCAGACTATAGTGGTGCACATCTGTAATGTTTGGAGAATAGAGACTGAGGAGTCAGAAGTTCTGGGTCCAGCCTTGGCTACATACCAAATTTCAGGCTAGCCTGGGCTATGTGAGACTTCGTCTCAAAACAAAAACCAACCAAGAAACAAAAGAGATGGCTCAGCAGTTATGAGCACTTACTGCCCTTCCAGAGGATGCCAAGTTCAGTTCCCAGCACCCACTCAGGGTGGCTCACAACCACCTGTACCTCCAGCTCCAGGGGATCCATTGCCTCTGGCCCCTCAAGCCGCAGCTGGCTCTCTCAGACACGAGCACTCATACACCTAATTAAAAAGAAATCGTTTTTAAAAGAGTTCAAAACTAAATATTTAAAAGATGCCAATGCTTAGGAGGCAGAAGCCAGAAGGATTTTGGCTTCAAGGCCAGGCTGGACTTCACAGCCAGTTCAGACAGCATGAGCTACATAGTGAGACTCTGTCTCCCAAAGCTAAAAACAGAATTCACATGGTAGTGTCTGCCTGTGACCCCAGTACTCTAGTTCTCCACTCAGGGGGAAGCAGAGGTTATCTTCAGCTACAAAGGGAGGATAAGGGCAGCCTGGGCTACGGGAGAGCCAAGGAGAGCCAGAGAGCACCAGAGAGCCAGAGCTAGAGAAAGACATAGAGACAGACACAGACACAGCGAGACGAACGCACGCACGCGCACACACACACACACACACACACACACACACACACACACACACACACACGCATGCACGGGATGGGGGCCAAGCCAGGTCAACACATTTAACAAATTACTGATGACTGTGCCTCCTTTACAAATTGGGTGGCCAACTTCTCATTCAGAGTTCTCAGAATTCCAGGCTGGACTGTGCCCTTGCCAATTCCCACTGTCCAACCCCATGGGTCACTGGCTTCCTTTCTCATTCCACACTCTGTCCAGCCTTCCCCAGCCCGACACTCTTGTGTTCTTGTTCCAGTCCCATATCCACACTGTGTTTCCATTCTGTCAGTAACTGCCCTGTGACAGACACCCTGGCATGGCCCCTTAGGGAACAGGTCCACAGTCCCTGCAGCCATCCTGAGAATTTTGGACTGAGACTCCCAGTGTGTGGTCTAGACGGGGAGGAATTGGGTTTTGGACAAGAATTTCCCTTGGCTCTGAGAGGGGGACCTGGGATCAGGGCAAGGAACTCTTTGTTTATGTCCAAGGATTGGTTACACAAAGCAACAGACATGTATACTTGCCTAGAATCCCCAAAGAGGGACTAGAGTGATGAGCGCGCACACACACACACACACACACACACACGCACGCACGCACGCACGCACGCACGCACACACACACACACACACACACATGCACGCACACACTTCCTTGCAACCAGATTATTCTGATAGACAAGCTAGCTTTTCACATTCAACTCCCTGGCTCATGATGTGGCTCCCCCTTTCTTGAACAGCTTTTGGGGGAACTTCTGTACCTCTCTCCCCTAGAACTCCTATCCAGCCACTGTCCACTGAAGGGACAGTACTGCTGGCCACTACAGAGGATGGATCAGGTGAGTTGGAAAGCTGGGGTTTAGGCAGTCTGGGCCTGCCTGGGCTCTGGAACTGTTTGTACTGATGATGACATCATCTTGGACCCCAGCCGCCTGACAGAGCGCTCGGAGCCAGCGCTAGCACTCTGCCATCTGGATTCCATTTTTATTGCAGGTTGTTGTTTCCTTTTGTTTAGCTAGTGAGACGAGACAGCTTCTCTATGTCCTGGACTTGAATTTGTGATCCTGTTACCTCAGGCTCTCAAGTGCTGAAATTACAGGCTTCTGTCACTGAATGCCATTTTATCATGCCCTCACTGACACCCCAATATTAACATGTTATCTAGGACCTTGAGCATGATAGGTTGGTCCCCTCTACCACTGAGCCACACCCCCAGTCCCTCACTGGGGGATTCTAGGCAGGTGCTCTACCAGTGAGCCACACCCCCAGCCCCTCACTGGGGGATTCTAGGCAAGGCCTCTACCACTGAGCCACACCCCCAGCCCCTCACTGGGGGATTCTAGGCAAGGCCTCTACCACTGAGCCACACTTCCAGCCTCTCACTGAAAGATTGTAGGTGGGCACTCTACCACTGAGCATATCACACATTTTTTTTTTCACTTTTTATTTTGAGACAGAGCCTCACTAAGTTTTCCAAGCCTACTTTAAGCTTCTGATCCTCCCTGCCTCAATCTCCTTAGGCTGCCATGACAAGGGTGAGCCACTACACAGAGCTTAATTCTCACTTCGTGTGTATGTGTATTTTGTATGTTCTCCTGATGTATGTGCGTGTGTCCATGCTTACCTACGCACGTGTGGAGGCCAAAAGAGGACATTATGTGTTCTACTCTGTCACCTTCTACCACGTTCCTGTGAGATGGGGTCTCTCACTGAGCCTCAAGCTACGTTGATGGCCAGCAAGCCCTGGGTCTCCACCCCTCAGTTCTAACTCTGGGTTCATACAAGCTTGCACAGCTGTGCCTAGCTTTTTCTGTGGGTGTCAGGGATTTGAACTCAGGTCCTCATGCTTGTACAGCCGGAGCTCCCGCCCACCAAGCAATCTCCCTAGTCCCTCATCCTGAGTTCTTAATTATGGGAACTTAGATGATTTGCTTTTCTGTACCTCAGTCTTGTGTTACAGAAAATTTTAATCCCAATCAGGGTTTTTTACCCGGCCTTGATCATTCAGTTCCAGGATAAAAGATAGTTTTTATATTTCTAATAAGCCTTAATCAGCACCAGGGCTGGGCAGATCTCCACCCTCTATGTTATTAAAATCTGCTTTCCTGCCAGGCAGTGATGGCACACGCCTTTGATCCCAGCACTTGAGAGGTAGAGGCAGGCGGATTTCTGAGAGGCCAGCCTGGTCTACAGAGTGAGTTCCAGGACAGCCAGGGCTACACAGAGAAACCCTGTCTCGAAAAAAACCAAACAAAAAAAATCTGCTTTCCTATGGATAACCCCAAGTTATTACTTACTATGTTTCGTCTGGGCTGCTCTTAGCTTCCATTGGCCAACCCTCAGGGCCACGACTTCATCACCTACAGAACCCATGGTGGCTTCTTTTCCATTCCAAACATAAAAAAAAATTTTTTTCTTTTTAATTTTAGAATTTTTTCCTAAGGACTTTATTTTCTTATATTTAAATTAAATTTTTTTCTCTATGTTTTTTTTTTTTAAATATATATTTAGCTTCTCTTTTTCTGTTCTTTATATTCAATACCTTATCAGGTTAGACTCTTGGTACCTTTAAGTTTGTACCTAGTGCTGAGTTAGCCCCGCCCCAGCTGCTCAGCTAGCTCAGCACTCCTTGGTTGGCCTTTCCGGAGCCTTGGCTAGGCCTCTCCAGCTTGCTCTGTTCCTGTGCAGCTTAGGCCTTTACCCCAGGCATCTGCCAGTAGTCTCTGTTCCCATGTGCCCTGCCATGTTTGGCTGTGCTGGCACCTCTCACTGGACAGTGGGCTGGGGACTCGGTGGACCTAGACTAGGCTCCCGTTCTTTTTCATGGGCCCCAGCATAAGGTGTTATTTCTGCAGTGAAGTGGAGGAGGAGCCTGCCTCTCTTGGGGGAACCTCAGCATTTGTTTTTATCAGTGGCCCAGCGAGTGCAAAGCCTTCCCAGGCGCTATAGTCGAGCTGATCCGAAGCACAGCAGCTTGGAAGCCATGTTTTTGGTGAGGTTTGGGGTTGTGTTTCTCTGCCTGGTAACTTGTCTCAAATAGTTTGGTTTTCTGCCCCACATAAGGTGTGCCAAAACATAGTGTTAGTATTCTGTCTAAACTCCACCTCCACAGTTACCCGGCTGTTGCCAGGTATGCCCCTCCCCACAGTTATCTGGCAACCGCCAGGTAGGCCTGGCCCACTATAAAAGGGGCTGCTTGCCCCTCCTCTCTCTCTTAATCCCATACTCTCTTACTCTTAATCTCTTACCCTCCTACCCTCTTGCCTCTCTGTCCCCTCCCCCCTTATTTTTCTTTCTTCTCCTTCTTCCATCTTCTTCCCCCCACCTTTGCCCTATCTCCTGAATAAACCTCGCCCTCCCCCCTGGAACTATGTGGTCTGGAGTGGTCTGTTTGCTGTGGTCAGACTTCTAATAACAACTAACACTGGTGCATTGGCTGGGAATAACAACTAACACTAGTGCGTTCGGTGGAGATCGAAAACTTTGGGAACCACTGTGCTGCCGGCTGCCGCAGACTGTTGCAACTGGCTCAACTCTACCTGGCTTGAGACAAAAGACTTAACAATGCCTGAATAGTTAATATAACAAAAAATGTTGCGGCTTGCTCATCTCTGCCTGGCTTGGCCTCTCAAGGGCTGGGATTAAAGGCATACACCACCACTGCCTGGCCCAAACTGCTGCTCTGGTCTTCGGGTCAGGGTCTAGAGGGAGAGAGAGTGGGGATAAGGGGAAGAGATGCTAGGAATGGAGACAAGACAGAGGTTCTGATCCAGTCTCTTTTATTGAAGGGAAATTTGGGGTATTTATACACTTTTGTCACGCCCCTTGTAGGGGCGTGGATATGACATAAGCCTTGCAGGCATAGATACCACGTGTACCATGTGCCTTGCAGGCATGGATAGCTGCTTTCTAGCCGTTTTCTGTTAAAAGTCGGCTCCCAACAGGTCCCCCTTTTTAATTATTTTTTCAAAAAGGAAGGCTGGGAAAACTTACGGAAAACGTGACTGTCTTAGGTTGGAACAAAGGACCCCAGCCTCCCTTTCCTGTCCTTGGATACTCAACAGCCATTGGTTGAGCTCCTGTCTTAGGATGGTGAGGCCTCCCTTCTTTTAGGGGCAAGGGTCTCGATATATTCTCTTACACGTCATTGATTATCCGGCTTAGTGCGTAAGTTAGGGGTTAATCCTTGTCAGTCTTGATGACAGAAGTTTCAGAGTCCCCTACTTCCAGCCTGTAATAATGGACCTCTATGGGTCTCATTTGAATAGCATCTATCTGTTGCCATACAAAAGCCATCAATCTCTTGAACAGCATAAACCTGAGAGACAAGAGACTTAATGCCTAAATAGTCAGTATAACAGCAACACTCTTTTTAAAGGGCAACACACAGAAATACAGAACTGATCATAGCTTTGATCTTAACAAAACAAGTAAGGAAATTCCCTGTCCCTGTTCAATCAATCTCAAACCCAAAAAACAACTATAATAACTGTGGTAGTGGGTTTAAACAATGTACCCCACTAAATTATAGGTCAGGAAATCAAGAGTCCAATAGAGCCACCCTGGAGATTCGGGTGGTGATGTCTCCTTCAGCACTGAGAACTTCCCAAGTCAGGTTTGCTCGTTCATCTGTTCCAGTTTGAAGGCAATTGTGAAGCATCTTCATGTTTCCTTCATATTTCCTGCAAAGAAAAAATACGCTTCTCAGGGGGTTTCTCCTCCTGGATTTGTTATTGTTGTCTATTTGTTTAATCAGTCTTTCTGGCAGCCAACGTGCAGCATCTGCAGTTGGGGAATACATGCAAACAGAACCTCTTCCCCAGATAAGCACTGGGTCTGGTCCATTCCAGGTTCCAGTTAATGGGTCTTTCCAGAGGACTGTTGCAAAAAAAAAAAAATTATCAGGATGCCAGAATCTATCTGCAGCAGATTTTTCTTCAGAATTCATTAGGGCTGCACATAATCAATCCCAACTGGGATAACAGATCTCAGCCCCAGAGATTAATGGGAAGGCCTGAGATGACATAGGGTTGTATATTTCCTGTATTTCCTTCTTTATCTTTCCATGTCAGCACCTTAGAGCTTTGTTGTGGGTTTTGACTTTGGCCAATACCCCTTAAGTTGGTTAATGTTGGAGTCAGGCCAGGTGGCAGGCCAATCACTTTGTTTTAGGATAGTCACATCAGCTCCTGTGTCAACCAAGCCTTGGAATGCCTTTCCGTCCAGCCATAGTGTCATCATAGGTTTTTGTTTAACTATAGGTTGTACCCAGTATGCATCAGAGGAACCAAAGCCTTGATCCCCTCTTTTAGGATTCTTATACTTGTGATTAGTAGGGTACAATGGAAGTAACAATAGTTGAGCTATCCTCTTTCCTGTAGCAATGGTGACTATATTCTGAATTGTCTGTGCCATTACCTTAATCTCACCCTGATAATCATTATCTATAACTCCAGGAAAAATTTGTAGTCCCTGCATAGTAGTACTGCTTCTTCCCACTATCAGGCCAAACACATGTGGATAGAGAGGTCCAAACACTCCAGTGGGTAAGGCCTGAGGTCCCATTTCTGGGGTTAATACTGTGTGGGTGGCGGAACTGAGATCCAGTCCTGCGCTTCCTGGTGTTGCTCGACTAAGTTCAGAAAGGGATTGGTGTTTGCTGGTATGACACTGACTGCTCCATAAGCCTGTTTCGGCTTATGTTGGTTCGGGGCCTGGAGCTGGCCCCTGTTCCCGTTTCCCTGATTATGGGAAAGGGTGTTTCCTTGTGCGTCTCTTTAGGACCTACATTCACTAGCCCAATGCCTTCCACATTTGCAACGTGAGCAGAGCCCAGGCTGTCTGCTGGGCTGTCTCTGGGTTAACTCATTTTCTGCCTTGCAATCTCTCGCAAAGTGTCCAGGCTTGCCACATTTAAAACAGGTCTTTTTATATCTTCTTGCCAAAAATTCTCTTACTGATTGTCCTTGCATGGCAGCAGCCATAGCTAAGCCCTGTTGGTAGGAGGGACCTATGTCAGAACAGAGTCTGATATACCCCATAAGGTCTGTCTTTTTCCTGTAGGGTCTAATGGCTGCTTGACAGGCAGAATTGGCATTTTCATATGCAAGTTGTTTCACATAATCTACACCTGCCTCTGCATTACCAAAAATCCTCCCTGCTGTTGTCATTAATCGATGAACAAAGTCAGAAAATCATTCATCAGGCCCTTGCCTGACTGTTGTTAAAGATGCACCAGGGTCTCCCTTTACCAGGAGTTTACGCCAAGCCTTCATGGCTGCATTTTGAATTTGAGCATATAAACCTGGGTCATATTGCATTTGGTTACTACTAGAAGCAAATTGCCCTTCTCCTACTAAGGCATCAAAGGATCAACCATTGCCTGCCTGAATGTTTCTACTAGCTGTCTCTTTACAATTCTCATGATATCTAGGGCCCTGTCTTCTGAGAAGACATAGTAAATCAAGAGAATAAATATTGCAATACTGATAAATGATAAGGTGTCTATGTTCCCTAAGTTGATTCCTGTCAAACCATTTGAAATATCATCATATAAAGCCCAAAAGATATCCATTGTTTTGGTCATCTTTAAGTATCAAAAGGTTATGTGTCTTTTTTATATCAAAGAATTACTTGGTCCGGAGCTCTCGGTTCACTGTTTCTGCCTGAAAAACGACCTCACAGGCAGTTGAGTTCTAGGATCAACTGTCCCTCCTTGCAGTTTTTACAGGGCACTGAAACTTTGTAACTTCTTTGTAGGCCCTCAGACCCATTCAGCTTTCAATACACACTGGTGCTGCAGCCTAGAAAGCTGCCGAGCTGTATTCAGAGATTAGGGTGCAATGAACTTTTATCTCAGGTTAGTTATGTCCTAAGTGAACTACTCTATTCCCCAGCTATGAGATCCCTTACAACCTGTGGTTTTCTAAGCCACGTTCTCCTCCTCCTTCTTGTCCTTCCACCAATGGCTCCAATGGCTCCAACCACTCCTCCAGCTCCCTGTCCTACGCTCCCTGTCCTATGTCACCTCTCTGGGTCTCTCGTTCCCTCTGCCTCTCGTTAAGCGCCAAAAATGTTGCAACCGGCTCCGCTCTACCTGGCTTGAGACAAAAAACTTAACAATGCCTGAATAGTTACTATAACAAAAAAATGTTGCGGCTTGCTCTGCTCTGCCTGGCTTGGCCTCTCAAGGGCTGGGATTAAAGACATACACCACCACTGCAGGGCCCAAACTGCCGCTCTGATCTTCGGGTCAGGGTCTAGAGGGAGAGAGAGTGGGGATAAGGGGAAGAGACGCTAGGAATGGAGACAAGACAGAGGTTCTGATCCAGTCTCTTTTATTGAAGGGAAATTTGGGGTATTTATACACTTTTGCCACGCCCCTTGTAGAGGCGTGGATATGAGGTAAGCCTTGCAGGCGTGGAAAGCTGCTTTCTAGCCACTTTCTGTTAAGTCTGCTCCCAACAGCAGACCAATGCCACGTGGCCTGCCTCCACTTCCGCCGCCATCACCTCTACGCCATGTGGACTGCTGATGTAGGCCTCTTTCCCCTGCTCCTCCATCATTTGTAGCCACCTGCAACCATTTAGTTCAGCCGGTTTGCCTGAAAAGCAGCGGGTCCACCACCCTGCTTGCTCTCTTCCCTTCTGGTCCTTAGCTCTGCTCTGAGTCTACTCCTTGCACCCTGCCAGGGACCCTCTCTGGGACTTGTTTCCCCATGTGCGCAACCACCCACACAAAGGGCTTGGCTGCCTGCACACTCAAGGGAGGCTCTCTCTCTCTCTCTCTGCCTGGGACCTGTAAAGTGAGTGTTAGCAGTGCCTTCTGCCACAAGAACAGCTAACATGAACATTGCTATGACACGCTTCTCCTTACCCACTGCTGACTCTAGCTGCCAGAGGCACTGGGCAGTGACTTCCGGCTGCTAGTAGGAAGTCCCGCCCTGCTGCCACAGTGGACCTGACCTGCAGCACCTATGCTGTGGGCCCATAGCACAACCCTGGCTCATGACCTGTGGCCTACAGCCCCAACCTGTCAGCCATTTGATCATATGCCACTGTTGTCAGCTTTCTTATTCTGGTCCTACCCAAATGTTTCCTTGCTAATACTAAAATGTGCTTTTCTCTACCTACAGAACCTGCCAAAGCTACTTAAGACTCTTTCCTATCCTGTTTTACAGATTTTTACTACTGCTATTAAATTCTATTCAGTTACAACTAATCCTTATGGCTCTCAATCTTGTCAGAAGTCTGCTAATACTATATTTAAGTTTATGGCTGACAGAATTCCCAAAGCCTTTAACAACTGACCCAAAATGATTTCAGAAGACTTGGACACCTAGAAGATACAGCCTGGATTGTATGTGATGATACAATCACTAACAAATGCAGTGGACTAAACTGGATGCCCTGAGTCAAATGACTTGGCTAAACCAAGGTAAGTCATTTCTCATGTCACACGTATCCATTCCACAGAGAAAAAGCCCTGCGTCTTCTGTGCTTGGAAGCCAAACTGACTTCGCCCAAGAGACTATGGAGACCAGGGGAACTGTTGGCTAGTGGACTCTGTCATTTTAAAAAATAATATATAACTGGTAGATTATTGTTTACTCTTTCTCAGACTTCTGACTACATTGACAGCTAGACTTTCACAGATATTATCTGTTACCTCATTAGCTAAACTCAGTTGCCATCAATTAAATGCTTCACATTTCCTCTTCTTGCTATGCCACTGTCCTAATGTTATCTGAGTTCCTATTGTAGAGTGAAAAATTATAAAAATAATTTTATAAAATGTATATAGGCTTTTCTCTAAGCCTCACTTTAAAAGACATGGAAAATTTTCTCTGAAGCAAGATAAAAATGTAGAGTGGCTGGTTTCAGGAACCGGAAGAGAGGAACTGCACCCTGCCCCCATCGACTGGTACAGCCTGCTCATGTTCAAAAAAGTAAAACAACCAATCGTGTGAACCCCCGTGAAAGTTCCCCCCTTTTCCCACACTGTTCATATATAAACCCTAGACCCCTGAGCCGAGGGGTCAGTCCCTCTATCTCCTATGTGAGATATGGAAATATGGGCTGACCCAGAGCTCTGATATTAAACTGCCTCATGTGTTTGCAGCAAGCCAGTCTCTCATGAGTTTTTGGGTGGGCGCCATCCTGAGACTTGAGTGGGAATCCCCCTTTGGGTTTTTTCACTATAAACTTGCCTACCTCTAATAAAACATCCCACTATAGGATCCAACAAAGGTTCATCAAGGAATAAGGTTTGCACAACAAAAGCTTGTAAACAGGAGAAGTCACTAGTAGGCTCAGACCTTCAGCTCTAGAACTTAGCCTTACAATACATAACAACAGCCCGCACCTCAACAGTCTTGTTCTCTGGGCTCAACAGCAATACCAGCTGACAGGACAGGGCAGCAGCTCAGAGAGTTACCACACTTATCCAGCCACTCTTTGTCAGATGCCTGCTTTGGGTTAGATGAGAAAGAAACAGAGCAGGTTAGACACTGGGAATTCAGTGGTGGACTCCTGTGTGGGAAGAATTGATGCCAGTGTTAGGCGGAAACAGGTGCTGTGGGAACTAAAAGAAAGCTGGGTGTGGTTACACACTCAATTCTAGCACTTGGAAGGCTGAGGCAGGAGGATTGCAAGTCGGAGGCGACAGAGGAGCACTGGGATGGCTGAGCAGGTGCAAGGCAGTTCCAGGAATCCCCGGGGTGGGGGGGGGGTGTGGAAGGAGGAGAATTAATACTCACAGTTGTCTTCCCTCCCTTCCTCTCTCCTTCCCTCTGTCTCTTTCCTCTCTCTCTCTCTCTCTCTCTCTCTCTCTCTCTCTCTCTCTCTCTCACACACACACACACACATATGTGTGTGTGTACTCCTGCATGTGCAAACACACACACACAGGCACACACACATATATTTACAGTCTGACTACAGAGAGAGATGGATGTCAATGCCCTTTGAGCTCTTGCCTTTGTTTGCATCCTGTCAGTTGGGATCACCCATGCTTAGGTGGATGGAATGGTACCAGCCACACTTAGCATGGGTCTTCCCACCTCAATCAATCTTGTTAAATCCTCACAGAGGTGCCCAGAGGTTTGTTTTCATGGTGAATCTAAAGCCCGTAGGTTGACAGTCAAGATGATCATAGATGGTATCTCTGTTGAAGGTACAGTTAAGCTAAGAGCAGAATGAGCCCAGGGTGAGTCCTGTAGATACTGGGGGAGCCTCTGAGAAGGGCCCGTGGGGATAGAAGCTACTTAGGTTTTACCTGAGCCCTGGATTCAGGGATCTGCCAGGGAAGATCCAGGTCTCTCTGCAGCCGAGGGTCTGGTCCCTGTCACTATTTTCTCATCAGATAAGCAAAGGTCACTTGACTTGTGGGAGAAATTGTCACACTGCACCTTGGCCCCTCATTTGTGTGGATGTGACAGCTCACTGTTCTCCTTGGGTTCTTGTGAATGACTCCAACTAGCTCTCTCCAGATGCCAGGCCAGGACTCAATGTTCCATCGAGGACAAATCTGGAAAACAAGGAAATTGGAGGAGGTCCCACCATAGGCTAGTATGGTTGCCTGTCCACATCTGGACACCAAGAACCAGTATGTGATGTTCCTGTGCCCTGCAGAGAAAGCACTTTGACTTCCTGTCTCCCACAGTGGAATCCAGAGGGCTCCTCCTGAGGACCCAGAAGGTTGTAGTATTGGTAAGCTGCTCTCTGAAGAGGGAAATGGGGTCCTACTCTGTGCAGTCAAGTCAAAATCACAGACTTCACCTCAAAGAGGACAAAAGATCATTTATTTCAGAGCTAAATGTGAGGGAACGGATTTTGATTGCTCAAATTCCATGTTCCAATAGAGGTGTTACATGTAGCCAGTCTTTGTTACTTTGTGAGTTCTTCTTTCTTCCACCATAGTCAGCTGCTGTGGACAATCTGAAGCAGCCTCATCTCCCACATTGGTGATTAAAATGAAAACATATTCTTATAATATTTCTGTGTTTTTTCAAAGACACCAAAAACTCCAAAACTGTCACTGTAGCTACATGTGACTGTTATTAGTTACACAACAAAGAAATAAGTCAATGTAGCAACCAAATACACAGGGTTGGGAATCACAGGCTGCTTGCAGTAGATGAAGGAAACAGCTATAGGCTTCAGATACAATCTGATGACATCCTTAGCTTTTAGATTGGTGAAAGCTAGTGGTCTGCTAAGGTCACATAAGACTGCAATAGTTACAAGGACATTAGGTCAGACACAAATGAGTATGAATAGCTTTCAGAGGGATTGAAAACAGTCCGGGATTTACTTGGCTCTGGTTTGCAACATTATTTTAGGGTTTGCTTTTTTTTTTTTAAGTGTGTGTATGTGCACATGTGTGTGCATATGTGTATACATGAGTACAGTGCCTAAAGAGGCCAGAAGGCGGCATCAAACCCCTTGGGGCTAGAGTTACAGGAAGCTACGAGTCACCAACCTGGGTGCAGGGAACTGAACTCTGGTCCCCTGCAAGAGCAGCCAGTGCTCTTAATCACACTGTGCTGACTCTCTGGCCCTGGTCTGTAACATTTGACTATGCAGAATCTTGAAGTCCCTTTACCTTGTAGAATCTTTATCGATCCTTCTCCCCTCCCCCTTTCTTCGTCCCTCTCTTCCTTCCTTCCTTCCTCTTCACCCCTATCTGCTTCTTTCTTTTTCTAGAATTTTTAGTTCACCTAGACCCAGGATCGCAAGGACAGGTGAAACAAATAGCCAAGATGAGTTTCCAGGGTCAATGCAGGGATTATGAGGGGTGTGTGTGTGTGTGTGTGTGTGTGTGTGTGTGTGTGTGTGTGTTTTCCCCTACTGCGAGTTCCTATCCAGCCTGGGTCACCTACAGAAATCTTGTCCCCCAAATACACTGACCCTGCCTTGGTGGACCAAGTTCCTTCCATCCTGAACCTCATTAGGGCCATCTAGACAGACAAGTGCCTCTGCCTTTCAGCTCTGGAACACTGGCTCAGGACCCCTGCAGAGACTCCTTGAGTTAAATGAAGCCAGATTTTTGGACCTTGTCTAAACTTGTTTCCTCAAGGGCTGGTGAGATGGCTTAGTGGGTGAAGGCGCTTGCTGCCAAGGCTGACAATGAGTTTGATTCCCAGGACCCACATGGTGGAAGGAGAGAACCAACTCTCAGGAGTTGTCCTCTGACCTCCACATGTAATCTGTCGCATGCGCCCCTATAAATAAATGTAGTTGAAAATTTTAAAACAAACAAAGCCCTCCCCTTTCCTTCTGCCGTGACTGAACATCGAATGTACTTTCTCAGGAATGCTACTCAGTCAGACTCCCATTGAGCTGCAGCCCAGCCTTAGACTCCCTTTTCTGGGGTGGGGCGGGGTGGGGGATGGGCAATGCCTGGTTCTGGAAAGGCTGGGCTGTTACTCAAGCTCAAAGCCCAGAGCTTCCCAGGGTGAGGTGCCACGTGAGCTCCAGGCCACGTTCTCCCACGAGGACACTGCAACCTGACTCTCAGGTCCCTGGTTCTCAGGACACCTGAGACTGTCCCAGGTGCAGACGTCTTGGGGAGGGCAGGGACAAGAACCTGGGCTTTTATTATGACTTAAACTGCTGGGTGACAGGTTTGTTCCCAACAACCAGGACTCAATATGATGGGCCATACTGGGCAGAGGTCCAGGCAGGACCAGTGTTAAAACCATGCTGATGTTCTGTGTGGGAGGAGGGCTGACGACAAACTCTCTCTTGGGACCCTACCAGGGCCTCCTATGGCCTTTACAGAGCATGCGTGTCCCTGGCTAAACCTGCCCTGGGAGATGAATTACAGTGTATGTGTGCATGTGTGTGTGTGACGTCCGCACGTGGGTGTGCGTGTGCGTGTGCGTGTGCGTGTGTGTGTGTGTGTGTGTGTGTGTGTGTGTGTGTGTGTACGTGCATTCCAGGTACTTGGTAGGCTGAGTCAAGAGGATCACAAGTTTCTTTAAAAAAAAAAAATTAGGCTGGAGAGATGACTCAGCAGTTAAGAGCACTGACTGCTCTTCCAGAGGTCCTGAGTTCAATTCCCAGCAACCACATAGTGGCTCACAACCATCTGTAATGAGATCCGATGCCCCCTTCTGGTGCACAGTTGTACATGCGGAGAGAAGACTCATACATAAAATAAAATATTTTTTTTAAGATTTATTTATTTATTTATTTAATGTATATGAGCACACTGTCACTCTCTTCAGACACACCAGAAGGGGGCATCGGATCACATTACAGATGGCTGTGAGCCACCATGTGGTTGCTGGGAATTGAACTCAGGACCTCAAGAACAGCCCATGCTCTTAACCACTGAGCCCCAAGAATATCAAGTTTCAGGCCAGCCTACATAGTACAGTGAGATCAAAGACACCCTGGTGCAACTTAGTGAGACCCTGTTGAAAATTAAAAGTGAAACCAGGTGGTGGTGGAGCACGCCTTTAATTCTAGCACTCAGGAGGCAGAGGCAGGGAAGTTTGAGGAGTTCAAGGCCAGCCTGGTCTACAGAGTGAGTTCTAGGACAGCCAGGGCTACAGAGAAACCCTGTCTGCAGAAAAAAAGAAGGGGTTGGAGGAGAACAACAGACATGTGAGGGTGAGGCCCGGGTTCCAACCCCAGGACAGGAGTGTTTGTCTTGTATACTGTATGACAGTCCCCTCTGTGCCCTCACTGAACACATTTGACATGGCACAGTTTATACCCACACTCTTTTCTTTTCACCCCTGGACCTCCAGAAAGGCTGACTGGGGCCTTTTACTAAGTCTTTGCTTTCTCTCTCCTCAAGTCTTCCCTGGAAAGGTCCAAAATCTCCTTCCTTCTGTCTCTGCTACCAGGTAAGCAGAGGGGTACACATGGACAGGTTGCACACCTGTAGGAGACTGTCTTTCTCACCAGGGAGATGTCCAATGTCCCTACCACCTGAGTCAAGAGAGAGCCGTCTTTCATGGCAGGAATGTTGAGAAGCTGGGAGTGGAGACTGACTTTGTTCCTTGAGGGGGTGGGGTGTACATCCCCTGAGGTCCAGCCTTCCAGGCCTCTCCCAGAAGGCTACCTTTTATATGCACCTGGAGCTTTGAGAAGTAACTGATGGGTCACCCCTGGGGGTGGGGTGGGGACAGGGAAGGACAAACTAGAGGCCCAAGAGCCTTGCCAACCACAGGAATGCCTCTGGTCACCCAGGGCAGAGGAGTGGCTTGTCACATGGCAGGCTCACCTCGGGAGACCTGGCTTACCCCTTTGCAGACATTTCTGTGTGTGAAGACCTACGTCTACCTGCAGTGTGTGACCCAAAGGTGTAGACAATCATGGGGGAGACTGGGATCAGACTCCCTGGCTACCAGAGGGTGCTCCCATACAGTGCTCATCAGGACAAGTGAAGAAATCTCTCAAGGATCTCTGACCCTTGGGTTGGCCTTCAAGGACTCCCACCCTGGGCTCTACATATCCACCATTCCTTGCTGGCCCTGTATAGTCTTCCTGGAGCCATCTCATGTCAAGCCTAGCTGAGGGTGTCCGCTCTAGCATGTGCTCTCCATTTGGCCTTCTCCATGGTCCACTCAGGAGAGGCCTAGAGGGAGCCCAAGCCAGGGGTCAGGGAGCACCACCCTTGGTAGACTAGTTGGCAGCTCCCTCTGCTGTGCTCCACGTGGTTTGGGAAGGGACTTCTTCCAGAGCTAAACCTCCTGGTACTTTTGCCAGGTTGTGATGGGTGGGGGAGGGGGCTCTGTATCTGCCAGATGAGAGAACCAAAGAGATGAATGAGGGCAAAGGTGAATGAAATGTGGGGTGTCTGAGTATATCAAAGGTGGGGGATGAATCGATGAGATGCTGTGGGGTGAATGAGGGTGTCAAGTGTATGGGAAAGAATGAATGAGAGGGTAGGGGGGTTGAGTTTGAAAGACTGAGTGCCATCTGGACTGGCCTCAGGCTTCTGAGAATGTGGTCCTTGACTTCATGTCCCTCGTGGGTAGTATGGAGAGCCCCTGGGGGCTAAGGAAACTTAGCCCTAAGCAACTGCACAATTTCCCAAGCTCAGGCTATCCCAATAAGTTGCCAGGGCAATAAGCACTTATTGTGCACCTGCTGTGTACCTCCCCTGCCAGTCTCCTGGTCACTTATGAATTTGCTGACCCCCACTCAGCCTGTCTCCACCTCGCTTGCAGCCCTGGTCACTCTGTCCTCTGCAGGCCTCTTCTTGTCCTGCCTCTTTCATAGCTGGTCCTTGGATTCCTTCAGATCTCAGCACATGGAGTCACCTCCTCAGGGAGGCCTTCTTTGACTACACTAATTTATACTTGCTGCCCCCCATCTCTTTCATTTTTTTTCAATAATCTGCACTGAGTCTCTCTTACATTTTTATTTTATGTATGTACACATGTTCTTATTTGGATCAGAGGTATCATTACATCTGGCTTTCTAGCTTGCTTGCTTGTTTAAACAGGATTTTTCTGTGTAGTCCTGGCTGTCCTGGAACTCTCTGTAGATCAGGCTAGCCTTGAACTCAGAGATCCACCTACCCTTTCCTCCCAAGTATTAAGATTAAAGGCCTGGCCGGGCGTTGATGGTGCACGCCTTTAATCCCAGCACTTGGGAGGCAGAGGCAGGCAGATTTCTGAGTTGGAGGCCAGCCTGGTCTACAGAGTGAGTTCCAGGACAGCCAGGGCTACACAGAGAAACCCTGTCTCGAAAAACCAAAAAAAAAAAAAAAGAAAGAAAAAAAAAGGATTAAAGGCCTGTGCCACTTTAGCCTGTCATGGCTTATTCTCTTTATAACCTTTCATTTTTAAATTATGCAAGATGGGACCAGGGCTTCATGAAGGTTAGGCCAGCACTCTACTAAGCAAAGCCACACCTCCAGCTCTCCCTGTGCACTTTGTGAGGTCAAAATTGATCAGATATGTGCCAGGGTTTGTTGCACATGCCTTTAATCCCAGCACTTGAGAGACAAAGGCAGAGTTTGAGGCTAGCCTAATCTACAGAGTTCTAGGATAGCCAGGGCTATACAGAGAAACCCTGTCTCAAAAAACAGAAAATAAAAAAGGCATTTCCTAGCCCAATTCCAGGTTTTACCTTTTCTTTTGTTTTTCTTCCCTTCCCCTTCCTTCCTTCCTTCCTTCCTTCCTGTCTGTCCTTCCTTCCTATCTGTCCTTCCTTCCTGTCTGTCCTTTTGCCTGTCTTCTTTTTAAGATAAAGTCTCACTGTGTAGCTCTGGCTGGCCTGGATCTCTCTATGTAGACCAGGCTAGCCTCCAATTTATAGAGATCTGCCTGCCTTTGATTCCAAGTGCTGAGATTAAGGACAAGCAACACAATGACTGATTTTTATCGTAATCAGACTATGTTCTCATCCAAGGTACCTCAGGAGCTAGTCCATAATCTCAGTTCTGGAAAAGGGTATTTATGAATGAGTGTCCTTGAGAAGCCTACACTCTCAAGCCTACACTCCTGATCCACCGTGCCTTATACTCTCCTCAGGCTCTTTCCCTCCAATTAACCCAGTGCTTATGATCTGTGTAAGACGGGCTGGCTATAGTTCAGTGGGTACCTAATATGCACGAAGCCTTAGCTTCCATCCCTAACCATGCGTAAGCTGGGCATGGTAGCACACACCAGTAATACCATCACTCAAAAGGTAGAAGCAGAAGGATCAGAAGTTCAAAGTTATTCTCGGTTGAGTTCAAGACCAGCCTGGGATACAAGAGACCTTACCAAAAAAAGAAAAAAGAAAAAAGAAAGAAAGAAAAGAAAAAAAAAAGAAGAAAGATTTAAAAATGCCAGGCCTGGGCATGGTAGTAAATACCTTTAATTCTAGCAGTTGAGAGGCAGAGGCAGGCAGATATCATCTTTGAGTTTTTGGGTTCAGCCTGGTCTACATAGTAAGCACTAGGCTTATCAGAGCTAACTAGTGAGAAACTATCTCAATAAACAAGCAAGCAAGCAAGCAAGCAAACAAACAAACAAAGCTGTTTATTGCTCTCTCAGAGCCTCTCCTACTTTTAGGAGCTTCTAAAATTTTCCTTAACAAATCTATATTTGTTATGTTTAATAAAAAGAGGTTTGGGAGCCGGACAGTGGTGGGGCAAGTCTTTAATCCTGGCACTCAAGAGGCAAAGACAGGGAGGTCTCTGAGTTAGCCTGGAGGCCAGCCTGGTCTACAGAGAAAGTTCCAGGACAGCCAGGGCTATACAGAGAGATGCCCTGTCTCAAAAAACTAGGGGAGCGGAAAGGCTTTGGGGCCAGAGAGATGACTCTGCAGTTAAGAGTGTTCTTACAGAGGACCCGAGTCCTATAGCTGCAATATCCAGCATCCCCTCTGTCTTCTCCGGACACTCGAATGTATTTGTACATACCCACAGTCACATACATACAAATATTTTATTTTTAAATCTTTTCTTAGGTGTAGTGGTACGTTCCTTTAATCCTAGCACTCAAGAAGCAGAGGCAGGTGAAAAATCTCTGAGTCTGAGGCCAGTCTGGTGTACATACTGAGTTCCAGGTTAGGCAGGTCTGCATCATGAGATTCTGTCCCTAAAACGACAGCTCTTTTATTATCTCCATTATTATTTCTGCTGCATACTGGCTCAATCTGATATTCATTTTTGTGGTCCAGGATGTGGTTCTTTTCATGACTGGAAATCTCTCACCGATTATGAGAACACCCTCAGGCTGTTCTACTTTGCCTAGGCTGCCAATCCCGCCCATCTGAGTGAGCAGAGGGTACCTGTAGGCAGGGAGGAGGCCTGGTCTCCAAATGAGAACATCCAGACCTTTAGCTCTGTCACCATCCTGTGTGACCAGTCACTCCTGCTTGCCTAATTTCATTGCCTGAGCCTGGAGCTAGTCCACTTCCCTTCCACCCCTTCTTGCCTGTAAGTCTCCAGGCTGTATTACTCGCTCTGGTTACTGGCATGGCTCCTGCTTCTCTCTGATTGAACCTCTGCCCCCTGTCCCCCTGCTCCCCTCCCCCAGCAGCTCCAGAGTAGTGCATGCCCCTGGGAAGAGAGGCTGACTGCAGGGCATGATTCTGCATCTTTGCAGCCCCCAGCTGGTAAGCAGGGCAAAGCCTTTCTGGCTGGTTGGTCCTGTCCTGACTGGGGATAGGCATGAGTTGAGGGGACAGAGGCATGAATGCAGAAGACAGTATTCCCTTAGGCTGAATAAACACAGGTCAAAGTTTCCCTTTCTGGAACTATTAGAAGGCTATGTTTCCCAAACCCCTGGTTTTTGAAATCCTCCTGTGTACCTATCATTGGGATTAAAAAGAGCCTACTGCTATACCAGATGAACGGGATACTTTCTCCTCCTTCAGTGCTGGGATGAAACTGAGCTTTCCAGATCTATCCTCTACACTGAGCGACATTCCCTGCTCCACGGCAATTCTTTTGTACCTGTGGTATATGGTACGTGTGTGCACTTGTGGGTACGCTCGCCACTGTAGGCACTTGAGGCCAGAGGCAGATATGAAAATGTCTCCAATTGATCTTCACAAAAAGGGCTGCTCACTGAACCTGCAGCTTAGGGTTCTGGTCAGGCTGGCCAACCAGCTACTTCCAGGAAATCCAACTCCTGGTACTGGGTTACAAAGACACAAGGCCATGCCTGTCTTTCTATGGAGGTGTGGAGAGTCCAAAGTCAGGCCCTCACGCTCAGCGGCAAGCACTTTACCTACTGAGCTGTCTCCTCAGCTCTCAGCACCTTTATTTTATTTATTTTTTTTCGTTTTTTGAGACAGGGTTTCGTTGTATAGCCCTGGCTGTCCTGGAACTCACTCTGTAGACCAGGCTGGCCTTGAACTCAGAAATCCGCCTGCCTCTGCCTCCCAAGTGCTGGGATGAAAGGCGTGCGCCACCACCGCCCAGCAACTCAGCACCTTTATTTACCCACCTCCTCGATATTTCTCACTAGAGGGCAGGGCACTCTAGACTTCGTTTGACAAACATTTATTAAATGGCATACCTGTAACCATGTGCCCTGTACATATTTCATGGCACATCTCTGACCCCAGCCTGGGGTCAGGCACAGACTCAGCCATGACTTGCAGACGTGGGGACACATGATTTGGCAAATGAGGGAAGGCTGGGACCCCCTAGACCCTAGTGGTCCTGTGAAACACCTGTCTGGAGGTTATCTCCACAGAGACAGGATCAAAGCTCAGGCCAGTCTGCAAACTCCTCCCCCCAGGGCAGGTCATTTTCTGGGCCTAGAGGAGGGGAAAGATTCCATCCACTGAGATTTCAACTCAGAGCTCTGTGGAAGTAAATTTTCGGTGAAATTGGGCAAAGGCTGCTTGCAAAAGCAAGAAAAGCGGAGCCCTGCGGGCAGGCTCTAAGACACAGATGGTCCCACTCTGGTCTAGCTTCAGGCTGCCTGTGCATTATTGGTACCAGATCACGTAAAGGCCCAGGGAATAGAGATTTAGGGGCAGCTGATCAGTGCAGGTAGTAGGAAACTGGAGTCCTGCTCTACATTGTCTTGTTACCAGTCCCTCTGCACCCCTAGAGTAAAGGCAGCAGCTAGGGCAGACAGGCAGGAGGGCCTGACAGTTCTCTCAGTCCAGTCGCCAGGGAACCTGGGTGCTTGGTGTTCAAAGCTCTAACCAGTGAGCCACCCTATGTAGTAAGGCCAAAGAAACCAGGAACACACAAGCCTATCTATACTGAGAGTATGTACCCCTGACACCTATTTCTGGGCCTCCCCACTGGAGTGGAGGGACCATGACTACAAGCATGCCTCTGGCTGTATTCAGGAAGTGCCACTGAAATGGCAGCCATGGCTGGAGTCCAAAGCCCCAGGTCCCACCAGATTCCTGCTGTATCCTTACTCCGGCCTCGATGCACCTGGATACCTGACTCCTCGGCTGTGAACTCAGTCTCCTAATCCACATCTGGCACTTCCATCCTTAGTCACGGCATACCGTAGGCTTGTCTGCCAGTGGGTTTCAAAGGCCACTTGGGTGTGCCCATCTTCAGACTACCCTCTCTGGAGGAGTGGGCTTGGGGTCAGGAATCATCTGTACTGGAACACTTAGGGACCCTCAGAGGCAGCTCAGAGCAGGCCATATAGCTCCTGGACATGAAGGCCATGCGCCATATCTAAAACACCTTGTGATACCATGGCTTGGTTTTTAAGTACTGGAGACGAAACCCAGGAGCACTTGTAAGGCAGGTACTCTACCACTAAGCCACACTCCCAGCCTTGGAACTGGTCAAGTAGACCAGGCTGACTTTACCTAAGTGCTCTGCCTCCCAAGCACTGGGATTAAAGGCAGGTACTACTATACCTGTACCTAGCTGTCTTTTATCTTTAGAGACAGGGTCTCACTATGTGGCCTTGGATGTCCTGGAACTCAATACATAGACCAGGCTGGCCTCAAATTCAGAGATCCGCTGTCTCTGCCTCCTGCATGCTGAGATTAAAGGCATGGCCACCATGCTCAGCTTATTTTTATCAAAGAGAAAATGCCTTTGCTTGCTGTCCCCAGCTCCCTACTTGACTGTTTCCACCCATTTCCCCGTCAGTCCTCACTGCAGACTGCTCAGCACAGGTGACAGACTCAATGTGATTCCCGCTCCTCACAGCTTCTGTCATCACACCCACTACTGTGGTTCAAATCACTACCCACCCTGTACTGAACACAGTAAGCCACACCCCACTGGCAGGTTGGAGGCTGGTTTTTATACAGAGGTAACTCACAGGGTAATCACCAGCCTGCTGCTGCAGGTCACCAGTCAGGCAGAAGTCCCATCAGTGATGGCTTCGGGGAAGATGATGTTATACGGACTGCCACAGTCACACCAGACACAAGCAACGGCCCACGGGCACTGAGCAGGGCAGGAGGGGCAGCCTGGCAGCTGATGACAACGGTGCCTTCTCAGGACACTGGATTAGGAACCAAGAAGCCCAACAGTATCTCTGGAGCCCCAAGACTCCAGGTACTCTAATCTAATATCTAACTCTCACATTTGCCCGGGGAATAGCCTCAACCCACTGTGTAGTTGGGGATGTCCTTAAACTTCTGATCCTGAGATTACAGGCATGCCTCACCATGCACAGCTGGGCCAGTAAACTTTACTTTCTAGAGATGCCTTGAGGGAATACAGATACCCGGACATTTATCAAAGTATTCAACAGAGCTGGCACATAGAGGTATTTACTTAGTAATTCTTTTTGTTTTTTTTTTTTGTGGAGCTGAGGACTCAGGGCCTTAATTATGCTAAGTAAGCACTCTACCACCGAGCCCCAGTCCTAGCTACTGTTACTAATTCTCAGACAGGGTCTTGTTATATATAGCCTAGGCTGGCCTTGAACTTGCTCTGGAGCCTAGACAGGCCTTGACCTTTTGATCCATTGGCCTCAACCACCCAAGCAGCTGGGATGAGAGGCTGGCATGCCCTGGCTTCAATAAATAATTCTTAAATTCTCATATAGGACCTTTCTCTATCGAACATGGTGGGAGCCCCCTCTGCAGATTGGTTATGGCACGGCTACCTTGGAAGACTCCTTGGAGCCTGCAGGAGTGCCCAGGACCCCAGAATACACAGTGCCAGTACAGCTGATGGGGGAGGGAGGCTGCACCCCCTGGGAGGTCCCTGCAGAGCCTGGGTATACACTGGAGGCATTAGGATTAGGACCAAAGTGGTTCTGCACATAACACAGGCCGGAAGCAGGCTGGTATGGAGGTAGGCTGGGCATATGTCCAGGAGGCCAGGAGGCCAGTTTCTGGCCACTGGCATGCTGCATCTGGGTGAGAGGGTGACTTGGAGTCAGATGAGGGTGGCAACTCTGTGTTGGGTAGGAGCCAGGTGCAGGGTTCAGCCTGGAAAGGAATAAAAGACAGTGACTCTTTGCTAGGGACAAGGTACACATGCTATGTCCTGAGGTAACAGCATAGGTGGGACCATAGCCAGCACTAGGTTTCAAGGAAGAGGAAAGATTGACCGGGGGGGGGGGGGGGGGGGGGGGGGGGGGGGGGGG
>JANHMN010000023.1:17316994-17333121 GCA_030674055.1 Rhabdomys pumilio
TCTAGGCAGGGGCTCTACCACTGAGCCACGCCCCCAGCCCCTCCCTGGGGGATTCTAGGCAGGGAATCTATGCTGGATTAGAACTACAACCCACATAGCTGAGAAACCGTGTTTCTCTCCTATATCCTCCAAGGTGAACCAGGCATACCCTCACTGGCTCTGCAGTTGCTCTTGGAGGAGACTGAGAGCCGGTTGTGAGAGTCTATCTACAGCCTGGTATCAGAGAGGTACAGATGAGAGTTCAAAGCCAGCCCTGGCCGTCCATGGCATTGCCTTACAAAACCGAAGCATATCAACAGAGCACCTGGCACACATGTGAGGACCTGGGTCCTGCCCCATCACTGAAATTGGCCATGCAACCAAAAAGGGGAGGCAATCCATCACTCACCTGCGGCTCTGGGCTGCTCTTCTCTCGGCAGAAGAACCTGAGATGTACTTGAACAAGGGGATCCTCCTCATGACACTGAAGGGGAACTTCTGATCAAGCTTCAGGGCTATTCGCTCAGAGAGGTCGAGGGAGTAGCAGTAGGTGAGGCCATCTGATGGAGGTGTATTAAGTCAAATTGAAGGCAGAAGAGGGGGGGAAGCTGCTTATACTCCTCCGCCCCCCGAAGCTCCAGCCCCAAGGCTACCTTACCTCAGAACTACACGAGGCAAGCTGGGTGTGGTGCATATACCTACAACTTAAGCCCAGCACTCAGGAGGGGGTGGGCAGACTGACAGGAGTTTGAGGCCAGTCTGGTTTACACAGTGAGTTCCAGGTCATCCCCAGCGAGACCCCATCTCAGAAAGAAGTTACCTTTTGAGGATAGGGGATCTAAAGATGGCCCCACAGTTAAGAGTGCGGATTGCTGTTCCGGAGGACCCAAGTTCAGTTCCCATCACCCACACAGCAGCTCACCACCACCTGTAACTCCAGTTCAGGGGAACCTGGCGCCCTTTTCTGGCCTCCACAAGTACCAGCACGCAGGTGCACATATCCACAGACTTACTCATAAATAAAAATGACTCTTTAAAAAAAAGAAAGGAAACTGCACACCAAGAAGTTTGTAGCTGGGTGTGGCACCAGGCGTGGCCATGAGCCAGCAATCCTAGCACTCAGGAGACTGCGGTGGGTCCTGAGCTTGAGGCCAAGCTCGGCCTTATTGGAAGACCCTGTTAAAATGACTCTCCCTCTGAGATAAAGAAAATCAGGGGCTGGGATGTAGCTCAGTGGTAGAGTGTCTGTCAATCACGCACAACGCCCTGAACTTGATAGTCTTCACCCTGTAAAACCAGAACAAGCCCAGGTCTGTCTCCTAACCCTTCCACTAACATCAAGGTGACAGGCATCTCAGATTGTCCAGCCAACACTGTGTGTGTGGAGGCCAGCAGCCCACCTTGGTGTTTATGCTCAGGAGTATTAGGGTCTCTCACTTGATCTGGAACTCACGGACCTGGGCTAGGCTGGTGGGCCCCTGAGCACTAGGGACTCACCTGTCTCTACCTCCCCAGTGCAGGGATTGCAGTTTGAAGGTCCAGGACTATGACTTGTGTCCTTAAGTTCTCACAAGTGCCTTATCGAGGCAGCCATCTTCCTAGCCCTCTTCCAAAGAAACCTTACACCTCAGTTTACAAGAAAAAAAAGTCAACTGGTGCAATTAAGCCCAAACTGCTAATGAGCTGAGCTGGTCTGGGCAGGCAGCCATATTCGCATTTTCCAGATAAGTTCTGGTCCAGAGAGGGGAAGAGAGCTGCCCAAGGCTCCCAGGTTTTCCAAGCTGGAGGGTAAGCCCAGGCTGCTTGTGTAGGAGCCTGAGGCTGTGTACCTGATACCCTACAGCCTCTAGGTGGGTTCACCCTCTGGTGTAGCTTCCTTCTGCAGCTCCCTCCCAGGAAGGATACATGATAGGCCGATCAAAAGGCCAGAGAGGTTACTGAGGAAGGAAGTCTGAGGGATGAGCCAGGAGGCACACAGCAGCAGCCACGGTACGACGACGGAAGGCACCACCACACCGAACACCAGGGCCCGCCTCATGCGAGAGCGGACTGAGGTGACCCCCAGCATGGCGAAAGCCACCGGGGTGAACCCTCTGGCATCCTCCACCTCGCCCAGCTTAGAGAGCGACGACACAGACTCAAATGACAGGTAGATGATAGCTGAGAAGACGGTAAAGATCAAGGTGAAGAAGCAATGGCGGACGGTGCCCACGCTCCTCTCAAAGTTGCCAGCAAAGCGCCAGATAATGACGGCGCCACAGAGCAGGGAGACCGGGTTCTCATAGACGAAGATGTAGGTCACCAGCCTGTAAACTAAAGATGGGTGTCGGTCAGTGGTCCAGGGCTGTGCTATTCCAACCAGGGCAAGCAGGTCCCAGGCCAGCTAGGGAAGGGAGAACTGAGGCTGGGCTGGAGCCTGACCAGCACGCACAAGGCTCTGGCTTCCATTACTAGCACTGCAGACAACGCACACAGGAAGTGGCGGTGCACACCTATGGTGCTAGCACTTGGGAGGTAGACAGGAAGAGCACAAGTTCGAGGTCCCTCTCAGCTACACTGTGAATTTAAAGCCAGCTTGGGCTACATGAGATCATGTCTCAAAAATAAAAAACCAAAAACTGTAACAGGAAACACAAAAACGAAAACAGAACAGGAAAGTGCCCATGATTCAAGGCATAAGTATATAATATAGTTTCTGTGCCTTCCTGGCCCTGGAGCCCTGGTCATCAAAACCAATTCCCATGATTCAAAGCATGAGTATATAATGTCTCCATCTTTTCCTGGCTCTGGAGCAGAGGTTATGGAGACCAATTTCTATGTGTGAAAACTTTTGAAAACCGGAGTGGGTTCTGAACGTGCTAAATGGTTTACAACATTGTTTTAGGTTTTCTTTTAAAGATGAGTTTTTATTGTAGTGTAGCTGTGTCTGCTACTTGTATTCAGACTGTGGAGGCCAGAAGCTGGGGCCCCCTGGAGCTGGAGTTCCAGGCAGATGTGAGCTGCCCCATGTGGAGCTCTGGGAAGCAAACTTGGGTCCTCTGCAAAAGCAGCTAGCTCTCATAACCGATAAGCCATCTCTCCAGCCTTCCTCTTTCTAGATCTTAATACTAACCTACCTCACTGGGCAGTGTGAGGGTTAATTAACTGTGACAGCTTCAGGATAGACTGAGTGGGTTTCCCTTAATACTCTGTGTGCCAGTCTCCTCGGCTGGAATTCTGGCCTCTCCTTCCATAGAGGCTGTTCAGGAGAAGAAAAAGGAACTGTGAATTATAAGGACCATCAAATTATCATTAATAATATACATAAAGTAAGAGTCTTCTTAAAGAATGCTTTTCCAGTCTTACAGGGGCACCCAAGATTTATATGCCATAAAATAGCAAAGAAAGTCCTTTTCTCTCTCTCTCTCTCTGTAGTGAGGACAAGGTCTCACCACGCAGCCCTGTCTAGTGTATACACTGCTGTGTAGACCAGGCTGGTTCCTGCTTCCTGGGGGCTGGGATTATAGGTGTAAGACACCACATTTGGACTTTTTTTTTGGATACGGGTTTGGACATGTGGCCCAGACCAGCTGTAAACTCAGTCTTCCTGACTCAGCCTTTTGAGTGCTGGGACTATAAGTGTCTGCCATATTTGGTTTATACACGTCTCCCAAATACAAGTTATCCTAACATACATAATTTTAAAAAATTGCTATGTATTTATTTGTGGGTATACGGGAGTACATGATCAGAGAAAAACCTTCAGAAGTAAGTTCTACCATGCAGGTCCCAGAGATCAAACCCCAGTTCTCATGAGTGGCAGCAAGGACTTGCTGAGCCACCTTACAGGGCTCTAATTTCTTTTTTGAGACACGGTTGTATTATATAGCCCTGCTTGGCCTGGAACTTCCTATGGAGACCAGGCTCGCCTCAAATTCATAGAGATCCGCCTGCCTCCGCCTGCCCAGTGCTGGGATTAAAGGTACATATCACCACACCTGGCTCTTTCACGTACTTATCTATTTCTGTGGGTGGGAATCATAACATGCAAGAGGGAGATGAATGAAGTGACTGAGTCATTCTCAGAACTGTAAGGGGGCGTGGTCTCGGCTTTATCATAAGCAGGCTGCCTGAGTCAAGTCCAAGGTCCTACCCCCATGGTTTTAATTTCCTCTCTATAAAATCACATGGTCAGACTTGATGGAACAGTATCTCTACCTGTTCACAGACTCCACGCTCAGACAAATATAGGTTACGTCAGCGTGGTGATGCACGTCTGTGTTCTAGTACTCAGAAGGGTGAGGCAGGAGGATTATGGGCTGGAAGCTCTCTTGGACTACACAGTGAGTTCTGGCCATTCTGGTGTAAATAAATAGCAAGACCCTTGTTTCAAAGACAAGGAAAAAACAAACAAACCCCAAAACCCAGAAAGAGGGTGTATGCCTCCATACACTGGTATTTAGCTGACTATAAGTCATGAATCCAACAGAAGGGCAGAGGTTTCAGCTTTAAGCAGGAAACCATAACACCCTAGTCAGACTATCTCCTCAGACTATCGCCAGAAGTTTGGTTATTTGCTGGATACATCCCGAAGTGAAATTTTACTGGTAAATATGACAAGATTCTACATGTAACTCTCTAAGACTTAGGGAGCTGATGAGATGGCTCAACAGGTACTTGATGCCAACCCAAAGACCTGAGTTTGATTCCCAGGACCCACATGGGTGAAGGAGAGAAAGACTCCTGTCAGGTTGTCCTCTGACCTCCACATGTGTGCACACGGGCATATAAATAAGTGTGTCACATATGTATACATCTATCTAAAGATGTGGGGATTATACACCCAAAGACCTAGCTCTAAATCATCTTACTAAAAACAAAATGCTAGGTTCCTACCTCATAATATTTATATATTAATATATAATACATATATTATGATGTATTAGCTTTGTGATTCTCTGTATTCAGCCTCAATTTCTGGTAAACAGGCAATTTAATATGGCCTGTCATGAAATCTCAGTGAGGATTACATGAAATGAATGCGTAGGCCTCTGTTAACGTTAGAAGCAACAGGGATTTCTCAGGAAAGAATGAGGAAGAAACAAGACTAAGAATCCTGTCTTTTACAAAAAGATGATTACCAGACTTAATTGGTCTGAGAAATTTCTCTCCCCTGAGAAAACAAACACTTTACTTGGGGCTCCTTCTGTGAGCTGGAATTAAGAGTCAGGATTAGGGTAAAGACACAGCAGTAAATTCTAGAGTCAAGAGGAAAAGCCATTCATTGAGGTGACAAGAGACAAGGTTCAATTGTCTCGATGAAGGTTTGATTTGTTCCTGTGGGGTGCAAGTCTTCAGCAGATGGGGTTTGTGTTTATAAAACGAGAGGAGCTTAGGAAGTGTATTCACCCTCGAGATGAAAGAATGAATGGATCTGGGGTAACATGGAAGGGTGCGATTCTGGGTAGGGAAGGAGTTGACGGAAATGATACGACTTTGGACAAGACATGCTGGAGCTCCAAGTGGGAAGAATGGTGGTGAGTACGGAGGTTGGGGGTTGGCTGGCAGTGAGTCTGGAGATCAGGGACCGGGGAGTCTGCGGGCTGAGGAAGCGCGCCATCCTCGCCCCGCCTCTGCTCACCTTGCCAGTTGCGCAGGGCCTCGGAGCGCAGAGACAGCCCCGAGGGCGCCAGAGGCGGCTGCAGCAGGAACAGGCGGGGGCCCGACACCAGCAGCGAGAGCAGGGCGGTGAAGAATGTGGCGGAGGGCACCTCGGGACACGAGCACCAGAAGCGACTCGCGGGGCCCGAGGCCGCCATGGCCGCGAGAGCTTCCCGCGTGCTGCCTCGGCACTCTCCGCCTCCCTCGGCAATTTCCGCCTCCTTGCGGCGGTCTCCCCTGGCAACAGAGGAAGACTCGCCTCTCCTCTAGCCCCGCCCCATGGAGAGAGGCCCAATCCCGTGGAGCGATCCGCCCTTACTCGCCCAAAGGAGGCTGGGAGTTGTAGTTCCAGCTCACCCAAGGGGGCTGCTCAGGTTGCCTCCTCAGGAGTATTCTTGCCCAGACTTAAGCTTCCTTCTTCTTGATCTTTAATTAAACAATTTTTTAAATTACATCTGTTTATTTGTTTGAGTGTGCGAGAGAGGCATGTACATGCAACGCGTGTGGAGGACAGATGACAACTTAAGGGAGGAGTTGGTTCTCTCCTTCCACCTGTGGGGCCCGGACATTGAATTTGGGTAATCAGGCTCTGCAGCAAGTGCTTTTACCCACTGAGCCATCTCTGTAGCCCTTTTTATTTTTCACTTTTATTTTTTAAATTTTATTTGCCTTTGCCTCGTGAGAGAGTGTGTGTAGGTGTACATCTTTACTCTCAACCATCTCGAAGGCTCCCTTTAAAATTTTTATCAGTATACATTTGTTATACCTAATCATGTGACATTCTCTTACATGTGTATAAGGTATTTTAATCATATTTGATCACAACTCCATTACCCTCTTTTGCTTTCCCATCTTTTGCTTCTCTTCTGCTTGTATGTTTCTTATTTCTTTTTAATTTTTTGCGACCCAGTGAGTTTCATTAAAGTTGCTTGCAGGAGCAAGGGCACCTAACCATCAGCTCCACCACTGAAGATAATGTCTCTCCTCCCGACAGCCATTAACTACTAGTAGATCCTCAGAGAGGGGGTGGGGCCTTGAAAGACATTTCCTCTTGCTTTTCGTTTTTTACACAAAGTTGACTCTGAACTTTGGTTATCCGCCTCCAGAAAGCGGGGATTTTAGACGCGCACTGCCTCCCTCAGTTTGTGCAGTACTGGGGATTGCAATTCCCAGGGACTCCAGCATGATACCGAGTGAACTGTATTTTCAGCGGGATCCTTCCCACTGTAATGATATGATGTCTTGCAGACCACGGAGCCCTATTCTCACACACGCTTGTGTTTTTCTCTGTTACGCCAATGAGGAAACTGAATCTAGGAGAATCCCTGAGTGATACAGTTTAGTAGCAAAGAAAAGACCAGAACTTGGTTCTTTCTGCCTGAATTGGCCAAGAAGACAGTGCCAGTACTTTCTGGAGCTGGACTGGAGATAAAGTATGAGGAGGAGGGAAGGAGTCAACTGAACGGGCACAAAAGTTACTACGCATGCGCTATGACGCTTTTGCTAAGCTTTGCTTTAGCCTTTTGCAGTTTGAAAAGCACTTCCCGCAGAGAAAAGCTATTTCTGATGGACAACTGGAGTACCCTTTCTGAGCTATAAGTGCTTTGGCTGTTGAGGTCGCTTCCGACGAAGTCACGGGTGGGAAGAAAGTCAGGGACTTGCTGGGTCCCAGTGGGCAGTACTTTGGAGTCCTGGGCATTGAGCCTACAGCCTAGTGCATGGAAGGTTAAGAGGTCTATCACTGAGCTACAGCCCCACCCCTCCTCCTCCCTATTTACATATGCAGTATATACAGATACACAGTATATCCATATACTCCTGAAACCATCCATTTGATAAACCCAATGATTGCCTCCCCCTAAAACAATAGCTTTGCTCATGTGAGATCTACCTCTAGGGGGCAGCAGAGATTATAGACACAGGATAGAAATAATGAGAGTTTTAAACAGGGGCAGGAGAGGACCTGAATTTGACCCCGTGGATCCACATGGTTGATGGAGAGAGCCGGAGAGCCAACTTTTGTAATCTGCCCTCTTACCTCCAGGAAAGCACCCACATAAACAGATACAAAGAAACAAATGACGTAAAAGACTAGACTCCCAAAATAGGGGAGTGGGGATAGGCATAGTCTTTCTTTCAATGCAAACCACAGCTCTTGTTTCTAAGAGTTTATTCTTGAGCTAAATGTAGAAATGGTTTCATCAAGTTTCATCAAAACCCTTGTATGTCTTAGGGATCAAACTCAGTAGGCTTGGCAGCAAGCTCCTTTACACCCTGGAGTACTCCCCCCACCCATGTTAATCCCGTGTTCTCTGCCTGCTCTTCTGATCACGATCATGGTCTGCTATTTTCAGTTATGGTGTCGGGAAGAGAGCCCTGAAGGGAAGTCTATTCATGTTATCCTTGTATTACCTCTTCCAACAAACAGCTTGCTTCCACACAGAGATGAGTAGAGCCCTGAAGAGGAACTTTGGAACCCTTGTCCCCCTGGAAGGGAGAGAGGGTAATTAACATTCCTGGTCTGGTCTGCTCAGGAACTTTGGAAAGGTCACGAGACACTTGCCAGATGAGACAGGCTGATTAACTTCCTCAGACCACAGGGGAGGATACCCACCTGCGGGTGGGAAAAGCCCAGAGACACATTCTGTATAAAAGTTCACTGAAGTGGGGTCGCCTCTCCTTTTGGGATGCAGGATGGCCCCAGCATGTTGGAACACTAAAATTCCTCTTGCTTTTTTCAGTGATTCTCGGCTCCATGTGGTTCACTCAGGGGGTCTCTGGTAAACTAAGGCTCTGCTCACTAAAGTCTTACAGCCCCATGCTAAGGTTGAGATAGTAAAGGAGGCAGAGGTAGTCTGAAGAGAGATAGGCCAGCTATCTCACTCCATTTTGGTCTTCGATGAGACATCTGCTGACCCAAAGCCTTCTGGTCCCTAACCTAAGGATCTGTATCGTGACCCTAACAAGGCTGGTGTCATTTACTGCAAAGCTGGTGGGCGGGCGCTATATTCTTTACTTTTATTTCATTCTATATGTTTGTCTGTTTGTTTGGGTTTTTTTCAGACAGGGTTTCTCTGTGTAGACTTGGCCATCCTGGAACTTGCTCTGTAGACCAGGCTGGTCTCACAGAGATCTGCCAGCCTCTGCCTCCCAAGTGCTGGGATTAAAGGTGTGTGCCACCACCACCAGGCTGTTACTTTTCTTGATGCTATGACAGTAACAACTTAAGGAAGGAAGGAAGGAAGGAAGGAAGGAAGGAAGGAAGGAAGGAAGGAAGGAAGGAAAGAAAGAAGGAAGGGAAGGTTTGTTTCCACTCACAGAGTGAGGGCATAGCCCACAGGGCAGGCGTGAAGTGGAATAGAAGAAAAGAGGTGGGGAGGGAGTGTTAGAGGGAACGAATAGCTTCATTAGGACTAAGCAAGAGAGGAGAGAGAGAGAGAGAGAGAGGGAGAAGAGGGGAAGGGGAGGGAGAAATACACATAGAGAAAGACAGAGACACACACAGAGATACACACATAGAGAGAGAGACAGACACAGAGAGACAGATACAGACAGGCTGACACACAGTAGGGCATGAGGAAAGGAGAAACCATGAAGGTTGGAGGAGAGAGGCCAGAGGAGCTTCTTCAGAGAACAGTAGCCTTCCCAGGGATTTCCCAGCAGCCCCTGCTGTGGGAGTCTCTTTGAACTAATTCCCTAGACACGGGGAAAGGTCTTTATAACTTTTTAGGGATGTCAGGAGGAGATTTAGGTCCACATACTGTGGGTGACTGAGAGTGTGGAGGAGCCAAGCATCGTAAATGAAGAGCTGTCTCTTCAGAGCACAGCCTGCCTCTCTCTTCTTTGTTCCAGACAGAGAGAGCTAAGGGGAGGTGGGGCTTGACTCAGCCTCTGAGATCCGTGGCCTAACTTCAGAGAAGGCAAGTCGGCAAGAAAGGGAGGCAGTTGTCACGTGACATCCACAGTCTGTCAGAAAGCGGCCATGAATCCTGGGACTCAGCTTCATCAGAATGCTGTCTGTCCCTGTTCACTTTTTCTTCATCTGGGACTCCCGGTCCATGGGATGGTGCTGCCCACATTCTGAGTGCTCTTTCTCGCTCGGATGAGCCTTGTACACAGATGTACCCAGAAGTGTGTCTCCTAGGTGTGACCTCCAAAGTCAGTAACTTGAAGTCAACTAAGAGGAATACAAATGCTTCTGTGTCTTCTGCATTGTGGACAGGTAGACGTTGTCTGTTTACCTTGGAGATGTAACTGCATCCTGCCGTGTTGACTAGCTCACACAGCCTCTGGGACTGGATGCTACCACTCAGTCTCCTTCCTCCGCTCCTTCGTCTCCTACTGGTCTCAGCCACATGCCTCAGCCTAGCTGCTGCCTTGGGTTTGACTCAGCCCTAGCTGTTGCACCCACCGTGAGGCCGTCCCTGTGGGTTCTGGAGGAGCAAGGGAGTCTTTCTGCACCCTGCTCTGCTGTTCCTGGAAAGAAGGTCACCTTGTACTTGTAGGTGACCTTGTACTTGACAAAGAAGTCACGGTACCCTTTTTTGTTTGGTTAGTTTGTTTTTAGATGCAGTCTTCTGTAGTTCAGTAGGGCCTCGAACTCACTATGTAGCCAAAGACGACCTCTGAAATCCTAACCTCTTCTCTCCACTTCTGTAGTACTGGAATTCCTGGTGTGCCCCACCACACCCAGTTTACCTGGTGCTGGAGGCAAATATCAGGGCTTCTGGCTAAGAAAACACTCAACTGAGCACTTCCCCAGCCCCACAACTAAAAATACTTTAAAAAAAAAGACTTATGTTTATCTTACGTTCTTATGTGTGTGCTTTACCTGCATGTATGTCTGTGTGTCTCATGTGTGTCAGTGGCTCCTCTGAGAATAGACTTAGAGGCATTTGTGAGCTTCCGTGTGGGTGTTGGGAATTGACACTAGGTCCCTCCAGAAGAACATTCAGTGTTCATAACCATTGAGCCATCTCTCTAGCCACTCTACAAGTGTGTGTGTGTGTGTGTGTGTGTGTGTGTGTGTGTGTGTGATGGGGTTTTACTGCCATCAGGCTGGTTGGTCTCTAACTCTTTGGGTCAGGTGATCTATCATCTATGCTAAGACTGCAGGCATGTGCTGATTATTTCCTTCCTTTTGTGATGGTGCTGGGATTGACCCCAGAACCTCATGCGTGGTAGGCAATGCTCAACCACTGAGACACGCCCCTAGGCCTCAGCTTATATCTGGTATTTTTCTTAGTTAAACTTTTTTTTTTCTTTGAGGGAAGTTCTCATGTAAACAAGGCTGGCCTTGTTCTCATGATCCTTGTCCCCAGCATCCACCCTGAGTGCCCGGATCTCAAGCATGTGCCATCATGTCTGGCTTGAGGTCGTGTCTTGACAAGGCCGTTCTCCAGCAAGCTTCTGCCTCACGCTACACTTCTGTCATAATCCTCATGTTCTTTTCTCTGACTTCCGTGAGTCAGTGCTTCGGGCAGGGCACAGTTGGCCTGGCTGATTTCTTATGCTGGCTTCTCTAGGAGGAGCCATTATGTACCTGCTGTCAGCTAGTGGGTGGATGGGCACTGTATGGATAAAGGGGTCTCTGCTGCTTCAGGTCCACGTGCCTTCATCCTGTAGTGACCTTCATCAGGGATGTAAGAGTGGAAAGACCCAGGTGAGAGGACTGTAACTTTATTTTTTTTCAAATCCTATTTTTTTTTTTGTTTCTGTTTTTGTTTTTCGAGACAGGGTTTCTCTGTGTAGTCCTGGCTGTCCTGGAATCCATTCTGTAGACCAGGCTGGCCTCAAACTCAGAAATCCGCCTGCCTCTGCCTCCCAAGTGCTGGGATTAAAGGCGTGCACCACCACTGCCAGGCTTCAAATCCTATTTTTAATGATGGTTCTTAAATACTTTAACCTTTCTTTAAGCCCATCACCCAACAGAGGTCGTGGGAAAGAAAGGATACGGGGGAAGTGGACCTGCTTAGAAAGAGTCTTTGGAGCTACTCTCGTCTGTGTTGCCTGGAAATCAGCAGTTCGGTTCACAGGTTGGCAGCGGCAGCTCGATCCACTTGCAAGCATTTCACAGACGCACCAGCAGCCCAGTTCTGTAGAGTCGGGTTAGCAGCCGTGGTGACATGACCTACCAGAGACAGCCGGGCCTCAGCCTCGGCTTGAGTCAGCAGGAGGGACCAGCAGCATCACCAGGAGAGATCCCAGCTGTGCCTCTTCTAGGGGAGCAAAGATCAGCAAAGACAGGAGACTCACAAGGGTTGCACAGCTAGCTGTGCCAGCAAGCCAAGCTCTGTCTCCGCCACTCATGGAGTTCTATTTATACCTTCCAAACATCACACGTCCTCCACGTGCCTTGGCTCAGCACAGGGCTTTCCTCAGCCCGCACATCCAATCAGTCCAAGTCCTTGGAAACAACAACAAACCGCAGCACACCACCAGAAGTTTTTTAGTATATCTCTCTATGGCGTCCTGACAAATGCAGCTAACTATGCAATGTAAGGTGGACTAATACACGCATGTCGTTAGCAAAGAGTTCTTCATTCAGGTGCTTGCTCTAGCAAAACATCCTCTCTCCCATGTCTGCTTCAGCAAAACGTTCCTTCACGCATCTGCCTGAGCCTTTTGTGTCCACTCTAATGAAACGTTCTTCACATGTTTGCCCCAGCAAAACGCCATCCAACCAACTTCCCAAAGAACCCTCAGGTTTCCACTTCAGAGGACTTTCCACACCTCCAGCTGCTGTCAGAGCACTGAGCCTGAGCTGCTGTTGTCCAGGGGTGAAAAGGAGGAAGCAGGCCTCTCTCTGTGCTCTGGCAGCTTATATTCACATGGTTTATGCTATGTGGCCAGTGTTAGCTTATGGGCAATTCCACCAGGGTCCTCCCGGGGACCAAGCAGTGGCTTACATCATTGCCTGTCACCTGCCAGGTACGACAGGTATGGGCTGCGTACAAAAGGGCTGCCCACCATTCCAGCGCTTACACGCTTTCCATATTATCCAGACTTCTTGTAACAGCTAATACAGTGTTTGTGCAGCAGAGTGGCTGTTACATAGTGTTATTGAGGGAAGAGTGATCAGACCCGACCCGAGCAGCTGGAGAGCTGACACAGAGGTAAGAACTGCTGCTCTTGTGGAGAACCCTACTTCAGTTCACGAGACCACATCAGGTGGCCCACAGCCACGTGTGATTTCAGATCTGGAGGACCTGATACCCTTTTCTGGATTCGGTGGGCACCTGTGCTTGTGTGCAGATACCCAATATGTGCATGTGTGTGTGTGCACGCGCACACACACACACACACACACACACACACACACACACACCACATATACCAATAAAAAGTAAGATCGTTGTTTGTTTTTCAAGACAGGGTTTCTCTGTGTAACAACCCTGACTGTCCTGGAACTCGTTTTGTAGACCAGGCTGGCCTCAAACTTACAGAGATCTGCCTGCCTCTGCCCCTCAAGTGCTGTGATCAAAGGCATGTGCTATTATCCCCCAGCCAAAAAAACATTTTTAAGAAGAAAAATCCTCTATATGTCTAGTCAAGACACAATCCCTCCCCCACAAGCATCCTCTGTCCCCCCTTTTTTTGTAGGGTGTGTATCAAGTTCTTTATTCTGTAGACAGTGACCTTGGATCCCTGATCTTGCTGTCTCTACCTCCCAAGTGCTGAGATCAGAGGTGTGCACCGCCGTGTCTGGCTGCCTCTGAATAGTTTCCATGTACTGTTAGTTGACTCTTCGGATTTAAAACTCACAAAAATGGGAATCCGTGTGTGTGTGTGTGTGTGTGTGTGTGTGTGTGTGTGTGTGTGTGTGTCTGTGTGTGTGTGTGATGTAGCCCAAGCTGGCCTCAAAGTCACCAAGTGAGGATGACCTGGAAGTCCTGATTCTCCTGTTTCCACCTGGGATGACCGGGTACCACCAACCTCCATCATCACAGACAGTAAGATGCAGGATGATGCAGGGATAAACCTGAACAGTGTTGAAGGTTTTACTTAATAAGAAGCAAAACACGAGTCAGGAGACTAGTGGAGAGACTGGAAACAGAAGCGGGAACCTGAGCTGCTGTTGTCCAAGTCCAGGGGTGAAAAGGAGGAAGCAGGCCCCTCTCTGTGCTCATCTACCTGCTGTGTTCCCGGGCTACTTGTGGCCACACTCAGAAAAACCAACTTGCTTATTCTAAATGTGCACAGGATCTCTGAAGCCACAGCACAAACATGGAGCCAGAGGACAACTTACAGGAGTCAGTTCTCTCCTTTCACTGTGTGAGTCCTGGGGATGGAACTCAGGTTCTCAGATGTGGCAGCAAGCGCCTTAACCTGCCGGACCATCTTACCAGCAAATGTGCACGTGTGAGTGATCGGGCATTTACACTAGTGCGCGCGCGCACACACACACACACACACACACACACACACACACACACACACACATACACACCCCACACACAGACTCAAATTTGTTTTTCAACTGAGGGTTTCTCTGTGTAGCCCTGGCTGTCCTGGAACTACCTGTGTAGACCAGGCTGGTCCCTAACTCATAGAGATTCACCTGCTTCTGCCTTCCTAGTGCCGGGATCAAAGTCGTGCACCACCGCCGCCCCACAGGTCTGCTTACTCTCAAAAAAACCACTTTATCAACTGAGTTATCTCCCTAGTTCATTTTCAGACACAGTTCTTTTATGTACCTCTGGCTGGCTGGCCTCAGACTTGTGGCAATCCTCCTGCATCCACCTCCAGGGTGCTGGGGTTACAGACATGCCTGTGGAGGTTAGAGAACAACTTGCAGGAGGTGGTGCTAGCCTGGTGTGGGCCTCAGCAATGGCTCGGCAGCAAGCCTCTTTACCCGGTAAGCCATCTCACCAGCCCATTAAACATAATCTTATTATTTGTATGTATGAGTGTTATGCCTGCGTATATGTCTGTGCACCGCTTGTGTGTCTTGTCCCTTTGGGGTCCGGAAGAGGATGTTGGGTTCCTTGGAACTGGAGTTATATACAGTGTGAGTCCACCATGTCAGTGCCGGGAATTGAACCCAGATCCTCTGGAAGAGCAGCCAGTGCTCCTAACCACTGAGCCATCCCTCCAGCTGGACAGTTCATATTTGTATCATGATGGCTTTAAGCTTACTTCCTGGAAAGTTGAAGATCAACCCCCCCCTTTTTTTGTATCCTAGGCTTGGCTTGAACTTACTATATTGCCAAAGATGGCTTTGAACTCCTGATCCTTCTGCCTCGATATCCCAAGTGCTGGGATTATAGGTGTGTGCCAACCTAAAACTTTTTTTTTTTTTGAGACAGTGTCTCAGTATGTAGCTCTTGTTGGCCTGTAAGTTACAGTGTAGACCAGTCTGGCCTCTAACTCACAGGGATCCACCTGGTTTTGCATCTCCGGTGCCAGGATTCAATGTGCACACCTTAATACCCGGCCACTTGAAATGGTTTTACTCTGTGCGTGTGTTTGTGCACCACAGCATGTATACGATAGTCAAAAGGCAACTTGAAGGAGTCAGTTCGGTCCCTCCACCATGATGGTACCAGGGGTCAAACTCAGGTCACCAGGCTTGGCAGCAAGCGCTTCTTCCCACCGAATCATCTCACTGTTCCCCGAACAGTGTTTGAAGAGAAGAGGCCTCTATATGAATTGTCACAATTGCGGAGTTGGCTAAGCTAGCTATCCGCTCTCAACTGGCTCATCACGTAGGCAAATAAACAGCAATCTGTAATAAACAAAACAAAACGCAGGAGTAGCTAGCTAGCTGCCGGTAGTGGTGGTGCAGACTGGTAATCCTAGCACTTGGGAGGCCAAGGCAGGAAGATCTAGAGTTCAAAACCAGCCTGGACTCCACAGTGAGAGCCTGGCTAAAAAGAAGCCTGAGTTGACCCACTTTGACTCCTCAGTGTCTGGATCCTCAGGGGAAGTCACGGAATGACTACCTGGCTTGAGAGGGCCTGAAGAACAATGGCGCTTACACTTCTTCACTCCACAGTGGATGCCAGGGGTGCAGAGGACGTCAGCGCCCTATGGCGCCCCCTGGTGGTCGCAGTCTCTCTGCCCCCCCCCCCACCAGCTCCTGGAGCCATCTTTTTCCGTTTCTGGGTCTTCACTGCCACCTAGCGGCCAGCTCCATGAGGCTTTCCCAGGCTGGAAGGACAAAGGGTCCTCCTGGCCCGTGTCCTGGGATCTGCAGTGATCTCGGAACTGCTCAACGCTTGGCTCCAGGGAAGCAGGAGAAGGCGGACAAGCTGGAGGTCAAGAGCTCAAGAGAACAAAGTGTGGTTATTCCTAAAAATCCCAGGAAACTTCGGGAGCTAAGGATGGGCTCTTGGGGAGTCAGGACCTACTGATGGTTTAGAAAGTGTGGGAGAAACAAGCCCATTCAGGTATTGCTGACAGGGCTGAAATTCCGTCCTTGTCTTTCCTTTCCCTCCGCTTCCCCTGATGTCGCATTTCCTCTCTCTCTCTCTCTCTCTCTCTCTCTCTCTCTCTCTCTCTCTCTC
>JANHMN010000023.1:17333131-17346458 GCA_030674055.1 Rhabdomys pumilio
CTCTCTCTCTCTCTCTCTCTCTCTCTCTCTCTCTCTCTCTCTCTCTCCCTTCCTTTCTCCTCTCTCACTTCCCTCCTTTCTTTCCTTTCTCCTTTTCCTCAGATGAGGCAAGTAAACTGAGAGTGACCTTGAACTTTTAGTTGTCGCGCTTCCACCTCCGCAGCGCTGGGGTGAAAGACGTGCACCACCACTGCCCAACTGAGTGAGACACGGTCTCATTTCATAGCTGGAGTTACATGCTCTGCTTGCTGTGTGGGTGCAGGGATCTGAACTCTGGTCCTAGTGGTTATTCGCTCTTAACCACTGAGCCATCTCCCAACCAGCCCCCATGAAGACATCTTTTAGGATGCAGTTAACTACATTATTCTGAGAAGTAAGTGGTAAGGGGTGTGTGTGTGTGTGTGTGTGTGTGTGTGTGTGTGTGTGTGTGTGCACGCACGCATGCATGCTTGTGTCTGTGCATGCACTCATATGTAAGAATTGTGGGGAGGTTGGAAGGCAACTTCAGGAAACCGCCCACTTTGCCTTTTTCTTCTTTTCTTTTTCTTTCTTTCTTTTTCTTTTTAAATTATTTATTATTTATTTAATGTGTATGAGTACACCGTACCTGTCTTCAGACACACCAGAAGAGGGCACCAGATCCCATTACAGATGGTTGTGAGCCACCATGTGGTTGCTGGGAATTGAATTCAGGACCTCTGGAAGGTCAGCCAGTGAGTGCTCTTAACCACTGAGCCATCTCTCCAGACCCTCTTTCTTTCTTTTCAATAGTGTCTCACTATTTATTCCTGGATAGTCTAGAACTCAAAATGTAGGCCAGGCTGGTCTTGAACTCACAGAGAGCCACCTGACTCTGCTTTCCAGATGTTAGGATTAAAGGCATTGTGAGAATAAAATTTGAGAACAGCTTGAAACAAATAACAAAAATTCATGGTCAGCAAAGACCACTAACAGCATGTTGAATATAACCATAATAAAAATATTAAGTCACTCCAGGGGCAGGGTGACCAAGAAATGAAAAGGCATGCAAAGACGTGCCCAGACAAGTCCAAACAAGCCCAAGTGAGTAATGGGCTATCTGGTGTTTACTTTTCTCTCCCCCCTGTCTGGGAGGTCTGAGGTTTCATGGTCAAAAAATAACTAGTCATCCTGCCAGCTCAAATGATTGCTTACGCAAATTGCTGATGTTTGAAATATCCAAGCACATGTAACCATGCCAAATTTTCCCCGCTCTCCCCAGCCTCTATCTATAAATATCCCAAATTTCTTGGGGTCTTTGTCGAAGCCTCTATCCCCTGTGTGGGATACGTTTCGACCCGAGGGCCCTTGCCATTAAACTACCTTTTGCAATTGCATCAAGAAGGTCTCTCGTGTGTCCTTGAGTGAGTGCTGATTGGATTTGAGTGAGGGTCTCCCTCTGGGGGTCTTTCAGCATATGCATTCCTCTCGTTTTTGAGATAGGATCTCTTCACTTTGACCTGGAACAGCAGTCAGGTCAGGCTGCCTAGCCAGTGACCCAGGGATTTTCCTACACCAGCACCCTACCCCTCCTGGCTATGCTGACATTTTAATTGTGTGCCACTGTGCCAAAGTATTTTTACGTGGGTGCTGGGGCTCAGACCCAGGTCCCCATGTAGCCTGGCAAACAGTTTACCCACTGAGCTTTCTCTGTAGCTGAGTCACAGGAGTTACATCCTTCCTGTCCTAAGTGAGGACATCTGTGGAGTAACCGGGTTCATCTGGAGTTTACCAAATCTTGCCCAGAATGGAGTCTTCCAAATAGAAAATTGGGGCCTGGAAGTCACTTGCAGGACACCCCAGCCAACAAGAGAAGACCATTTGAGTTTCCTGGAGACCCGTGGGATACTCGCCAGGATTGACAGGACACATACCAAACAAGGGAAAAGGATGTACATTGAAGTGTGGACTCTGGCCACAGTGGACTAGAAATTAATAACAGAAGAAAATATGGGAAATTCATAGGTATATGGAAATTAAAGAACAGGCTTCTTGTGTGTGCGCGCGCGTGCCCGTGAGCATGCACATGTGCGCATGTGTTTGTACTTGTGTGTGCCTGGAGGATGGATGTGTGTGAGCGTGTGTCCTGCTCCTCACTGTCTGTCCTGTTCCCTCCACACCAGGTCTCTCACTGAACTTGGAAGTAAAATTAACCAGCAACCCCAGTGCTCCTCCTACCTCCGTCCCCTACCAATGCTGGGTTACTGGTGTGTGTGTGTGTGGCCACATTCAGAGTTTTTACACCAGTGTTCTAATGGTTGAGCAGGCAAACACTGAATTAAATCCTTGGTCCTACAACACAGCCTGTAGATCAAAGGAGACAGGGTTTCTGTCTGACAGTATGAAGTGGAAAACATTTTAAAAGACTCTTGAGAACAAAATATAATGTATCAGGATGGATGGAATGCAGGGAAAGCAGTGGCCAGGTGTGATGTGCACTCTTGGGACTCCAGCTCTCGGGGCACAGAGGCAGGAAGATTGAGTTTGAAGCCTTCTTGGACCACACAGTGAGACCCTGTGTCAAAACAAACAATCAAACAAACAAAACCAAAATAAAACAAAACAAACAAACCTTCAGAGCAATAATAATATAGGCTTATACCTTAAAAAACAGCAGCAGGGGATGAGGGATGGCTCAGCAGTCGAGAGCACTTTCGAGTCTTCTAGAAGATCCAGATGTGGTTTCCAGAACCCACAGTTAAGCTGCTCATAACCAACTGGACACCAGGACCAGGGGGATCTGATTTCTTGAGTGTGTGCTCATGTGAGCTCTCTCTCTCTCTCTCTTTCTCTCTCTCTCTCTCTCTCTCTCTCTCTCTCTCACACACACACACACACACACAGACACACACACACACACACACACAGATACACACATATATTTAATTCCAAAATTTAAATCTCTTTAAAAAGAGTAAAGAGCAGGCACTTGGGAGGCAGAGGCAGGCGGATTTCTGAGTTTGAGGTCAGCCTGGTCTACAGAATGAGGTCCAGGACAGCCAGGGCTACACAGAGAAACCCTGTCTTGAAAAAACAAACAAACAAACAAAAAAAAAACAAAACAAAACAAAAAAAAACGAGTAAAGAGCCTAGTAGATTATTAATGCACAAAACTGAGTGTACTTTTGAGGGCATTTGCATAAGTAATTATTAAATCATGAGAGTTCGGGCCCAGTGAGTGAATTACTCAAGAGAATTAAAAAGACAAGCAGAAAAATGCATAAGAATCATGTCCCATTTTTTAAAATTGCTGCTACAGAACTCTAGAGATGAAGGAGTTGATTTTTAAGAAAGTGTACTTTGGGCACAGTTCAGAAGCTAGGGATCACTAAGGAGTGGTGTCAGCATACACTTAGCTTCTGACGAGGACCCAGTGTGGGCAAGCGTTGGCACCTCTGGGGCAGTGGCTCCTTCGTTCCCACAGCCCAGTGCTGACAAGGTTCCCGTTTCTCAGTGAATGTCAATTGTCTAATCGTCGCTGGATCGTGGTGCCCTAGACGATCGCGTTCTGCAATGTCATCTGCTGCTGGTCGAGGTCACTGTCCTCTATGCCTTCCAGAGAAGCCCCTATTGGGCGAGGCAGCCTCTGCCCACGTCTAGGCTGTCTTACCTAACTTCCCCTCCCCCTGCAAGCAAGAGTTTCCACAGTGTGGCTTTCTTATGTCAGAGGTTGAGGGTGGAGTATCATAGGAACAAAAAAAAAATAAAGAAACACACATGTACACACACAAAACATGAGGGTGGGGGAAGACACACAGAGAGAGTGTGTAATGGTAGACTGTTGTAACCAGAGTTATAGGTTAGGCGTCTTCACTTGTCCAATTACAGGGATGAATAATGTAGAAAATTGGAGCAAGGTTTACTCTTCACCTGTTTGTGTGTTTGTATGTATCACATGTGAGGGTGCACATGTGTGTGTATTCATGTGGAGGCCGGAGGGCAACCCCAAGTGTCATTCCTGTATCATCATCCACCTTAAATATGTTCGTGCACACATGAGTGTAGTACCAGCAGAGGCCACGAGAGGGCATCAGATCTCCTGGCGCTGGAGGTACAGGTGGTTGTTGAGTCAGCTGATGTGGGTGCTGGGAACTGAACTCTTGTTCTCTGGAAGAGTATCGAGTGCTCTTAACCACTAAGCTGTCTTTCCAGCCTCACCACCCACCTTAATTTATTTTTTATATCTCTGTCTATCTATCTATCTATCTATCTATCTATCTGTCTATTGTTACGTGTGTGTGTGTGTGTGTGTGTGTGTGTGTGTGTATGTGTCTGTGTGTGTCTGTGTGTGTTGTGTTGTCTTACTATACACACTACTATGTGGCTATGGAGGCCAGAGGACAGGTTCAGGAGTAACTTCTTTCCTTCTACCAAGTGTGTCCAGGGGACAGAACTTCTATTGCCGAGCTTGGTGACAAGTGCCCTCCCTGAGCTATGTTTTCAGCCCACTTAAAAAAAAAAAAAACAACATGCAAACTTTATTTAGCAATGTTAAGGTAATGTCCAACATGTACTTATAAAAAAAAAAAAAAAAAACTGGGCTGAGAAGTTGATTCACTTCTCGGAGGGCGGAGTTTCCAGTCCCATGTGGTGACTCACAGCCGTCTATAACTCCAGTTCCAGGGCATCTGATACCTCTTCTGGCCTCCTTAGGCATCAGGTACCGCATGATGCACAGACGTAAATGTTATAAAACACATAAAACCAAAGTAAAGTTAAAAAGGAAGCAATATGCATGAGATATCTGAGAAGACAGGTGATTTGTAGATAATACTATCGAGTTATTTCCCATCTGACCTTCCGGTGCTGAACAAGATAGTGGGAGGAGCCAGAGCTGGGGAGCTCTTTGGTCATCGAAAGACCCTCATTAAATGCTTTAATCTCCTTTCTGTTGCTGTGACAGAACATTCTAAACAAGAGCAACTTTAGCAGGTGTTCTCTAAAGAAACAGAACGGATAGAATGAATACCTGTTTAAAGGGGAACTTATTAGAGTCGCTTACAGGCTGTGTCTAGGTACAACAGTGACTGTCCCATGGAAAGCCCATGTAGTTTCTCATTGTGTGACATTGGCTGTCCCATCTGTCCCAATCGTGTTGGAAGACTGGAATCCTGAAGATGATTCCCTAGGAAGGATAGATGATCATGCCAGCCAGAGTGAGGACGAACAAGCAAACTTCCTTCTTATGTGGGCTGCCACCAGAAGGTTGTTCCCCAGATTTAGGGTGGCTCTTCTGCTTCAAATAATCTGATTAAGAAAATCCCTCTTGGACCGCCCTGTACCATGACCCCCAGGAACAAGGCGTGGCACGTGTTCCTCACTGGGCTTCCAGGGGTTGGCAAAACAAGCTTGATCCAGAAAGCCATTGAGGTCCTGCAGTCCTCCAGGGTGCCCGTGGATGGATTTTACACACAAGAAGTCAGGCAGGAAGGGAAGAGGATAGGACTCGATGTCGTCACCCTGTCTGGTGCCCAGGAGCCTCTGTCCAGAGTTGGTTTACAACAGCCTCTACCTGGAAAGCCCTAGTGTCGAGTGGGGCAGTATGTGGTGGACCTGGATTCCTTTGAGCAGCTGGCACTACCTGTCCTAAAAAAAAAACACAGGTCCCAGCTGTGGCCCCAGACACAGAGTGTGTATCATTGATGAGATTGGGAAGACGGAGCTGTTCAGCCAGCCTCTCCTCCAAGCGGTCCGCCAGATGCCATCCACGCCAGGCACTGTCGTCGTTGGCACTATCCCAGTCCCCAAAGAGAAGCCGCCGGCTCTGGTGGAGGAGATCAGGAAAAAGTGTGACAGAAAGGTGTTCAACATCCCCAGGGAGAACAGAAATAGCCTCCAGCCAGATACTGTGGCCGTCGTGCAGAGCAGCAGGACCTGGGGCAGCAGCTGTCGGGGTCCAGCTCTGCCTCTGCTCACCGTGGGCCCTGAGCAGCGCCCAGTCCACTGCGTTCTATGTATGCTCCAGACTTCTGTTTCCTCTTGCAGCTGCGCATGCGGTTTGAGTAAATTCTAAAACGAGCCTGCCAAATATTAGAAGGAATTCGCTCCCATCGGGGTTGATAATATGCTTGGGGCTGAGGAAAGACGGAAGTTCACATCTTCCTTGACTTTGAGCGCTGTAGATAGGAAACTCCTCTCCAGGTGCAGCTCCAGACTGGTGCAGCTGAGAGCAGTAACAACTCTTCAGTTATTTCCAAAGGAGAAAAAAAATCAGTTCTCCTCTCCCTTTCTTGTTTATTCCTCTGTTTATTGACTAATAAAAATGGAAATAAATCTGGTGGTTCTGAAAAAAAAAAAAGAAAGAAAGAAAGAAAGAAAGAAAATCCCTCTCAGAAGTGTGGGCATTAGTTGATCTCAAAATGCAGTTTTGGTAATACATGGTCAACCACAATGTAAAAATATTAAACAGGGAATTCTAGAAATAAAAGTTTATATTCTAGCTGGGCAGTGGTAGCACACACTTTTAATCCCAGCACTCAGGAGGCACAGACAGGTTCTTAGTTCAAGGCTAGCCTGGTCTAAAAAAAGAGTTGCAGGACAGCCAGGGCTACACAGAGAAACCCTGTTTGGAAAAACAAACAAACAAACAAACAAACAAACAACAAAAAGCCCCACAACAAAAGAAAACAGGTTGGGAAGGCGATGAGGAATAAGCCAAAGTAAGCCAGGAAGCAGCACTCCTCCAGGGCCTCTGAAGATCCCTGCCTCCGACTTCCTTTCCTGCTTGAGCTCCTGCTCTGACTTTCCTCAGTGATGGAGCATGACCTGAGAGTTATAAGGTTAAATCAACCCTTTCCTTCCCATGATGCTTGTTGGTCATGATGTTCCATAGAAGCCTCCCGCAGAGCCAGAGTGTCCACAGTGTGTATGTGATCCACTCTGGAATATTCATCTGTCTTAGTTATCAGAGCAAGTTACAGTCTCTGCACTAGTAACCGCTCTCATTAATGTACAAAATACCGTAGAGAGCAAGAGAGGGAAGATCCGTTCTGTCTCAGAGCTTTGGAGGGTTCAGATCGCGGTCACGTGACCCTGTGGAAATGTGTGGCAGAGAGGGACTGACCAGGAAGAGAAAGGGAACACTGGAGCTCCGTTGGCTTTCTCGTTTTTTTACTCTTCTTTCTTTTGCTTTCTTTCTTTCTTTCTTTCTTTTTCTTTTAGATTTTAATTTTCTCATACATACATTTTACATCTAAACTAAAAAAAAGTTTTTTGAGATAAGATCTTACTATGTAGTCCTGTTTAACCTGGAATATACAGACTGGTCTCAAACTCACTAAGATCTGTTGGGAGTGGCACTTTTTGTGCATTGTGTGAAGGTGTGTCTCCTCACCCGCCTAAGGCAGTCTCTGATTGGCTGTAATACAGAGCTGATGGATAGCTATGGAGGAAAAGGAAGGCGAGACTTCAGGGCAGAGAGAGGGTCACTGGGAGAAGTATCTGGCAGGGGAGCTGGGATTGGCCAGGTAGACAAGGAAGAAGTCAGTCATACCAGGACTGAGCGAGAGGTAATTAGCCACATGACAAACATGAATTAGAATAACTGAGTTAATTAAGTTATATGAGTTAATTGGGAGGTAGTAAGCTAAGGCCCAAACTTTCATAAACCAACCAACCAACCAACCAACAAACAAACACAAGTCTCTATTCAGGAGCTGTCCCGTGGAGACAATCACGTGATACAGATCTGGCAGCCTCTGCCTTCTGAGTGCTGGGATTAAAGGCGTGTGCCATAATGCCGAGATTACTTTTTAAAGCAGTTATTACATTTATTTATTTTGTGTGTGCGTGCACGTGTATGTGTGCGTGTGTGTGCACCATGATGCACATATGGAGGACAGAGAATAACCTGGGGTCGGTTCTTCCCGTCTACCACGTGGTGCCCGGGAATTGAACTCAGTTCCTCACTCTTGCCAGCAAGCATCTTCGCACCTGGGCTGTCTCACCAGTATTTAAAAAAAAAAAAAATTCTGTCCCTACTTTCAGCTGGTAGGATGAGGCGGTGGGAACTTGGGGGTGGGGGTCACTTCAGTCAGTTCTATCTGGGGCTTCTCACAGACACACTGCAGGTGAGCCTCGCCAGTCTCCCAGGTGATTCTAGATCGTCCAGTTGACAGTAAAGGGTCGCCATCATGATTTTGCAATCCCTGTGTTCAAGTAACCCTTGCCGTACTTAACGTCACCAAAATACCAAAGGAGTGATGCTTGAGGCTCTATCATAACCCATTGTCACAATGTTGCTATTTTTTGCTAATAATGTTATTGATCTCTTTCTGTGCTGGGGAAGAAAGGAACTCAGGCAGGTGCTGTGCTAGACCATCTGACAACCAAGGTAAGCGTTAAAGAATGGCCAGCCGGGTCTGGGCTCTGGTTAAGAGATCTGGCTGCTCTTTCAGAGGTTAATTCCCAGTTCCCACGTGGTGGCTCACAATCACCCATAACTCTGGTTCCCCTATCTGATTCCTGATGGTGATGTTGGCACTGCATGCCTGTGATGTACATACATGCAGGCAAAACATACATGTAAAATTTAAGTATATATTTTAAAAAATTTTCTGGATTTTTTTTTTCAAGATAGGGTTTCTCTGTGTAGCCCTGACTGACCTGGAACTTGCTCTGTAGATCACCTGCCTCTGTATCCTGAGTACTGGAATTAAAGGTATGCCCCTCCTCCTCCTCCTCCTCCTCCTCCTCCTCTTCCTCCTCCTCCATCACCACCACCAGCTAACACCAGACAAACATTTCTAGTTTTAATAAAAAGGATTCTTGTGCTGGGGTTATAGCTCATTGATTGAGTGTTTGTCCCCCACTGTTGCATAAATTAGGTGTGGTGGCACATTCCTGGAAAGTCTCAGCACTCAGGAGGTTGAAGTGAGAGGATCAGATGTCCAAGGTCATCCTTGGTTATATTGCAAGTTCAAAGCTAGCCTAGGCTACACGAGACTCTGCCTCAAAAAAAAAAAAAAAAAAAAAGGAAGAAAGAACAAGCTCATGATAATTAAATTTAAAATCATGTTCTTAAGCTGCTCATAGCCGGGCGGTGGTAGCGCACGCCTTTAGTCCCGGCACTTGGGAGGCAGAGACAGGCAGATTTCTGAGTTCGAGGCCAGCCTGGTCTACAGAGTGAGTTCCAGGACAGCCAGGGCTACACAGAGAAACCCTGTCTCGAAAAACCAAATAAAAAAAAAAGCTGCTTATGATTGTCCATGTACTTAATCCCAGCACTTAGGAGGCAGAGGCAGGAGGATCTCTGTAAGTTTGAGGCCAGCTTGGTCTACATAGCATTTCAGAACTACATAGAGAGACCCTTTTTAAAAGGTGTTTTTTTTTTTTTTTTGTTATTGTTTGATTGTTTGTTTTGTCTTTTTTAAATCATGCTCTTTGGGCAGACAGTAGCCACTTTACCTCAGGATTTCTCTATTCCCATGACCCAGTGCTGGCAAGAGGTTCCCGTTTCTCTGTGACTGAATGAGTTTCACAGGCTCGGAAAGTCATATTCTGACTTGGTACAGAGTCCACGGTAGCTCAGTGCAATTCATGACTTCCAGAGAAACCAACCTCAGATGGTCTTCCAACCACAACTTCTATACAACTGAATCTCACTTCCCATGCCTCTGCCCGTAACCGGCATTTAGAAGATATTTTGACTGAAAGTGTACATTTTCACTTGGCTCTTCAGGTGCCAGAGCACAAGATGCAGCTTGGCGTCTCTACATCCACGTTTACACCCTCCCCTTCACTCCTTCAAACGCTGGATCAAATTCCAACGTGAGTTTGTGCAGAGACATACCAAGTATTCCAACTATTTGAGGTATTTATCTAAAGCTTGTCATTCTCTGGGGCTGAGGCTGGGGCATGGCTCAGAGTGTAGAGCACTTGCCTAGCATGCAGGAAGCCCTGGGTTCCATTTCCAGCACTGCAGGAGGCGGTGCGCATCTGTGATCCTGCTTAGGATCATGGGAGCTGGAGGACAGAGTGAGTACAAGGTCATTCTTAACAACATAGGGAATCTGAGGCTGGTCTGAGCGTTTCAACATCTCCGTTCCCCCAATAAACAAAGCCCTGGTGATATAAGGCTGGTTAACCAAAATTTGTCTAATCTTGTTCCTTCCCTTTTTAGGCTGAAGGTAAGAGGAAGAGGGAGATTTGCTTGCCTTTACAGAGACATCGTGATCAAGAGCATCGGCCGCTAGCTTTTGCAACGTCCTGTTCAAGACCGTCAGTGTGCCAACTGGAAGACTCCCATCATTGCCAACACAACAAATGTGGACCCCAGGCACTGCTCCCAAATCTCCCCATTTTATCCTCATAACACGTTCACTTCCTTGGTCATTGAACTTGATCATGTTCCCACTCTAGGAACCTGAACACACACACACACACACACACACACACACACACACACACACAGACAGACACACACAGAGAGAAGTCATCTCCCTGGCATTGTCAAGACTAGGCTTGAGAAAGTGATCAATCAGGGCTGGAAAAATGGCTCAGTCAGTAAAGTGCCTGTCTCTCAAGCATGGAGACACTAGTTTGATCTCAAAAAGGTTGAGTATGAGGTGGGCATATGCGGGGCTGTAGCTCTCGTGTGGGCATGGGGCCTGTTGGGCTGTGTTGTGGTTCCCACATGTCTGCCACGGCTCGGGGAGGCAGAAGCACGGGAATTTGAGTTCACTCCACATGGCTCAGGGCTGACGCTGGCCTGTGAGAAGTCATGAGGGGCTCTGCCCAGGCGTAGAGAGGTCTCAGTCTGAAGTCCCGTGGGGGCAGATCTCCTGGTTTGGGAGTCTCCAGGGCTGAAGTAGCTGACCAGGAGACTGGTGGTCTCTGTCCTTGGGCTCTCAGATGCTGCTGGGACCTGCAGAAGAACCAAGATGCTAGGGCAGCAGCCCGATAAGAACAAGGGGGACAGAAGCCCCCAGCAGTGCTCCGTGGGTAGAGACTCTTGGTTACCAGGACTCGCTTGGCTGAGTCAGCTAGCTTGGTTGAATTGGCGGCCTGGGAGGGAACATAGAGAAGCCCTCAGCTGGAGATTAAGCAGCAGCTCGCTAGTCAAAGGCCTGAGTTAAAAAGGGAGGGAAGGATCTGGGAAGGAATGCTTAATTGGCTACGCCCTCTGGCCTTTAGGTATCTCATTAATATGGAGATCTCTTGAGGCTGAGGCCTGTAGTCATGCCCTCTACCTGTGCTGGGTGACACAAACCTCTCTTTGGGAGTTGCAGGTAGGGGTGTTGTCCTACGTGACTGGAAGGCGAGGATCAATGGAGGTCTTGGCCAAGTGTCAGGAGCCTGGAGTCTGAGAGCATGGTGAAATGTATGCCGTCTCTTGCAGGTATGGATACCTGTTGGGTCTCCGGCTGTTTCTAACCAGTGCTCTACCAGAAACCAAGCCATCCTTTCATGGTCTGACAGGCATAATGGTACCTGCCTTTAATTCCAGCACTTGGGAGGCAGAGGCAGGCAGATCTCTGAGAGTTTGACCTCTGGATCTCTGGTCTACATAGTGAGTTCCAGGACAGCCTCAGCTATATATTGAGACCCTGTCTTGAAACAAACAAAACAAAACAAACAAACGAAAAAGCTGGGTATGGGGGCATGTGCTTGCAGTTCCAGGGCTGAGAGGCAATGACAGGCAAGTAAATCCCTGAGACTGACTTAACAGCCAGCCTAGATGAGATGCTGGGTTCCAGGTCAGTAAGGAACCTTGACTCAAAAAGAGAAAGAAAGAAAGAAAGAAAGAAAGAAAGAAAGAAAGAAGGAAAAAGAGAGAAAGGAAGTGAAGCTACCCCAGTAACTCTCAAGACACCGAACTTGATGTAACAGCAAGAGGTATGTTTAATTCAACGCATTGAGGTCCTACAATGAGGTCCTTCTAGTCTGTCCTACGCAGAGGCAAGCAATGAAGTACGACCCCCACTCAGAGAAGAGGTAGAGCTTTTAAAGGAAAAAAACCATGACCCAGGGGAGATGGGGGGGCGGGAATCATGATTAAATATTTATAGAAAGTGCCTGTCCAGTGTTCAGCTTCCATAACAGGTTCAAGAAACGGTCAGAGGGAGATATCTCATACAAGCCTTTCTTATCTTAAGAATCAAACCCTATTTAATTTATCTTGTGGTCAGTTCAGTTCCTGGTATCCAGGGTGCACGGGCACACTGACTTTAACTCCCAGCTCTGAACTCCTATCTTATCTATTTTGTCTTGTGGATAGATAGTTTCCTAGGACCCAGAGTGCAGAACAAGCTGATCTGCACTCTTGACTCCATCTGTGGAAGGTTTAACATTTTTTAACTCTTTCACCAGGGCCAGTGTTTCTGGCTGGTTGTTTCTAGCTGTGGTGCGCCTGTGGCCTCTGGCTGCTTCCAGCTGTGGAGCGCTTGGAGCATGGCGGCTTGAGCTAGGCAGAGCTGTCGCCACTTAGATGGTCAGCCTGTGCAGCAACACAAGCCACATATTTACACACTCATCTCTGCATCTGAAGAAATAACAGCCACATTTACAATGTCCTTGCTCTGTTTCCGTCCACCATGATGTGAGCAGCAGCCTCCTTCTCCACCTGCTCCGTCAGCCCTGATCTGCTTTGCTTCAGGCTCAGCAAAGCCGTCTGCAGAGTCAGCTCCAGCCTCAGCTTTTCTTATCTTAGAAAAGAGATAACAAGCTGAGTTTCCAGTACCCCAGAGACCAGGTGTGGTGGCACATGCCTGGGATCCCAGCACTTGGGAAATGGAGGCAGGAGGATTAGCAGTTCAGGTTTGAGGACAGTTTCATGTTCACTGGAGCATCTCTTTCCAAAACCCATCAAGGACTTCAAATCTATAACTTGGAATCATGCTAGAAATATTTTCACTATGGGAATGGGTGAATGCGACTACCATGAGAGCTCTCTCTATAAAGCCACTTGGGAAACGTTTATCATCATGCCACCAGCCCATTTCATCTTTCTGTCAACCAAGACCTACCCAGACATTTGCCAGTGATTTTTTTTGTGTGTGTAAAATTAACTTTTTCACCAGATGTAATTGTTGTCTTAGAGGCATACTGCTGAATAAGCTCACCCTTTCTAGTTCTTTCTGAACTCTGGCTGCCTGGTTTAGCTCAGCTCTTCTGGCTTCTCTCAGCTTCTAACTGAATTGCTCTGCTTGGCCTCAAACTAACTCTGGCAATCTGTTCTAATCTTCTGACTCCTTCTCATTCTCTGGCTTGTTCTGTCTTCACCTACAACTTGTTTCTGTAAAACTGTCTGGAAAAACTCCCATCTCTCTCTCTCTCTCTCTCTCTCTCTCTCTCTCTCTCTCTCTCTCTC
>JANHMN010000023.1:17346468-17356468 GCA_030674055.1 Rhabdomys pumilio
CTCTCTCTCTCTCTCTCTCTCTCTCTCTCTCTCTCTCTCTCTCTCTCCATTATGCTCTCTCTTAAGTCACCTCTCTTTCCTGTGCTGTTCTTTTGTGAGTTGGGCATATCCTATCTCTGACTCATTTTGTCAAATCTTTCTCTGATTCATCACTTTGTCTGCCACTCAATTAGACATCACTTTCAAACATGGGTGCTTCCTTCTACAAACTAACTTTACTTTTATTGTTTGGGATTAAAGGTGTGTACTGGTGGTGTGTCTGTATTGCATCTAGGGGGGATTAAATGTGTGTCATTCCAGCTGGATCTCATGGACCTAGAAGAACTTAGGATGCGATCTTTTGCAAGAGCAGTCATGTTGCTGAATTAAAATTCCTCTACAGTATTGTAATTGTTCACACACACACACACACACACACACACACACACACACACACACAGCATGGCCTTGAATTTACTATGTAGCTGCAGATGACCTTGAACTCCTAACCCTCTTGTTTCTGTTTCTCAATTGCTAGGATTATGGATACTCAAATGTTGAAGAACTTCAAACAATGATATTCCAGTTGCATTTGGAACAGACAGCATGGTACACTGAATGATGAAGGACCACACTTTCATCTCATAATTTCCCAAACTCATTTTTTCTCTTATCTAGAAGCTCTGTTCCTCATGCTTTTCTGCCATGCCTGTCTCAAAGTGCTCCGATTCCCTAGTAGCTCTTTCTTGTTCTTTCCTGAAGCTTCTTGGATCTCTCCCTGCTTCCAAAGAGTCCTTTGTACTGGGAGGCACATGGCACCCTAATTAATATTTACAACACACAGGCATAGAGCCAGGAACTCAATAAACACCAGTGCATTCTTTGCCCCTCTGATCGCCTCCCTTGGATAATGATAACACCAAGGCTGGCAGATCCAGGATCTGGGGCCCTGTTTGACTCTGCTGTGTAGACTTTATCCATTGCTTATGTATGTGTTTGTTTGTCCAGTGAATACCAAGGTCTTGTGTCTGAAATGGGTGCTTCAGGACCAGACTTTGTGGGGAGCATTTGCAATCCTAGCATTTAGAAGATCAAGGTAGAACAGCATGAGTTCTAGGCCAGATTGGGTTACATAATGAGACCCTGTATCAAAGACAGAGAGGAGAACCAGGGAGGGGGAAGGGGAGGATCAGAGAGAGCAGGGAGGAAGGAGAAAGGAAACAAAAGATGAAAGTTTTTCCATCTGTCATCTGCAATGCTCACAGCCAACTGCTGCTAAGAAGTAGACTTTCTGTAATGACCCTCATGAGGAAGATCATTGTGCTTAAGGGACATTAGAGAAAGTATCATGACAGAAATCCACAGTGAAGGAGAAACTCCTCATGAGAGGAAGGCATGGTCTTTGCTTGTAAACAACTGGAAGATGACCACACTTTGACTGTAACATTCATAAGGAGCCCACCCTTCAGCTCGTATTGAGACTTCCTGCTAAGAAACGGGAGAAGTGGCTGGGTATCATAATTTGTGCCATTAGTCCCAGAACTCGGGAGGCAGAGGCAAGTGGATCTCTGAGTTCAAGGTCAGCCTGGTCTACAGAGAGAGAGAGAGAGAGAGAGAGAGAGAGAGAGAGAGAGAGAGAGTTACACCATTCCCAGACAGAAATTAATTAAAGATTAAAGAAGGGGCCAGTAAAATGGCTCAACAGGTGGCGCTGCTTGCTACCCAGGATCCCAAGGGTAGGAGTAGAAAATTGATTCCTCTAAGTTGTTCTCTGATCTCCTCGTGTTTGCCAGGGAATGTGTACATGCAAACACACATGCATAAATAAATGTAATTTAAAAAATAACGAATGAGGGCTGGAGAGATGGCTCAGTGGTTAAGAGAACTGACTGCTCTTTCAGAGGACCTGAGTTCAACTCTCTGCAATACATGTTGGTTCACAACCATCTGTAATGGGATCCAATGCCTTCTTCTGGTGTGTCTGAGGACAGTTATAGTATATTTACATAAAAATAGATAAAATCTTAGAAGAACGAGAAGGAGAAGGGGGAGGAGAAGGGGGAGGGGAAGGGGAAGGGGAAGGGGAAGGGGGAGGGGAAGGGGAAGGGGAAGGGGAAGGGGAAGGGGAAGGGGAAGGGGAAGGGGAGGGGAAAAGTATGGGGAGCCGACAGACGGCGGCTATCATCCTTGCAGCCATCTTGAGCCATATACCCTGACAAGAGACTTGATTATAACAGCCTACAACAGCTGAGCACACTGTGATAACATCTTTTTTTATATACCCAGGATTTTCCCTTGGGTGTGTGAGACTTAGAAGTGTGATTTAGAGCTGAGACTTAAGGGCAAGACTTAAAGTTGTGATTTAGAGATAAGACCTAAAGGTGTGATTTAAGGGCATGACAAAAAGGTGTGGCTTAGAAGTGAGACTTATAAAAGGTGGAAGGCAGATAGAAGAAATCAGTAGGAATTAGGCACTTGAAGAGCAACAGATCATTAGAGCACTAGGTATTAGGCACTTGGCACTTGGAGGAAGAACTTGGATTTAGACATTAGACACTTGGGACAGAGAACTAGGTAGGTAGTAAGTAGTAGACATTAGGCACTTGGCACTTGGAAGAAGTAACTTGGAACTTGGAGGCACTAGGGACTAGGAACTCAAGACTTGGAACTTGGAGAGAAGAGAGACTGAAGAATAAACAGGATTGAATCACACTCTGTCTGGTCTCCATTCTTCGAATCCGTCCTCACTCTCTCTCTCTTGCTGAACCCCTACCCTCGGACTGGAGCAGCTTGGGGCAGTCTCTAACAATTTAGTCCCCAAGGCTTTTGGCAGTGCGGGTTCCAGTATTGATAGAGTGGTCTGAGACATCTTGACCTCCAAACGTGGTATAGAGCAGCTCTCAACATTTTTGGTGCCCAACGTGGGGTAGCTTGGGCCGAAACAGAAGAGGAAGAAGAAGAAGGGAAACAGAGAAGGAAATTGGAAGAAGGGAGGGGAAGTGAAGAAATATGCCCTCATGAGGAAGGCTGGGACTCCATCCTCTGAAGATTGGATTGCCTTCATGGAGACCAAGGGTGTTTTGTGGGGCCAGGGAGACTCCTCACTTTATGAAGCACTTGTCATTAGAACTCAAGTTTGATCCCAAATCTATGTAGAAAATCCTGGTCCAGTGAGCCACTGTGCACACAGCACTGGAGAGAAGGACACAGGTACATCTCTGCCACTCAGTCACTGGCCAACCACCAATCTATCTGAATTAGTCAGTCCCATTGTCACTGAAAGATAAAAACAAAAACCAAGATGGGGCCAGTAAGATGGCTCAGCAGTAAAGGAACTTGTGGCTAAGCCTGAAGACCTGAGTTTGATCACACTGGGACCCTCATGCTGGAAGGAGAGACATGACTCCCATGAGTTGTTCTCTGACCTCTTCATATGCATCGTGGCATGCATTTGAGAGAGACTACACACCCTCATGCATGTGCACACATATACACACAATCACACACAAAGTAAATACATACATACATACATACATGTAAAAATTAAAACAAAACCAGATGGATGACCCCTGAGGCTGACCTTGATTTCTGTGTGTACCCCGAAACACGTATATTTTCATACATACAAGTACACACATGTACATATGGATACATGCACATTGCTTTGGACTGGGCTCTCCCATCATTCAACATTGCTCCTCCTGTCTCTAGGTAGCTTTATTCTCCCCAGTTGTTTTCCTTCTCTCTCTTTGAACTTAATCTTTCCATATCTATGCTGTTTGCTTGGACCTCCCAGGAGAGATGGAAACACAATATTGAAATGGACAAAAGAGTCCATTGAGGCTGCAGCTGTCTCTTTGAATGTCTGGGCTGGGCTAGCTGGTTAAAGATACCACCAAATTTGCTCGCTCTCTGGACTTCTTGTTCATGTTTACAGTGAGCCGTTGACAATCCTCCCATAGAAAGGCCAAAGGGCAAGGCACTGACTGGATGATAGGTGCTGTCTGGGCCTCCTCCCTGCCTCTCTCTCTGGGGCCACGCTCCTTCCTGGATTGGGCTTGGGGTATGTGGGGTAGAAGATCTCTAAACTGGCTCACCGTGCACCCGGTGATGAGGGCAGCTCTCACCCTGTGCAGCCATTTCTGTCTAAGTCTGTTTATTGAGGACCAGCCAACCTCCTGCAGGTTTTTGCAACCTCCTGGGTTTCTACACCCTCTGGAGTAGGCCCTGCCTCTTCTCCTGCACCTCTGGATCTCAGTAAGTCAAGGAGATCACTTCTGAACACGGTGTTTAAGCTGTCACAGGGTCATCTCAGGTAAGTGGTCCGCAGGACTCCCCCTGTGTCCAGTACCCTTGGAGTGTGCGTTTTTGTCTGTGCATGAGCACATACATGAGTTCGTGTGTCTGTAATTGTCTGTCTGTCTGAGAGCAAGGAAAGGATGTCACAACTGTCTTGACACCAGTCTGTCTCCCTCTATCAGCCCTCTTTCCTTCAGCCCCTGCACCTCCTACCTCAGTCCCGTCTATGTTCCCCTAGGACCTTCCTGTGAGTTTCTCTTACTTTTAACCCCAGATGTCCTTCCCAGCTTGGGAGAGAAAGCTGGCCCAGGAACCAAAAGGGACCTGAGGATAGTACCTAGCTTGTGCTGTCTGAAGCCTGAGAGCCCCATGGAGTGCTATCATTCGTGGTAAACCTGACCTCTGCTGGATGGTCTGTGTTCCTTGGCTCCTCACACCCCTGAGATCACACTGCCCCTCTCCCCATTTCTCCTCATTCTTTCCATTTATTTCTGATGCATTTGTTTGGTTGTTGTTTTGATTTTTTTTTTTGTTTGTGTGGGGGTGGGAAGTGGGTTCAAGACAGGGTTTCTCTGTGTAGTCCTGGCAGCCCTGAAACTCAATTTGTAGACCAGGCTGGCCTCAAACTCAGAGATCCCCCTGCCTCTGCCTCTGGAGTGCTGGGATTAAATGTGTGCACCATTACTGCCTGACTCTTTTTTTTTTTTTTAATTGTGGATAGAGACACATATCACAGCGTGGCTTCAAATTCAACATGTAGCCTAGGATGACCCTGATCTTCCGTCCTCCACCTCCTAAATGCTGGAGGGACAGCTGTGCACCACCAAACTCAGTGTTTACAGTGATGGGGAGGGAATCCAGGACTCCTCGCAGGCTGGGCAAGCAGTCTACCAACCCAGCTGTATTCCCACTCCCTGGTTTGGTTTTTTGGAGGCAGGGTGTCTGTCACTCAGGTTATTGTCAAACTCATGGAAATTCTCGTGCTTCAACCTGCCCCTCCCACCCCCCACGTGAGTGCTAGTATTACAGGCATGAACCACCATGCTGGACTTGCTTATTTGTTTGTTTGTTTGTTTTTCTTTTTTAAAAAAATATTTATTTATTTTATGTATGTGAGTACATTCTGGTTCTCCTCGGACACAGCAGAAGAGGACATCAGATCCCATTACATATGGTTGTGAGCCACCATGTGTTTACTGGGACTTGAACTCAGGACCTCTGGAAGAAGAGCCAGTGCTCTTAACTGCTGAGCCATCTCTCCAGCCCTGTTTGTTTGTTTTTTTTTTTTCAAGATAGGGTTTCTCTGTGTAGCCCTGGCTGTCCCAGAACTTACTTTGTAGACCAGGCTGGCTTCAAACTCACAGAGATCCGCCTGCCTCTGTCTTCAGAGTGCTGGGCTTATAGGTGTGTGCCACCAATGGCCGGCTTTGGTTTGTTTTTGAGACAGTGTTTCTCTCTGAAGCAAAGCCTAGCATCCCCAGGGCTAAGATTACAGACACACTAGGAAATATCGTCTCTGTACCTGACTTGAGCAGCCATTAAAGATCTCCTAACTCACTTCTCCTGTGTCAGTTGACATTCTGTGAACAGCATTGAGCCTGTTTACTGGGCTGCTGTTATACAGGACTGTTGACTCAGTGACTCCACAGCTGAATTCATTGTCTCCTAGGCTTGGGAGCTGGAGGATAAGGGAAGGGATGGTTTCTTCCAAGGGCCTAATAAAGGGCTCTGCTCCAGGCCAGGCTCCTCCTATGTAAATGACTCCCCCTCCCCAGCCCCGACCCTGTCTTCACATCTTTCTCCTATGTTTGAGTCTGTCTATATGTTCCAACTCCCCCCACCCTTTTTAAATAAGAAAACTAGTGATTAGGCTGAGTGATATAATTCAGAAAAGAAGACCTTGTTTAGAACCCCCAGTGAGGGGCTGGGGGTGTGGCTCAGTGGTAGAGCCCCTGCCTAGAATCCCTCAATGAGGGACTGGGGGTGTGGCTCAGTGGTAGAGCCCCTGCCTAGAATCCCTCAATGAGGGACTGGGGGCGTGGCTCAGTGGTATAGCCCCTGCTTAGAATCCTCCAGTGAGGAGCTGAGGGTGTGGCTCAGTGGTAGAGCCCCTGCCTAGAATCCTCCAGTGAGGAGCTGGGGGTGTGGCTCAGCAATAGAGCATTTGTCCAGCAGGAGGAAAGCCCTGAATCTTTTGCCATCATCACAAAGAGATGAGAGGAGGTGAGTGAAGGACTAATATTCACCTGGATACAATGTTGCATGTGTATAATTCCAGTACTTGGGAGGCTGAGGCAAGAGAATCCTGCGTTTAAGACCAGCCTGGGTTACCTGGTGAGATTCTGCCTCAAAGACCAAACAAGCTAGCAAACAAATCACAAATGAACCAATGGAGAACAGCACAAATTGCTGGACAACACTGATGCATGCCTTTAATCCCAGCACAGGGGAGGCAGAATCAGGTAGATGTCTTTGAGTTTGAGACTAGTTTAGTCTACAGAGCAAGTTCCAGGACAGCTAGAGCTACCGCACTGCCCCCTCTCCCCGCAAAACACTAATCATATTGTCTTAGGCCTATCAAATGAGCATATTTTAACTTGATCATGTACAAAGATTATGCCTTCAGATTAAGTCACAGGCTGAAGCTCTGGGTGCCAGTGTTCCAACAGGCTGTGCACAGTTAGAGAAAACTGATCACTTCATTCTCAACCTTTCATTTGTCAGGACATCTATGTTTTATTCAGTGAGTCGCTGACCTACTGCTGGCCAAATAGTTCTGGATTTGAGCTCCACACTCCTGGGAACTGACTCTTGGAGCTCTTGTGTCATCTCCCTCCCTGTGAAGCTTTCGTTCTAATGTAAAAACCTATCTCAGCCTCTACTTTTCCCTCCTGAGGGCAGGGTTGACTATTTTTGGGGTTTTTTTTTTTTTTTTTTTGGTTTTGTCGAGACAGGGTTTCTCTGTGTAGCCCTGGCTGTCCTGGAACTCACTCTGTAGACCAGGCTGGCCTCAAACTCTGCCTCCCAAGTGCTGGGATTAAAGGCGTGCGCCACCACCACCAGGCGACTATTTCTTTTTTAAGAAAAATTCTCTTTGTTTTATTTTTTGAGTCAGGCCCAGATTGGCTTGGAACTCTATGTAACTCATGAGTCTGGAATTCACAATTTTCCTCCATTTCATGAGGATTCTAGGCAGGTGCTCTACCGCTAAACCTCCACCTTCATTTCCTTTCAGAGTGGGGCTTGATATAAAGTTGGCCAGAGAGAGTGAGAGGTCCCTGAGGCACAAAGAAGACCACAAAGGACTCAAAAGAACAGGACCAGGTGAGACACTGGTATACTTGTTGTCCTAGCAGTCAGGAGGCTGAGGCAGGGGGATCATAAACTGGACTGGATATAGAGACTCCATCTCATAAAACAGAAAGAGAGAAGGAGCAGGAGAAGAGACAAGGAGAGGATGGTGACTGGAGCTAGCATCTCAAGGACGCTGCCACAGTATCTCTTGCTAGAAGCTTCTTCTCTGCCAAGAGCCCTGCTTGTGCTCTGGGAAGGATGAGGAGAAAGCCCCATACCTCCCACCTTTGTGGGCCATGCCAGCTTCCAATCTGATGAGACTGTTGGGTAAAAGCTGAGCCACCTTGGGGACTGACCAGGTCTTTGGCTTTGAGTGTGGCCTGAATAAAGACCCAGCTATTGACATAGACATTTTGCTAAGACAACTTTAGCACCCTGTCTTTTCTATTTCTTTGACAAAAACCTACAAAGATAGAGTTCACTGTTTTATCCCTTTACTGTATAAATTGAAGGATGGAGTTTCAGCTTGGTGATGGAGAATCGTCCTGGCTTTAATGCCCAGCGCCATTACCACCAACAGAAAGGACTTTCTGAAAGGGTAGGTGGAGGCCAACAAGGCGCCTCAGCAGGCAAAGGCGCTTGTGGCCAAGCCTGAGAGCCTGAGTTTAGTCCTCCAGCCCCATGAGGGAACTGAGGAGTGGAGCTTAGTGCTGCGCGCCTTTAGTCTTAGCACTCGGGAGACAGAGGCAGGTGGATCTCTATGTGTTTGAAACTAGCCTGGACTACAGAGTGAGTTCTGGGACAGCCAGGGCTACCAAGTGAGTCCCTGTCACAAACAAACAAACAGGAAAAAAAGGAGAGAAGAGAATTGTTTTTCTTCAATTTTGCAAGTTACTTTCTGACCTCCACACCTGTGGTATGGCACACATTTTCCTCCCCCCACCCCCGCAATGCACTAAATAAATAAATAATAAATAAATAAATAAATAAATAAATAAATAAATCTCGAAAGATAAAACAGTGTATATTGAGTGAAATAGTCACAAATGGTGACCATATTATAACCATAGTCTAATTCCAGAATATTCTGTCACCTCTAAAAAGAAACCCTGCCCCCAGTTCATCTTATGGATTTTCCTGTTCTATTTCTTCACTTGACCTTAGCCAAAAGGCTGAGAAATGTTTCCTCCAATTGTCTCTTTCACATGGAGTAGTGTAGCCTTCATGCCTGGCTCTTGTCATCGAGGGCATGGTCTCAAGGCTCAGCCACAGGGTAGCATCGATCAGCACCCTCTGCATTTTTGCAGCTCAAGAATATTCCGCTGCGAGTAAATACTGCAGTTTTTCCTACTCCGTTTTTAGCAGTTACGGAACCGCAGCTATGAATATTAATGAGCAAGTTTTCAGAGGAATGCGCATTTTGTTTTATTTGCTTGGCTTGAGAGTCGGAATAAGACTGAGTCATATCAAAACTCTATTCTTAACTTTGAGGAACTGCGAAATATTTCCATATTGTTATGACATTCATATTCCAACTGGCAGTGAATGGAGCTTCCCTGTTTCTGTGACATGCTTGCTCTTTTCCAGTTTTTTTTTGTTTAGTTGTAGGAACAAAACCAAACTCTGTGTAGGTTTGCCTCCAGCCCGGCTCGGAAAGCTCAACACTCCCAGTCTGCTTCATAACGGAGGATCTTCTGATTCTCTGGAAAGCTTTCTCTTTGCAAAAAGAGCTGTGTCCGTCCAGCAGCTTCCCTACCCCCAGCCCCTAACAATCAGAATCCTGCTGTTGGATTGTTTGTGCTATTGCATGTAAGTGAAAGGCGGGGGCTGTAGCTCAGAAGTAGAGCCGTTGATGGACCAGTTGTTGAGTAGAGAGGTCAGCAAGATGGATCAGCAAGTGAAGGTGTTGGCTCACAAGCCTGACCCATGTGGTGGAAGGAAGAATAGACAAAAGTTGTCTTCTGACCCCCACATGGCATGTGTATGAAGAATGCCAACACAAACTAACCAACTAACTAACTAAATGTGTAAAGAACTCCGACACTAACTAACTAACTAACTAACTAACTATGTAAAAACTCCAGTACAAAGTAACTAACTAACTAAATGTGTAAGGAACTCCGACACAAACTAACAAGTAAGTAACTGTTTAAAAGAAAGAATAAAACTGGGTGTAGTGTTACAGAACTAATCTTGGCATTGGGAAGCAAAGGGAGGAGCTTCTCTGAGTTCGAGGCCAGCCTGGTCTACAGAGTGAATTCCAGGACAGCCAGGGCTACACAGTGAGACCCTGTCTTGAATAAAACAAAAGCAAGAACCCTCAAAAAGCAAAACAAAACAGAAGGTTCCAGTAGACTATGGGGAGATGGTTACCCATGGACTATGGGCCTGCTTGGAGTAAGTAGGTTTCTGGGGGCCTGTCGTTCAG
>JANHMN010000023.1:17358968-17360360 GCA_030674055.1 Rhabdomys pumilio
GGAAATGAGCTTCTAAGGAATCTAGCGGTTCCCTAGACAACCAGGGCTCGGCTCCAATCCTGCTTCCCCACACTCTAAAAGCCCAGGCCTCTGTCCATGTGTTCTGAAAGGTCTGAGAGCGGTCTACCACAGCCATACTGTTGGCTTTGAATGAGTGAGTTTACTGACTTTATGTAGAAAGTGGAAGTACAAGCGTAAGAGAAGAGAAAGAGAAAACACATACGATCCAAGCAGACGTTCAAAGCATTCAGCAGAACCAACCAGGGAAGCCCATCGAGGCAGCAGGCTGGACTTTCCAAGCAAGACTTCAGGGAAGAGCAGAGCTTCCCATCAAATGGGGTTTCCAAATCAAAGAACCAGTCACTGGAGCTGGAGAGGCTGTGGTTAAGAGTATGAACCGTCTTCGTAGAGAACATGAGTTCATATCTAATCACCCACATGGCGGCTCACGACCTGGAACTCCAACTTAAGGGGATGTAACACTGTCTTCTGGCCTCATGCACTCGCAGGAGCACACACATTACACAGTTAACTTAGAATTCAAAGATTTATGTGTGCATGCTGGGTGTCCTATAGAATCCAAAGAGGGCATTGGATCCCCATCCACCCCCCAGAACTGGAATTACAGACAGTTGTGAGCTGTCATGTGGGTGCTGGGGATTGAACCTGGGTCCTTTATATGAGAGTAGCCAGTGCTCTTAACCACTGACTCATCTCTCAGAAACTGGTTGTGGAAGCTGAGGCAGTCAGCCAGGGTTCCCCATTGAACTTTCTTTTTGTGTCTGAACTTCCAGATTCTGGTCTCTCACTTCAGCACTTTCGGTGGTAGCATGGTGTGAACATTGGTGACCTCGGTTGAAATGGGTCACCTTCCAGCTGTCCTCAAGGACACTGTGTTTTCCTTTGAGGGAACGCTGAAACAAACGTGCTTGGGTCTGAAATGGAGAAAGGGAAGCCCTGCTTCCTGAGTTGGCTTTTTAGTGAGCTCAGACAGCACATGACGATGTAGATGTAATGTACCTTATGCAATATTCTGCTTCTGTGGCATTACAGTTGTCAGTGCCAATATCCCTGCTTTTTGGTTCCTAGAAGTGCCACATCCTTGTCAACATGGACTGGGCCTCTCCTGTCCCCATGCCATGAAAGCCGTGAGCCAAAATAAAGTTTTCTTCTCTTGCGTTGCTTCTGTCAGCTGCTGAGAAAAATGAATTCCTGGGACATGTCCTGAGATATTTTGAATTGATTTATTTTTCTTCTCATTTCTTTTTGTTTCTTCAGTACAGGTTCATGTACATGCTAGGCAGGTGCTCTACCTCTAAGGCAGCCCCTCACTGGGGGATTCTAGGCAGGGGCTCTACCACTGAGCCACGCCCCCAGCCCCTCCCTGGGGGA
>JANHMN010000023.1:17360370-17379081 GCA_030674055.1 Rhabdomys pumilio
CTACCACTGAGCCACGCCCCCAGCCCCTCACTGGAGGATTCTAGGCAGGTGCTCTGTGGTTGAGATATATCCCAATCCTTTTTTCTCATTTTATTTCAAGGCAGGGTCACATTCAGTTGTTCAGGCTGTCCTTGAACTCATTATGTAGGCCTATGTTGGCCTGGAACTTGTGGTTCTCCTGCCTCAGCCTCAGCTGGGTGACAGTCTATGCTAGCAGGCCTGGTTCAACTCATATCTGACACACACACACACAAAATAATAGTAAACAAATTTTTAAAACTTCCAACAATACAGCTGACGTTTCAAGAATTATACTAGAAAAAAAAGGGAAAAGAAACCAAAACAAAAAAAGAAAACATAAAGCAAAATAAATGAAATAAATTTAAGAATTTAATTAAAAATAAGCTTCAGTTTTAGCTGAGAGAACAAGGCCTATTTTGGGTATGAGACGGTGTCTATTCTTTTGTGTGCTGTACCGAGTCACACCGAGCCACATCCAGGCCCACAGAGGTGGGGAGTCTGAGCTGGACCTGGGGCCCTACAGGTCTGAGAGGCTTCCTCCCATTCCTTCATCTGTCATCTGCCTCCTGCCCATCCTCCTTCTAGAAGCTTCTCCTGGAACTTGTTGCCTTCCTAATGCCTGCTGCATCTTTCTATCTTCTCTTTCTTAGAACCTCCACTGCTAACTGTTGTATAGCAGGGGTGAGCCTGAGGTCAAGTTCTGCCTGCCTCAGTCTCTGGGACCTTGTCACACGAGGCTTCCAGATCTTCTCTCCCCTCCTTCTCTCTCTTCCCTCCCTCCCTTCCATCTACTCACTTCCTTGAGACGTTTCATTAAACAGCCCAGGCTGAACTGTAGCCCTCCACATAGCCCAGGCTAGCCTTGAACTTTCGATCTCACTGAGCCAGCTTCCCAAGATTAGGATGATAGGCATGTGCCACTAGGCATCACTCCTCACTCTCCGTTCAAACTTTCCTCCTCTGCCTGTCACATCCCAGCCCTTCAAGAGAAAGGACAGATTCCCATCTGGGGAACCAGGATTACTGACCTGGCAATAATGTCTTTGTTCATCTCCCTGCAGAAGATTTCCATTTCCCCCTTGTAACGATGGATGTAGGAGCCATCAATGCATCGTTGACGCATGTGCAAGCAAGTATGAGAACCTGAGTTCAAATCCCTAGCACCCATATGTATGCTGTGTGTGTGTGGGGGGGGGGGACATCTACAAGCCCAGCACTTGAGAAATGAGCACAGGGGATCTCTGAGGCAAATTGGCCAGTGAGAGTAGTTGAACGAACCAGGTAGTTCTAGGTTCTGCCCCATAAATAAATCAGGTAGCTATTAAAGAAGACACTGTCGTTCTCTGGCCTCAGGGACACATGTGCACAACACGCATGTGCACACAGGTACAAACATACACATTCTGCACACCATACATACAATACATTCAAAACAAAATAACCACCAGGGTTGGGAACCCCCAACCTACTCCCCTAGATCAACTATAAACGGGGTGGGGTGGGTGGCATCTTAAGGCCTTGGAAAACCCCCTCAAGGTGTTAGTAATCGGGGAGGCACCATCCACAGCAAGGTCTCCCACTCATGACCTTTTGCCAACCCACTCGGGTTACGACATTAGGCCCTGAGCATCTCTGCCCTGCCCTGCACTTCTCTCCCCAGACATCCTTGGTTTCCCACTTCCTCTTCTCACCATGTGTTACTACATCAGGACCCATAATGACAATGGGCTTCCCCTCCAAATTGCTAAGCAGCAAAGGCTGGAGTGGACACTAGACAATGGAATTATTTGGTGGAGGGGGAAGATAGCACAGCTAGTGAGCACTTGTCCAAGCTTTAAGATCCGAGTTCCATTCCCCCCCCCCCTTGCCAGAACCTAGGCAAAGGCGGAAAGCCAGAACTGGGCCCCACAGAATTATCCACCAACCTCCTCATGTGCATTAAGGCACACAAGTTCCCTCCCCTTTCTGCCCCCCAACACATGCATAACCAATCAATCTATTTTTTTTTAAGCTGGGTTTTAGCAATGCAAGTTTATAACCTCAGCGCTGGAACAGACAGGGTGATATTTGAAGTTCTTTGACCAACCAGTGTAGCGCTGTACACTATTTTTTAATAGGGTTATTTGGTTGTCTGGAGTTTAATTTCTTGAGTTCTTTGTATATATTGTATATTAGTCCTCTATTGGATGTAGGATTGGTAAAGATCTTTTCCCAATCTGTTGGTTGCCATTTTGTCCTATTGATAGTGTCCTTTGCCTTACAGAAGCTTTGCAATTTTATGAGGTCCCATTTGTCAATTCTTGATCTTAGCACATAAGCCATTGGTGTTTTGTTCAGGAACTTTTCCCATGTGCCTAGGTATTTGAGGGACTTCACCACCTTCTCTCCAGAAATGAACCCATACACCTATGGTCACTTGATCTTTGGCAAAGGAGCTAAAACCATCCAGTAGAAAAAGGACAGCATTTTCAACAAATGGTGCTGGTTTAACTGGAGGGCAGCGTGTAGAAGAATGCAAATCGATCCATTCTTATCTCCTTGTACAAAGCTCAAGTCCAAGTGGATAAAGGACCTTCACATAAAACCAGATACACTGAAACAAGAAATATTTTAAAGCCAAGACTGAAGAAATGGTTCAGCAGGCAACAGAGCTTGGGGCTCCTCTAGAAGACCCAAGTTTACTTTCCAGCACACATACCAAGTGGATCTGCCTATGACTCCACTTCCGGTTATAATTCTAGTTCCTTGGGGTCTAATGCCCTTTTGTGGCCTCCCCAAGTACCTACATGCAATGTGATGCAATGTGCATGTGCGTGTGTGTGTGTGTGTGTGTGTGTGTGTGTGTGTGTGTGTTCTCTTTCTCTCTCACACACTCTCTCTTTCAAACACACAGTCTTTCTCTCTTCTCTCTTACACACACACACACTCACACACACTTTTCTCATCTCTCACACATTCACACACTTTCTCTCCTCTCTCTTACACACACACAAGCACACATTCTTACACATATGCACACTCATGAACACAAACACATACACACATACACACATCACACACACACTCTCTCTCTCTCTCTCTCACACACACACACACACACATACACACACTTTCTTTCTTCTCTCTCTCACACACATACTTTATGTTTTTTGTTTTTTGAGACAGTTTCTCTGTATAGCCCTGGCTGTCCTGGAACTCACTCTGTAGACCAGGCCGGCCTCGAACTCAGAAATCCACCTGCCTCTGCCTCCCAAGTGCTGGGATTAAAGGCGTGCGCCACCACCGCCCTGCTCTACACACACACACACACACGCACTTTCTTTCTCTCTCTTTTACACATACTTTCTTTCTTCTCTGTCTCTTACATACATGCACACCACACTCTCTCACAGATAGGCACACTCACAAACATACACATACACTCTCACATATATGCACACTCACAAACACATGCACACACATCACACTCTCTCACACACTCTTACACATACTCTCTCTCTCTCTCTCTCTCTCTCTCTCTCTCTCTCACACACACACACACACACACTGGGCACTGGGTGCATGATGGGTATTTCTGTGACTTTTCTCATTCGTCCTGCCAGGTTTCTCCCTGCTGACTGAGGCAGACACAGAGGCTGAGGCAGGTAGGCGTGAAGGCAAGGAAGCACTGACTCTTTCACTCTCTAATGGAAGGCAGTGCAGTGATGGCATATGGCATCCCTGAGGGTGTTGCTCAGTTAGGAGAGTTGGGACTTGCCTAACCTGTATGAAGTCATGGGTTTGGTCCCAGAATGGAATAAAACAAAGTGTGTTAGTGAAGCCCTGAGGAGGGTAGGCAGGAGAATCAGGAGCTCAAGGTCATCTTGGGCTGCATGAGATCCTGTCTTAAACAACAAAAAGGGAGGACCAAGGAGAGAGATGAGAGAACAATGAGTCTGAGTGTATCTGGATACCTTGATGTCCATCTTGCCTTCTTCTAGGCTCAACCACCTGAGGTCCTGGTGCTCCCACTCTAGCTCTGGTCACTCTGGGTACCAATCTCTGAGATCTCTGGTCCAGGGGACATTGTCTCAAAGCTGATCAACTTCCTATTTATTCTAAAAAAGACTGGGTGCAGGGATGGGGACTTGATAGGCTCAGAAATAAAACATGCATTGCTATATACCTGTGCCGACATAACAGATGCTTAATAAAAGTTTGATGAATGGATGATGAATCTATAATAGGTAGATGGATGGATTGATGGGTCAGTAGGTGAGCAGTTGGATAAGTACATGGATGGATGACACATGGACCAGGCATGGGGGCACTAGTATTTCTAGAGGATTGCTAAGTTTGGTTACCCACATGGACGAAGAATTGAACTTCTGGGACCTACAGAAAACCAAGTCACAAAGAAAGAAAGAAAGAAACCATTTTATCCTTTCAGGGTGCAAAGGGCCCTAAGTTCAAAGTCCTTAAATGGATGCAGTCTTGGGTATTTTATAGGGTCCCAGGGTCCTCCTCTCTCTTCTACTGGTCCTGTTTAGATACCCACCCCCATGTCTTCTTACCATTTCTTATCCCAATGTCTTCTGGGAACAAGCTGCCATCTCAGAGAGCCTGCTTTTGTGACTCTCAGTCCCCTTTAGATGGATGGATGGATGGATCCATGGGATGGATGAGTGGAAAGATGGATGGGTGAATAGGTAGATGTATGTATGTATGTATGTATGTATGTATGTATGTATGTATAGACATGTAGATTGATGGATAGATGGATACACAAGTCAGTGAATGAATGGGTGGAAAGATGGATGGATAAGTAGATAGATGGGTAGATGGGTGAGCAGGTAAATGTATGTATAAATGAATGAATGAGTATAATATGTATGTATAGACAGGTAGATCAATGGATGGATGGACAGACAGATCAGTGGATGAATGGATGGATAGATGGATGGACAGGTAAATCAATGGATAGATGAATGGATGTATGTACAGGTAGATCAATGGATGGATGGATAGATAAACAGATCAATAGATGAGTGGATGGATGGACAGGTAGGTAGATGGACAGATGGATGAATGGATAGGTGGGTGGACAGACAGATAGATCAATGGATGAATGGGTGGACAGAAGGCAGGCAAACAGGGAGGACTCTAGTCATCATGCATCTACAAAAACTTAGGCTCAGAGAACCAACTAACTTACCCAGGATCCCACAAGTAAGTGTAGAGCCAAGTCAGCTAAAACGTTTCCCTTGGCTGTGACCCAGGCAGAATGACAGCCCTCCCCCGGCTCTCTCTCACACCAGAGCCCCCAAATAATCGCTGACTCAGCTGGACAAGAAATGGGCAACAACTTCCCCATTTTTTAGACCACAGAATGCTCAACGATTTTCGAGGAAATCCGTGGTGGTAGAGGATGGGAGGGACACCAGAGCCTCTATGTCCTGAGCCGTCTATATAAAGACCAGTGGGAGGGAGACTGGGTGTCCTGAAGGAAACATCTTCATATCTCCAGGCTCTCTTTCCTGCACCCCAGCTTTGAACTCTGAGCTGTGCCTGACCTAAAGGACATGGCGGACTCCACCATGATTGTTTCCAGCCTTCTTCTCCTGGTAACCTACACGTGCTGCATCTTCCCCACCGGTGAGACTTCTGGGCCAGCGTGGGGTGACTGGTAGCAAAAGCTTCTAAGGTCATGGTTGGTTTGGCACAGGGGAGGGTGAGGGAACCAAGAAGCCTGGGGCTGGGGGAGGCACTAAGTGGCCTGCGGTATAACAGGCTCTGTGTCTGCAGCCAAGAGCGAGCCTATAGCAGGCTAGATGTTGACATGGGCTCTCCTTTTTTCTTTTAGACTCTGTGACTATCCCCTCATCTTGCTGTATATCCTTTATTTCCAAGAAAATTCCAGAAAACCGAGTGCTTAGCTACCAGTTGGCCAATGGCAGCATGTGTCCCAAGGCAGGGGTCATGTGAGTATCTAATGTAAGAACTCCAGGGTCCCTGAGGAAATTCAGTCCTAGGTATCTCTGAAGAAGGCCCGAGACCTCTATGGACTTGAGCTTCTTCACCCAGGACACTAGGGAAGCAGGGCAGGGAGGTAGGTCAACTGATAGAGTGCTTGCTTAGAATACGTCAAGCCTTGGGTGGTTCCATCCCCAATATCACATAACAACCAAAACATGATGGTATAGGCCAGAAATTCCAACACTCCAAAGGCTAAGAACATCCACAAAGTACCAAATGTAGGCATGTGCCTGGGGGAAAATACATGGTATGTCATTAGCCTAACTAGTCTTCTCAACGATTTCATAAGACCAAAAAGCCTACTTAGAATCGCCCAGTGAAGGGCTGGGGGCGTGGCTCAGTGGTAGAGCTCCTGCCTAGAATCCCCCAGTGAAGGGCTGGGGGCGTGGCTCAGTGGTAGAGCACCTGCCTAGAATCCTCCAGTGAGAGTCTGAGGGCGTGGCTCAGTGGTAGAGCACCTGCCTAGAATCGCCCAATGAGGGGCTGGGGGCGTGGCTCAGCAATAGTGTTCTTTTCTAACAAGTATAAAACTCTGGGTTTCTTCCTCATCATGGCAAAACCAAAGACAACCTGACAGAGAACATAGGACTTTTTCTATTTTACTGAAGGTAGTTGAGGCTCAGTAAGACTCACGACTGGCTCAAGGTCATGTGACCAACTAGGCCTCTAGATTTCACATCACTTCAGAGCCACCTTCTCACCTGAGGTAACAAGCATGACCTTGTGTCTTAATCTGTGCTTTACAGTGGGAATGACATTAATATTCCCCAGCTGACGTCAGAGTGTCCCTGAGAGCTGGCACCGAAGGGGGCATCTCAGTCTCCCCTCTCAGCTACAGCATGCCCAGGAGCCGTGTTTCCATGCCTAGTGTGATCTGATGACATTTATCTTTTAAAAAATGGGTGTATATGCAGACAGGCTGGGCATATGAGTGTCCATGTCATGTGTGTGCATGCCTGTGGAGGCCAGAGGCCAATCTTGGGTGTCACTAAGTATGTTGTCCACCTCCTTCAAAATAAAAGCCTTTTTTTTTTTAAGTTTTGTGTGTGTGTATGTGTGTGTGTATACACACATGCATGCATGCCACAGAACATGTGTAGAGGTTCTCTTATTTCACCCTATGGGTCCCAGAAATAGAACTCAGGTTCTCAGGTTTGATGGCAGGCATTTTTTCCTGTTGAACCATGTCTGGTTTTCTTACCAGCCTGGAACTCACCAAGTAGTCTAGGCTAGCTGGCTGGCAAGCTGCAGGGAATCCACCTGTCTCTGCCTCCTCAGTGCTGGGATTGCCAGCACATACCACCATGCTTGAGTCCTGACAATGGAACTTGGATCCTCACAATTGCAAGGCAGATGCTTTTACCAACTAAGCTGTCTTCTTAGATCTGTTTTCTTGCTACAGATAGGCCATCTCTTTTCCATCATATCCAGCATCACACTTCAAAGGCAGGACCTCCTTTGTCTCACAGGGAGGCCACAGAATGAGGATGGGATCCCCACACTCCACCATCCTGTCCTGTAGTGGTAAAATGCAGAATGTGCAGAGAGGTCTTATGTCAGGAGCGTCCTAGTGCCAAGGGTGAGCAGTTGAGACTGGCTCACGCTCGCTTCCTCATGAAGGGATAGTCTCCGCACATTGCCAGACTTCAAACTAACCCCCTACCCTTCTTCCCTACAGCTTCATCACCAAGAAAGGCCATAAGATCTGTACTGACCCCAAGTTGCCATGGGTTCAGAGGCACATACGAAACCTGGATGCCAAGAAAAGCCAGCCTTCTAAAGGTGCCAAGGCACTGGGTCCCAAGTTTGCTGTCCAGAGACACCGTGGCAACAGCACCAAGATTTAGTCACCTCTCTTCTGTCCCTGAACTTGGACCTAGGTATTGACACTTTACCAGTCTGCTTTGGGTTTGAGATGCCAGCTGGGGTGAGGCCTGAGTTCCTTTCCCCATTCTCAGCACTTCCTTAAGGGAGTGTATTTATTCTGTGAGAACTGGAGGGCGCTCCAAGCATGCCAGAGTTCTGGTGGTTCCTGTGCTGAGTGAGAAGGTTCCAGAAGAATGATATCAGTCATCCTGGGTTTTCCTCTTGTGTGGCTCAAAGGCTTCATCAGAGCCCAGGTGCATGAGACCCGAGTACCTGCCGGTGTACCTTGCTTGCAGCTGGCTCCGATGGGGTTCTTGTCTTAGGGTGGGACCTGAGGGCTGTTTGTCCACCTCTGGGTGAATTTCTGTCACAGTAGTAACTCCCAAGCATGTTGGCGGGTATTCCAGGCTGGTCCCACCTCCAGAACTTGGAACAAATAAAAACTTGGCTGAAATGGAGGATCTCAATGGCAGCTTTTTCAGAGATGCAGGTCAGTAGGTGGTGTGCTTGCCTAGCATGTACAGAACACTGGGTTTCAACCACAGCACTGCAAACACTACACGTGATGGTGCATGCCTGTAATCCTAGCACTAGATCAGAATTCAGAAGGCAGAGGCAGGAGGATCTTTGTGACTTCAGTGTTACTCTGGTCTACACAGAGAGAGATTTTCTCTCAAACATCTTTCCCTTAAAAAAAAAATTCAAGGTTATATAGCCACATAGAAAATTTGAGGCCAGCCTGGCTCAGTGTCTCTCTCTTCCAGCTAGCTGCCTATGGATCCAGATGTAGACAATCCCAGTTACCTCCCCAGCAGCATGTCTGCCTGGACACTGCCATGCTTCCTGCCACAATGATAACGGACTGAACCTCTGAACTGTAATCCAGCCCCAATTAAATGCTTTCCTTTATAAGAGTTGTTGTGGTTATGGTGTCTCTTCATAGCAATAGAAACCCTGTCTAAGACAGGTTCTGAGACTAAATTTCACATAAAAATGTTGTAATTATTTAAAAACGGCCTCTGGTCAATCTGGTCTAGGCTGTGGCAACTCTGCCTAGATCAGATGCTATGTTAGGTGGCCGGAGGCCATGTGGGAGCTGCAGCTAGAAATGGCCAACCAGAAACACCAGCCCTGCCACTCATGAGACGCCAGCATGGGAGATGGCTCTGCCAGTCTTCCACTCTGTCTCTGCAAGGCTGGGCATTGCCCAGACCATCCCACCAACCACATGGGCTTGGTACAGATGAGACTCTAGAGCTTAGATTATTATTTAGTAATGATCAATAACAAGATGCCCTTATAATCAGAAGTGTAACCCAATACCCAACCTAGATATACCAACTACCTTTGACTGCTACAGACAAGCAATCATCAGCCTCCATGTCCACCTCTCTCCTTCTCCGTCTCCCCTTTAGCTCCTCCTTTTCCTTTTCCTCTTCCTCTCTTTACTCCTCCCACCTTAGCTCCTCCTACATAAAAATTCCAGCATGCACATGAAAAGTCAGGTATGTGGGAGTGGTTATAGCCTGTGTTAGGGCAGAGGAAGATAGAACCTGAGAGATGACTAACAACAAGTTAGCTATGCTAGAAGAAAGGATGGGTTTTGGTACACAGAGAGAATGTATCTCACAGGAATAGGGTAGATAAAAGAGAGGAACTCAAACCGGGCAGTGGTGGCACACAGCTTTAATCTCAGCACTTGGGAGGCAGAGGCAGGCAGATTTCTGAGTTCGAGGCCAGCCTGGTCTACAGAGTGAGTTCCAGGACAGCCAAGACTACCTGAGAAACCCTGTCTCAAAAAACAACAACAACAACAAAAAACAAAAACAAAAGAGAGGAACTCATTATGTCCTCCTCTGACCTCTGTACATTCATGTCCATATGCGTGCACCCACAGACTCACACACATGTGCACACACACAAAGGTGGAGAGCAATTGAGAAAGGTACCAGATGTTGTCTGGCTTCCTCATGCACACATATGAGTACATACATATATAATAAACAAATAATATAAAGATAAAATGAAGACATGATATAGTTGAAGGCAGAGTTCAATCTTCTAGGAATGGACAGAGACCCATCCCTGCGAGTTAGCCCTCATTACCACGAACGCCATGGATCAGGGAGGAGTGACTTTTCTCTAGTTGATAAGAAAAACAAAACTGAGAAAATGAACTGAGAAGGCAGTTCTAAAAAGGAGAAGTGCTAATGGCCAGAAAACACATGGAAAAAAAAAGTTCGATATTCTTTTTTTGCCACCAGGGAACTGAAAGTCAAAACACAGAGATTCCATCTCACCCTCTCCAGAATGGTTCTCACTAGGAAAACAATAAGGGCAGGAGAGATGACTCAGTAGTTAAGAGCACTGGCTGCTCTTCCAGAGGTCCTGAGTTAAATCACCAGCATCACAAGGCAGCTCACAAGTCTCTGTAACTTCACTTCCAAGGGATCCGACATCCTCATGAAGACATACATACATGTGCAGGCAAAACAATTTTTTTTTAAAGAAAGGAAGCAGTTTGAGCACATCATAATGAGCAAGCCAGTAAGCAGTATCCTCCATGGCCTCTGCATGGCTCTGCCTCCAGTGTTGGGGTTCGTGACTCACAGAAAAATGACACCCTGGACTCAAATAGTATGTAAACGCAAAGAGGGTTTTATTCTGCAGAAGTCCAGTGTGCTGGGGTCTCCCATTACCAGCATAGAGAGACAACCAAGTGAGCTCGAAGGCCTAATTTAAAGCACATTAGGGCGTCCGGGACAGGTGACCCTTATCTTACTCCATTCCTGTTACTCCATTACCAGCTGTTACTGAGGAAGTAGCAGAGGAGGTCTGGAAACTGCTGCTGACACATTGTCCTTGGCTCAGGTGGGCAGCTTCTGAGGCCTGGACTTGCCTGGAATTGCCCAGTTCTTGGAAACAGAAATTTAGGCTTAGTCTCCAGAACTGCCAGTGTGAAGCCTGTCATGGAATCAGGCTAGCCTTCTCACAGATTCCTGCCCCTTTTGAGTCCCTGTGTCAACTTTCTTCAATAATGAACAGTGATATGGAAGTGTAAGACATATGAAACCCACCCCCATCCCCAACTCACCCCCACACACAACTTGCTTTTGGTTATGGTGTTTCGTCACTGCAATAGAAAACTAAATAAGACACTAGACAAATACTTTACCAATTGAGCCATATTCTCAGCCCTAACTCCTAAGTAATTTCAAGTCCAGTAGAACACACCTATATATGTGTGTTCTATATATGTTCTATATATGATGTGGTGGGAATTTTTCAGCTTCCATATTTGCCTAGATCATCATGTCTCAGAACAGGAATGATCGAATGCAAACAGGTGCATGTCTCCTAGGCAACTGACAGCTTCTTGTGTCGATGTGAATGTTGTAATCTCTAGACTCACATTTTTTTCCCTTTGGGCTCTAGATAGTTTGGAAGTGGTTTTCTGGTCTTTGACTGTGTCTCTTTTTATCTACCTAATTGTGACTTATGACCTTCCCTCAGCCTTGAGCAGGCCTGAAAGACCTTATTTACCACAATAGACCAAATAATATGACCTAGGTGGAGTTACCCACCTTGGCTGCACACACAGCCTGCTACAGGAACTTAGAAAACTGCCCACTGAGCTTGCTTTGAGACATCTCCAGCTGTGACAAAGGATGGGTTCCCCCACCCATCTCCAGCTGAAACAAGAAGGGGTTCGGTGGTGGGGCTTTCCCTTTAAATTGAGAGCTGAACATTAAATTTCAAGTCTTGATCAAAGAACTTTGTCTTGGCTTCATCTTTTCTCACCCTCTGTCCCTTTCTTTATTTCCAGCCCCCCTTTCAGGAGAACCCAGTTGATCCATGGCTGCAGACGGCTACAGGTGGCGCCTCAATAAGGGACCTAAAAACAGGGGACCAGCTGAGAAATGCTGTCTTGGGTGGAGCTCCATGGGAAATGGAACAAGAAGGAGAGTATCCCTCACACTTGGTAAGCAACTAACAGCATTGATGCTAGCTAGTTATGGTTGTGTTTGCAGGAAGTGTGTTTAAGGGAACTTGGTCTAGGTTGAATAGGTGTTGACCCAACACCTACCTCACCTAGGAGATGAAAGCAAAACTTGGGACAGGAGGATTCCAAATAGGTGTTCGTTCGCCCTGCAGCCTAAGAGCTGCCCCAGGGGAGAGGAGCAGGGTTAGAAGGAATTGGAAGACTAAGAAAGCACGGCACTGAGGAGTAACTATCAATAGCCACTGCTACATCTCCTAAAGAAAGAGATGAAGAGTTAGATCTTGAGTATGAGAGAGAGAAAGGGTTTCAGAAAAGCAGTTGTCCTCTCTCTGGGCCGCATCAGCAAAAAAGAAGGAAAAGGTTATTTCAGAGCTCTCCTAGGAACAGGAGAAAATTCAGGAGATGTTCTGAGTTTCTCTTTGGCTTCTACAGGAGAAATCCTTAGTTCTGCTTTCTTTGTCTATTGTCTGTCCTTGGTGCACCAATGTCCACATGTGTCAATTGTTTGTTTTTGTTTTGTTGTTTGAATGATTGGTGTTCTATGTTTCATGTTCAAAAGAAAAACAGTTAAAACTGCTAATCACCCTTTGGTTTAGTTTAACTTGGTTTTAAAGGCAATCTTAATGTGCACAGCAGAAGCTGATAAGTTACCCTCCACCTGTAGCTAGAAGTTGAGCTGAGCTGGAGAAGCCTTTCTAGGACCTGGTTGTCTGTATAAGCTGCTTTTAAAGGGACCAGCAGCTTTTTGGCTTCTATAATAAGGAAGCTAAGAATTGTTTTTCATAGAAAAATCTCAGTAACAAGGTGCTTTTCTCTTGAAATTACAGCTAGAAAAAGCAAGAAAATTTTGTTTGGTCTAAATATATAAGATGTGTAGTCACTTCATTTTTTGCTTCTGATTGGTTTTAAAGGTATAAATATGTTCTGCATGTCTTGGTTATAGATTATTGGCCTATAAGTTATTGAGTATGATTAAAAATTTGTAACTTTGGTAACAGAAAGTTGGCTTAAAACTGGTAACTCAGGGTTGGAGTCATTCAGAAACCAGATGTATAAAAGATTTAAAACAATGTCTCTTTCATGAGATATTAAAAGTTGCACTATCATGCATTCATATATAAGAACTGGCAGCCAGACTTTGCAACATAAAAGTAATGTACTTGGTGTTGATTTTAGAAAAAAATGAATTGTTTACATTGTTAAAATTGGTTTTGCTTCCCAAAATTATGGTCTAATATTGCAAAAGAAACTTAAAATGTAGTTAAACTGCCATTTTTTCATTGGCTGCAGTTGTCAGTCCAATTCTGAGTTTGGAATTTTTTGACTCACCCATGTTTATGGTTGAGAAGAGGATAGAGCAGGTAGAGTTGAATAAAAGAATTTAAAACATATATGGCACAGTTTGGGCCTACTGCTCTCTTCACACAAGCTTTATTGGATACTGTGGTAGAAACAAAAAACTGTGTAAGGATACTTTGTCAGGAGGAGATTACTTGCTTTGGAGCTCAGAATGGCGTGATATGAGTAAGAGAACCGCCATGATGAATGCTCAGGCAGGCAATGCAGATTGGGATCTTAACATGCTTCTAGGAGAAGGTCAATATGAAGGTAATGCTAATCAGGTTGAACTGCCTGCAGGAGTATATGCACAAATTGCAATGACTGCCCACCATGCTTGGAATCAATTACCTACTGAAGGGGATCTTAGTGGAAATTTATCTGGTATTAAACAAGGCCCTGATGAATCATTTCAGGAATTTGTAGATACGCTGCTAAAAGCAGCTGGTAGGAATTTTGGAGATCCTCAAGCAGGAATTCCTTTTGTTACACAATTGGCTTATGAGACTGCTAAAGCGGCCTGCCTTACAGCTATCAGACCATACAAAGCAAAGACAGACTTACACGGATATATTTGTCTTTGTGCTGATATTGGGCCCTCATACAATCAGGATCTGGTGATGGCTGCTGCCTTACAAGGGACCACTGTACAAGCAATGCTTGCACAGAACCGTAAAGATAAAAGATGCTTTAAATGTGGAGATTTAGGTCATTTTTAAAATGACTGTCCCAGGAACAAAGGCCTGAGCAAGAATTCAGGTCACTAAGGTTGCATGCCAGAAATTTGTCCTTGGTGTAGGAAGGATAATCTTTGGGCCAGGCCGTAGGATATAGGCTGAGATTAAGAACATTTACATTTGATTAAGACTATGCATAGAGTAGGCACAGCAGAAGCTTGTGTGACAGACATTCCTTTTGTCTTGGTCATCCTGACCAGCCTCTAGGAAGGTGTTTTCTGGAATTTGTTTATTGCCTTGCTTGTTCCTTGGGGAGGGGTCAGCCTCAGTCCCAAAGACATTCACAACTGACAGCTTATGGGCCAAGGAATGTTAATCTAAAACAGATAATCAGGGTCGTCCCTTGTAGGGAAACAAGTGGTGGGGCCATCCCTAGGCCCCCAGGAATCCACAGCCAACAGCTTATGGGGTCATGAAGCTGTTGCCAAGCCAGGGAAATCCATTTCTGAACTTATCTGAGCAACCCCAGGAAGTGCAGGACTGGACCTCAGTTCCACTGCCTATGTGGAACTGATACCAGAAATGGGAGTTCAGCAAATTTATCCAGGTGTAATAGATAATGATTATGAGGGAGAAATTAAAATTATGTCTGCTTCCCTCTGTAGCAATTATAGCTGTGCCTGCTAACAAAAGAATTGCTCTAAGAGTAAGAGATGACAAGATTGGCCTTCAACTTGGCCTTTATCTGATTCTCTCACTCAGCTACAGGAATTGGTTATTCAATTAATCCAAAACAAAGTTCAAACTTAAGATTTATGAAACTAATGGGGCATTACAATTACAGCCTGACTTGCCTACTCCAGCTGCCATTCCAATATAGGATTATTATAGCTCTAGAAGATTGTTTTATACCATTCCTTTACTGGTGAAAGTGGTTTGCATTCAGTGAATTTGCTTGTAATTTTTGCGAGCCCATGCACCCACATGGCTGCACACAACCATCCGTAACTTCATTCCAGGGGATTCAATGACCCCTTTCTGGTTTCTGAGGGCACTATATGCATCTGATGAACATATATGCATGCTGGCAAAACACCCATACACATAAAATAAAATAGTTTCAAAAATAGCAATCTTCCTCATAGAACTGAAAAGGTATAGGAACCTGGAAACAAAGTCTGTCTTTAACATTTTAAAGTTATTTTTTATTTTGTGTATATGTCTGTAAGCATATGCATGTGTGGGTCAGCACCTGCAGAGACCAGAAGAAGACTTCGGATCTCCAGAACCAGGGGTGTAGGCCATTGTAAGCTACCCCATGTGGTTACCAGGAGCCCAAAAGGTCCCTCTGCAAGAGCTCCAAGCACTCTTAACTGCTGAGTTTGTCTTTAGCTAGACCTAGTAATATGTATCTGTAATCCTAACATATACAAGGCTGAAGTCCAATCTGGGTTACATAGCAAAACCACATTGAAAAAAAATAAGTGTATGGACTGGGCTGCCCTTGCCTCTGTTCTGTGCTTGAAAGAAAAGAAAGATTCTACCCCACCCCACGCCTACCCTCCTCATGTATTAGAATACAGGGTACCTAGCTGCTGGTGGTTGGAAAAATGTTGGCCTTTCTGCTCATATTGGAAGGTATCCTGGGACTTGAAAGTCCAGGAACCACATAGCTCTGAGATGGGACACGGAGACTCAGGAACCACACAGCTCTGAGAGGAAGCCTCCTCAGCAGAGGTGTTGTAGCTCCCAGGGGATGGTATCCCCAGCCAAGCTGAGGACATAGGAGCCTCAGCCACACTCTTTCTCTTTGCTTTTTCCTTTCTTCTCTTCATTGCTTCATGTCTTTTTCCAATGAGATAGTCATACCAGGCAGCAAATCTCCTAAAGGAGATTTATCAGAGTATCCAGGGAAGAGTAGGAATAAATCCAGGAGTGACTCCCTATGTTCCCAGGAGGAAGCAACCAGCAGCTGGAAATTGGACATAGTGCAGTGTTTATATAAGGGTTCCTGGGAGGCTGGGCTTTCTAGGGTAGAGACTTCCAGGATGCGGATTGATGGGATTTCAGGTCCTGAGCTTGGGGGAGCTCAGGGATTGGTGGCCTTTCCTGATCAGGGATTGGTGGGTTTCTGTGGGAAATTCAGGGATTGGTGCCTTTTGTTCAGATTTTTCACCTAATTAGCATAATCTGGGGAGAATCCTGTTGAGGGGCTATAGATGACCTTTGTGATAGTTACAGAAGCTGGACAGTGAGGGCAGACTGGGGGAGGGACCTGGCTGCTGAATCCGGTGGGGGTTGGGGGGGCAACCACATTCCAGCCTTGAGGGTTTACAAAGTTTAGAAAGTATACAAAGTTTACACAGGAGTTCAAGGCAGGGAAAGCCTTCCTTGCCCCTTAAGTGGCCTGAATAACCAATAGGTTATGAGTATCTACTGCTTTTCTAGAGGACCCAAGTCCAGTTTCTAGAACCCACCTCAGGAAGCTTACAACTTCCTGTAATTCTATCTCCAGGGGATCTGACTCCTACTTCTGGCCTCCACAAGCAACTACACACATGCGCACATGCACACATGTGTACATACGTGCATACACACACATATTCATACACATACTTGAAAGTAAAAATAAATAAAAAAGACAGGTGTGGTAGAGCACACCTTTAATCCTGAGACAGGTAGACCTCTGTGAGTTTGAGACCAGCAAGGTCTACACGGTAAGTTCTAGGTTAGCAAAGGCTACGTAGTGAAACCCTATCTCAAAAACTAAAATGATTCTTTAAAGTCCTTGGTTCCAAATATAGGCACATTGAGGGGTTAATGTTTCAATACATGAATTTAGGGGAAAGAGGACACACTTCAGCCTAACATGAGAGCCATATGGGAGGGAACCTGGACAAATGAGCTAGTCTACTCTAGTCCTGTGACCATGACAACAGAAGAGTTTTAGAAGGGTATCCATGGTAGCAGAAGTTCAAATGGCTAGCCAGACCTTGAGAAGCACCCCAGATGGAGGGGGGTTCTGGAACGTCCATAGCCAGATCCCAGCCAGCAACCTGGAGGTTATGGAGCAGGGACTTCAACCACAGTGGAAGGGGGCAGCTGAGAACAGAGCAGGACCCAGAGGGACTGAAATGAAGGTTATGGTCAGGACTGAGGGTGGAGCTCAAGGCTCTGGGTTGGATCACCTGCACCAAGACAGGGGAATGAAAGGAAGTCTTGGACAAAGCATTGTGCACGCATACTGAGAGGTAGATTACAGCAGAAGCCTGTTTATGGACACACCCCTTTACATGGAGAGATCCTGATGTTTCATCAAAGAAATAACAACGGTGACTAACCGTAGAGGGAAGACAGTCAGACAGAACCATAGTGAAACTGTGGAACCTTGCCACACATGCAACCCTAGTTCTCGGGAGGTGGAGGCAGAGAGAAGTTTAAAAGTCACCCTGAAAGGCAATGAGATCCTAGCTCAACACTTCAAAAGCTGTACTGGAGAGATGGCTCAGCAGACAAAGGTGCCTGCAGCCAAGCCAGATGATCCGAGTTCAATTCCCAGGACTCACACAATGGGAAGTGAACAGACTCTGAGAGTTGTCTTCTGACCCACACACTCAGTCCATACGCATGCTCAGGCATGCTGACACCCAACCCCCGACCACAAACACATAGATAAGTAAATTATTTCTCAAATCAAATGCATGGATACGGTTTAGTGGTAAAATGCTTGCCTAGAATTCCTCAGTGATGGACTGGGGCAGGGGTAGAGTACCTGTCTTGCCCAGTAAGGGGCTGGTTAGCGTGGCTCAATAATAAAACACAACTGTTCATCAGTCCGTGTCTCCCTCTGCCTGACTGGATGCACTGACACCAGCCCAGCTGCCTCATACTCTTGCTGCTGTGGATGTCTTATCATGGACTGTGCCCTCAAACCATGAGCCAAGATAGTTCCCTCTCTGTAAATTGCCTTTGTCAGCTATCTTGTCACGACAAGGAAAGTGATACAGAAGCCACCCATAAAATATAGAACATGAGCCAGGTGATGGTGGCACACACCTTTAATCCCAGCACTTGGGAAGCTCGTCATGTCCTCCTCTACCCTCTACATATTTGTGTCCTCATGCATGTACCCACAGAGTCATGTTCATGTACAATACAGACACACACACACATACACATTAAAATTTACTTTGTTTTCAACCATAAGTTTCTCTGGAATGTTCTTCAGGTACCGAACAGACTCAGAGAAGACAAGCCAGGAAGAATTGAGGAGCCATTTGTAAAGGGCCCAGGTCAATGGACCATGAAGACCTTCTCTTTGGGTCCCATTGTTCTCCTGGCTGTCTTCCTCAGTGTCTAGCTTGGTGTTGCTGATATCAGACCTCCCTATATGCACTATAGTAAGTCTGTTTCTCTCCCACTACAATAAATAAATAATACACAATCTAAATGTATAAAAAGAGAACTATGTGACATATTACTGTGAGGTTCTTTCTGTCCTTTAAAATTCATTGGGCAGAGTTGTTGTGTAATTCAGTGGTAAAGCATTTATTAAGCAATATGAAGTCTTGGGTTATACTCTCAGCATACACACATGTAAAAGATGAAAGTGGCTTGGGCAACAGTTCTCTAATCTATAAATATACTGAAGCCTATTAACCATGTACTCACATTGAAAGTTTATTTTTCTATTTGCCTAATTAGGGGTTGAACCTAGAGCTTTCTACATGTTAGGCAAATGTATTACCACTGAGCCACATCCTCAGCTCCTCCCTGGGGGATTCTAGGCAG
>JANHMN010000023.1:17393263-17404051 GCA_030674055.1 Rhabdomys pumilio
AAGAAGAAGAAGAAGAAGAAGAAGAAGAAGAAGAAGAAGAAGAAGAAACAGAAGAAAAAAGAAAAAGACCCAGGGGCATTTGACTTCTGTTCTTCCCCAGCTTGCAGGCCCCGCCCCTTCCACTGCATGTCTTTCTTAATAAATGGTCTCTGTTTCTCTTGTTTTCCAAGTGAGTCTGATTCAATTGCTTTGGGATGCAAGATACCTGGTTCTCCCAGCCAGGGCTCTTCAGACTCCAAATGACACTTGTAGATATCAAACCAGATTCTCAATAGATCCAAACTATTTGGGATATGCTTTGCCCATTACAGGTACCTTGGGAGCCAGCAAGGGATATGGCGTCTCTTGGAGTTGGAGATAATGGTGCTTATCAGATGCTTGAAAAGAGTACTAGGGACTTAACTCTGAACAGCAACTGAATTATCCCTCCGAACCTGCATTGATTGTGCGTATGTGTGTTTACCCATGTGGAGGTTAGAAGGCAAATTGCAGGAATCGGTTTTCTTGTTCTTCCATGTGGCTCCTGGGAATCGAACTCACACTGTCAAGTTGGGTGGCAGGTGCCTTTTAGCTGCAGAGCCATCTCACTGCCCCTGTCTTGTAATTTTTGGCTGGTCTCATGTAGCTGAGGCTGGTCTGGAACTTGCTATGTAGCCAAGGATGACCCTGAACGTTGAGCCTCCTGCCCCTGGCTTCTGAGTACTGGGGTGATAGGCACATACCATCAAACGGTGCCAGGTTTATGCAGTACTGGAGATGAGATCCAGGGCTTCCTGGATGCTTAGACAAGCACACTGACAATTAAGCTGCATCCCCCACCCCCAGCCCTGGTTCCTTCTTTTGACCTGTTCTGTTTCACAGGAAAACTAACTGTCTTGAATCTTTCCCTGCCCAGTGCCTCCAAACCACAAATTCCTCCTTCCCACTCTGGTTTATTCTAATAAGAACTCGGCTGATCCCTTAATCCTTGTTTAAAAGGCTGCTGTTTATTGATGCCATAAAATCTGGACAAGGAGGCCTAAATCTGTCTTTAGCTGAGCCCAGAGCATAAGACCAGTGTGGAACTCAGAATGGCCACGCCAGGGTCAGAGTGTTAGGAACTCTGTCCTGCTGGCGTTCTTCACTGAAATCATTCCCTTGGGTACTGGGGGTGACAGATCAGTTGACAAAGTACTTGTCACACAGGCACAAGGACTTTGAGTTTAGTCCCTGAATATACATGACACACACAAACATGCATACGTGCACACACCACCACCACCAAGACAAAAAAGACCTGATGGGTTTTCCTCGTAATCCAAGAAGCAGAGGTGGGGGAATCCCTAGGGCTTGTTGGCATACTTAGTGAGCCAGAAAGAAATCCTGTCTCAAAAAACCCAAGCTGGAGAGATGGCTCAGCGGTTAAGAGTGCTGGCTGATCTTCCCGAGGTCCTGAGTTCAATTCCCAGCAATCACATGGTGGCTCACAACCATCTGTAACTCCATGGAATCTGACACCCCATCTGGCTTCTGCAGGCACCTGCACACATGTCACGGATACCCCCCAACACATGGTGCCCAAACACACACACGCATTCTTTCCCACCAGAGTGCAATTAATTAATAGACCACCCCCTTCTTATATAAATATAGTCTCAAGCTACTCCTCCCGTCACCCTGGACCTCTGAAGTCCCTCTTCCCACGTTCCCTTGGCACAAGCTTACTCACATGACTCCTTAAGAGGCAGAGCTTTCTCCTGTTCTAGAGTTTCGTTGTCTCCCTAGCTGTCCTGGGTGGTTTTTTGTCAACCTAACACAAGCTAGACTCATCTGAAAGGAGGGAACCTCAACTGAGAAGATGCCCCCAGAAGATCCAACTATAAGGTATTTTCTTAACTAGTGACTGACGGCAGGGAGGGCCCAGCTCATTGTGGGTGGGGCTACTGGTCTCGGTTTCTATTGAAAGGTAGGCTGAGCAAACTATGAGGACCAAGACCCTCTCTCATGGCCTCTGCATCAACTCCTGCCTCAGGCTTCTGTCCTTTTGGAGTTCCTGCTCTGACTTTCTTCAGCGATGGACTATGATGTGGAAGTGTGAGCTAAACAAACCCTTTCCTCCCCAACTTGCTTTTGGTCATGGTGTTTCATCACAGCAACAGGAGCCCCAGCTAAGATGCTACTGTACTTTTGACCCTACTCCCTTGACCCACTTTCATCTAGGCTGTGTAACTCGGAGCCCCCGATGCCGTTGTGCACAGCAGAAGCCTTCAGTGGCTCCTTTGTGCTTGCAAGTGTTCACTCCCTCTTGTATGCTTTTATCAAATGTGAATTTTTACCCAAACTTCCTAATTTCAAAGAAATCATTGGCAGTTTCAAACTAAACTCCTCTTCCGGTGATGGCACAGTAGTTAAAGCGATTGCTGACCAAGTGTGTGCATCACCATAAGCAGGATCCTATGCTAGCTGAGTGTGGTGGCTTGCCTGAAAAGTCCAGCCTACGAAGAGGGAAGCGGAGACTCTTCAGAGCAAACTGGCTAGTGTGGCTAGCCATATCAATAAGCTCTGGGTCTCATGAGACCCTACCTCGATGCAAGGAACAAGAGTGACAATGATCCATGACATCAGCCTCAGATCTCCATGTGCACGGGTGCACGCACGTGCACGCACGTGCACACACACACACACACACACACACACACACACTGAGACACACCTGCAAACTGCACCTCTTTCTTTGTGGGAAGCTGGGGAAATCCGTGGGTTGTGGATATACAGGTGTATGCCTGTAATCCTAGCATTCAAGAGGCTGAAGCAGGATTTCTGGGAGCACTGGCTATCCTGAAACTCACTCTATAGACAAGGCTGGCCTTGAATTCAGAGATCCATTTGTCTCTGCCTCCTGAGTGCTGGGACTAAAGTTATAGACCACCAGCAACCATCTTGAAACACTGTCTTTTTAAAAGAGTCCTTACTGGTGTGACACAGCTCAGTGGCTAAGTTTCTAAGCCTACCACTCAAGTCCGATCCCTGGATCCACATGATAGAGAAAAGCTTATTTGCTTTCTGACCTCCACAGGTGCGCTGCAGTATGAACACAGACCCACACATACACACAAGTACACAATACACATACATGAAAAAAAGTCAAGCATAGTGGCCCACATCTGTAATCCTAACACTTGAATGGAAGAGGCAAGAGAGAGGATCGGGGATTCAAGGGACTCAGCTACATAATGAGTTTGATGCGCCATTAATTAATTGAAACGTTGCTTAGTACAAGTGAGACTTGTACTGGGTTCTGTTGCATAGATAGATGGATAGCACCATCAAATTGTTTAGTGCTTAACGGTGCCACTAGTTCTGTTAGTGAAGAACGTGTAACTTTTTTTCTTTGCTGAGGAGCACACGTCCCAGTCCGTGGGTGCTCCCAGAGCAGGATGGGAGGAGTGGACCCTACCATAGATAAAAAAGGAGCATCTGTTGGGGTTTCTACCAAGGTAAGGTGAGAACGAAGCAAACTTTGGAAAGCTCTGGGGAGATACTCGCAGTCATAGTCCAGTACTTGGGGACCCGAGTCCGCAATCCACCAGAACAGGCAGATAGGAATGAATAGGGAGGAGACTTTGAGGACCACTAAGGACGCCATCGCCGGACCACACTAACGCGGAGTTCTCAGGAAAGCCTGGTAAAAGCTGTGCAGCCATGCTTCCCTTGATCTGCCTTTCCGTCCCCTCGGGAACTCGTGGCGCCGGCTGGACCGCAGTTCTTAGTGCTCAGAAACCCGCAGCAGAAAAGGACCCAGGAGGTGGCGCTTCGAAGTAGCGTGTCAGCAAGGGCTGGTCTGTGGCAGCCAGGCCCCGCCCACTAGGATGACGGATAAGTCTTCAGAGCAATCACGGTGCTCTTTTGGTCCTGGAGGGTGGGGACAGAGGAGGAGTGAAGGATGTAGGATGGAGCCAGCAAGAAAAGGTTAGGACAGCCCACAAAGCCAGCCCTGCTGTTTTGACAGATAAGCCTACAGACCAATAGCAGCGCATTCATAGGCCTGGAAGGCGGTGCATTGATTATGGGGCGGAGCCTCGGGGGAAGGCTGGGACAGCAGCCCACCAGGTCCTGCCCACTAATGGTAATGGACAAACCTTCAGACCAGTCATAGCATGTCGACCGCCCTGAGGCGGGCCAGCCGGTGAAGTGAGTCGAGCGCCTCCGAAGTGGGAAGAGGGATGTGGGGAAAAGCTTGGAGAGATGGGGGTGGGTCCTGAGGGAGATGGACAGCGCTGCCAACCAATGGAAGACGGAATCTGTCTCCGTTAGCGCCGGATCCCCGCGGGTAGGGAGGGGCGGGAGGCGCCGCGGGGATCCCGGGGTGGCCGAGGGCCCCTGACTCTGTTCAACCAGATAACATGGACCGGATGGCCAGCTCCATGAAGCAGGTACCCAACCCGCTGCCCAAAGTGTTGAGCCGGCGCGGGGTTGGTGCTGGGATGGAGGCTGCGGAGCGCGAGAGCTTCGAGCGGACTCAGGTGAGATTCGAGAACCCTGAGGCATCCCTGGGGCACCTGGAGTGATGCTGGGTGCTAGAGAGGCTCGGAAGGGAGTGGGTCTTGCAGGCCCGGGAAGGGGTTAGGCAAGGTGGCTGCTATCAGAATAATTTTGGGGTATGGAACTCGGCGGGTCCCAGGAAGGTCCGGGACCTGGGCATCCCTACTGACATGGGGATCAGGATGCACTCCGGGGAACTGCAGATTCCTGTGGCTGAGGGGACCGCTTTGGCGAGCACCATCAGGGGTCACAAAGGGAGGCCAAAGGGAGACGAAAGGGGACTGATGGAAAGGGTGCTCCTGGGTAGGGGAAGCACTTGGTTTTCGCAAGTGTGGGAACGCCGACGTGGGGTTGTGAAGGGTGGCTCCAGTCGCTCTACTTTAGTTTTGACTTCTCCGTCCACTCCCCAGCATCTCGTTCAACCGTGCCTCTAACTTGGCTCTCAGCAGCCCCAGCTGTTGACCTCCGAGGGATCCAAAGGGATCTGAGTGATGGGAAGGACCGTAGGAAATGTGAAGTGTGGTCCAACTTGGAAAGAGCCCCGGGGGTTTGGAGGAATGGGCACACTCAGTCTGGGGTAGGAATTGAGGCGCTTGGACTGTCAGACCCTTGCGTGTCGGGATAAGCTGTCCAGTGATACTCAGAATCCTGCCTTGAGGTTTTGCTTTCACCCTCCAAAATATGCCTGACAGCTAATAAGCAGACCGCCTTATTTGTCTGGTCTGACCAGGGCAGATGGCCAAAATTCCACCGCGGTTATCAACAGAAAGCCACTATCCACTTTTCCCTCAAGCTTTTATGCATGCTGTATTGATCGGACTCAGTCAAGTTGTGCGGGGCGGGGTGTGGAGTCATCAGTTCACCTGCATGTCAGATCTGTGTCTGAGAGTACAACCCTTCGGATCCCACTGCGGAAGCTGCCTGGTAGATTTTCTTGTTCTACTCTGGCTTCTACTTTGGAGTTGACTTCAACCAGAGGCAGGTCCCCTGTCGAGTTCTGTGAGTAGGAAAGATGGAAGAGATAAGGAGGGCCCGAGTGTTCTATAAACGGACCGTGTACGGAAGAAAGCCTTTTCACTCCAGGGGAACTTTAATCCACCTCTTGTTTCTGAGACCCTTGGATCCACTTCTTGTGTCTGAGGGGGAAAAGGGAGTAGTTGTACCCCGGGAAGGGAAGGAAAGACCGCCATTCACTTACCTCTCAATGTCTACAGGGTTTGGGGCTTTTTAAAAAAATTTGTCAGATCTTCTGAACTGAAGATCCTTTTTTAAAAAGGATATTTGCGTTTAACCTTGGGCGTTCCTGCCCCCTCCAACCCCCAGAAACCTCTTTTATTTTTAAACTGAAAGAAGAAAATAAACTGGAGGTGTTTTATAGCATCCAATTCTTTGAGAATCTCTGATAACTTAAAACTGGAGCAGTAAGTTGGATATAAAAGTTTGAGCTTTTTGGCCAGTGGAGATGGCTAATGGGTAAAGGCTCCTGCCAACTAGTCTGGCCACCTGAGTTTCATGCCAGGGAGGGAACCAACTCATTCAGGCTGTCCTCTGACCTCCATACTCGAGCTGTGCCGTAAACACCCCATACACATACACCAAAAATTACTTTAAAAATGTTTTTAAAGTTTGAACTTAATATAGAGTGATAGAAATTAGGAATTTGAATATTTCCAACTGTAAATAACGTTTTTCCTAGTTGCCCAGAGAATATCCAGCAAGGACACTGTTAGGTGGTATCTAGTTTTACCTTCTGTAGACACTTGTTATGAGCCAGATTTGATGTGGGGTGTGTGTGTGTGTGTGTGTGTGTGTGTGTGTGTATTGTGATATACTACAGCAGAGTTTTTCAGTTGTGGGGCTCCCCCCTCCATTTTTTTCTTTTTGTTTTTTTTTTGGGGGGGGGGATAGAGTTTCTCTGTGTAACATCTCTAGCTGACCTGGGACTCACTTTGTTCCAGGCTAGCCTCAGACTCACAAGTGCTGAGGGTTTTTTTTCAATTTGTTTGTTTGTTTGTTTAGTCATTGTTGTTTTTGTTTTGAGTGAGGATCTTACTATGTTGCTTAGGCTAGCCTGGAACTCAGTTATGTAGACCAGGCTGGCTCTCAAACTTTCATCAGTCTCCCTGCCTTTGCCTCCCTAGTGCTCAGATTACAGGCCTGAGCCACCACAATCTAACTCAAGCTTGTGGGCCTGGTGGAACACTTTGACAATCCCAGCACTCAGGAGGCAGAGGCAGGAGGATTCTTTCAAGGCTGAAACCAGTGTGGCCTAAGTAGCAGATTCCAGGCTAACTGTGGCTATACATAGTAAGACCTTATCTCAAAAAGAATTTTAATAACTCAGAAGTTAAAAAATAAAAAACCAAAACAAACAAACAAAAACACTGGTATCTTCAGAGACCAAGAGAATCAGCAAGGGTTTTATAATAATTGTGGCTAATTAACTGTGTTTGGAGGCCTCTAAGTGCAGGACTTTATTTGCTATCTTTAATCTTCTCAAGAACTGATGGAGTGGTTATCAACCCCATTTTGCTTAGAGGAAATTGAGACCTACGGAGGTTAAATAGCTTGCTGGGTAACACAGATGGAAGTGGTCCCAACCTTTAACCACATCCCAGCTACCTCTGAGTCCTGAGCAGCCCCAGAAGGGATTTGAGTTCTCTTCATTTCGTTTTGTCTTGAGACAGGGTGTCTTACAGTTCCGTTGATCTCAAACTAGCTATGAAGACAGATGATCTCCAACCCCTGATCCTTCTGCCTCCACTCTGAGTGCTGGGATTGCAGGAGTGTCCCATGATGGCTGGTTTCAGGCAGCACTGGGGATGGAACCCACAGCTTCATGCATGCTAGGCAAGAGCTCTCCCAAGTGAGCCACTTGGCCAGGCCACAGGAGACATCTTAGGTTTGGGCACGAGCTTTCAGTGAATGTGCTTTGATGGATGGAACCTTGTGCCCTCAGGCAAACAGTCTGACTTTCCTAAGCCTCAGTTTCCCAACTGTAGACTAAAGATAACTCAGGGCTGGGGAGGTGGCTCAATGATTACACTTGGTGCACAAGCTTGAGGACCTAAGTTCAGATCCCCAGAACCCACATGAATACAAAACAGAACAAAACACTGTAGCTCCTGTTTCAGCCAGATCGGTGAGATTCAAGGTCAGTGAACCTGTCTCAAAAATAAACAAAATTCGGAAAGAAATAGAGGAAAGCACCCAGCGTAGCCCTCTGGCCTCTACATGTGCACACGTATGCATCTGTGCACATCAGTATACAACACACGCATATAAAATAAACATAATAGGGGCTGGAGAGATGGCTCAGCGGTTAAGAGCACTGACTGTTCTTCCAGAGGTCCTGAGTTCAAGTCCCAGCAACCACATGGTGACTCACAACAGCTACAGTGTACTCATATACAATAAATAAACAACAAACTGTAATATTTAACCTTGCAGTGTATGTAGGGGTGTTTATGGCACAGTGTGCTTATGGAGGTCTGTCTTAGTTAGGGTTTACTGCTGTGAAGAGACGCCATGACCAAGGCAACTCTTAGAAAGGACATTTAATTGGGGCTGGCTTACAGGTTCAGAGGCTCAATCCATTATCATCAAGGTGGGAGCATGGCAGCGTCCAGGCAGGCATGGTGCAGGAGGAGCTGAGAGTTCTCCATCTTCATCTGAAGGCTGCCAGTGGAAAACTGACTTCCTGGCAGCTAGGATGAGGGTCTTAAAGCCCACACCCACAGTGACACACCTGCTCCAATAAGGCCACACCCTCTAATACTGCCACTCCCTGGGACAAGCATATACAAATCATAACAAGGTCAGAGGACAACGTGGTATGGGACGCACTAAACAATAAGCATGAAGGCATTTTGCAAATGAAGGGCCACTATTGTGGTGTTTTTCTGTGTCCCAGGAACAGCCTCTTCCAGGCAGTCTGTCCTTCTTAGCTCTCAGTACTGTTTTCAGAATGTCGCATGGCCACTGTCCCTTCTGGAACGGGGACCACTGAGCAGCCCAGTCTGTACCCCACCATCACCCCGTTACTGAGTAGCCCAAGCTGTACCCCACCATCACCTCATTACTGAGTAGCCCAGGCTGTACCCCATCATCACCTTGTTGCTGTTTCAGCTCAGCACAAGCATTAGTTGGGTGCTAGGGACAAGAATAGTAGTTTATTTCTTGGCATTATACTTATCTTCAGTTTCCCTTACGGAGTCAATTCTGCATTTACCAGGACGCTAATGTATAAGAGGGAGAGGGCCTGGGAAGGTGGCTCAGTGGTTGCTGCACAAGTGCGAGGACCTGAGTTCGAATCCCTGGACCCCATGTAAAGCTGGGCATGGGAGCAGGCATCTGTAACCCTAGTGTTCTTTACAGCAAGATGGGAATGGGAGAAAGGAACATCTCTGAAAACTCACTGGCCAGCTAGCTTGGGATATGTCGTGAAAAATACTCCAGTAAAATAAGGTACCTTGTCTCAAAGAGATGAAAGTTGACGGGCACCTGAGGTGATTTTATGACCTTCACCACGTATGTATACATACACACTTGTACCCTGTCACATACACATGCGCGTGGAAGAAGGAAGCGTGTGTAATGCTAACACGTCTGTGGGGGGGGTGATAAGGATGGTAATAGAATTGTTTCTGCAGCTATAGGAAGAGTCCAAGTAAGGTAAAAGCAAAGCCTTTGAAAAAGCATTCCCATCTCCCCTTCTGTTTAGTTTTCTTGTTTTGTGTTTTGGTTTGCTTTGTAGACCCGTCTGGACTTAAACCTGATATATAGTGGAGGCTGACCGTGAACTCTTGGTCCTTCTGCCTCCACTTCCCAAACACTGGGACGGCAAACATGCCCCACCATGGCTGGCTAGCCTTCACGTGTGCTAGCCAAGCACTCTAACCAGATTGCATCCCCAGCCTTGGTTTTAGTTTCAAGTTTGGAGGCTGGAGAGTTAGTGGTTAAGAGCACTTCCTTCTCTTCCAGACGACTTGACTTTGGTCCCCAGCAACCACATCAAGTGGCCTCATAGCCACCTGTAACTGTAGTCCTGGGAAACACACACACACACACACACACACACACACACACACACACACGCAGAATAAAATAAACCATAAATTTTAGTTTGTGACAACGTCTCACTTAATCACCACTGCTGGCCTGATACTTGCTGTGCAACCCCAGGCTGCCCTCAAGTTTGTAATTCTCCTGCCTCAGCCTCCCAGGTAAGTGGCTTGACTTACTTCATCAGCTGACAATACTCTAGTATTGTTTTATTTTATTTGTTTGCTTTTAGGTCAGGGTCTTATGTAGCCCAGGCTGTCCTTGAACTCACTATGTAGCCAAGGATGACCTTGGACTCCTGATCCCTGCCTCCACCTCCCTGGGCTAGCATCATAAGTGTGTGCTGTATTCCATGTGGCTTTAGTATTATTTTTCCAACAACAGTGAAAAAATGTGTATAATTACCATAAATATGTGATAAAAATGTTTTAATTAAAACTTATTATGTGCCTGTATGTGTGTGTAAATGTATTCTCCATGCATGCACAAGGGACATCAGACAGGGTCTCTCACTGAACCCAGAGCTGTGCTGTAAGCTCCTAGCCTCCTGTCTCTGCCAGCCATCCCCAGCACTGGGGTTGCAGGTGTGTGTGGCCATGCCCGACATTGTTTTAAACGTGAGTGCCGGGATTCGAACTTAGGTCCTCATGTTCTTGTGGTAGTATTCTTATCCACTGATGCATCTCCCCAGCCATTATTATTATTATTATTATTATTATTATTATTATTATTATTATTATATCATGTAGGATCCAAAAAGCAGCCCTTCTCTTCCCAAAAGCTACCGTGACTTTAGGGAGGATGCACCTCACTGTAGAATATTGCCGAGCAAGCCCAAGGTGCCTGGGGTCGACCGAGACGGCATGGGGGAAGCCGCTGTACTGATGCCTGGTTTGGGAAGTGCTTTACAGTTTGATGGTGGATGACTTCAGACTTCAGAGAGTTTGTCAGCTTGGTCATCCAGTGAGTGAGTGAAAGGGGGAAGATGCAAAGCCAGGACCTCAGGCTCCCCGTGTTAGGCCCAGCCTGCCATGATGCCCTCCAGTCAGCCATGAGGATATTTCTAGAAGGAGTCAGGGGAGGGGGAAGGTTACCAGATGAGGAAAATAGCTCGACCCACATTTTTATTTAGCCTTGTTTGTTTTATTGTTTGTTTTGTGTGTGTGTGTGTGTGTGTGTGTGTGTGTGTGTGTGTGTGTGTGT
>JANHMN010000023.1:17404061-17426348 GCA_030674055.1 Rhabdomys pumilio
TGTGTGTGTGTGTGTGTGTGTGTGTGTGTGTGTGTGTGTGTGTGTGTAGGGGGTTGCATGTAGAAGCCAGAGGACAACTTGCAGGACTTGGTTCTGGCCTCCCCCAGTGGGCCCTGGTGGTCAGACTGAAGTTGTTGATCTTGGCAGCAGGCGTCCTCGGTTCTAGTTTATAAGTCAGGGTCACACTATATAGATCTCTTTGACTACGTGATCCTCCTGCCTCCGCCACTTACATGTCGGGACTAAATCATACCCACCACATGACCCCCTGGCTATATTTTCTTAGTCAAAACAAAAAAACCTTTTCTCTCTGTGGGCTGTTTATTCTTTTAATATTATTTTGGGGAACATATAACATGGAGCGAACGCAGCGATGAGTAAGATCAAGATTAGCCCCAGAGGAGCTGTGACTCCGCAGAGGGGAGGGACTCTTGTGATCAGAGAAACAAAGTAGCAGACTTTTAAGGGTGTTAAAACCAAAGGCATGGAGGGGGAGTGTGTGTATGGGGGGGGGGTTGCTGAAGTGTAGCTCAGCTCAGCCATAGAGCGCTTGATCAGAACAACCCAGTGGGGGACTGTGGGTGTGACTCATGGGTCCAGAAGGGATACAGTAGTCCATCATGGCGGCCGGAGCAGGAAGTGGCTGGTCACGTGGCGTCCACAGTCAGGAAGCAGACAGAGATGGATGCTCGTGCTCAGCTCACTGTCTTCTTTTATTATGCAGTGCAGGACCCCAGCCCATAGGACAGTGAAGCTTTTACCGAAAGCCCATATTTAGGATGAATCTGCCCACCCCAGTCAAGATGCTCTCTTATGCGCATGCTCACAGATTTGTCTCCCAGGCCCTACCTGTTGACAGTGTTAGCCATCTTTGATCCTGCTTTATTACTTCTTCCTCCCCTAATCTTTGGGGGCCCCACATGCTGATCTCACCCCACTTCCCTTTTACACCTGTCTACTTCCTCGGCTCTCACCTCAACAGTTTCTGGTCTCACCACCATGATGTCACTGCCCCACATTCCCTCGCTGACTTCCTGTCCTGTGGACTGTCTCTCTTAAGACATCTGCACCCTCCTCCATGCCCTGTGGCCTAGACATTGGTCCCTCTGTGTCCCTGGCCCCGCCTTTTTCCTTCCTTTCTCTTGAGCACACGGCTTGTGGCCTGCAGTCTCCATGCCGTGATGTTCCTGTGTCCAGTTCTCCTTAGTTCCTCATGGTGCCTGCCCTCCTGACCATTTTCTTTCTTTTTTTTTTCCCTTCCTCTCTTTTTTCCTTTATTCCTTCCTTCCTTTTTTCCTTTTGTGACAGGATTTCTCTGTGTAGCCTTGGCTATCCTGGAACTCACTCTGAAGACCAGGCTGCCCACAAACTCTGAGATCCTCCCGCCTCTGCTTCCTGAGGTTAAAGGTGGGATTAAAGGTGTGTACCACCATCTGGTTTTCCTTTTTCTTTCTTTACTTGTTCCTTTTTTCAAGAACTTTTGTTAGGGGCTGAGACTATAGCTCAGTTGGTAAAGTGCCTGCCTAGAACAAAGCTCTGGGTTCCATCTCCAGCATCACATAAACCAGGCCTGTTAATGTGTGTCTGTCATCCCAGAACTCAGGAGGTAAAGGCAGGAGGATCGGGAGTTCAAGGACAGGGGTGGAGAGATGGCTTAGTGGCTAAGAGTGCACACGGCTCTCGCAGAGGCTCTGAGTTCAGTTCCCAGCAGCCATATCAGGCAATCTCCAACCAGCAGTAACTCCAGCTCCAGAGGCTTGGACAACCTCTTAGGTCCTCCATGGGCATGCATGTACCCCACATATTACAGATGGCTAATCGAAATTAATAAATCAGGCTGGAGAGATGGCTTAGTGGTTAAGTATGCTTGAAGCTACTGAAGAGGGCATAGGTTCAGATTCCAGCACTCGAATTAGGGGACTTACAGCTACCTGTAACTCCAGTTCCAGGGAGTCCAACACTATTCTGGCTTTAAAAAAAAAAAAAAGCCAGATGTGGTGGCACACACCTTTAATTCTGTCACTGAGGAGGCAGAGGTAGGTGGATCTCTATGAGTTTGACACCAGCCTGGTCTACATATGGTGTTCCAGGCTAGCAGAGGCTACATAGTTAGACTTTGTCTTAAAACCAAACAGTTTCCAGGTCATCCCCAGATTCTGTGTGATATGATATCCCCAGGGTCTCTGGTCCTTGCCCTTGTATAACTTAAACATGTACCAGGTATCCCTGAGGTCTGGTTGTACTTGAGTCATATACTCCAGTGAGTCTGAACCGCTGGGTTGTAGTATACCATCACATTTATACAAGCACAGACCTTGGCTTCCTATGTTGATAATTCCCTCTTTGAGATGACTGTGAGTCTCATTGTCCATTAGGGGACCCTTATAGAAGGCAGATGCTAGTTTGTCCTCTCTAAGAGCATCAAATGCAGTTTCTTCAGCCCCTCACTGGGGGATTCTAGGCAGAGGCTCTACCACTGAGCCACCCCCAGCCCCTCACTGGGGGATTCTAGGCAGGAGCTCTACCACTGAGTCACACCCCCAGCCCCTCACTGGGGGATTCTAGGCAGGGGCTCTACCACTGAGCCACGCCCCCAGCCCCTCACTGGGGGATTCTAGGCAGGGGCTCTACCACTGAGCCACACCCCCAGCCCCTCACTGGGAAATTCTAGGCAGGTGCTCCTTCTCGCTCTCAAGTGTCTTGGCTTAAGAACCTGTAAGGAAAAACACTCATTTCTTTTTCTCATTTTTTTTTCTCTTCTCTTTTGGAGGATGGCCTCACATTCCCAATCTCCCTACCTTCACCTCCCACCTTCTGGAATATAGGCATTTGTGGTATTGGTCTTGATACATATGGTGTGTGTGTGTGTGTGTCTGTACTCCAGCAATAGCGCTTGTATGGAGGTCAGGGGACAACTAATGGGAATCAGTTCTCTCCTTCCACCATATGAGTCCTGAGGATCGAACTCAGATTGTCAGGTTTGACTGCAAGTACCTTCACCTGATGAGCCCTCTCGCTGGCCCTTAATTTATATATTTCTAGCAATCTCTAAGATGCTCTGTTGGATGGTTCTCTGGGGAGTAGTGACCAGGGATTAGAGCCATGAGGCGCTCAGAACCCTGGGGTTGCACCTTCAGAAGCAATAGGACTCAAAGAGCAGACTCCATGACCCTCTCGGGCACCCCCAAAGGTTCCTTGCTTGACCAGTGTTTAAGACAACGGGCTGCATTGCGCACCCCGGTCATTGGCTCGGGTATTCTACTCTCTGAGGTGCAGTGTTAGAGATGTGGGTGTGGCAGTGATGGGCTGGTGGCCAGTCTGTCTGCCGCTGCTTCCAGGAGCTCTGATGGCCTGGAATATTGCCCACCTAGCCAAAGGGAGTTTTGTCAGTCCCACCTCCCGACAGGGTGGAGGCTGCTTCCTGTTTTTCCTGCCTGAACAGGCAGGGAGGAACCTTGTCCCAGATCAGAGTCGGGAAGTGCAGTCTGATACTAGTGAGGGGAGAGAGAAGCATTTATTTCTTGGACAGACTCAGAGCTACTGCTGCTAATACGTTGGTGAGACAGTTCAGGAAGCCGGGATGAGCCATCCAGGCATCCGGCGCCGCCTGTGATCCAATGACTGCTAATATCGCATCCAAAGTCACATTTACAATGAACCTCTTTGGGGCCACTGACTCAAAGATGCACCACATAGTCTGTGGTTGTGGTCGTTTTCCTAGTACAGACACGGAAACTCAGCAAGGGTCAGTGATTTGCCTGAGAGTGCACAGGGAAGCCATGAACCTGGTGCAAGTCTGACCACAGACATTGTATTTTGTTTGAGACCATGTCTCACTTTCTCCCCAGGTTGGCCTCCAACTTTTCCCGTTAGCTGAGGATGACCTTGAACTCCTTCTTGATCCTGCCTCAGCCTCCTCAAGGGCAGGGATTACAGGTAGTCAAAGCCATGTCTGCCTTTACATTTTTTTTTAAATTAATTTGCATATGTGGAGGTGAAAGGGCAGTTCTTACTTTCCATCACATAGGTGCCAGGGTCTAACTCCCATCATTAGGTGTGACCACAGTCGCCTTCCACTGAGCCATCTCTCTGTACCCCCACTCCCACCCCATCCCCACCCCTTTTAAAAATCTTTCAATGTGGAAGCCTAGTCTATAACTAAACAGACAGACAAACAGACACAAAACCCTAAACCAACCAACCAACAACAACCAAAACGGTACACAGATTCGGTTTGTCCAGATGTACTTAAATATCTTAAATTCTTTTCAGAAAAAAAAAATGGCATATGTACATCCTCCTCGGATATAAGTTTATCTAGAAACCATGGTGTGATGGTTAACGCTGTCACCTTGACAGCCTCTTGAATCACCAGGAGAGGGGCCTTTGGGCACACCTTCGAGAGACTATCTAGATTAAGGTCATCCTCTGAGAGTGACTTGACTTCATTGATTAACACGGAGAGACCTGTGGTAACTGTGGGCAGAACCATTCCCTTGGCAGGGGATCCTGGACTGTATAAAATGGAGCGGCAACATGTACGCATTAGCTCATCACTCTGCCAGTGTGGGTGTAAATTCTCTCGTTACAGTGCCATCCCTCTGTGATAAATCTGAGAGCCAGGATAAGCCCTCCTCCCTTGGGTTGTTTTCTCAGAATGTTTTATCCCAGCACCTGGAAAGGAAACAGACTAGTGATGTGTGCTTGAGTCCCAGCTGCGCAGGAGGTGGAGGCAGGAAGAGCCCTTAAACCCATGAGTTCAAGGCCAATGGGAACAATGTAATGGGAAGGGGGGAGGGGCAGAAAGACAGACCACGCTAGCATTGGTGAGGCTAAGACAGCGGGACAGCGTGAGCTCAGGAGTCACAGGCCAGCAGGAGCCACACAGCAGTTAATATATTTTTATTATATTTTGTTTTGAGACAGGGATAGTCTCAAACTTACAACCCTCTTTCCTCTGCTTCCTTTGCTGGGGTTTCTAGGCAGAAGGAAATCGGTACCCAGAGCCCATTGGTCAGGTAGTAAAACTGCAGAAAAACAGAAAGCAGTCTCAGCACAGTGGGAGTGAAAGCTGCCCTGGGGACAGGTGAGTGGTTGGGAGCGCCAGCCAGGAGCCTGTTAGCCTGAGTTTACTGTGAAGGTCGCCTTATGTGGTGTGTGTGTGTGTGTGTGTGTGTGTGTGTGCTCATACACTTGCCTGCCCCTCCCACCTTTTTCTCTGACTAGGTAGTTAATGAGCCCCTGCAGGAATCTGTCTGCCCATCTCTGCCTCCCCATCGCTGGGATTCCAAGCATATACCGCCACCCTTTGCTCTTTTTAACTTGGATTCTGGGGCAGAACTTAAGTCCTCATGCTCGCAGGACAAGGACTTGACTAATCGAGCCACTTTCCCAGCCCTGCCTGTCCTTGAATTCTTAATTAGCCCAAGCTGTACTCAAACAACCAGGCGACCTTGAACTCTGCTCCTTCCTCTGGCTTTCAGTGCTGGAATCACAGGTGTGTAACAGGTGTGTGCCACCAAACACAGCTGTGTTTATGTTCTATCTCAACACTCGGAAGACTGAAACAACCGAAAAGACAGCTCTTCCCAGGGAGAAGGCAGCTGTGTGCAGGGGCTTGACCACTGTCTGTCCACATGTGCTTTAAGTCCTGTCTCAAACTCAGCCTCCCCAAAAGCATTCTCAAAGGCATCGGGAACATGAGCAAGCGTCTGACCTATGACATGTACCTGCCTGCTGCTTCCCAGTACTGCCACCACTGGTAGCCAGCAAGTAGAGACCGTCATTAATCTACACTTGGCCTGTTCTCTCTGGCTTCTGTTCATTCGTGTTTTCTGTCTACCTTGCATTGACGCCAAATTTCTCGACTAGCTTTTTAGTGGGTAGGTCCAGCCCTTAACAGAGAGCTTTAACCAGTTAAGCACCAGTGCCTACGAAATGTAGACTGATCAGGTGAGACGTGGAGTTTTCAGAAGGAGGAGATGAGAGCACAGATGTGTCTAGAGAGAATGCCAGGTCTGGGGACGGACTCATTCAGCATGGATCGAAGTCACAGCTCATGCTCCAAAGGGGAGCACGGGTTGCAGAGGACAGAGCTGTGGAGGGACCGGGAGCGAGCCTCACCGGGGTGTTTTGAGTTTTGGGCTTTCTATTCATCAGTGTTTTCAGTCTACTTTCCATAGATGCCAAGGACCTGTTAGTCTCTCATTTATCTATTTACTGTGGTGGCCCAGCACTTAGCAGAGAGGCTAAGCAACATGGTGCTTAACATAAGCAACAGCATGGGTGAAGTATGCCTTCCAGACAAATCCTCATGGGCATCTCTCTTTGTTTCCTTCTTTTCTTTCTTTTTTTTTGTTTTTTGTTTTGTTTGTTTGTTTGTTTGTTTGTTTGAAACAGGGTTTCTCTGTGTAGCCCTGGCTATCCTGGAACTCACTCTGTAGACCAGGCTGGCCTTGAACTAAGAAATCTGCCTGCCTCTGCCTCCCAAGTGCTAGGATTAAAGGCATGTGCCACCACTGCCCAGCTGTTTCCTTCTTTTCTTCCTTCCTCTCTTTCTTTGTTTCTTTTTTCTTTCCTTCCTTCCGTTATTATTACATTTATTTACTCATTTTAAAGTTTTATTTATTTTTATGTAAGAATGTGTTTATGTGGTGGGGGGTGGGGGCTGGAGAGATGGCTCAGTGGCTCACAACCATCTGTAATGGGATCTGATGCCTTCTTCAGACAGGCAGATGTATATGCAGCAAAGCACTCATACATTAAATAAACAAAAATTTAAAAAAAAAAAGTGTGTGTGTGTATGTTTGTGTGTGTCTGAGGAGCCAATATGAGCAGATCTCCTGGACAGAGCTGGGGATACCGGCAGGTGTAAGTCACTAGATGTGGGTGCTGGGAAGTGAACTCCGGACCTCTGCAAGGGCAATACACACTCTTACTGAGTGCTGTGGTGCATGTATAGTTTAGGAGTCAGTTCTCCCTTTTCACCTGTAGGTCCCGAGGATCGAACTCAGATCATCAGGCTTGCCGGCAGCACCTTTACCCATTGAACCTCCTTGCCGCCCACACAGTGTGCTGGCTTGTATTTGAGCTATTTCCCAGATCAAAGGCCATGTTTGGCTGAAATCATGTGCCAACCATATACTTTTGGTATCCTTTGGGTATGTCTTAACTAGGGCAATATTCCTTATTTATTTTGTTTTGCCAGTTGTTATTATTATGCATGGCAGGGTATGGCCATGTGTATACCAAGGACATGGGTGTTTGAGGGCTATTTTAAGGCATTGGTTCTCTCCTTCCACTGTGGGTCCTGAGGACTGAACTTAGCTTGTCAGGTTTTCACAAGAAGTACTTTTACCCTCTGAGTCATCTTGTCTACCCTGGGGCCATATTCTTGTTCCTGAGCTGGTATCCAGTGATGTATGCATGCCAGCCAAGTGTTCTGTGCTGAGCTGTTCTTATTTCTCAAAACAAAAAGTAAAAAGAGGCCTGGGAGCTTGGCCTGTTGGTAGAGCTAGAACCTAGAATCCTCCAGTGAGGGGCTGGGGGCGTGGCTCAGTGGTAGAGCTCCTTCCTAGAATCCCCCAGTGAGGGGCTGGGGCGTGGTTCAGTGGTAGAGCACCTGCCTAGAATCCCCCAGTGAGGGGCTAGGGGCGTGGCTCAGTGGTAGAGCCCCTGCCTAGAATCCCCCAGTGAGGGGCTGGGGGCGTGGCTCAGTGGTAGAGACCCTGCCACAATTCCCCAGTGATTATGATGTCCTGAGTTCTGTCCCCAGTACCACATACACACACACGCACACACACACACACACACACACACACACACACACAGAGAGAGAGAGAGAGAGAGAGAGAGAGAGAGAGAGAGAGAGATTGAGACAGAGAGAGGGAGGGGTTGGGAGAGAGGGGGAGAGAAGAGAGATGAATAGCATCTTATATTTTCCAAGTGAGCCCAGTACAACCACCCCATCTACAGGCAAAGAACCTGCCCTAAGTTTATAAGCCCAAGGGAGAGTCCAACGCCCTGGAGATTTCACATCTTAGAATATTTGCATGTACATAACATTAGCATTGCCTAATAAGACCTCTTAAGACTGAGATCTAGGTCTAAACATGCCGTTCCTTGGGTTTTCCTGTGCATCTAATGCACAGCACTAGAGGGCAGCACTCATGGGCAAGAACCAAAGGAAGACTTCTAGTGTACCAAGGGTTGCCCTTGGTAACAGCATCATGGAGATGGGACCTCTAGCCTAGGACTACAAGGAGTTAGATTGTACCTGAGTTTGGAAGCAGATTCTTCTATGTCTCTAGTAAGGCGGACACCTTGAATTTTAGCTCATTGGAAGCTGCATTGGCCTTCTAATTTGCAGAGCTACGAGACTGGAAATGGGTACTATTGCCATGGGCCATTGTCAGAGCTCTCCAGAGGTTCAGGGAGGAGGATCGTGAGTCTGAGGCCAGAGCTACATAGTATGAGGTTCTGTCAAAACAAAACAAAAGTCACTTCACTAACTGGAGGCTGGAGAGATGGCTCAGTGGTTAAGAGCATTGGCTGCTTTTCCAGAGGTCCTGAGTTCAATTCCCAGCAACCAAAATGGTGGCTCATGATCACCTGATGCCCTCTTCTGGCATGTAGGTATACATGCAGACAGAGCACTCATATACATTAAATAAACAAATTTTTTTTAAAAATCTCTAACTAGGATGGGAAGGTGGCTCAGAGGGTAGAGCACCCAAGCAAGTTACCCAAGCATAGGATCTGAGTTCCAGACACTCAGACGCAGATACACTAGGACCACAGCAGGTATCTGATTCCTGAGTTCTCCCAGGGAGTTAGGAGGTAGAGACAGGAGATTCTCCTAAGCTGGCTAGCGTGTCTTCTGACCTCTGATGCACAGTATGGGCCATGCACACCGTGGTCACGCTCACACACACTAAGATTGGAAGGAAGGAAGGAAGGAAGGAAGGAAGGAAGGAAGGAAGGAAGGAAGGAAGGGAAGAAGGGAAGAAGGAAGGAAGACGACTTAGCAATGTGTGTTTTATGTTGTTGAGTTTGTAGCTGTTTGTTTGGGATGGAACATGAAAAAGCCTGGGCCAGCAAGATGACCTGAGTGTAATCCCTGGGACCCACGGGGAGAAGGAGAGAACTGACTTCAGGACATTGATCTCTATTGTCACAGGGGCCCCCCAAATACACAAATGAATGTAATTCAGAAGGTGGGGGAGGAGTGGGGTGGGACAAAGTTAATGGGTAAGCCATGCTCCCAGGCAAGATTCTCAGCACCTCCGGTCTGACTTCACAGACAGACGAACCACCTTGCTGGACCCCAGGGGACCTCGGCTATTTGATGTGTGCTTTTCTTTTCGTGGCCGTAGATCAGACACTGGAATTCCACAGTTGGCACCTGTTCCCAGAAGTGTATCCTGAAAGGACAATTCAACAGTCCGTTCGGAACATATTTTTTTTCCCTGCTGGGCCACCAAGCTCTTTGATACAGTTCCAGGATGAAGGAGCTCAGATCTACTTTACTGAACATTTAAAGGGGGAGAAAAATCTTTTAATGAAGCTGTGTTAGTTTTTGAAAAGTGGGAGGGAAATTCTGTGGAATGTCTGTGAAGAGGAAAGCAGGTTCGGAGACAGGCAGCAGAGGAGGGATCCGAGAGTGAGCTCTGGGATCCTGCTGCGCCCTGTGCCTACTCAGACTTGTGCTGGACATCTGGGAGGTTCTATTGTTCCTGGGCTTAACTGCAGAGGAAGCTTGCACTTGTGGAATACTGACTTAAGATTTAGCAAGCCTGAGCCAGAGAGAGAACTCCAGACCTCGCCCACCTGACCACACACCACCTCATCCCTGGAACCTATGTGGAGGAAAGAAAGCATCAAACCTCTGGAAGTTATCCTCTGATTCACACACACACACATACAACACAAACACACATATACACACACCACACACATAAATAACCACAAAACCACACACACAACCACATACCCACACCACATAAGTCACCATATGCACACACACACACACACACACACACACACCACAAACATCATACACATACGTACCACACACACAGCACACATACAGCCACACATCAAATAAACAGCTACACACATACCCACAGATACACCACATACACAAATAGACATTCACATACCACTCCTCCCACACACCACATGCACCACACACACATACACTTGTATAAGTCAAACACACCACACAGAGAGCCACACACACTACACACAAACAGACACACACACCACGTATACCAAATATGCCACACAAACAGCCACACACAACTACACACACACACACACTCCACAAACACAACACAGTACACGCATGCGCGCGCGCGCGCGCGCACACACACACACACACACACACACACACACACACTTAGAAAAATACATGCAAACTCCTGATCAGGGTTCTTCAGAAGTTCTGAGGTGGCAGAGGGGACCAGGAGAGGCTGGAGGAACCGTCAGGTGGGAGGATGCTAAGATGAGGAACAAATCTTGGAACAGAAAGAGCAGCGTGGTGCTGAACTCAGAAGTAGTCAGCAGCACAGCTTGCAGTGTGAAAGCCAGGTGAGTGTCGTGGTTGTGTGGACCATTCTGTGGTTGGGGAAGATGTCGGTTAATGTAGCAGGGAGCCTGGTAAAGCAGAGGAACCCTTCAGCAGCCCTTCTGAGTATCTAAAGGGGATCTCAGACCAAATGTTCAGCAGAAGAAGGGATGCTTACCGAATCCTCAGTGAGGGCTGAGTGGCCAAGTGGTCCCTTCTACCATGGCATCTTTACTCCTGGGACAGCAGACAGGGTGGCAGCGCCTCTGCTCTCCTCTCTTTCCCCCTCCCGTACTCAGCAGGGTTTCACACTAGCTCAGGATGTCTTGGAACTCATGACCCTCCTACCTCTACTTCCCAAAAGCCGGAATTACAGTCATGTGCCCACATATGTGATGCTGAGGACCGAACTCGGGGCTTTGTGTGCTCCCCCAGTGGAGCTGCAGCCCCAGACCGGTTTTGTTCTTTATTATCATTGTTGTTGTTCATATTTATTTCTTATATATATAATGTTCTACCTGCATGTATGCCTACAAACCAGAAGAGGGCACCACATCTCATTATAGATGGTTATAAGCCACCATGTGATTGCTAGGAATTGAACTCAGGACCTTTGGAAGAGCAGCCAGTGCTCTTAACTTCTGAGCCATCTTTCCAGCCCCGTTTTGTTCTTAATTTCTTTCTTCTTTTTATTCTTGAGTCAGGGTTTCACTATATAGTCTAGGTTGACCTCCAACTCAGAGATTCTCCTGCCTCGGGATCCTGAGTACTGGGATTACAACCAAATATTACCATGTGCAGCTTACCATTCGCTTTCTTATCAGCCCTCATGGTCATATAGAATGTGTGGTGACATCTGGGCTCTTTTAACGAACTATACAGGAGTGGTCACAGCTATTAGCATTCTGTCTAAGTTGTGCCCCACAGTTACCTGGCAACAGCCAGGTGTGTCTGACTCACTATAAAAGGGGCTGCTTGCCCCTCCTCTCTCTCTTGTCTCTCTTTCTTGCCCTTGCCTTCCTGCTCCCGTTCTGTCCTCTTGTCCCTTCCCCCTTCTCTCCACATGCTCATAGCCAGTCTCTACTTCTCTAGTCCTCTTCTATCTCTGTCTCTGCTTTTCTCTGTCTCTACTACCCTCTTAACTCCCCTTCCCATGCCCTGAATAAACTCTATTCTATACCATACTATATATGTGGCTGATCCCTCAGGGGGAAGGGACGCCTCAGCATGGGCCCAAGGAGGCACCCTCTTCCCCCACACCTCACCAAAAGTTATTCTCTCCTCTCTTTATCTTTTATAAACACATCAACAGCTGTACCCATGCTGGCTATTGTCCCTGTCCCCTGGTGCTGAAGCCTTCCCCCATGACCCCAGTAGAAATGCGCCCATCTCTCAGGTCGCCTTCACCTTCTGCCTTTCCCAGGGCTCTTTGTAAGGACAGCCTCCCATGGCCTGTGCGCTTTGTCTGCCTGGTGACGTGGAGTTCTTTAGGTAACAGGGTCGGACATATAGAGCTGCTAAAGAGATGTGTTTTGTTAAGGATAATTGACTGAGTGGATGAGGGCGTGGGTTTAGTAAGCGAGCAGGTAAACGGCTGAATGGCTGACTAAACCAACACAAGTAAATAAAAGTAAGAGATAAAATATGATAATGAATACAATCAAATAAATTGAATGGTGCGTAAATCAGTGGTGGAGTGATAGGGTAAATAATTCGTGGCTGGGTGAGTCTTTGAGTGAGTGATGAATGGTTAGTGTGTGAGTGTGCAAGTGGCTGAGCGATTGTGTGAATGAGCAACAAGGACTGCATTGGTAGTGAGCCAGTGCATGGCTGGCAGAATGACTGAGTGAGAGAATTAATGAGTAAGTACAGGTCCTTCCCACCCACTAGAGGGTTGTCGGCCACATGACTTCTCACCCACGTGGCCACCCTATGGCAAGCTGTTCTCCATTGTGACTCTGAAAAGGCTCCTAAAGCTTATTTTCTCCCCAGTCTTGGACGGCAGTCACCTATCTACGAGAAGCCATTCACCCTGTTTGTGCACCTTTCCAACATCTCTGGCTTCCGAGCTGCCTGCCAGGACCCGGGAGTCCTCCTGGCCTCTCTCCTGTCGCTGAGAACTTCTTGCCACAGGAAATGGGGCTTATTTTGAAGGCCAAATAAGTCTCTAAATATAGCTTCCCGGCAAAGATATTTAAAGAGCAGTGCCGATGGTGTTATGTCTGCCAGAGAAGGGAAAAGACAACTTTACAATCCTCTGTGAGGGAGAGTGGAGCCATACCAGGTTTTCTTGGGAGCAGAGCCAGGACCAGGTGTCAAAGTTTTAATTACAAAAGTCCCAGGTGCTTCTCCAAGGTCTGTCACCAGCCCAGGGCTTGAAGTTTAGATTTCTGTTTCCAGGCAATCGTGTCTTGATCGCTCCTACTTGTCTCTGTTTAAAAATACCTCAAGAGCTTGGCATGGGTGTGAACACATGCCTGCCATGCCAGCACTCAAAAGCCTGATGCAGGATCACGAGTTCAAGGCTAGCCTGGGCTATATAGGCTACTCCATCTCAAACAAAAGGCCTAAAACAGCCCCCCCCCACACACACACACATACACACACACACACACACACTCCTGTCCTGGAATGTAGTGACCCGGGCATCCTCCCTGTCAAACTCAGGGGAGCTACACTGTGGAGACTCCAGGCAGCACATGGGGAGAGCTTGCCCAGAATAATCCCTTTGCTAACCTCTCTCCCCTTCTCCATCCCTCTTTCTCTCTCCCTCTGCCCCATTCTCAAGGTTCACAGGGAGCAAGTGGTGAGGGATGGGGCCCTGGAATCCTGGGGGAAAAAGGAAACTGACAAGTGTAAAAGGCAGGGAACAACCAATTCATGCCTCAGAGAGAGACGGGGGGGGGGGGGGGGTTTGCGGAGGGAGAAAGAGAGAGAGTGAAAGAGAGAGAGAGGGAGAGAGAGAATATGAATATGTGTGCGTTCAGCCCTGAAATTCCACTCCTGCATGGTAGCCTGGGGCCTCCCTCACGGCAGACAGCCCTGCTCTTTCTCCTCTGGGCTTCATTTTGGGCTGTTGGACAGACAGAGTGACCACAAGAAAGTCTGACCTTTTAGGGCTAATGCTGTTTTTGTATCTCAAGTGTTCTTCTAAACTAAAAATAGGACTATGGGGTGGGGGGGCGGTTAAACCTCTTTGGGGGCTGAATTTATGTCTCTATTGGGACAAAAATAAAAACAAGTACCTTTTTCTGTATCAAGTGCTGACATAGTGAACATTCTCGTCTCTGTGTTTGTAGCGTGTGTTTCACCGTCTTTCCCTCTGTGGTAATCAAGAGACTGGCATATGTTACTTTTCTCACAACTGTGAGAAAATGCCTGGCAAAAGCAACTTCAGAAGGGAAGGGTTTGCTGGACAGGATGGCACATACTTTTAATCCCAGCACTAACAGGGTTTGAGGTAGGCAAATCTTTGTGAGTTCAAGGCCAGCCTGGTCTACATAGTGAGCTCTAGCAGGGCTAGTAGCCAGGGCTACTCATAGAGAGACCTTGCTTCCAAGAAAAGGAAGAGGAGGGGGAAGAAAGAAAAAGGAAGGAAGAAAGGAAGGGTTTATTTTGGTTCACAGTTACGGAGGAGAAAACATGGCGGCAGGAGTGTGAGGTGGCTGGTCACATGACATCCAAGGTCAGGAAGCTCAAAAAGGGAGAAAGATGGCTGTTGGTGCTAAGCTTGCCTTCTTTTTATTTACTCTAGGCCTCCAGCCTAGGGAATGGTCCCACATTAGGGTGGGTTGTTATTTTCATTTACCTAGTCTAAAGATTTCCTCGCTGGGCGGTGGTGGCGCACGCCTTTAATCCCAGCACTTGGGAAGCAGAGGCAGGTGGATTTCTGAGTTCGAGGCCAGCCTGATCTACAGCGTGAGTTCCAGGACAGCCAGGACTACACAGAGAAACCCTGTCTCGAAAATACCAAAAAAAAAAAAAAAAAAAAAAAAAAAAGATTTCCTCACAGATGTGCCTGAAGGTTTGTCTCTTAGATGATTCTAGAGCCTGTCAAGACGACAATCAACACAAACCACTACAGCATACAAGCAGCAATATGTTTTGTGTCTTATTTTGTTGTTGTTGTTTTCTTAAAGAGACAAGATCACACTGCTTGTTTGTTTGAGAGAGAGTTTCCCCATGTAGCCCTGGCTATTCTGCCATGTAGCCCTGGCTATTCTGGAACTTACTCTGTAGACCAGGCTGCCCTCAACTTCAGAGATCCGCCTGCCTCTGCCTCTCAAATGCTGGGATTAAAAGCCTGAGCCACCACCACCACCAGGCAAGTTCTCACACTCTTAACATTCATTGGCCTGAAACTCACTGTTCTAGCCCATGCTGACCTCACATTCACAGTGATCCTCCTGCCTCAGCTTCCTGAATGCTAGGATTATAAGCATGCATAACATGGCTGCAAAAAATTAATGATGATTTTAAAAATTTATTCAAGAGAAAGCACAAACATAACAACAATCCTTCCCCCACCCCCAAAAAAGAAACCAAAACAACAACAAAAACCTGTCCATGCTGGGGCAGCAAGATGGCAGTAGAACACCTGCCTAGAATCCCCCAGGGAGGGGGCTGGGGGCGTGGCTCAGTGGTAGAGCACCTGCCTAGAATCCCCCAGTGAGGGGCTGGGGGCGTGGCTCAGTGGTAGAGCCCCTGCCTAGAATCCCCCAGTGAGGGGCTGGGGGCGTGGCTCAGTGGTATTGTGCCTGTCCAGCATATGTGATGCCCTTGATTTCATCCCCAGTCTGGCAAATCAATCCAAAATGACAGTTTTTCTCATTCCCTTGGCGAGGCAGCAGCAGTTGTCTCTCTTTAGGGCTAGAACATTCAGGTCCCCAATAAAGGATTTCTGGGGTTCTCTTTGCCAGGGTACCTGTAGTCCCTCCCTCAAGTCCTTCTGCCTGGTTTGTCTGCTGCCTTTCCCCTGTGGCTATGCTCTTGGTACCATGTTCTAATCACCATGTCAGTCAATCAACAGTAAATGTTTTTTTTCAGGGCTTGCTGTACGAAATGAGATGCTCCACTCATGGAAGCTCTGTTTGGTCCCTTGAGGGCAGGGACCTGTCATCTGTCATCTTTGCTTGCTCTACTGAAGTCCACTGGGGTTGGAATGAGTGTGGTCTTTGGAATGTCAACATGCCCTCCTCCCCGCTCACCGTTGAGCCAGAGAGGCCTGCAGTGCCAGTCGGGGATGAATCATGCTTGATTGCAGAGTTCAAGTTACTTTTAGAACAGAGAGAAAGAGAGAAGAGAGAGGGGAAGCCCGAGAAGGCGGGATTAATAATCTCCAGCTACTTATGACAGTACTTGGAGATGTACAGTGCCTTTCAGCTTCAGAGAAGCCACAGGGAGCCAGCAGCAGGGGCAGGTAGGATTGCAGGACCAGGCTCAAGCTAAGGAGAAGCTGGAGGAGAGAGCGTGCCACCGCAGAAGTCGCAGACTGGCGGCTTGTCCCTGAGGCTGGAATGTTTTGTGGGTTTGTTTTGTTTGGCCTACACAGTGCTTTAAAAAAAAAAAATTGTTTTGTTTTGTTTTAAGCTAGAACTCAAATGGCTTTATATGGAGAACTCAACTACATCCCTCACCCTAGGCCTTACCCTTCCGTTTGACCCTGACCTTTTGAGCATCGAATGACAGAGTTCAGACCTTGTTGTGAAACCCCAGAAGGCGAGGGGGAAAAAGTCTGAGACGTAATGAGCAAGGTCACTGTAAGGAACACAAGTGGTGCGAACTAGGTGTGTAAAGGTCAGAAATACAGATGTAGATGAAGGTGCAGTGTCGGCCATCTTGAAAGTGTACCAGAAAGGCCAGAGCATGGTGTGGTGCTCCACAGTTGTGATCCCAGAACTTAAGAGCACACAGCCTGAGTTCCGTCTCCAGGCCCCGTGGAGGAAGGAAAGAACCAGCTCCTGCAAGTTGTACACACACACCACACTTGCACATGCACACTCACACACACTTGCACATGCACACTCACACACACACACATACACACACACTTGCACACGCACACTCACAGAGAAAGAGATTTTCAGACTGAGACAGGAGGATCAGGAATTGGAGACAATGTAGCAAAGCCTTGTCCCAAGAAGGAAAAAAAAATAAGGTCAAATTTAGCATTAGAATAGGTTAAATTAAATAAGACTTCCTTATCTCAAAAAGTATGAGTGTGGGTTGCCCTTGTAGAGGACCTGGGTTCAGTTCCCAGCACCAGCATGGTGGCTCACAACTATAATTCCGGTTCTAGAGGATCCCATGCTCTCTCCGACCTTTGGAAGCACCCAGCACTTACATAATGCACGTACCTGCATGCAGGCAAAACACTTATACACACAAATAAGTCTTTAAAAAAATTAAAATTCCCAGCACTTGGGAGGCGGAGGCAGGCGGATTTCTGAGTTCGAGGCCAGCCTGGTCTACAGAGTGAGTTCCAGGACATCCAGGGCTACACAGAGAAATCATGTCTCAAAAAAATACAAAACAAAAAAAATTAAAATTATAATTTTATAAAGTCTGGGGTGAAGAAGAATGTGGATAAAAGCCAGATGTATGTATGTGTGTACATATGTATGGTATGTATGTACATATATATGTGTGTACATATGTATATATGTATGTACATATGTATGAACACACTCACATACAATTTATGTGAAGAAAGTTATAAACCAGCTGGATGGTGGTGTTGCATGCATTTAGTCCCAGCTTATGAGAGGCAGAGACAGATCTCTGTGAGTTCGAGGCCAGCCTGGTCTATAGAGTGGGTTCCAGGACAGCCAGGGCTACACAGAGAAACCCTGTCTTGAAAAACAAAACAAACAAAACAAAAAGAAAAGAAAGAAAAAAATTATAAACCTCTTGTTTAAGATAGAGTCTCATATAGCTCAGGCTATCCTTGAACTCACTATGTAACTGAAGCTAACCCGGACCTCTTGATGCCCTCCTCCAACCCCCCAGTGCCAGGATGACAAGAATGTGTTCCAACATCTAGCTAAAACTTTTTGGAAATGATTTCAACATGGAGGCCCACGCTGTGCTAAGCACCAGAGTGAATTTTTATTTTTTGTTGTTTCTAGAGGGAGGGAGGGAGTGAGGGAGGGAAGGAAGGAGGGAGAGAGATATTGGGTGGGCAGGGTCAAGGGAACATGCAGAGAAGAGAGATGTATTTTAATGTGTCCTGATATGGTGGCAGAAGAGAGTCCCTCAGGACCCCTCCCCTACCCATCCCCATCTATCCTTCTCTGCCTCACTGGGTCAGTGAGAAGATAAGCTACATATTTTTTTTTTTAATTCTTAACATTTATTAGCCAGACATGATGGCACACACTTTTAATCCCAGCACTTGAGAGACAAAGGCAGGTGGATCTCTGTGAGGCTAGCCTGATCTACATATTCTAGGACAGCCAGGACTGTGTAGAGAGATCATGTCTCAATTTTTTGTTTTTGTTTTTGTTTTTGTTTTTGTTTTTCGAGACAGGGTTTCTCTGTGTAGTCCTGGCTGTCCTGGAACTCACTCTGTAGACCAGGCTGGCCTTGAACTCAGAAATCCGCCTGCCTCTGTCTCCCAAGTGCTGGGATTAAAGGCATGAGCCACCACTGCCCGGCCGTTTCAATTTTTTAAAAATTTTTTTGATGTGTAGATGAGTGTTTTGCCTGCGCGCGCACAAGTGTGTGTGTGTGTGTGTGTGTGTGTGTGTGTGTGTGTATGTATGTATATACACATATGTGCCTGGTGCCCACAGAGGTTAGATGAGAGTGTTGGGTCCTCTAAAATTGACAAATGGTTGTGAGCCACCATCTTGCAGGATCCCTGGGTCCCCTACAAGAGCAGCAAGTGCTCTTAACTGCTGAGTCATCTCTCCAGCCCAATAAGCTATTTTAAATATTTTAATTTGTTTATGTGTATGTACAAACGTGTGTGCAAATGTGTGTGGACGCATGTGTACCATTAAGCACCTGCGGAGGTTTGAGAACAACTGAGTGAGCTGGCTCTCTTTCCACCTTTGCCTGGGATCTGAATACTGAGCTCACCAGGCTTGTGTGGTAAGACATTTTGCCAGCCCCCAGAACACATTTTTTTTTAAATCTTTCCTTTCTTTTTAGATTTATTTTTGTTTATTTTATGTATATGCACGCTCTATCTTCATGTACACCTGTGTGCCAGAAGAGGGCATCAGCCCCCATTACAGATGGTTGTGAGCCTGACCAAGCCAGCTCAGTCAGTCTACAGGTTTTCCAGAGAGGGAGTGAGAATTAAAAAGAAAAAGACAATTAGACAACACTGTAGCGTGATCCCAGCCTGTTCTGAGGCTGAAGCAGATTTATTTTTTCTCAGTCTGTTTTTATACCATTTTAAGTACATGCAAATAATAAGGTTGGTTCTAGGTTAAGGAATAAAGAAGGCAATAAACACAGATAGTCAAGGAACAAACAAGGCAATAAACAAAGTCCCGTGATCAATATTTCTAGGGGCTTGTCAGGATGACTAGGATATCTGAGCCTGCTTCCCTGTCCTAGCCCACAGTCAGATTCCTGCCTGAGCTTACCTCTGTGTCCTGCCCCAATGTCCAATTCCTGCCAAGTTTCTAGAATCAGCCCCATAAGCTCTCCAGTTGCTGGGAATTGAACTCAGGACCTCTGGAAGAGTAGCCACTGCTCTTAACTGCTGAGCCATCTCTCTAGCCCCCACCCCACCCCACCCCACCACCAGTCCCCAGAACACATTTTTAATGATGAAAGCTTGGGCTTCATCCATGACATAAAAATAAAGCAGTCAACTGACCTTGGTGACTCACACACCTGAGGCAGGAGGATCAAGAATTCAAAGCTAGCCTGGGCTATTTTTCCTCTTTACTGATTACTCTGTAGTAAGGTCACATTTGAGGTACTGGAGGTTAGAATTCCAGAACGCCTTTACAGAGGAGGGCTCTGCCTTTGTTTGTTTGTTTGTTTGTTTGTTTGTGTTTTGTTTAGAATTTTTATTTTTAAAAACATTGAAATAGCCGGGCGGTAGTGGCACACTTGGGAGGCAGAGGCAGGTGGATTTCTGAGTTCGAGGCTAGCCTGGTCTACAGAGTGAGTTCCAGGACAGCCAAGGCTATACAGAGAAACCCTGTCTCAAAAAAAAAAAAAAAAAAAAAACAAAGGAGCGGTAAGAGAACTGGCCTCTCCCAGGCATGAGCCCCCTTATTGGTTGTTCGGTGTGGCACGGTTCAGCACACACACACAAACATATATGTATGCGTGTAACAACAATAAATAAAAGGGGCTATCAACTCGAGTAGGGGCATGGAAGAGGTGAGGGGGAGGAGCTAGAAAGGGCTAAAGGGATGGAGAAAAGTATGTAATTCTATGTCAATGCTTTGGGGGAAGGTTTCTGGTTTTTTTATTTTGTTGTTGTTGAAATTTTTCAAGACAAGATTTCTTTATGTAGCCCTAGCTGACCTAGAACTATCTCTGTAGACCAGGCTGGCCTCAAGCTCACAGAGATATCTGCCTGCCTCAGCCTCCTGAGTGCTGGCATTAAAGGCTTGTGCTCCAACTGCCTGGCCTCTATTTCAATGGGTTTTTTTGATTGGTTGGTTGGTTTGGTTTTTCGAGACAGGGTTTCTCTGTATAGCCTTGGCTGTCCTGGAACTCACTCTGTAGACCAGGCTGGCCTCGAACTCAGAAATCCACCTGCCTCTGCCTCCCAAGTGCTGGGATTAAAGGCGTGGGCCACCACCGCCCAGCCTCTCTTACCACTCCTAATTATAGTTCTTTGAGGGGTTTTGGTGACACTCTCACTATGTAGCCCAGGCTGGCCCAGAACTCAGTCTTCTTTAGCTTTTCAGAGTGCTGGAGGGACCATATTTCAATGTCTATGGTTTGTTTTGTTTTGTTTTGTTTTCTTCTTTTGCCTGTCGGTACTGGGGATTGAACTCAGGGCTTCTCAAATGCTGATCAAACGCTCCACCACTGAGCTACATCCCCAGCCATTTCCACCTTCTGAAGTGTGCCAGAGGACTTCAGGAGCTGAAGTAGATCGGCCACATGCATGGCTTTTCTGCCGTTTACTTTACATAATAGCAAAGCAATTAGAAGGGGGCCAGTGTGAGGCTCAGAGGGAAAAAGTGCTTGCAGCCAAGCCTGGCAACCTGAATTCGATCCTTGGAAATCACATGGTGGAAGGAAAGTTGTTCTCTGACCTCCACATGAGCATGCATGCCCCCCCTCCATGAATTGGCCAGTAAATTTAAAAATAAATAAGAATAATAAAGATCTTCAAGGACAAAGAGAACGGAAAGAAGGGCTCCTCATCCAATGACATACCCACGGGTTTTGGAAAGACATGAAAAGATGCTGAGCACAGAGTGGAAGCCCAGAGGGTGTGTAGGAGTGTGTCCTATGGGAGGGACACAGGCTGAAGTCACACGAAGGGACAAACTAGCAGTCTTCCTGGTGCAGTAATACATACATCTAACCCTTGCATTGAGGAGGCTGAGGCAGGAGGATTGCAAGTTCCAGGCCAGCCTAAACTGTTGGGTTGTAGTGTGCGTGTCCTGTAGTGTCCTGTTGTTGGGGTCCTGCGTCTGCTCCCCAAACCCCACAGGGCTAGGGCCGCTCGTGGACAGAGGCAGGAAGTTGACTGTGTTCTCTCCATGCCAGGCTGTGTGAAGCCTCAGGACTCTGCTTGGGGGTGGGGAGCACAGTCTGAGGTCCCACGGGGAGCCAGGGCTCTTGGGCCAAAAGGCGCCGGAAACTAGCTGGTTCTCGGACCCTTGGGCTCTCAGGTGCTAATGGAGCCACGGAAAGGCCAAGACCAAAGTGGAAATGTACAGGCTAGATCAGCCGGCAGCCGAAGAGGAGCGGGGGAAGGATGAGCTCCAGCTGTGTCCCATGGGGATGAGTCTTGGTCATGGCTTGGCTTGGCTTGCTTGGGTAGCTCGGTCTCCATGGCTGAAAATGCAGAGAGTTCTTATATGGGAGATTAGACTATGGGTCTGTGAATGAAGACCTGCTCTATTGTTCCCCACAGAGGGTCCCAGGGAAGAGAAATAGGTTATAATCTTAAGATATTTATTGTCAAGGTGGAAAATAGATGAGACTATACCCCAGTATTTTCAGGGCAGGCCTGGGGTTAAATACATTTTGCAAGGAGGAGTGTCTGGAAAGGGATGTTTAATTGGCTACGTCCCTCTGTCCTTTAGGTATCTCATTAATATGGAGTTCTGCCTTGAGGCTCTGTGTGGCCTGTAGTCATGCCCGCTACCCAAGGAAGGACTAGGGGGCATTGTCCTACATGACTAGAGGACCTCACTCTATGGAGGTCTGCGGCCTTGGTCAGGAGCCTGGAGTCTGGGAGCATGGTGAAATGCATGCTGTCCCTAAGGATCACCTGGGGTCTCCGGCGATCTCTAGTCAGTGCTCAACCAGAAACCATGCTGTCCTTTCACGGTCCTACATTAAACTACATGGCGAAGCCTCTTGTCTTAAAACAGTGGAGTGGGCTAGGGAAGTGGCCCAGTTAGGGAACCCAAGTTTTAGTTCCCAGAGCCTATGCTGAAACAGACAAACAGCTGGGCCACACCTTCAGTTATAGCATTAAGGAGGTGGAGAGGTCAAACTCTGTGGGTTCTGAGGTCCACATAGAGAGTTCTGAGGCCAGCTACAGAGTGAGACTCTGTCTC
>JANHMN010000023.1:17428053-17479771 GCA_030674055.1 Rhabdomys pumilio
AAAAAAAAAAAAAAAAAAAAAAAAAGAAAAAGAAAAAAAAAGAAAAAGAAAAAAAAGAAAAGTAACGGACCTGAGTTCTGGAGTACACAGCCCAACTCTGCCTCAGGAAAGAATCAGCGCCAGGCGGTGGTGGCGCGCACACCTTTAATCCCAGCACTTGGGAGGCAGAGGCAGGCGGATTTCTGAGTTTGAGGCCAGCCTGGTCTACAGAGTGAGTTCCAGGACAGCCAGGACTACACAGAGAAACCCTGTCTCGAAAAAACCAAAAAAAAAAAAAAAAAGAATCGGCTTCTGAAGTTGTATTCTGACCTTTATTCATTGCCTCCACATACCCATTATATACACAGAAAGTTAAAATCAATCGATCGATCGATCAATCAATCAATCAACCAATCAGTGGCAATGGCGTGCAGACTGTTCAAACCACAGCACATACCTTTAGCATCTGAGGAAAATGATTCCTCACCCAGCCAAACAGAATGTGGACGTAGAGCAAAGGCATTTTCAGAGTCTGCAGGAAAAAAAAAAATCATCTCTGTGGGGCAAGAGGTGGCTTGGTGGTCGGGAGCACTTACTGTTCTTGCAGAGGACCCTCCTCCCGCTTCCCCTCCTCCCCTACCTTCCTCCTCCTCCCCCTTCTCCCCTCTCCTCTCCCTCCTCCCCTCCTCCTTCCCCCATTCTCCTTCCTCTTCCTCCTCTTGGTAAGATTTATCCTTATTATTTTTAGTTATATATAGCTTTGTGTGTCTGCATGTGGATATGTACGCATGAGCACAGGTAGCCTTAGAGGTCTTCGATCCCCAGAACTGGAGTTACTGATGGGTGTGAACCACCATGTGGATGCTGGGAACGGAACTCCGGTTCTCTGGAAGAGCATCAAATGCTCTTAAACACTGAACCATCTCTCCAGCCTGTTCAGCTACCTGTCGTATACAGCCCAGGCTCACGCGCACAGGAATGACAAGGTCCACTGTGGGCTGGGCCCTCTCATATTAATCAGCAGAGAAGGAAATGTCCCACAGACAGGTGTGTGTGAATGTATATGCATATATGCGTGTGTAGTGTGGCTATCTGTTTTTATGGGTGAAGCAGATGTGTGACTCTTCCGTCTTTGGGAATTTGTCTTGCGTGTCTGTTTCCCCATCATCCTGCTGAGATCATCTGCGCGGGCTGTGCACAATGAAGACAGGGCTCCCCAGCATGGCTGCCATGTGAAATTAAACCAGGGGACTTCAAGGAGAACAAAGGGTGCCTTGAAAAGAGTTCCAGCCAGCTGGTTGGCAGATGACAGCACCTGTCCTCTGCTTGTCATCCAACTAAGGCACCATGAGGCCACTTGATGAGGCTACTCTGTGCTGCCAGTCCTGGGGCACACCTGTGATCTGGAGGTTGCCGTTGGGACTGGAGCTGGAGGCCTGGGATATGGTGATAAATTCTTGTCCATATGAGGACTTGGTTCAGCTGTCCCTGGGTGAGGACCAGAGGCCACTGAGCGAGGCAGCTGTTGTTGGGCCACAGGGCCAGAGCCATGACAACAGGGTCAGGTTTATTTGCGTGGAAGTCCTGATGGGTGGGAATTTGTGCCCTCAGTACCCTCATCCAGTGTGGCATTGGCAAGCAGATGGCCCCTAAATTTGGCTTCCAGGCTGCCTTTGGCTACCTTCCAGGAGCTCAACCCTGCAGGGGTGAACTAGGGCCCTTCTAGTTCCACGTCTACAGATGCATCTCTGGGGGCTCCCAATGATGTCTGCTTGTTCTGGGTAGATGCTGGAATCCAAGAGCTTTCTGGCCACTTAATGTAACCAGGGTCTCCACTTCTCCCCACAGTAAGCTGTCTTGCCTGAGGGTGACTCCAGAGGGGACATTTCCTCTCCTGGATTGTGCAGACCATGGGGCACTTGTGTTGTGGGAAGGTGGGTGACTTAGTGGGGTCAGAGACTGACAGCAAGCTCAGTCTTTGCTCACTGTTTAGTGGAGAGAGATTCGAGAACAATTAGAGTGGCCATGTAGAAGTGTGGAGGGGACAGTATGGGACCTTAACAGTATGTGTGTGTGTGTGAGAGAGAGAGACAGAGACAGAGACAGAGACAGAGAGACAGAGAGAGACTTCTGTGGAGGATGCGAAGACTTTCTCATTGAGGAAGATAAGCTCTGATATCAAAAGATTTTCACAGCCCAGAGCCAAAAAGAGAAGAGTTTATGAGGAAAACATCCCCTGCAGATGCTCAGAGTCAGGAGGGAGAGCCCCGCCGAGCTGAGCACAGTGATAGCCTGGGATCAAGGTGGAGAAGAGAGGAAGTCACAGGGAAAAGGGTACCAGAGAAGGGTGGGTGGGGCCAGACAGTGTGCATACAGAGGTTGTTTATTTATTTAGTGATTGATTGATTGATTGATTGATTGATAGGGTCTCACTACATAGCTTGGCCTGGAGCTCTCTGTAGACTAGGTTGGCCTCAAACTCTACTTGCTGAATGCTGATAGTGATCCCCAATGCCCAGATATTTTAAAGGTGTCCAGAAAGCTAAAGAGCTTTGTGTTTAGGGAAACTAGATTCTTCTCCCCCCAGCAAGGTAAAGAGGAAGGGGCTGGAGAGGGGACTTGTTAGGAGTACTTGCCACCCCTACAAAGGATTCTGGTTCTGTTCCCTGTACCCACATAACAACTCACAACTGTCTGAAACTGTCTAAAATCATTGAAAGGATCCCATGCCCCCTTCTGGCCTCCTAGGGTACTGCATGCTTGTGGTACAGGTAAATATTCATATACATACATTTAATACAAATGTATACATACATACAAATACTCATAAATAAAGACATTCTTTAAAGATAAAGGAAAGATGTGGGCAAGAGAATTCAACGAAATCCACTTGGTTGTTATTAAAAGTGTAGGGCTGGCTGGAGAGATGGCTCAGCAGTTAAGAGCACTGACTGTTCTTCCAGAGGTCCTGAGTTCAGTTCCCAGCAACCACATGGTGGCTCACAACCATCTGTAATGGAATCTGATATCCTCTTCTGGTGTGTCTGAAGACAGCTACAGTGTGCTCCTTTTTTTTAAAGTATAGGACCGAGGATATTGCTCAGTGGGTGGAGCACCTGCCCAGCATACACAAAGCCATATATTCAGTCCCCAGCACAGCGTAAACTGTACACATGTACTGCTGTTCCAGAGTCCCAGTATTCAGTGTCCAGGACCTCTCTCAGGACACTCACAACTACTTATAACTTCAGCTCCGTGGGCTCCAGCGCCCTCTTCTGGACTCCAAGGTACCTACACTCATGTGCACAAACTGCATTCACACATGTATACACACAAATAAAAAACATTTCAAAAACAAACAAATAGTTCTGCTTCCATCTAGGATGTGAGGGGGGATCAAGCAGCAGAAATAGTACTTCTCTTTATCTACCATTTACATATAGTTGGGGGAAATGGCATTTCCGTTTCTATGTAGTTGGGAAATATAAAAAACAGTGTATTGGTTTGTATACACACATTGGATAAGTGGGATAAAAACATGTGGAGAAATAATGAACAACACATTGAAGATCATGGTCACAGCTGGGTGTGGTGTCTCACACCTGTAGTCCCAGCTCTTGGGGCGCTTGCGATCAGAGGATCATGAGTTAAGGCCAGTTTGTGCTACCGATTGAGACCTTGTCTCAAAACACAAAAGGAAACAAGAACAGAAAGATAACAGTTCCATCTGAGGGGTTGATGTAACAGTAAAGAGTCAGAGGGGGCTTCACAGATAGCTCAGCTCTACCAAACAGGGCAGGATGTTAAATTTGGCTTGTTTTTAGATTTTTATTTATTTTAAATTATGTGTCTGCATCTCTCTGGATGTATATGTGCACATGAGTGCAGGTAACCAGTGGAGACCAGAAGGGGGCGTTGGGTCCCCTGGAGCTGGAGCTACAGACAGTTGTGAGCTGTGTGATAAGGGTATGTTGACCTGAACTCAGGTCCTTGGCAAGTACAGTGCCGCTCTTAACCTCTGAGCCATCTCCCCAGTCCTGGGATGTTAAGATTTGATGCTAATACTTTGGGTTAGAGATATAGCTAGCTCCGATGGGAGTGTGCCTACCACCATGTCTGCAGCCCCAGGGTTCATCCATAGCACCACATAACCAGCCACAGTAATGTAAGCCTGTGATTCCAGCACTCAGGAAGTAGAGGCAGGAGGATCAAAAGTTCAAGGTTATCCTTGGTTATTTGACATTGTCTAAAAAAAAAGAAAGTAACAAAGAAAGAAAGAAAAGAAAAATTAAGGAAGGAATCCGAGCAGCTGGAACAGAGGCGTGGGGTGCGGGAAGGCTGGGGATGCAGTTGCAGGGTCTGGAATCATTTTTAAAAAATTATCACATTTTCATTTAATTTTTTGGTCCATGGGTAGAGTGGAACTCGTATATACCTATATACCACTGCCCAACATGTGGGTCCTGGGATTGAACTCCGGTCCTCAGGCTTGGCAGCAGGCAACTTTACCTGCTGAGCCATCTCTTCAGCCCTGGGATTAAAAGCTCTGGCACATGCCAGGTGCAATGATGCACACCTTGAATCCCAGCACTCAGCAAGTAGAAACCAGTGGATCTTTTTGAGTTTGAGGCCATCCTGGTCTACATGGCAAGTTGCAGAACAGCCAGAATTATACAGAGAGATGCTGTCTCAAAAGAAAAGCAAGCAAGCAAGCAAGCAAGCAAGCAAGCAAGCTCTGACACAGAGTCTTAGAATTCAAAAGGAGATGTGTGTGCTTGTACACAATCATAGGAGTGTCTTTCTATTGTGTGTGCCCATAGCCAGGAAAGACTTGAGGTGGTCTCTCCTCTCAGCTGATTCTCTTGGAGACTCTGCAAATAGCACACTGCACTGCCAGCTGCGTGTTGAAGGTTTCTGCCCAACACACATGCAGAGTTTCTCTGCAAAGCACAGGAGATTTCTAGTTCTAGAAGACTCAGGGAACCTCGGTCTAATCATTAGCCAACTACTAGGTTAATGAAAGAAAGACGTCACTAGCTACACATGACCTGGAACCCAGACTTTCCTTAATGACTGGGAAAGTCATTAAGGAAATAGCAGCTGAAATATGAAGAACTTCCCAGAGGGTAGAGCTTGGGGTTACCGATGAAATGCCTGGGTTTTAACAGAAAGTATAAGCCATGCAGAGAAACCACGGGAGAGAGGCAGAAACTGTCCGGCAGCTGAGATGGCTCAGCAGGTAAAGGTGCTTGCTTCATGAGATAGCTCCGTCTGAAGAACTCATGTAAAGGGGAAAGGAGAGAATCAACTCCTGAATCTTGTCCTCTGATCTCCACATGTATACTATGGCACATACATGAGTGTACACGTGCGCGCACACACACGCACACATGCAGTTATTTTAAAAGACACTGTTCCCAGTGAAGCCTAAAAGTTCAAATGACTTGACAACTACTTTGAATTGGTTGTTTAATTTGTGGATTGATTGGTTTTGAGACAGTGTCTCCTGTAGCCCAGGCTAGCCTCGAGCACATAGGTAGCTAAAGATGACCTTGAGTTTCTGATATTCCTGCTTCTGCCTCAGGGCTGGGATTTTGTGAGTGTGGTGTGCGTGTGTGTGTGTGTGTGTGTGTGTGTGTGTGTGTGTGTGTGTGTGTAGATCTGTGGCATCAGGCATGACAGACAAACACTCTATCAACTAAGTTATGTCCCTAGCCCCCAAACTGGCATTTTTTATCTCTGTTTGTTTGGACAGGGTTACCATATGTAATGTACATCAGGCTGGCCTAGAACTCACAGAGATCTCTCCTCTTCAGCCTCTTGAGTGCTAGGACTGAAAGGTGAGAGTGTGCCATTACATCTGACCCCAAATCAACTATTTAAAGTATTTAAAATAGCCAGTTTGGGAGTTGGCATGTCTGTCTTATGAAATCAAACTGACTGAATAGTTTAGAATTGGCGTTGTATTTTGCAACCGCAATTTAACTGTGACTTAGGATGGCGCCAAGGCATTTGCCACTCGTAAGACAAGACTCAGCACAGTCTAGATGAATTTTAGAGTCTTTGCATTTGCGATCTTACTCAGCCTCTCTGACAGTCTTGCAAAGTGAATTTTGTTGTCTTCTTTTTAAAAGTGTGTGTGTGTATATGTATGCACACATATAAAAGTATATGTGTATATATTAAATATATTTACATATTATATATACCCACTATGTGTATATATATGTGTGTATATATATGTGTGTGTGTGTATATATATATATATATATATATATATATATATATACATACATACATACATGGGTGCAGAGATTAAACCCAGGTCCTCAGGCTTAGTGGCAAGCACCTTTATTTGGTGAGCCATCTCGATGGCCCAAATTGTTTTGTTTCCATACTGGGATTTATACACAGAGCTGGAGGGGTCTTGGTGGTTAGCTACTTCCCTAAGTAGCCTGAACTCACACCTCAGAGCCCTCACATTCCTCCCCTCATTATCTGTGAAGTGAAAAGCTTTGGATTTATTCCAGAGTAGGTTGGCAAGGCGCCATTATTTCCAGAAAGTCTATTTTATAGCCTGCCTTTGATACTTGCCCGCTCCTGTGTCTATTTAAATAATGTTTTCCCATTAATCATATTAATTTTAGAAAAGCTATTTCAGAAACAGTTTCAAAAATTGCCACGGTTACAGTTTAGTCTTTCTTTCCAGCGTCTGCCTATAAATACCCTGCCTATAGATACAGCTGCGTTCATGCATATGCACGCTCGTATATATTTATACCGTTTTATGAGATTGTACTCATACTCTATAAATGGGTTTCTAGTCTGCTTCCTCACCTCCTGAGGTATTGGGAGGCTCAAAATAGCATAACGGTGAGGGTTAATTGGGCCTCCCAGCCAGAGTGCAACACCCTGTTCATTGCGTGCCTTTGAGAATTATTACACCCCCTTGTAGCTGGTTTTTTCCTCCCTATACTAGCAGGTCTCTGCTGTTCTCTTCCTCCCCCCCTCCATTTTTTTCCTATGTGTATGGGGGAGGGGTACATGTTGGGCATAGAGGTCAAAGGACAGCTTAGGAAGTTGGTTCTCTCCTTCTGCCATGTGGGTTCTGGATATAAACCTCAGGTCCTCAGGCTTAGTGGCAAACACCCTTGCTCCCTGAGTCATCTCACTGGCCCCTGTGACCTCTCTGTTCTTAGGGTCAGAAGCTGCTCCTTGTCTGATATTTCTCCTGCAGGCCAACAGGCTTCTTTTTCTTTGAACTATCTTTTCTTTGTTTCTTTGTTCCTCTCTTCCTTTCCTCCTCCTTCTTTTTCTCTTCTTCCTCCTCCTCCTCCTCCTCCTCTTCCTCTTCCTCCTCTTTCTCCTCCTTTTCCTCCTCCTCTTCCTCCTCCTCTTCTTCCTCCTCCTCCTCTTCTTCCTCCTCCTCCTCTTCCTCCTCCTCCTCCTCTTCCTCTTCCTCCTCTTTCTCCTCCTTTTCCTCCTCTTCCTCCTCCTCCTCCTTCTCCTCCTCCTCCTCTTCCTCTTCCTCCTCCCCCTCCTCTTTCTCCTCCTTTTCCTCCTCCTCCTCCTTTCCTCTTCCTCCTCTTCCTCCTCTTCCTCCTCTTCCTCCTCTTCCTCCTCTTCCTCTTCCTCCTCTTCCTCCTCCTCCTCCTCTCTCTCCTCCTTTTCCTCCTCCTTTTCCTCCTCCTCTTCCTCCTCCTCCTCCTCCTCCTCCTCCTCCTCTTCCTCCTCCTTCTCCTCACTATGTAGATCCTCTCTTTCAAACAACAAGAAACCAAAACCCCTACCATGTGGGGGACCATTGAAGTGGCTCAGATAAGTCACCTGCCTTGATGGAAGGAGAGAGTGCGCTCCCTCCACAGAGTTGTCCTCTGACCTCCACCTGAGTGCTGTGCTTCTGTGTGTGCAAGTATTTGCAAACACACACCTAAAAACGTCCACTTTTTGGACAAACTATAACAAGGCTGTTGATGGGTTAAGTTGGAAGAAAGGGAGGAAATTTCAGGAATAGGTTGGGATTGTAACTCCGGTCCTGGTGCCTTCAAAGCAAGCACTTTACCCACTGACTAAACCATCTCCCCAGCCCCTAGAGCTGGAGCAACTACTGAATTTCTGTTATAATTCATGGCTCCATGATGTCATTACACAATCCTCTCTTAGTCCCCTTCTCCTTCGAAGCCTGGGTCACCTCCTCACTCTCTCCTCAGAGCCCTCTTTCTATCACCCATCCCCCACCCCCAGGGTCCATCCTCCTAGGTCCCCCACCCACTCCCACATGCAAATGTTCTCTTCTTTAGTAGCCTTACTGCCTTTTCTGGAATTTTCCATCTCCCAAGGAGCTTCCTGTGGTTCTCCACCCATCTCCTCCATCACTCATCCAGGGGAGGTGAACAAAACTTACAGTGTTTTTCCTCCCTCCCTCTCTGACTTCTTGTGCTTCAGGGTGTGACCAACACTTCCTTACTGTAGGGCTGTGTGTCCCATAAATATGTCTTAAATATGTCTGACGCTGGACTCTTGAACCAACAACATCTACCTACTAGACTTCTTTCTTGCCCCAGGCAAGGCGCTCTGGTGTTTGCAGAGACCTCCACATCCTACTGTGAGCTACAACCCCTCCCACCATAGTCAACCTTATCTTCTCCTCCATTCCCCTTCCTTCCTCCCTGCCCCACCCTGTACCCCATCCCATATCCACCCCTGTGCCTTCAGTATTTGGAGCAAACGGTAATCTGCAAGACCATGATACTATAGGACCCCCCTTTAAAGCAACCAGTAGCCCATTCATAAAACCGTCCTGTTTGGAGGCAGAAATAAGAGAAAAGAATCCTTCAGTGGAGTGCCGGGGATGTGGCTCCAAGGTGCTGTCTTGCCTACCCTGTGAAAAGCTCTTGATTTTATACCCCCCACACCCTAAATAAAGGGGAATAAAAATTTTTTGGAGCAATTAATGGAGCCTGAGGGAGGGAGAGACATTTTCTCCTGTAGTGTAGCCACTAGTAAGGTACCAGTGCTCTTGCAGATAGCCCTTCACCCATTCATGTAAGCAACCGGAGTTAAAACAAATCATTGGATGAGCAAAAGGGGAGGGGGAGGCATGCAGGTAAAAGGAGAAAGGTGGTTAGTTCAGCAGAGGAAGGGGGAGGAGGAGATGGACAAGAGAGGGTTATGGGGGTGAACATGACCAGAGTACATTCTACAGATAAGAAAACAGCATATATGAAGCCCATTGTTGTGTGGTGTGGTGGCTCACTGGCAGGTGACTCTCTGAGTCTGAGGCCAAGCTGGTCTTAATAGACAGTTCCAGGGCAGCCAAGGCTACGTAGCAAAACCCTATCTCATACAAACAAGCGGGACCGGAGAAATGTCTCTGTGGTTAAAGGTACGCACTTCTTTTCCAGAGGACTGAGGTCCCATCCCCAGCACCCACAGGGTAGCTCACAATCATCTGTAATTCTAGTTTCAGGGGGTCTGAATCCCTCTTCTGGTCTGTGAATGCATCAGGCACGCATACGGCACACAAACACGCAGGCAAAAACCTCATATATATCAAATGAATAAGATCGTAATTGGGTACGGTGGCACATGCCTTTCATCTCAGTGCTTAAAGGTAGAGGCAGGAGGATTTCGTTGAGGCCAGAGGTCAGCCACTCTACATGTGAGTTCCAGGCTATCTGGAGATCTACATAGTGAAACAGTGTCTCAAGGGGGGAGGAGGGAGGGATGGAGGGAGGGAGGGAGAGAGAGAGAAAAAAAGAAAGAGAGAGAGAGAGAATGGCAAATAAAATAAACACTTTATTATAAATAATTAGTATATGCTAATAAAACACCTTCAAAAGGAGTGGGGATTAGCCCTTTCAGGTGAGCAATAAAACATTGGGCATTTGCTAAACAGAGTAACACCCCTCCTTCGTGATCCTCGGTGACTTTATCTGACTTCATGACTTTTCTACCCCAGGCCTTCCGTAGCCTTTATTTTCATATTGAACCCAATTCCACTGTGCTGTTTACTTATTTCTTTTAAAGAGCATTTATTTATTTTTAAGCGCATTTATATTTTGCCCGCACATGTGCCCATGTGAGGGTTCCAGACCCTCCAGAACTGGAGTTGCAGACAGCTGTGAGCTGTCATGTGGGTGCTGGGAATTGAACCCATGTCCTCTGGAAGAGCAGCCAGTGCTCTTAACCAGTGAGCCATCTCTCCAACCCACTTCCTTATTGACTTAGATGGAGGCCATGCTGTGTAGCCCAGGCTAGCCTCAGATACCTCTGTTCAAAGGCTCCTCCTGCTTCAGCTTCCCTGGTTGTCAGGACTGGAAGGTGAGCCAGCTTTTTTTTTTGGTCATAGTTCACTTTTTTTTTTTTGGTCATAGTTTAGAACTCAGGACCCCATGTGTGCAAGGCAAACACTTTGCCAGCTGAGCTATTTGCCCCAGGCCTCTCGATGAATACTGGGGCTAGAGACACGGCCTATCAGTTAAGAGCACTTTCTGCTCTTGCAAGAGAACCTGAGTTGGTTTCTGGCACCTGTGTCAGGTTGCTCACAGCGCCTTTTACTCCAGCTCCAGGGGAACTTGGCGTACACACGGGTGTGCACACCTCTCCCACATACAATTAAAAATAATAAAAAATAAATCTTGGCGATGATATCACTGGCTGTGCTGATTAGCGTGTGCGGCGTTTAATTAAAAAGTCAGCTAGCTTATGAAATTCTAGCTTCATTAGAGAGTTTTATGGGTACTTTACACGCATTCAGTTCCTCCATCTCCAAACAAGCCTCAGAGGTAGCTATCGCTGTCAGCCCTGTTTTGATGAGAGAGAGAGAGAGAGAGACTGAGGTAGCAGTGGGAACTCAGGGCTTTCGGTTTAAGTTTTTATTTGTTTGTTTGGTTTAAGTTTTTATTTGTTTGTTTGTTTGACATGTCTGGTGTGATGGTTTGTATATGCTTGGCCCACGGAGTGGCACTATTGGGAGGTGTGGCCTTGTTGGAGTAGGTGTGTCACTGTGGGCATGGGCTTTAAGACCCTCATCCTAGCTGCCTGGAAGTCAGTATTCTGCTAGCAGCCTTAGATGAAGATGTAGAACTCTCAGCTTCACCTGCCCCATGCCTGCCTGGATGCTGCCATGTTCCTACCTTGATGATAATAGACTGAACCTCTGAACCTGTAAGGCAGCCCCAATTAAGTGTTGTCTTGTATAATACTTGCCTTGGTCATGGTGTCTGTTCACAGCAGTAAAATCCTAACTTAAGACATATGAGTCTTTTGCTTGCACGTATGTCTGCACATCACATACATGCTCAGCGCCCACAGAGGCCAGAAGAGTGCATTCGACCTCTAGGAACTGGACTTACAGACGGTTCTTAGCCACTGTGAGGGTGCTGGGAAATCCGCTCCAGTCCTCTAGATGGGAGCCTGTGCTGTCAATCACTGAGCCCTCTATTCAGCTGCAGGGGCTTCTGGTTTAGAGTCTTCTCGGTCTTTGAAACTATAGGATGTATTTCCTGCATGAGGGTCCTTAAAGACCTATTACCTTTTCTCATCTCCCCTTCCCTCCTCCCCACACCCTTCCTATCCTCCTCCCCCTCCATTCTCTCCCCTCCCCACCCTTCCTCTCTTCCCTCCCCTCCCCTCCTCCTCCTTTCCATCTTATTTTCCTCTCTCTCTCTCTTTCTTTCTTTAAGACAGGCTCTCATATAGCCCAGGCTATCCTCAAACTGGCTATGTCGTTGAGGTCAACCTTGACCTCTTAGTTGTTAAACCCTCACCCCGCAGGTGTCGGGGTCACAGGTGTGTACCACCACACCAGACTTCTCTTTTTAAGACAAGGTCTCACTGTATAGCCTCGGCTGGATTCAAACCCAGCTATCCTCCTGCCTCAGCCTCTTGACTGCTAGAATGACAGCCAAGCACCACTACCCCCTCCTCCTCCCCTCCTTTTCATGCATGCCTGTGTTCACAGCCACTCCCACTGCTGTCTACCTGCACGAGCAGCTGCGTCTTGCTAAGTGGCTTTTGTACAGAGTCCATGTTGGGACTCTTAAGCCCAGGGGCTGAACTTGAAGCTAAAAATAACCTAGGATCAATTTAGGGATGGGGTTTGTCTTCTTTCTATTCTCTCCCAGGGCCTGTGAATTGTTGCTGTTTGACAGCTGGGCTGGGCTGGCTTCCTGTAAAGATATAATAATATGGAATTACCCTGGCTGGTAGCCTCCCCAGGGCAAGGATGCTCTCACCGCAGCATCTCTGAGCCGGAGCCGCTGTCCTCTTTCTGGTCCACACTATTCCTGCATCTCTACCTCGGCCATAACTGAGGCTGCTGTTATTGTCCACACTATCAGCCTAGCAATGAGTCTTAGGCAGGAGGATCACCTGTTCTAGGCCAGCCTGGGCTAAATACTCACACCCTGTAAACAGATGAGATAGCTGGACAGAGGTGTGATCCTGGACATTGCCTCAGAGGGAAGAGCCCTGGAAAAACTCTTGGCCTCTTAGAAGATGCAGCTCACTGCTTCTGGGCTGGGCCATCAAGGAACTTCAGGACTGCTGCCTGCCTGGAGGACCCCACCCAGGCTGATGAGCAGGCAGGACCAAGGAGTGCCAGCCGACTTGGGTCCTTGACTGAGGTTTCCTGGCTGGTTGCTGACTAGGGGGTATGCTTGACTGGCTCCCAGCTGTCTCTGTGTATTTAATGTCCCCTCACCACTGCCAGCCACCCACATCCCACACAAGAAGACTTTCAAAACCTCATTTTTTTTTTGCATCAGAATCTGATGGTGTTAAATTGCATCAGAGAAACGGGCCCATGCTTCTTCCCTGTGAGGTCTGCCTTGCAGGACTCAGGGGATGGAAAGGGCCTTTCCCAGTAGCTCAGCCATTTGGAAATTGTCACCAAAGGCCTTGGCTGCCTATGTTTTGGCATTATAAAGGTGTGAAAGAGATCTCTTAGGGGTAAAGGGTTTAGAGATCTTCATTTACAGCTTACACACAGTCTGTGATTAATGAATGGAAAATTCCAGGGGGAAACGTGGAAATTCCCATTCTAGGAGAAGCGGAAAAGGAAGTCCCACACATCCTCCTCTCCTGTACCCATTGGCTTCAGCCAAGAGCAGGTTAGGTTCCTGAGTCCTAGCTCTAACTGTTGGGTTGTTCCTCGTGTGGGCTTTAAGTGCTGGGGGCGTGGCTCAGTGGTAGAGCCCTTGACATGAATTCACTAGTATAGGGCTGGATTTTTATTCCTAGCATTGAAGAGAGAGAGAGAGAGAGAGAGAGAGAGAGAGAGAGAGAGAGAGAGAGCAGAACATCCAAGAAAGCTTTCTTCCAGCATTGACTATATGTCACAATGTCCTGAAGTAGCTCTAAATTGCTGGTGCCTCGTCTGTCCAGAAATAGGTGACATCAGAAACCCTAGGGTAGGACCAGTGTCTCAAAAAACTTCAACGTAGAGGCCAACTTTTTTGTCTGGACTGGGATCCAGCATTACCCTGAATGCCATTTTCCTATGACCTTTGGATTTACTGAGACCTGGAAGTCAAGTGGCATAGGCTTTATGAGCCAAGCATGGGAAAGGCAGACACAAGCGGACGCCTGGAGCTTGGCGGCCAGGCAATCTAGCATCTTGTGAAGCTCAGGCCAGTGAGAGACCTTGTCTCAAAAACTAAGGTAGGAGTCTGGCAGGGCAGCTCACACCTTCAGTTCCAGCATTCAGGAGACAGAAGGAGGCAGAGCTCTCTGAGTTCCAGGCCAGTTAGAGAAATATCGTGAAACTGTGTCTTTAAATAGATACATAAAGCAAAAATAAGGTGGACAGTTGTCTTAGGGTTCCTATTGCTGTGATGAAACACCATGACCAAAGCAGCTTGGGGAGGAGAGGGTTTATTTGGCTTACACTTCCACATCACTGTTCATCATCAAAGGAAGTCAGGACAGGAACTCACACAGGGCAGGAACCTGGAGACAGGAGCTGATACAGAGGCCATGAAAGGTTGCTGCTGACTGGCTTGCTCCTCATGGCTCACTCAGCCTGCTTTCTTGTAGAACCCAGGACCACCAGCCCAGTGGAATGGCCCCACCCACATTGGGATGGGTTCTCTCATTAATCATTAATTAAGAATATGCCCCACAGCTGGACTTTATGGAGGCTTTTTCTCAGTTGAGGCTCCCTCCTCTCTGATTGATTAGCCTAGCTGATGACAAGTTGACAGAAAACTGGCCAGTACCACATTGGTAGACGAACACACAAGGTTAACTTCTGGCCTCCACATGCATGAACAACATATACCCACCTCCCGTGCCTCCAACATACAGCACCCACTCCCTGAGCCTCCATATGCATGAACCTCCCTCCACACACCCACACTCACCCTCCCCAAACATACAGACAAGAAAATATTAAGGCTGAGTCCTCTGGGTTTATACACACTTTAGTGAGGACCAGAAGAGAGACACTTGGAATTCCTTGGCTGTCCCTTCTAGGAGCCAACCATCCCTTTGCCAGAGCAGGAGGCCATATTCCAGACACAGCATGTCAATGACTGTGCCACTAGTTCCTGGAGGCCCCAGACTGACTTTCGCCAGGATAGCCGAAGAGCACTTAACCTTTGCTGGCTCCGGGCAATACCTCAATTCTCTTCTCATTACTCACTGAAATTGAAGCTCTCAGCCTTCCCCGGGGACAGCTCTGACATCCCCAGCTGGAGCCCAGAGAGTGGCCCACGGCAGACCTGTCTTTGCTGATGGCCTTGCTCCCAAAGAACAGACAAATCGTCAGCAGAAAGTGATTGGAGACTTTGCTGGCCTGAGTTGAGCAGCGGAGGCAGGGTGATAGGTGCGGCCACACAGACACATCCTGGAATGCAGCAGTGAGAGCGCCCTGGTCCCTTTGGACTGCTCACGAAAGCACTGGGGCATGAGAGAGTAAACACGCATGCGCGCGCGCGCGCACACACACACACACACACACACACACACACACACAGAGAGACAGAGAGAGACAGAGAGAGAGCGTGCCCTGGCTGTCCAGGAACTCACTCTGTAGACCAAAAAAAAAAAAAAAAAAAAAAGGTGGCCAAAGGTAGGTAGGTGGGGCCCAGTTGGAAGAAAGTCACTGGGTATGACTTTTTTTTTGAAATAGCATCTCATGTCACTTAGGCGGCCCTCAAAATTGGTATGTACTTGAGGATAGCCTTTACCTCCTGATCCTTTTCCTCCATCTTGGGATTACAGGCTCCTCCCACCATGCCCAAGTTGTGTGGTGCCGAGGACTGAACTCAGAGCTTTGTGAACACCAGGCAAGCAGTCCACTGACTTACATCCCCAGTCCGCTTTCTTTCTCTTTTTTCTTTTCTTCATTTCTTTCTTTCTTTCTTTTTGTTTTTCTTTCTTGTTTGTTTGTTTGGTTTTTTTGAGATAGAGTTTCTCTGTGTAGCCCTGGCTGCCCTGGAACTCACTCTGTAGACCAGGCTGGCCTCACAGAGATCTGCCAGCCTGAGTACTGGGATTAAAGGCCTGCACCACCACCTGTGAAATATCACTGCCCACATTCAGAGCAGGTGTTTCCTCCCTAGTTACATGTCTCTGCAAATACCTCAACATTTCTATTTATTATATGTTATTTCTTTCTTTATTTCTTTATTTAGAGACAAGGTCTCACTATGTAGCCCTGGCTGACCTGGAACTTGATACATAGACCAGGCTGGCTTCAAACTCAAGAGATAAACTTGCCTCTACCTCCAATGTGCTGGGGAATTAGAGGTGTGCACCACCACACCTGGCAGATTTTAATTCATCTCTCTCTCTCTCTCTCTCTCTCTCTCTCTCTCTCTCTCTGTGTGTGTGTGTGTGTGTATGTGTGTGTGTGTGTGTATGCAGTGTATATCAGAGAGAGAAAGGGAGAAGGGGAGAGAGAGGAGCTAAACAGCTCTTGGGGCAGCTGGTCCCCTGGATTTCTTGGACTCATACTCAGAATGACAATGTCCATGTCTCTTCCCTGGCTTGTCACCCTCTATGGTCCTGAAAAAACAGACACTAGTCTGTAGTTCTGGCCAGAGTCCTGAGCTGACCCCACAGCAGGTGCTGGGCCTCAGGTCCCCTGGTGACCTGCCACAAGCAATCATCTGAGGGAAGGACAGCCCCATATATGTTTTGTTTGCCTAATGGACCAAGCAGGAGAGAGGACTGCAAACTCCACAAATCTCCGTCAAGGGCATTAGCAGGGCAGCACCCAAGTACTGGCAAGGGCGGCTCAATAAAGACCTAGTTCCAGGGCTGAGGACGTAGCTCAGTTGACAGAGCGCTTGCCCAGCATGCATGAAGCTCCGGGGTCCATCCTTGGAACCACATAAACAGGGCATCACAGTGTATGCCTATAATCTCAGCGTTCAAGACTTGGAGGCAGGTTAGCAGGGTGGCGGTGGTGGCACATGCCTTTAATCCCAGCACTTGGGAGGCAGAGGCAGAGGCAGGCAGATTTCTGAGTTCGAGGCCAGCCTGGTCTACAGAGTGAGTTCCAGGACAGCCAGGGATACACAGGGAAACCCTGTCTCGAAAAACAAAACAGAATGATGATGATGATGATGATGATGATGATGATGATGATGATGATGATGATGATGATGATGATGATAAAAAGTTTAAAAAGATTTGGAGGCAGGAAGATGAAGAATTCAGTCACCTTTTAGCTAGTGCGAGTTAGAGACCAGCCTGGGCTACATGAGACCCAGTGTCCAAAAACAGGGAGTAAAGAGATGGCTCAGTTGGTCAAGTTCTCACTGCATAAATATGAAGACTTGTCCCATCCTTACCACCCAGCGAGAAGGCCCAGCCTTGCAGCACATGTTTGTAACCCAGGAGCTGGGCAGGTGGAGACAGGAGGATCCCTGGGGCTCAGTGGACTGCCAGTCCCACCTACTCAGGAAGTCCCAAGTTCAGTGAGAAACCTTTCCTCAAAAAAACAAGCTGCAGGAAGGGCAGGAGACCATTCAGTGGGTAATGCCACTTGCTGCCAAACCTGGTGGCCTGAATTTGATTCCCCAGGTCTCACATGAAGAGAGAGAACTGCTCACAAAAGCACTGGGGCATGAGAGAGTAAACATGCACACACACACAGAGAGAGAGAGAGAGAGAGAGAGAGAGAGACAGAGACAGACAGAGACAGAGACAGAGACAGAGAGAGACAGAGGGAGAGCGTGCCCTGGCTGTCCTGGACATTGATATGGAATGTAAACATGTATACACACACATACATACACAGAGAGAGAGGCAAAGGACAGCTTGCACAGACCTTATTAGTTTGTGATACCTGTGACTAGGTTTCTTTGTTCAATTGCTGTTGTTCTGTATGTACACATGTAGATATCACACATGTATGTCGAGGAGTTCAGTGACAGGCTGCACTCATGAGGCAGAGGCAGGAGCATCTCTATGAATTCTAGGTCAATCTGGGCTTCATGTCAGTTTTCAGTACAGCCTGGTGTGCGTGTGCGCACACACACGCGCGCGCATAAGCATGTGTACACTCCATATCAACGTTCAGCCAGGGCTTGTGTGCTCGCTCTCTCTCTCTCCCTTTCTCTCCCTTTCTCTCCCTTTCTCTCTTTCTCTCTGTCTCTCTCTCTCTCTCTCTCTCTCTCTCTCTCTCTCTCTCTCTCTCTCTCTCTCTCTCTCAGGGTTTCTCTGTGTAGCTGTAGCCCTGGCTGTCCAGGAACTCACTCTGTAGACCAGGCTAGCCTCAAACTCAGAAATCCGCCTGCCTCTGCCTCCCAATTGCTGGGGTTAAAGGCGTGTGCCACCACCGCCGGCATTTGACCACCTTCTATAATGGTATATTATGAATGCATTAAATGATTAATCCACTGATTAGGTCAGAACCCTCGGATCTGTCTCTGGAGGCACCTCATAGACACACCCAGAGAGATCTTAACCAATCCCTAGTCATTTTTTTTATTCTTTCTCTCTTTTTCTTTTTCTTTTCTTCATTTTTCATTTTTTTTTTAAAGACAGATTATCTCTGTGTAACTCTGGCTGTCCTGGAACTTACTTTGTAGACCAGGGTGGCCTCAAACTCACAGAAATCCATAAAAAGATTTATTTTATAGCTGGTGCGGTGTCACGCACCTGTAGTTCCAGCACTCGGGAAGGATAGACAGGCTTATCTCTGAGTTTAAAGCAGGACGTCCAAGGCTACACTGAGAAATCTTGTTTTCAACAAACAACAAAGACTTACTGTATCATTTTATTTGTGTGTGTCTGTGCCGTACATGTGTGTGCAGAGTGTGCAGGTGTTCACAGAGGCCAGAAGGGGGCACAGATCCCCGGAGCTGGAGTGGGACTTGTGATCCAGCTGTTGTGGATGCCCCACACTCCAAACTGCAGCCCCTGACAGCAGTGGTGAACGCCCCTAACCACTGAGCTCTCCGCTCTTCCCTTACCCTTTCCTGGATATCATCATCTCTTCCTTCGTTCCTAATTTTATATTTATTTAACTTGTTATTGTGTGTGCATATCTATGCCGTGGCAATACATGTGAAGGTCAGAAGACAACTTTGCAGAGTCTGTTCTCTCCTTTTTACCTACACTTGGGTTTCAGGGCTCGAACTTCACTTGCCAAGCCTTTCCAGGCGAGAGCCTTTATGTGATGGGCCATCTCTCCAACCCACGTTGGATGTTTTGAAAAACATCTCGAGTAGCCCAGGCTGAACTTAAACTCACTATATAGCCAAAGATGATCTTGAATTTCTAATCCCCCTGCCTCTGCCTCCTGAGGGCCAGGATTACAGGTATGTTCTACCATGCTGGGTTTATGTGACACCGGAATGGAGCTCAGGGCTTCATGCATGCTAGGCAAGGACTTTACCCACCGAGCCACAACCTAGGCCCATCTCTTCAGTGCAAATATTAAAGCATAGTACGCAAAGTTGATGAAACTTAAGGTGGGTGTGGTGGTACACACCTGGAACCCCAGCACCCTAGAGGCAGGTCAGGGGCTGGAGAGATGGTGGCTCTGTTATTAATAGTACTGCCTGCTAGGACCTGGGTTTGATTCTCAGCACCCACATGGTGGGTCACAACCATAAACAGTTGAAAAAAATACAAAAAAACTAATCCAAGAACCTCTGGCCCATCCTTGCTTGTCCCCAAGTTCCATGGTCACTGTTCCTTGCAGCTATCAACAAGTGTCTCTGTAGTCATAACATTGCATTCTGCCGCAGCCTCACTGATACTCACAGGATCAAATGAGACAATAGACAAAAAGGTATTTTGTAAACACCACAGCCCTGTAGAGAGCCTTATTTTTAAAAACAATCGCGTACCAACTAAGGCTACAAGACCTTTTACAAGCATTGTTGGATTACTAATAATTAAGCTTATTACTAGCAATTAATTAAATGTGTCAACTTTATAGCATAATGCTCTGCCCTGGCTTGGCACCCAAGACCATTGGTGTGGAATGTGTAGGCTAGACTGCACAAGTCTGGTCACCAGTAGGTGTCAGCCTCTACCAGGACACATCCACCAGTCTGTAGGCTTGTCAAAGAATGGCAACCTTCTCCCCTTTCTGTAAAACTTTCTTTTATGTGTGGTACTGAGGGTTTCACACCTTCTAGGAAAGCTCTGTCACTGAGCCACGCCCCCAGCCCCTCACTGGGGGATTCTAGGCAGGTGCTCTACCACTGAGCCACGCCCCCAGCCCCTCACTGGGGGATTCTAGGCAGGAGCTCTACCACTGAGCCACGCCCCCAGCCCCTCACTGGGGGATTCTAGGCAGGGGCTCTACCACTGAGCCACGCCCCCAGCCCCTCACTGGGGGATTCTAGGCAGGTACTCTACAGCCAAGCCACACCTCCAGCCCTCTTTGTGCTGGTTTTTGTTTGTTTTGGTTTGGGTGTTGTTTGTTTTGTTTTGGTTTTGGTTTTTTTCTTTGCAACTGGGTCTCATTTAAATTGCTGCACATGTGGAATCTGATGACATGGGAGGGGTGGGAGGCTGGGAGAAGGTAGACTACAAGGGTGGGACAGGAGGCCAAAGCATTAAAGGACTTGGTACAAAATAAACCAAACTAGGATCTGCTTTTTATTTGAGGTAGGCCAATGGGAAATGAGAATTAAATTATTGTAGAAAGAATGAGAGAGGAAGAGACTGCAGGCAAATATGTAGATCAGATGAGCGGATGTTCTTGTTTTACAATTTTTATTACATTTATTTATTTACTTATTTATATGCTTATTCACTTATTGGTGGGGCCCATACATCCCACATGTGCTACAGTCCTTGTGTGGAGGTCAGAGGACAGCTTCCAGTAATCAATTGACTCCTTTTACCATGTGGGTCCCAGGGATCGAACTTAGACCTTCAGGCTTGTAAGCAGGTGCCTTTATGTGCTGACCCAGCTCAGCAGCCTCCAGAGGCTGTTTTCTAAGGCACTCCTGCACAGGCCTTGCCCCTGAAAATGAAGGAAGGTGAATTCTTGCCCAGGCTATCACAGGTTCAAGGTGAGGTGACCATAGAAAATATCATAGCCCAAGGGCAGTTTAGGCAAGCTTCAGCACTTGCTGGCCTTTGAGCAGTCTGCATTTCCAGTAACTGCTATAACAAAGCTGACTACAAGCTCAGTAGTTAAAACGTCAGAATTCTGGGAGCACTGATATGGCTCAGTGTGTAAGGGTGCTTGCCACCAAACCTAATTAACTGATTCCTGCAAGTTTACACACACACACACACACACACACACACACACACACACACACTCGCACAAATAAATGTAATAAAACCAGAAACAGTATCTCATCTTCTCATGGCTCTGGAGCCCAGAAACTGGAAATTTATGTTACTAGGTCACAATCAAAGGTTTTGAATGAAAAAAATAGAAAGCAAAGGACAAGACTCCTAGGTGTGGTGGAGGAAGATTATTATAGATAAAAGGGAGAGCATAGCCAGAGGACACCTTACAGGAATCAGTGGGAGAGTCCAGAGTGGTCATGCCCCTTAGCCACTTGAGGAGAGAGGGGAGGGGTAGGAGCAGGTGGCAAGGGGAGCCAGGTACAGGAACTCAGAGGCCCAAAGAGAGAAGACCAAGAGGGCAGGCAGGTAACCAAATGGATTATAAAGGGAAGGGCAGCTGGGGGAAGGGCAGCACCCCCCAACCCTCCCCTCCCTCAGAGTTCAGGATAGTGGTGGGGGTTGCCAGTCATAGGTAGGGACTGAAGGGTTCAGGGAGAACCCGGTGACCAGTGTGCCCTTTGTAGGCACCTCAGCCATTTTTCCCAGGTTTGAAATTTTGTGTTGACAAGGGCTAAGGAAATGACCCAGGAGGTTAAAGAGTGTTTGTTTCTCAAGCATGAAGACTTAAGTTCAAATCCCCAGTGCCTTTTTAGCTGGGTATTGATGCAGACCCTATCATTCTAGCACTCTGGAGGCTTTGACAGAAGATTGAGATTGTTGTGAATTCAAGGCCAACCTGGGCTATGTATATATAGTGAGTTCCAGGGTGGGGGAGGGGAGTGTGGGAAGGGCCAGCCAGGAGTGGTGGTGCACGCCTTTAATCCTATCACTCAAGGGCAGTTCCTGGCCAAGTTTTTGGTCAGCCAGGGAAATGTGGTGCCTGTATCAAAAATAATTAAAAATTAAAAAGCATTGCCTGAACCACTACAGGCATTTACAGCTGGACACAAAAACACACGCCTTTAATCTCAGCACTCTGGAGGCGGACGCAAGTAGATCAAGGTGATTTTGAGGCCAGCCTGGTCTACTTGGTGAGTTCCAAGTCAGTCAGGGTTACACAGTGAAACCTGTGTAAATTTAAAACAAACAAAAACAAATCATCATTTGTAAGAAACAGAACTACTACACAGAGCATGCAAAACCTTGTTTGAAAACAAAAACCCACACTCAAATATAAAAGCAACTGTTGGGAATTCTTGATGTGTTAAACAATTCAGGACTTAATGGTTCACAAACTTTGTTACCATCCCTTACTGTGGTAGCCCAGGCTACTCTGGAAACCCTGGCCCTTCTGCCTTAGTGCCCAGAGTGCTAGGATTTCGGGATAGGAGCCACCACACCTAGCTCTGTACATAACTTCCTCTTTTAGATTCCTCTGATTGTGTGCTCCCCCCACCCACCACAGGCTTGCGGAAGAATGGCCCAACTTCATAGATAAGAACTCTGATTCCCAGCAGGCTCCTTCCAGTAGGTACAGAGAGGCCCAGGGTCTGCTTCTTGGTAGTAGGTAGAGCCCATCCCTCTTCTTTTGAAAGTCTTGTGGAGCTCACCCTCAGCTATACAGAAGGCTTGAGGCCAGCCCTGGCTCTGAACAGGAGTGCCTGTCAGGGCTATTGGAGGCCTTTGGTCCCAGCACTTCAAATCTCTATGGGTTTGGGGCCAGCCTGGTTTATATAGAGACTTATAGGCCAGCTAGGGATACATAGTGCAACCATCTTAAAAAAAGAAAAAAGGAAAGAAAGAGAGAAAGAGAAAGGGGGGAGGGAGGGAGGGAAGGAAGGAGGGAGAGAAAGAGAGAGAGAGAGAGAGAGAGAGAGAGAGAGAGAGAGAGAGAGAGAAACCAAGGGTTAGAGAGATGGCTCAGAGGCTAACAGTACTGGCTGTTCTTGTAGAAGACCTGGGTTCAGTTCCCAGAACCCTTACTGTGGTTCACAACCATCTGTGGTTCATCCCCAATTCAAGGGAATCCTGTGTCATCTTCTGACCTCTACATGCATCAAGCATGCACATGGTACACATACATGCAGGCAAACCACATGCATAAAATAACATAATTAAGCCATCGAAGGAGTTGGTGGTGGTTCAGGGAGAGGACGTTGTCAGTAAGGAGCTTGCCATGTAAACAGAGCACTGGAATTCAGAATCCCGGAGCCTGTGTGCAGAGCTCAGCACTGTGTCTATGACTCGTATGTTGGGGAAATGAAGATAAATGTATTCCTGGAACTCACTGTCCTATCAGACAAGCCAAGTCAGTAAGAGACCCAGTGTCAAAAAAAAAAAAAAAAAAAAAAAAAAAAAGGGCAGAACCAGGCAGGCAGTGGTGGTGCATGCCTTTAATCCCAGCCTTCAGGAGGCAGAGGCTGGCCCATCTCTGTGAGTTCAAGGCCAACCTGGTCTACAGATCAAGCTCCAGGAAGGTCTGCTATCCAAGACCCTACATGATGGAAGGAGGGATCCGACTCTTGAAATTGCCCTCTGACCACCATGTGTTCATGTGCACAGAGACTAAAAAGAAGAAATGCCGGAAGGAGAAGGATTAAAGAGGATGTGTGCCCTCTGGCCTCCACCCTACCTCCCTCTCTATGCACTGTACATAAAAATACAAAGGTTTTTAAAGCAGTATGCTCCAACCGTGGGGCATCTCTGGAAGCGCTTTGAGATTTGGGTGGCATTGTCCCTGTTGAGGTTTCTTACCAGGGGTCAATTCACTCTCCTCTGGGCCTGTTTCCTCCCTGGATAATCGAAGAGCTGGCCTAAGTGGACTGTCAGGTCCCTGGTGTCTTAACCACACGCCAAACCGCACTGCCTCAGATTTGGGAGGAATAAGATGGCAAGCTTTTGTCTCCTGGGAAACCTTACACCAAAGGAGCTTTTGCTAGGAGTCCTGTGCTAGGCACCAGCTGCGCCTTGCAGAGGCCCCAGGGAGCCGGCCAAGGGATTCTCTAAAGGATGGGAAGCTGACGGGCAGCAGCGTTGGGCTGTGAAGGTAGAGGTTCTGAGAGGGAATAGACACCCAATTTAGAAGCCAGGAAATCTCTTCTCCGGAAACGGGCAACCTTTTGGCCATTTGGGAGCAGGGGCCTGTCCCTAGAACGCTGGAGGGGAGGGATATCTGGTACCATCGTGCCCATTCGCCCATCTGTTTAAAGCCCCCAGCCCGGTATTGGAAGGCCCCTGGGGATTAGCCTCAGGAGGCCAACCACAGCCTCTCAATTACCTCATTGTCCATGGGGGGGGGGGGGGGGGGGGGAAGCCATGTGGGGAGGGGACAAGGGGGTGGACCCCTGCCCTCGTTGGAATGTGCATGCTGGTGGTTGAAGGGGCATGTCTCCCGCCCCTCTGCCACCTCCCCCGCGCACTTCCTGAGTCCCACCGAGCCCTCCACCACGGAAACACGCGCGCGCGCGCACACACACACACACACGCGCGCGCACACACACGCACACACACACATCCGCACACAGTTCCTGGCGGTCTCCAGCTCCTGGCTCTCCAGTGATCCTGTCCCATCCGCCTGGACAGCTGGCGAAAGAGACCTTTTGTTATTCAAATCACACCCTCCTCCCTGAGCTCCCAGGGACCTCAGGGTCCCGGAATCCATCGCTGGGTGTACTCGCCTCTTGCTGCCGATCTTGGGGGGGTTTCCCGGGCCCTGCCCTCAACAGCACATTCTCCAGCTCCACCGAGGGACCGCGCCTCCCCCGCCGGCGCCCTTCCCCTCCCGTCCTCTCCCCTTCCATCCCCTCCCCGCCCCGCCCCCGCCGTGCTCCGTCCAGCCGCGGTGCCGCCGGCCACCACCAGGGCCCCCGTCGGCCGCTGTTGCCAGCAAGCAGCATGGCACTCCCGGGGCTGCAGTAGCCGCCACCAGCCTTCACTGGGGGGTACCTGGTATCTCCCGGGGTGTGGGGAGGACACCCTGACGCTTCGGCCATGGATGTGAACAAGATGGTAAGTGAGAGCTTTGGAAGCTCTGTCGCCGAGCTCCCCGCCCCCACCCGCCTCGCATCCCATCTCTCCCCCTCCCCCCTAGTCTGCAGCGCGATCCATTGAAAGTTTTCTGGATTGTTGATTCTTCCTGCCTGTTGGCCCCGCTCCGCAGAGCGCTGGGAGAAAGGGAGAACCCGGCCAAGGATCTGGAGGCGGCTGGCCCGCGGGGCTGGGGCTCCCGGTTTCCCGCCGCGCCAGCTGCCAGGGCTGCCCTGGGCCGGGCTCCCTTTCCTAAATTAGTCAACCTGTGAGGCGGCGGAGGGAGGGCAGCGCTGCAGGAAGGGGCTTCGGCTATCCCTTCGGAGCCCTGTGCTAGCACAGTGCTGGGGATCTACTTGGAAGGTTTGTGGGCTGGGAGGTACAGGTGTCCCTGGGAGGGCTAGTGAAGAGAAACCCTGGCCTTGGCCAAAGTGAGGGGGCGGGAACGAACCCCTCCTCGCCCCCCAGCCGAGCCCCGCGCGCGGGCTCTCAGAGGGGCCGTGTTCCTAGATTGGTCACTTGTAAGCCTCAGACTTGGTGGGCTTGGGGAGCAGCGACTGCTTTCTTGGTCCGTTAAAGTATCTAATCTTTTGGTCCCTTTAGAATGGAGGGGTTTGTGATCTGCCCCCAGAGCAGCCCCGCCCCCACTCCAAACACTGCGGGAGATGCCAAGATTGTTGCTCATTGATTGAGACCTAGGAGCGGATCTCAGCAGGAATCAGGATGGTTTTTGGGAGATCCTGGAAGGATGGAGGGAGTATCTCTGGAGAGCACTGCAGGTTTTCCCAGAGGGATCACCACCACTCTGGCTGACTTTAGACCTGGTTTCTCCATTTTTGCTGTTCCCCTCAATGGTGGGCTATGACTTTGAGAGTCCCGAGGAGGCAGGGGAAAGAAATAGACTTGGAATCTGACTGTATGTGTGACTGTAGGCGACTTGGGGACCTGTAGATTACAGAGAAGAAGAGCTGAGGTTCATTTTCTCTAGAGGGTGCATTTTTAGGGTGCAGGCATACCCTGGAGAAGACAAGTCCATTCTGGTCCCTGCATACATAACCTTTGGCGCTATATCTAGGTTCTGGATCAAAGCTGGGTGACAGGTGTGATCCCCCAACCCCCCGCAGGCCTAAGGAGGCCCTTTTCCAAAAGTCTTGAGTTTCAGCATATCCTCCCCCCACCCCACCCCCACCCCCCGCCGTGAGGGGTGAGGACTGGGTGAGGGATATCCTGAATCCTTATCTTTCTGTGAAGACAAAGTTTGTCTATGGTGGGACAGAGCCAAGAGGCTAGACCCTGCCTCCATTCCCTGTGTTTGTGTTGCAGACAACTTTAAAAAAATAAATAAATAAATAAAAGCCCTCTTGAGGGCTAGAGAGATAAGTCAGTCTGTAAGGTTCAAGTGTGAGAACCAGAGATTAATCCTCGAGCCCTGTGAAAACAGACCTGGGTGTGGCAGTATACACGCAATCCCTGCTCTGGGGAGGTGGAGATGAGTGGATGCCTCTGGGCTCGTTAAGTGGCCAGAGTAAATTTCATTCGCAAGTCCCAGGCTGAGTGAAAAGTTCTGTGTCAAACGATGTGGATTGCGCCGAAGGAACATCTGCCCCTCCCCCGCCCCACACATGCGCTCACTTGAACTTGGGTGCACAGGTGCCCATCCATAGACACCCACAAACAGATAGGACAAAGAGGGTTGGTTAATGGGATGGCTCAGCCGGCAAAGCACTCTCCGTGCAAGTCTGACAACCTGAGTTCAATCCCCACCTGTGAAGGCGGAAGGAGAGAATCAACTCCTTAAAGTTGTCCTCTGGCCTCTACACGGGACACACACACACCGCAGCCAACTCCATGAAGTTGTCCCTTGACCTCTACATGGCTCTTATACACAAACACACACAGATGCTGCTGATGGTGATGATGGTGATGATGATAAAAATAAAAACTTAGGGCCGATGAAGTGGGTAGAGAGACTTGTTTTGAAGTCTGATAGACTTCCACGTGGTGGAAGGAGAAAACCGACTCCTCCAAGTTGTCCTCTCTGAAGAAGTGGCTTGGTGGGAAACTTGATTGGCTGCTCCTTCCCTGTGGGTGTCATAGCCACACACCAGAGTCACCTGTCTGAGCTTTAGTTGAGGGTGCCATGGCTGCTACCCAGATGGCCCTGAACCTCCATCTGCATTCATTCAAGTTCCATCCAACCTGGTGGGGTCAGGTACTTCTGCCTTTAAATTCTTGAAAAAAGAAATTCCCATTTATGTATGTATGCGTGCATGCATGCATACATACATACATACATACCCCATGGATCAAGTGTGGCAGTTGGAGGACAATTTACAGGGGTTAGATCTCGATCGTCTATCTAACCTTCCATTGTGTAGGCTTCAGGGATCGAACTCAGATCTTTAGGCTTGGCAGCAGGCACCAGGACCCAATGCCACTCAGCTTATCCCAGTCTTTAGTTAGTCACATTACTTTCTGGCGCTTCTCCCTCTGGTTCTTCCCGTATCGTATCCCATGGTGTTTATTCATTTCCTACCATTGTCTACCAAGTGCTGGAGTGTAGGACACAGAGAAATGGTGCCCGCGGGACCAGCTAGCCAGGCAGCCAGCAGCCGGCAGCTGACTGCGCAGCCTCTGAGCAGTAGGTACCAAGGGCCACAAAGACTCAGTACAGACTTCAGATGCTGTGTAAGAAAGAGACTGGGAGCGGGGATGGGGGGTGGGGGGGAGGGATTGGGTGGACGGTAAACAGTTGTAATCCAAGCGTTGGGAAGGTGGGGACAGGCAGATCCTTGAGGCTCCCTGGCTAGCCTAGACGAATCAGGAAGCTCCAGGCCAGTGTGAGATCGTAAGTGGGAGAGGGTTCAGTGGGTAAAGTGTTGGGTACATGGACATGAGCATCCAGCCTTGGATCCCCACCACCCACATGAAAGCTGAGCATGCTGGTGTGTCTGTGACCCGAGGGCTTAAGGCAGACAGACCCCAGAAGCTGGCTGGCTAGCCGGTCTGCCCAATCAGTGAGCACCGGTTACAGTGGAAAATCACATTTCCAAAAAAAAAAAAATGTAGAGATAGGTATGGTCTTGCATGCTTTTAATCCCAGCCCTGAGGAGGCGGAGGCAGGTGGAAGTCTGTGAGTTCGAGACCAGGCAGGGCTACACATAGTGAGACTCCGCTTTAAAAAAAAAAAAAAAAAGACTAAACGTGGAGAGTGAATGAGGAATATGTCCTGATATCAGCCAACCTCTGGCCTCTGAATGCATTCACGTGGGTGAGCACACGTGTATCTCACACACACACACACACACACACGTGCACACACACATAAGCAAACTGGACAGTTCCTGAGGACAAGCATCCAAGGTGGCCTTCACACACACACACATGTGCACATGCACACAGTAATAAAATTAAAAGCCCTGGCTGTCTCTGGGGGGCTGGGTGGAGCTGGTTCTTCCAGAGCCATGAAAGGTATTGCCCTTTGGCAGAGGAATGGGCAGAGCCCACTGGGTGAGGCTGGGTTCGGAGATTGGAGATCAGGAAATAGCTGGCTGGTTAGTTGTGGCCAAAAAGGCCTTAAATGTCGATGATGGCGCCCAGCCTGTAGGGACTGGAGACGCTCTAGGGAACTGTAAGCAGAAGCTGGGTATTGATGGCCTCTCCCCGCTTTTAGCTTGGAGTCTAAACAAAAGTGATATTTGATTCTCATTAATCATTGAGCAGCCCAGTGCCCAGCCCAGAAGCCATTGTCCCCGATTCTTTGTGATGAACACAGACCCTGGGTTGTGTCGCCAAGAGAACCTCTCCAACCCTGGGCACTTGGCGTCTGCTTCCCGTTCCCACAGGAGGCCTGGGTTGCTTTCTGTTCTGGCCCTTCCTATCCCCATCTTTGGTATGAAGCCTTGCTATGGTGGTCTAGAGTTTCAGAGTTGACACCCCCCATTATTCCAGCCATATTCCTGATGGAACCCTTCATTACTAGCCTTGAGGGTTTGACCCCTGTGGTGGTCTTTGTTGAATGAGAAAAGCCAGGTTATAAAGTTCACCCAAAGCCGGTGGTGGTGGTGGTGGTGGTGGTGGTGGTGGTGGTGGTGGTGGTGGTGGTGGTGGTGGTGGTGGCGGCGGCGGCGGTGGCAGCGGCGGCGGCGGTGCACGCCTTTAATCCCAGCACTTGGGAGGCAGAGGAAGGTGGATTTCTGAGTTCGAGGCCAGCCTGGTCTACAGAGTGAGTGCCAGGACAGCCAGGGCTACACAGAGAAACCCTGTCTAGAAAAACCAAAAAAAAAAAAAAAAAAAAAAGTTCACCCAACTCCCTGAATGACTGTTAAAAAAAATCAAATACATTTGCATATATATGAATGTTTATACACATATACATATATCTACATATAGGGTGAGGGAAAAAACTTGCAAGAGTCAGTCACTCTCCTACCATGTGGGTCCCACGGAACTCAAGTTGTCAGGCATAGAGGCAAGCACTTTTGCGTATACTCTGAAGAACTGTACTTGGATTGTATCCAAGGGTTATTCTTGTTGTGATGAAACACTATGACCGAAGCAACTTGAGAAGAAAGAATTTATTTGGCTTAGACTTCTGTATCACTGTTCATCATCAAAGGAAGTCAGGACAGGAACTCAAGCAGAGCAGGAACCTGGAGGCAGGAGCTGATGCAGAGGCCATGGAGGGGCGCTGCTGACTGGCTTATTGTCAAGTGGACATAAAACCAACCAGCACAGATTACTTCTGACATTTTTAAAAGAATCAGGGTAACTGGGTTTGGTGGTGCATACCTTTAATCCCAGCACTAGGGAGACACAGCGGGTGGATCCCTGTGAGTTCAAAGCCAGCCTCGTCTATTCAGTGAGTTTGTAGACAGCCAGAGCTATACAGAAAGACCTTGTCTCAAACAAAACAAGGCAAAAATGAGAAAAAAAAATAAAATAAAAAACAGTTGGCCATCATTGGAAATCATTTTACTGATTTACTTTTTTGAAATGCTGGGGATGGAACTCAGAATCTTGTAAATGCTAAACAAATATAGCCTAGACTTGTTTCAAGTTCCTCACTGGGATTCTAGGCAGGGGCTCTCCCACTGGGCCACGCCCCCAGCCCCTCACTGGGGGATTCTAGGCAGGGGCTCTCCCACTGGGCCACGCCCCCAGCCCCTCACTGGAGGATTTTAGGCAGGGGCTCTCCCACTGAGCCACGCCCCCAACCCTTCACTGGGGATTCTAGGCAAGTGCTCTCCCACTGGGCCACGCCCCCAGCCCCTCCCTGGGGGATTCTAGGCAGGGGCTCTACCACTGAGCCATGCCCCCAGCCCCTCACTGGGGGATTCTAGGCAGGGGCTCTACCACTGAGCCATGCCCCCAGTCCCTTCCTGGGGGATTCTGGGCAAGTGCTGAGCTATGCCCTCTGGTTGTTTAGTTTTTCGTAAATTCAGATTGATTATCACTTTATAGTTGAGACTGACTTGAAACTCCCAACCCTTCTTCCTCAGCCTCCCAAGTGTTTGGGATTATGGGCACATGCCACCATGCCAAGCTATACCTGTAATAGGAAATATTTTTACCCGGTGGTTCTTGTGACAATGTGATACCCCAAAGCCTGGACCCTGAGGTGACTAATTCTCCCCATAACCCTTCAGCTCCTTGATTGGCCGGAAGAGAGGAGCCTCATCTGTTTTCGTTGACAGCTCTGGGAACCAGTTTTCCCAGGTCTCGTTATGTCTCCGAGTGAGGATACAAGTGAGTGCGGACAGCGGATTGACCACCTGATGCCACTAGTGGATATTTGATGACGTCAGGTGTCTGCCTTCAGGGAAGCCATTGAGTGATGAACTTGGGGGGTGAAGTGCGGGTGCTGTTGGGGCAGATGATGGAGCCTGCCTTGACCATGCAGAGAGCAAGCTGAGTGCTGGCAGCTGGGGAGCAGACAACAGTATCCATCCTCACAAGAGCGTGGACGCGCAGAACAGTTTGTGTTTGTGTAAATGCTCAGCACGAAAATGCACGAAGCATTGTCGTACCTGCCAGGGAGGTGGGGCAGGAACAGGTAGCTGTTTTATAGATGGAAAAACTAGCGTTCAAGAAAGTGAAGCCGAGGGTTGCAGGCGAAGGGCAGAATCAGGTCTTGTACCCAACACACACACACACACACACACACACACACACACACACACAGGCACGCACGCACACAGGCACGCACGCACGCACACACACACACACAGGCACGCACGCACACACACACAGGCACGCACGCACACACACACACACACAGGCACGCACACACACACACACACAGGCACGTACGCACGCACGCACGCACGCACGCACAGTCATGTTCTTTCTCCCTTCCTCTCTCCTTCCTTCCTTCTTTCTTTTCTTCTACCCCCCACCCCCATTTCTTCTTTAGACTAGATCTCAGTCACTCTGGCTAGCCTGGAACTTCATATGTAGACCAGGTTGGCCTCGTTCGCAGAGGTCTGCCTACTTCTGCCTCCTAAGTGCTGAGATTAAAGGCATGTGCCATCATAGCTGGCACACACTTTAAAAAAAAAATGAGAATGTGATTTATTATTATCATGTGGGTGAAATGTTTGTATGGAGTAGTGGTTCCAATCTATGGGTTGCATCCCCTTTGAGGGTCGAATGACCCTTTCACAGGGGTCACCTAAGATCATCAGAAATATCAGACATTTACACTATGATTCATGACAGTGGCAAGATTACAGTTATGAAGAAGCAATGAAAATAATTTTGTAGCTGGGGGTCACCACGACACGAGGAACTGTATGGTGCCGAGGGTGTTCACGCTTTGGAGGTTAGAAGGCAACTCGCAAGATAACTCTGTCTAGGAAATCAAACTCAAGTCATCAGCACCTTTACCTGCTGAGCCATCTTGCCGGTTCTTGGGTTCTTGTTTTTTTTTGCTTGTTTTTGAGGAAGGGTCTGTTGTGTAGCCGAGGCTGGCCTCAAACTCACTGTCTAGCCAAGAATGACTGTAAACTCTTAATCCCCTGCCTGTAATTCTCAAGCGCTGGGGCCTTTCCCTGTTGTGGTTATAGAACCTTCCCGGACTTATAAGTCCTCTCACCAGAATCTGTAAAGCCATTTAAATCAATGCCTGGCACAAAGCAGGTACTTGGTAAAAAGTCAGGGGCTGCTCTAGTATATCCAGCTGGTGATATGACGTCATTCTGTCCTGCGTCTTCTGCGAACACATGTCCCTCTGTTGCTGTGGGATCTTCCTGCATCTGCCAAAGACAGTTTCTCCATTTATTGCTGTTTAAGACGGGGTCTCACTGGATAGCTCAGGCTGGCATCAAACCGGAACTCCTCCTACCTCAGCCTCAAGGTGTGGCAGGCAGGTGTGGTAGTGAGACCCTGTCTCAAAAAGAGAAAAGAATTCTTTTTGTTGGGCTAGGGAGATGGTTCAGTGGGCAAGATGTTTGTCACTAAGCCTGACCACTTGAGTTCTGTCCTGGAAACCCACACGGTGGACGTAGAGGATCACCTTCCTCGGCTTGTCCTCTGGCCTTCATACCTGCGTTTTTTGGCACATGCACACATACAAAATAAATAAATATAAAAAAAGAATTGTTTTTATTGATTATTCTTGAGCTGGGTAGCGAAGGCACAGGAGCAGTCTCCTGTACTTTGCCCTGTAACCTTATAAACTAGGGTTTCTCCTTAGTCTTGGTCCATTCTCGCTACTATAACAAAATGCTCAAGATGGATTGATTTATAAGTCAAAGAAGGTTGCCTTTCACAGTTCTAGAGGCTGATTTAAGTCTAAGATCACAGAGGCAGCAGATAGGGTGTCTAGTAGGAGCCCATTCTATATCCGGTGTTTTCTCAGGGTACCCCCCCCCCAATCTCTGGAAAAGAGAGATGTACAAGGGCAGAGCTCTTATGGCTTCATTACTTACTGAAAGATCTTGCCTCTTTTTTCCTACCAATGAGTTCAAGGCTAGCCTGGGCTACATGAGATGCTGTCTGAAAAAGTCAAGATTTGCAAAGAGTTAAGGAGATCTAGGTATACAGCTTGATGGTACAGTGCCAATATGTACAGGGCCATTGTTTCAAATTCCAGTCTTAAAAAACAAAAACCAAGCCGGGCGGTGGTGGCGCACGCCTTTAATCCCAGCACTTGGGAGAGGCAGAGGCAGGCGGATTTCTGAGTTCTGAGTTCGAGGCCAGCCTGGTCTACCGAGTTAGTTCCAGGACAGCCAGGACCACACAGAGAAACCCTGTCTCGAAAAAACCAAAAAAAATAAATAAATAAAACTTAAAAAAATAAAAAATAAAAAGCAAAAAACAAAACGATATTGTATAGGCTGGGAATCAAACCTTCAATAAAGACCCGGTGAGGGACACTTAACCGAGACAGCGTGTGCTAATGTTGGAACAGTGCTTCACACATTGTGATAATTATGCCTTTATTTATTTTGTGCACATGTGTGTGAGTGTGCCCAGAGGTCTAAGGACAACTTGAGGGAGTCAGTTCTCTCCTTCCATCATGTGGGCCCCAGGTATCAAACTCATGTCATCAAGATTTGGCTGCAATCCCCTTTCCCCATTGAGCCATCCTGCCAGAGCTATGCTTTAGTAAGATAAGATTGTTCTGAGCTGGGCATGTAGCTTGGTTGGCAGAATGGTTGGTTGCCTGGCTAGCATGTATGAGGCCATGGGTTCTGTCCCTAACACCGCATGAAAGTGGACATGGTGGTGCACACCTGTGTTTAGAGCTTGGAAAGTGTCCGGTGAGTTTGAGGCCAGCTGGAACTATGTGAGACTCTGAGAAGCAGCTGGGAGGCAGGGAGGAGAGAGGGCGAAAGATGGATCTGGTGGGGTTGCCACCGGAGCTAATAACCAACAGACCCACCCTCCGGGAAGTCTGGGTGGGGGTTGCCTGCCCAGGCACTGTGGAGTACCCGCCTCATCCTTCATCCCTACCCTTCTCCTGGCTCTTTCTCTCCCTCCCCTAAGGAAGTGGTCCCCTTGGCCCTGGAGACAGAAGTGAGAGTTCTTGGTGGCTTTACTTTGAGGAAGTCAAATCTCAATCCTGAAACTGATGAAATCTTTCTCCCAAATTAGCAACTCCCCTCCCCCACCCCACCTCAAGAAAATTCTAGAACATTCTCCCCAGCTTATGCTGACCGTCTGTGGTCAGAACAGGGAGGATCCAATCTGCTCCTGCCCTGTTGTGTGACAGTCTGTCGCCTGCTGAGGACGACTGTACCCTTTATTACTGGTTCACTTTTTCTCCTGTTCTTTCCGTGTACACGAGCTTGTATGTCTGTGGATACTCTGGTGCATGTGTGTGGACGCGAGAGGACAGCCACAGGTGACATTCCTCAGGCATCACCCACCCCGCTTCCATTTATTTATTTATTTATTTATTTATTTATTTTTGGTTTTTCGAGACAAGGTTTCTCTGTGTAGTCCTAGCTGTCCTGGAACTCACTCTGTAGACCAGGCTGGCCTAGAACTCAGAAATCCGCCTGCCTCTGCCTCCCAAGTGCTGGGATTAAAGGCGTGTGCCACCATTGCCCAGTGCCACCCCGATTCCTTGAGACATGGTCTTTCACTGGGGTTGAGCTTTCCAAACTAGCTGACCAGGGAGTCCCCGGGATCCGCCTCTTCCATTTCCTCAGTGCCAGGATTACAAATGTGCCCCCACCCCATAATTTTAAAAATGAATTCTGAGGATTAAGCTTGGTCCTCATGCTTTACAAACTGAGCTATTTCCCCAGCTCTTTCCAATCTCTCTTTTGAGATATGCATTTGAACTCCCTGTAGCTGAGGGTGGCCTTGAACTCCTAGTCCCCTGCCTCTACCTCCCTAGTGCTGGGATGATAGGCATGTGGGCCAGTAAACACTTTTAGTTTCTGACCTAATACAGTGAGGCCTGCACTTCTGTTGCCTGGTTAGGTTGGTCCCCAGACTGGGAGCTTGGCATGTGTCTGATCTGGGGAAAAGACTGTGCTGGCCTTGCCCCATATTCTAGTTTGCTTTCTGTTGCTGTGGTGGTAAACACTGAGACTAAAGAGCAGCTAGGTTTCTTCATCTTCTAAGTTAGAGTCCACCATAGAGGGAAGCTAAGACAGGAACTCAAGGCAGGCACTTGAAAGCAGAAACTGAAGCAATGGCCACAGAGGAACACTGCCTACTGGCTTGTTTGCCTCTTCTTTACTTTTATTTTTGATTTAATTTTATCTGTATGGGTGTTTTGGGTATATGCTTGCCTGCTGCCCAAAGGGGCCCAGAAGAGTATATTGGATCCCCTGAAACTTGAGTTACAAACAGTTGTGAATCACTGTGTGGGTGCTGGGAATTGAACTCAGGACCACTGGAAGAGTAGCTAGTGCTCTTAATTGCTGAGCCATCTTTCCAGTCCCACCTCCTCTGCTTCTCCCCACCCCTCATTTATTTTCTTATAAACTCAGGCCTGCTTGTCTTGGCCCACTTACCATCAGTGGGCTGGGCCTTCCCATGTCAATCATCAACCAAGAAAATGTCTCACAGACATACCCGTAGGCCAGTCTGATGGAGGCAGTTCCTTTACTGAGGTTCCTTCTTCCCAAGCTATTCTAGATGTGTGTTAAGCTAAGAAAAACTAAGTAGCCAGGATGATGTAGATAGGATGGCTGGACTTGGTGCTCTGTAGAGATCTAGGTTCAAATTATGATCCTGCTGTTTACAAGCTAGGTCATCTCAGCAGGGAGGTATATTGTTAACCTTTGCTGGGATAACATTCCTGACAGAGGAGCTTAGTCAAGGATAGTTTGTTGTACCTCACAGTCCATCATAGCAGGGAAAGCATGGCGGCAGGAGTGAGGCGGTTGCTCACATTGCATTGCAGTCAGGAAGCAGAGAGAGAGAGAGAGAGAGAGAGAGAGAGAGATGGATGCTGGCATTCAGCTCACTGTTTCCTTTCACTATCTGTTCAGATGGGAGCCCCAGACCATGGGATGAGCACATCCAGGGAGGGTCTTGTCTTCCCACCTCAATTCTAACCAATGTAGATGTTCCCTCACAGACATGCCCAGAGGAACATTTCATAGTGATTTAAAATTATTTGAGGGACCCTTTTTCTTCCTACTGGGTCGCCTTATCCAGCCTTGATGTGCTGTATACACCTGGTCTTTTTGTAGCTTCTCATGCTTTCTTTGGCTGATGTTTCTGGAAGGACTGTTTTTCTCTACGAAATGGAAGGAGGTGGGTCTGGGGAGAAAGGAGAGGTGCAGGGGGCAGGGAGGCTGGAGAGAAGGGAGGAAAAGGAAACTGTGGTCAGGATGTAATATTTGAGAGAAGAATTAAAAAAAATTAGAACCAGTCATGTTGGCATACACCATTAATCTCAGCACTTGGGTGGCAGAGGCAGGAGTAATTCTCTAAGTTTGAGGCTAGCCTAATCTATGAAGTGAGCCCAGAACATCGAGGGCTATACAGAGAAACCCTGCCTGGAAAATCCAAATAAATAGATAAATAAATTTTTAAAAATTACAAAAATAAAATCGATTCAAGTTGTCAGTGGAGATTAACCTTCATACCAGACATGTTAACTAGCCAGAAATGTTACTGAACCATTCTGGGCCTCAGTTTCCCTATCTGTTTATCAGACTTAGACCCAATGTTGGTACACATGCTAAGTGAACTAATGGGTAAGCTTGAATCCGGGATCTATCACAGGTAGGATGGGTTAAAAGAAGATTGTGTGTGTGCTGGGAATCAAACCCAGGACCTCACACGTGCTAGGCTAGTATACACTCACTACAGGCCATCCCCCTGTAGAACTGTCTTCCTGTCTTCCCCAAAGCAAGCAGCAGGCAGTTTTGTCTCTCTTTTATGTTATGAGTACTGGCTTTTTGCTTGCATGTATGCATGTGCATGGGCCTAGTTCCCGTGGAGGTCAGAAGAGTGGGCACTGGAGTTGCAGGTCACCGGGGACTCTGGAAGAGCAACAAGCATTCTTAACCACTGAGCCATCTCTTTAAACTCGTGTCTCTTCTTCTTAAAGCTCTCCTCAGAGAGGAGGAAGAGTCCCAAAGGGACTGAATATGTTCCAGCATTGATCTGTCTGGCCCAAGGATTTCAAAGCTAAACATGAAATAAAGGAGAGGGAGACAAAGACTAGAAGGAAGACACAAGGCCTGGGAGGAACAGGGCTGTGGCAGAGGGGCAGGGCCCAGGCTGATGTCACTTCCTTCATCCAATGGCACCTGCACAGGACCCTCACCAGCTCTTTGTGCTTCCTGTCCCCCCTACCCCAGGGAGGGGACCAGACAGTTGACATGAGCCGGCAGTGGCCCATACCTTTAATCCTAGCACTTGGGAGGCAGAGGCAGGTGGATTTCTGAGTTCGAGGCCAGCCTGGTCTACAGAGCGAGTTCCAGGACAGCCAAGGCTATACAGAGAAACCCTGTCTCGAAAAACCAAAAAAGAAAAAGAAAAACAAAAAGACAGTTGACATGCAATTGTTTGTGTCAACCGGACACACACAAATACATCACTATTCACTTATAACCTTTCTTTCTCTTTTTATCCTCAAGCTCTCATTAATAATGGTATCAAAATATACAACATAAGTAACTTTAAAAGTCCCATAGTCTTTAAAAATCCAAATACTTGTTCAGTCTTAAAATATCCAAAGTTTCTTACAAACTTCAAAGCCTCTCTTCCAAAGTCTTACAATTGTGGGCTACTGTGAAGTAAAAGAATAAGTTACATCTTGTTTCAAAAAGGAAGATCTGGGGCACAGTCAAAGCAGAGCAAAATGGAAGTCTAACAGTGTAAAACTCAGTGTTGGGCTTCTGGGACTCACTCATGATCTTCTGGGCTCCACGGGACTTGAGCTGCTCTGCCTCCACAGCATACTCAACTTGTCTGGTGGGATCAAACTAGCTCCACGGTACACCTGCTGATGTCCCAGGTGGTCATCCCATGGTACTAGCATCTCCGAAATACTGGGGATATGGCTGGGCAGCATTCTCACTAGTATCTATCCTTTCCTGAGCTCTCTTCAGGAACTCTGATCCTGTCACACTGTACCAAGCCTCAAGGTCTCTTCAAGACCCCTTTAAATCCTGGGGCTTCAACTGGGCCTGCAATCACTGTTGACTTCTTTTGACTTCTCATGGTGCCAAATCTCAGGTGCTCTTCATTGGCTCCTTCCTGTGTTCAAAACCAGTACCACCGAGAGATGTTTACACATTTCCAAGTTTGGCTGCTAGCATAAGAGCCTGGGCCCCTCTGGACCACAGCTTCTGTGTGCTAACCCTGAGGCAATAATCCCAGATTTCACCTCAGTGATGTTGGTCTCATCTTAATGTCAGCTGATTCTTCAGTCCTGGCTGCTCAGTATCAGTTGTCCAAGCAAAGCAAAGGTTTCACTTAATGGTTCCTTGTTAATTACAGCAGATATCTTGGCCCTGGCTGATCAGAGTGACTTATTCTTCACAGTCTTAGTAGGGTCTTTAAGGAACTTTCAAAGTTCCCTCTGAAACATCACAAGCCAGGCCACCCTTATTTGCATTGCTCTCAGCTTTATCTTCTAGGTTCCCACAGCATCCGGTTCATTAAGCTCCAAACACTCAGTGGCTTTTCTAGCCCAAAATTCCAGAGCTCCTCCACAGTCCTTCCAAAACACAGTCGGGTCTGTCCCAAGAATACCCCACTCCTGGTACCAATTTATGTTTTAGGGTTTCTGTTGCTGTGATTAAAAACAGCCACAACCAAAGCAACTTGGGGATGAAAATATTTCTCTTACAACTCTCCGGTCACACTCCAACACAGAAGGGAACCAGGGTAAGAACTCAAGGCAGAAATGGAGGCAGAATTCATGGAGGAATGATGCTTATTGGCTTGATCATCCGCCTCAGGCCATCTGCTTCACGGGTGGCACTGTTCACAGTATGCTGGGCCCTCCCACAAGGTCACATTATAATGAGGAAAATGTCCCACAGGCTTGCCCATAAGCCAGTCTGTTTTATTTAATGTACACTGTCACTGTCTTTAGATACACCAGAAGAGGACATCGGATCCCATTACAGATGGTTGTGAGCCACCATGTGGCTGCTGGGAATTGAACTCAGGACCTCTGGAAGAGCATTCAGTGCTCTTAACTGCTAGCTATCTCTCCAGTCCCCCTATAGGCCAGTCTTATGGAGACATTTCTTCAATTGTTCTATCATCTCAGATAGCTCTAGATTGTGTCAGACTGACAACAAACCCTTTAAGGACACTAGTCAGGTACTCTCATTTGAGCCACGCCCCCATCCCCTCCCTGGGGGATTCTAGGCAGGGGCTCTACCACTGAGTCACACCCCCAACCCCTCACTGGGAGATTCTAGGCAGGGGCTCTACCACTGAGCCACGCCCCCAGTCCCTCACTGGGGGATTCTAGGCAGGGGCTCTACCACTGAGCCACGCCCCCAGCCCCTCACTGGGGGATTCTAGGCAGGTGCTCTACCACTGAGCCACACCCCCAGCCCCTCACTGGAGGATTCTAGGCAGGGGCTCTACCACTGAGTCACACCCCTAGCCCCTCACTGGGGGATTCTAGGCAAGGGCTCTACCACTGAGCCACGCCCCCAGCCTCTCACTGGGGGATTCTAGGCAGGGGCTCTACCACTGAGCCACGCCCCCAGCCCCTCCCTGGGGGATTCTAGGCAGGGGCTCTACCACTGAGTCACGCCCCCAGGCCCCTGGAACTCTTCTAACTTCCTTATGTGGCACATCCTACTTGTTCATTTCTCCATTTATAACAAAGAAACCCTGTGGTAGGTATGTAGGTCAGTTAGTAGAATCCTTGCCTAGGCTGCTCATTTATAGTGCCGTGTGCATATCTGATAGGTTGTTTATAGTGCCGTGTGCATATCTGATAGATTGCTCATTTATAGTGCATATCTAATAACATGCCTGAAAACAAGCCCCCATGTCCTCAGACTTTTCCCAGCATTCTCTCCATTGTGTTCATTTATTTTTGGGACTGGGTTTCACTATGTTGCTTAGACTGACCCCACCTTCTCTATAGCTCATGCTGGCATTGAACTTGAGATTCTCCTGCCCTGGGCCCTTGAGCACTGGAATTGCACACCTATGCCACCACACCCATCTCTCTGTCTTGTTAGTAGTAAGTTGGTCCCTCTGTTTCCTCTGGAAGATATTCACTGTGTCATTTTTGACTCCTTCCTCCCTCTCGGGCAGCATCCACGGAACATCCCATCAACAAATCCAACGTCAGGTCTACCTTAAAAATAAATTCTAGACTGAGGAGACAGCTCAGCCAATAAAATGCTTGCTGAGCAAGCATGGGAGTTAAAGTTTGGCTCTCCCAGGTACTAGGTAAAGCCCCGTAATCCCAGCCTGGGGAAGGCAGAGACAGGATTCCTGGAGCAAGCTGGCCAGCCCGATGATGAGTCTTACTGCCAAGTTCTGGGTTCAAAGGAGAGACCTTGTATCAAAATAAGAAGTGGAGAGAGTGTGACTGAGGGAGGTAATGTCAGCCTCTGCCTACACACACACACACACACACACACACACACACACATACACGCACGCACCCACAGACACACACATGTGAAAAGGCATACATATACACGTGCACACTGTATCCACATGTAAAAGTAAATTTCAACAGCATTTGCATTGGGTTCAGCCCCGAGTGCAGAAAACAAGCAGATGAGGAAATAAACTGTGAACCCAGGGCATGCCTCCCTCCCCTAACATACTATCATTTGGTCCTTACTTGAGAGCTTGTTTCTGGAGCCAGAGGAGCTGTAGCCAGAGGAATCCTTAGAAATATGACACCAGGGCTGGAGGAACGGCTCAGTCTGTAGAATGTTTGCCTAGCAGGCACAAAGCCCTGGGTTCAGTCCCCCTGCACTTCGGAAAACCAGGCCCAGTAACGCATGCCTGTAATCCCACTACTCTGGAGGTGGAAGCGGGTGGACCAGAAGTTAAAATTCATCCTATGCTACATTGTGAGTTCAAGGCCAGCCTGGGATGCATGAGATCATGTCTCAAACAACAAGTGATAGAAAAATTAGTCCAATTGTGTCATCTCTGTGCTCAAAATAGTCAGTTATGGTGACATATGCCTATCATCCCAGCACTCGGGAGACTAAAGCAGGAGGAATGGGCCAGCCTGGGCTACATAGTAAGTTCAAGTCAGAGTGAACCATGTTAAATGACCATATTTCAAAGAAGCAAAAATAAGCACTGCACGTATTAAAGAAATGTGTGTTGAATGCAGAAAAAATTTGGAACTGTTTCTCCAAGTTTGAAGGAGACCAGAAACTTGGGTTGCCCCCTAAAGACTTAGCAAGATTGGGGTTATTCTTTGTATTGGTTGAGTGGTGTCGGGTACCTTCTGGAAGGCAGGTGACCGTTTGAGCTGGGCTGGCTCTATAGTTAGGGGCTACACGGGTTGTGTAACAGATGTGGTTTTGTGTAAATCACACTTCTGTAAACACATCCCAATTTTAAATGTACTGACGGAGATCGCTATTTAAGGCGTGTGATGCCAGTCTCATTTGTAAAGTGAATAATCTCTCCATTTGTGCTCTATGTCAATTCCTATCCTCCCTGAAGAAAAGATACATTTACTTTAAAAGAGAAAAATAAAAAGGGCTGGAGAGATGGCTCGGTGGTTAGAAAGGAGGAGAGCAGAGCTAAGATGCAGGGTAGCCAGCTTTGGGACTAGCAACTGAAGTGAGGACTATTTGCACACGTGACATTTTGTATTAGTTTTGCCTCAACTGTGACCAAAATACTACACAGAAACAACATGAGAGAAAGAGTAGGATTTGAGTTGTCATGTCGGAGCCCACATCAGTGGGGCTCTTCACATCCTGGCTGACCAGGAAGCACACAGGCTTTAAGAGGGGAGGAGAAAGGGTTGTGGGGGCAGGGAGGGGGGTGCTAGCTATAACCCCAAAGGCTTGCCCTTAAATCCTGCTTCCCTCAGCTGGACCTCAAAATAGTCTCCCAAAATAGCATCCTCAGCAGGTGGTGGGGAGTGAGGGGGACATTTCAGATTTAAATCATCACAGAGATTCTTGTACTTTCAACACTGTGGAGACCTTAGGAGCATGTGCTTTGTATCATGTGACTGATGTAGCACATGACAGGACTACCTGATGTGGGTAAGGGAGGGTGGGGGCTGGAGTTTAGGGCTCTGGAATGTCCCCTCCCTGCATATAGCCTGTCCTGCTAATACTTTAAATGGGAGCCAGGTCACCTGGCTATTATCTTATGGTTTTGTTCTGACTTTCTAAACAATGGCTGCCTGCAGTGAATGCGACCTCTGTCAGCCCCACACTGGGGTCCGTCTGTCTGTGTGTGCGAGGGCATGTTCTTACACAGGACTCTCAGCAAGGAAACCCAGGGGCAGATGGTATGTGAGCAGCCAGTACAGACTGTGTCCTTGAAGGCAATAGGTCAGTTTGTGAGGAAGCTGTTCAAGTTTGCATTGCCTTCACTGGGTGCTCATTCTTGGTTGTCTGACAAACTTTGTCCTTTTGACTCTTACTGGGTCAAAATTGGCTAACCGTCCGCTGGTAGGAAAAGTTAAGAGTTTTTCTCTTCTTTGTGGTGCTCAGGGTGGAACCATACCAAGCAAATGCTCTCCTGCCTAGTCATACCCCCAACCCCTCCCTGGGGGATTCTAGGCAGGGGCTCTACCACTGAGCCACGCCCCCAGCCCCTCCCTGGGGAATTCTAGGCAGGGGCTCTACCATTGAGCCACGCCCCCAGCCCCTCCCTGAGGGATTCTAGGCAGGGGCTCTACCACTGAGCACTGAGGTAGGAGTACCTGCTGTGGAATTAGAACAAGAGTTAGGAAGGTGGAGGATGTTTGGGAGGGAGAAGTGATGGGCCCTAGCATTGCAGCAAGTACTTCCTGACTCAGTCACAGGACAGACGGGTCACTAATGAATCAGTTCCGTGACAGATGCCCGGAATCCCGATACTGCCCATCTCAGCCCTTTACCTACTTTGTTTTATAAAAATTGTTGGTGTGACGCTGCAGTGGGTCCTTACTAGAGGAGGAAGAAGCAAAGCTCCCACCAGCTGTGGAAATGGGGAGTGGCAGAGGTCGTGACAGAGGGCATGATGAGGTTACCGAGCTGTTGGGCAACATAGTGGTTTGAGGGCAGACTCGACCCAGCCCTGTCCATCGGAACATTTTCCACAGAAGCCCTGGCAAGGGATACTGCCCGAAGTATGGAAAACTTTATCTTGGACTGCGCCTTACCTGTCTGCCACTGTCACCAAATCCTGAACATGTCACTTAAGGTGGAGTGGTTTATTTTAGCTCATGGTTTGAGAAGTTAGTCTACCTTGATGGGGGGAAGGCTTAACTGAGTTCACAATGGCAGGAGCTTGTGGTCAAGACTCCCTTTCTCTGTGGACCAGGAAGCAGAGAGATCAGATGGAAAGCAGAGCCAGGCTGTCAAGACTTGACCCCCAGCACCCAGTGAGCCACTTCCTCCAGGAAGATACTTACTGTCTTTCTGCATTCAAACAGATTAGCTTCAGGAAGGAGAATGGTTTACATTTTTCTGGTTTATTCTAGCACATTCCACCATAGTGGAAAAGCCAGGCCAGGAGGCAGGAGAGGCTTGCTGGGAGCAGAAACCCTACTGTGCACATTGTATTCACAATCAGAAAGCAAATGGAGCCCAGTTAGAGAGGCTCAAGGCCCTCCCCCACTGACCCTCTTTCTTCAGAGAGACTCCACCTCTCAAGGGTCCCACAACTTTCCCAAACAGTGCCACCAGCTGGTGGCAAGTGCTTTCACACATAAACTCTGTGTGGACATTTGTCATAGCACAATAGACTGTGAGGGACCCGGCAGCAGAGGGGCTTCTGGTGGGTGGTGAAGGTCACGATGATGAAGACATTGGAGTTACTGCTCCAGACAGATGGTCTGGTGGCTAACACTGTCAACAGGATCTAGAATCACCCAGAAGGCGAGCTTGCTTCCCGGCCTGTCTGTGAGGCCTGGAAAACCTGCCCTGAATGTGCGTGGCCCCATCCGGCAGGATTCTTCAGAACAGCCTGCTCACATACCGCCATCACTGGCTCACACTCCCCTGCTACTCATCTCTAGCTAGACTCGTGTTTTGCTGTGGGGTTACTGAGTGTTGCCTGTTAAAAAGAAGCAAGCCCGAGAAACCGGAGCAGAAAAGGGGAGAGGAAGAGAAGAATGGAAAAGGAAATGGAAAGAAGGAAAAAGAAAACAAAAAAGTTTAAGGAAGCACAAATAAGTTCTTTCTTCTTCTTCTTTTTAATGTATATGGTGTTTTGCTTGTGTGCATGTCTGTGTACCATGTATGTGCCTGGTGCCTGTAGAGGCCAGAAGAGGGCATCAGGTCCCCTGGAACTGAAGTTTGAGACAATTGTAAGCCACCATATAGATGCTAGGAGAAGAGCAACCAGGCTCCTGACCACCGATCCATTCTCCAGCCCCTTTTTATTTTTGTGTGATGTGAAAATTGAACTGAGGGTCTCCTTTATGCAAAACAGGCACTGTGCCACTGAGCCAGCCTCCAGTCCTCTACCAGATGATTCTAGGCAGGTGCTCTACCACTGAGCCACACCACCAGCCCCTCTCACTGGGGGATTCTAGGCAGATGCTCTACTGCTGAACCACACCCCCAGCCCCTCACTGGGGGATTCTAGGCAGGGGCTCTACCACTGAGCCACACCCCCAGCCCCTCACTGGGGGATTCTAAGCAGGGGCTCTACCACTGAGCCACGCCCCCAGCCCCTCCCTGGGGGATTCTAGGCAGGGGCTCTACCACTGAGCCACGCCCCCAGCCTCTCACTGGGGGATTCTAGGCAGGGGCTCTACCATTGAGCCACATCTCCAGCCCCTCACTGTGGGATTCTAGGCAGGGGTTCTGCCACTAAGTAGAGCCTTTTTTGTTGTCTGTCTTCTATTTTGTTTCCTGTCCCCTTCTCTGCCTTTTTCTTGGGTGTTCTCTCTGGCCTCAGCAGGTGGTCTTCCTGTTGGTCCCTTGCCTCAGGGCTGCATCCCAAGCCTCTCTGCCTACTCCTGCTATGGAACCTTTACAACTAGCCTGGCCTTGGTAGCCCAAAGGCTGGGCTGCAGCCCAAAGCTGTGTGCGTGACTGGACAATGCCCAGTTGCTCTGCAAGCCAGCCCAGGCTCCACTGCCTGCTCTATCGAGTAGCAAGGCCCCAAAACTTCCCATTGGTCACAGCCAGGCTGATCTGCCTGGAGGGAGTCTGTAAATAGAGAAGACTGGAGGGGGAGGCAGAGAAGTGGAGAGAGAAAGCCTCCCTTCCTTCAGTGCCTGCTGATAATTGGCTCTCGGGGACCAGCTGGGGACACAGGGGCCAGCTGGGCCAGGAAGTACTGCACAATGCTGTTCTTTCAGGAGAGCCACTGCTGGCCGTAGGTCCCGTGTGACTCCAGCGGAATAAAGAGAACAGAGTGTTCTCAAAGGATGTTCTCGAACCTAGACCCCCCTCCAGAGGTGAGACACAGAGCCCCCAACTTCCACCCTCTGCCCTGGGAGCACCCCCACCCTCTACTTGCACTTGCAGAAGAACCGGATCTGTCCGGACCGAATGATTTCTCTCAGAGTCTGGGTAGCAACTGAGTGGTGTGCGGAAGCAGGCAGCATTGAGGCCTGGGGACTCCGTCCCGTCCTGCCTCAGAGGGTGTAGAGCCATGCGGAAGGACACACCAGAGCTCACATTCTGGATGTGTGTCATATGTTCATGGTGATGTGTGCATATGTGTGTGCGTGTGACCGTGTGATGCACAGACGTGTCTGTGTGCGTGCGTGTTCGCGTGTGGAAGCCAGAAGTCAACTTCAAGTGTCTTCCTTGCTTGTTCTCCAGCTTGCTTTATTTCTAGACAGGGTCTTTCCCTAAGCCTGGAGCTCATCTGCCCAGTGAGCCGTAGGGACCTGCCTGTCTCTGCCTCTGTGTTGTGCTCCCCAGATGGAATTGTACAGTTATAAGATGTGTGTCACACCTGGATTTTATGTGGGTTCCCTGGACTGGACTTGGGGTTCATGCTTGTATGGCAGGAACTCTACTGAGTGACATGTCTTCCTCAGCCCCTTGGATTTCTTCTTCTCCTTCTCCTTCTCCTTCTCCTTCTCCTTCTCCTTCTCCTTCTCCTTCTTCCTCTTCCTCTTCCTCTTCCTCTTCTTCCTCCTCCTCCTCCTCCTCTTCTTCCTCCTCTTCTTCTTTTTCTTCTTCAGTTTTTCAAGACAAGATTTCTCTGTGTAGCCCTGGCTGTCCTGGAACTTGCTCTGTAGACCAGACTGGCCTTGAACACAGAGATTCACCCGCTTCTCCTCTTAAGTGCTGGGATTAAAGTCATGTGCCCGCCACCACCTGGCTTGAATTTTAGTTTTTATTGAAAAAAGGTAATTGCTAAGTACATACAGCACCTGAGTGTGGTGGTGTACATTTCTACCCCTGCCCTTGGGAGGCTGATGTAGGAGGCTAGCCTGGATGGCATAGTATATCCTAGTATAGCCTGAGCTACGTGAGACCTATTTCTAAACCAGAACTGGGAGGGGTATTGTACCAAAATATGGTAAAATGTCATCTTTAGGTCTTTTAAAGTGACAGTTATTTATGCAGGTGTGGACCTGCACATGCCTAGGTGTGCATGTGGAATTTAGGACCATATGCACAAGTCTACTGTGTGGGTTCTGCGGGTCGGATCCAGAGTGCCAGGCTCAGCAAGGAGCACCTTTTCTTGCTGATTCGTCTCACCAGCTCCAGAATGTAGTGTTTGCAATATGGACGAATATAGGAGCCTGTATGATGAAGAATGGGATATAAGGATGTTATCTGGACAAAGTTGTCTCAGTGGAACATCTGCCCCAGACACAGAAAGGTGACTGGTATCCTGAGGGCTCTGGGTAACCCAGATCTGCCCCCATACCCCTTCTTTTATGACAAAGCGGAGCCTTGCCTGGCGCGGCCTTGAACTCACTCTGTAGCCCAGGTGGGCCCTGAACCATCTTTCTGCTTCAACTTCTTCCAGTGGCTGGGATTCCAGGCCAGCCCCTCCAAGCCTGCTCACATCATAGCATGCTTTTAAAGTATGAGCCATACATGGGGGTACATACCCGTTAATCCTAGCACTGAGAAGACTGGAGCTAGAGGACTCTGAGTTCCAGACCACCCTGAACTAGTGAGATCCCGTCTCAGAACGGCAGGGAGGGGAGTGGGGATAAGCTCAGTCGGTAGGCTGCTAGCCTAGTATGCTCGAGGGCTGTGGGTTCCGTTTGTAGCACCACATACACAGGGCATGGTGGTGCACACCTGTAATCTCAGCCCTCGGAAAGTGGAGGCAGAGGATCAGAAGTTCACAGCCATCCTCTGCTACTTAGTGATTTTAAGGCCAGCCTGGGACAAATGAGACTCTATCTCAGCAAACCCCAAAACTCGAGAATGTTGAACCTCAGACTTGCTTTGTACCTCAGAGTCCTGAAAGGCCATGTTGGTTGTAGAAGCTGATCTATAGCTAAGAGCCATGGCCTGGTCTTTGATTCATAGGCACCTCCACACTGGTGACGATTGCCGGGACGATATCAGGTACACTGGCAACACTGAGTGAGCTCTTGCGAGTGTAACCCAACTCCCCCACTCCTCCACTCCCATCCCGTGTGCGATCCCAGCTACAGGAGAGAATATGGGGTAACAGTTTAGTCTGGGGAGGCCTTACGAGTCCCCCAAGGGACTTATGACAGTATTTTCATTTTACATTTATTTACTGTGTATGTGTGGCAGGATTGAAATATGAGGTTACGTGTGTGAAGGTTGCAGATCCATTTTTCAGAGTAATTTCTTTCCTACCGTGTATACTTAGCCCACTGAGCCATCTTGCTAGCCCGGTAGTTAATATCTGTTGTCAGTGTGGCGGGGCTCAGAACCCCCGAGACAAGCCCTTGCATCTGTCTACGAGGGAGTTTCTGGAGTGTGTTAAAGTAGATGGGAAAACCCACTCTGAATGTGGGCCACATCCATCTCTCTCTGACTCCTGACTGATACAGTGTGACCAACCACCTCATGCTCCTGCCTCCGTGCCTTCCCCGCCATGATGGACTGTACCCTCAGACCGTGAGCTATAATCTACCCTTTGTCTCAGGACTGAGCGATATCACTATATAACACGGCTTCTTCCCCAAACCCTGTGCTAGACCAGAAAACATCTCTTTGGCAACAGGCCCCTGTGAGAGAGAGCCTTCTGTGGGTTCAGTGCTAGTGACACTGGCCTATTATCTATGATCCTCTCCCACACAGTGCGGGCCTCTTCTAGCTTTAACTGGTCAATTTTTCTCACAGTCAACCAGAGAAGTGATTGACAGGTGACGTGATCTAGAGTCTGACATTGATTTACATCAGGGAATGAGGAATCAGTGCTTAGTGATAACTGAATCCCAGATCTACAGGTGGCAGTAGCAAGAAGAAAAGCCCACCCACCACAGACTTTTAGTTTATTCCTTTTGAGGCAAGGTCCTGTGTAGCCCAGGCTGGCCTAGGGAGCTGAGGATGGCTCTGAAGATCAAGGAATCCTCCTGCCTTGACTTCCAAAGTATTAGGATTACAGATAAGGCACCACCTACCACTGTATCACCCACTTTTGAAAGTGAGGTTTCAGGGTGCTTGGATGTAGCTCAGTTAGTAGAGCACTTGCCTGGTATGCATGAAGACCGGGGTCCCAGCACCATCAGTAACGGGGACAGTCAGGAGATAGAGGCAGGAGGATCAGAAGTTCAGGGTCATTCCTGGCTACATACCAAGTTTGAAGCAGGCCAGTCCGGGATGTATTTATATATGTTTCAGTGCTTCTATGATGAAAGGTCTGAAAAATATATAATTTAGTAAAAAAAAAAAAAAAAAAAAAAAAAAAAAAAAAAAAAAAAAAAAAACTTTTATGTGTATGGATGTTTTGTCTGCTTGTATGTCTGTGCATTGTGTATGTGCTTGGTACTCACAGAGACAGAAAAGGCCATTAGATTCCTTGGAACTAGAGTTACAGATGGTTGTAGGTGCTGGGAATTGAACCTGGGTCCACTATAAGAACAGACAGTGCTCTTAACCACTGAGCCATCTCTTCAGCTCCAAACAAAACATTGCAGTCTACGTACTCTTGCTCCTGGCAATCTAACCCTTAGAAAGAAAAACATCAGTTACTGCAAATATGTGGAGCTAGACCTGATGGTACTTACCTGTCATCCCACCTGCTCTAGGAGGCTGAGACGGGAGGGGGCGGGGGCTCACATCAATCTGGTATAGAAAGTGGATTAGTGAGACTTTGCCCCAAAAAATCTAACAGTAAGCACCTGGCGGTAGTGGTGAGCGCCTTTAATCCTTCCCCTGGAAGGTAAAGGCAGGCAGATCAGTTAAAAGTAAAACGAGAGGTTACAGTCCACCTCCACGATGTACAAAATAAGTAAATGTAACAATAGTGACAATAATAATAACTTTTTAGAAGAAAACAAACAGCAGAGTCTTGGGAGGTGGCTCAGCAGTTAAGAGCACATAGTGTTCTTGCAGCGACCTGAGTTCAGTTCCCAGCGCCCACATCAGGCGGCTCACAACCCTAGTTCCAACACCCCTGGCTTCCACTGGCACCCGCACTCAATCAAGTGCACATACCCACAATCACCCGTGCATACACAAAAGTTCAAAAAGATAATAAATCTCTTAAAATTTTTCAACAACAACAAAATAACCCAGGAGACGTGATTAGCATTTGTGCGCGGTATTCACGTGGTGACTGTATTAAAATTAACAGGAGCGTCGTGACTTTTGAAAACAGCAGGAAAGGAATAGTTTCATGATTTTCTGTGTAATTAAAGAAGGAAAAGAGATTTATCCTCAAGTTGGAAGATGGCCAAGAGTGGGGAATTAGAGAAACCCTGTGGAAGTTTTGTTTATTGTATGGGGGAAGGTTCTTGCCATGAAGATCAGGGGACATCTTTGTGGATTGGGCTGTCTCATTCTATCTTCCTAGGGGTCCTGGGAAAGATACTCCAGTTGTCAGGGTTGCTGGGCTAGCATCTTTACTTGCTGATCCATCTCACCAGCCCCAGGTGGGAAGAGTTTAGAAGTGGCAGAGGGGTGGCTGGCTGGGCTCAGGTCGCAGTGGCTCCCTGACATCAGCCTCTCTTCCTCTTGAATTCTGAGGAATAATGTTTCCCTGGGGGTGAAGAAGCCTTTCCTTTGTGTGGCCCCTTAATTACCACGCTGTTGTGCCAAGCCAGCGAGTAGCAGGCGGGTACAGCAGCTGGGCACAGCCAATGCCAGGCAGCAAAGCCTGCTCCCTTGGGACAGCTTGGGACAGCTGGTCTGGGAGTGCTGCCCACCTCTGCGCCCCCCTCCCCCAAGCTGCGTACTCAAGACGATCTAGAGGGTCCTGGATGGTTTCTTGGCCCTTGACAATACCAAGGGTCATTGGAGGAGTGGGGTGTTGGGGAGGAGGAAGGGGGAGGGTCTCAGTAACTCTCAGAGACTTATTTATTTCATCCTCTTCCCCTCCCCCATCTTGTTTTTGCAGACGGTCAGCGTCAATAAGGCCATTAATACGCAGGAAGTGGCTGTGAAGGAAAAACATGCCAGGAATATCCTTTTGGCCTGGATCCTTGGGAGGCCGACTCTGGAAGGGGGTCAAATGGTGGGAACTGAGGTCAGGAGGAGGCTTCTTGCTCAGCAACAGGAAGAGTAGCTCTTGCCAGGGACAGGAGCTTGTGGATGGAAGCCACTTCTGGTACAGCTAGAGACTCAGAGAGCTCTAGTCTCAGACACCCCCGCCTGGCAGTGTCCAGGGGTCCTAGGAGGGCAGTGTCCATCTTCTTTAAGATTTATTTATTTATTTTATGTATGTAAGTATTCTATCTGCATGTACACCTGCATGCCAGAAGAGGGCATCAGACCCCATGACAGATGGTTGTGAGCCACCATGTGGTTGCTGGGAATTGCACTCAGGACCTCTGGAAGAGCAGTCAGTGCTTTTAACCTTTGAGCCAACTCTCCAGCCCCCAGCTCAGGCCTTTTCAATTTATTTAGTTAGTTACATTTATTTTGGGACAGGGTCTCATAGAGCCCAGACTGGCCTCAGATTCCCTGTGTAGTTGAGGGTAACCTTGAACTCCTGACTTCTGGAATGCTGGGATTACAGGCGTGTACCACAGCACTCAGTTTTTATGCAGTGTTGGGATGAAACCCGGGGCTTCATGTGTTTGAGGCAAGTTCTTCACCAGCTGAGCTACACTTGCTTTATTTATTTATTTATTTGTTTATTTATTTGTTTATTCATTTATTTATTTATTTATTTATTTATTTTTGGAGACAGGGTTTTTCTGTATAGCCCTGGCTGTCTTGGAACTCACTCTGTAGACCAGGCTGGCCCCGAACTCAGATATCTGCCTGCCTCTACCTCCCAAGTGCTGGGATTAAGGGTGTGTGCCACCACTGCCCGGCTACTCTTACATTTTTTATTTGCTTATTTATTTTATCTTATTATGCGTCTAGGTAAGCCTGTCTATGCATGCTTTCAGTACGCATGGTGACCAGAAGAGGGCATCAGATCCTCTGGAACTGGAGTTAGGGACAGTGATGTGCTGGGAACTGAATCAGAATCCTTGACGCTGGTGCTATTAACCACTGAGCCGTCTCTTCTTCTTTATTGATGGGTTTCAACGTGGTTCTGAGACAGGGCTTCCTTGTGTCTGCCAGGTTGGTCCCAAAATTGGGATTCTCCTGCCTCAAGATCTCACTGGGATTTATAGGTGTATGTCACCATGCCCAGCTTCTAACCTCACTTTAATAATGTATAAGAAAGCCTCCTGAGCTGCCTGGATCAGCAGGCAAAGGCAGGCACCTTTGTAGTCAAGCCTGACACCCTGAGTCTGGTTAGCAAAACCCACAGTGTCAGAAAACCCCTCAAGATTGTTCTCCAGTATCCACACGTGTGCTGCAGCTCCCTGACACCCACACAGGCATGGCACACACGTGAACAGTGATCACAGGCATGGCACACA